>CM038675.1:750741445-751941445 GCA_021605145.1 Aegilops bicornis
CTCACCGCTGCGGCTCCAACTTCGCCACCGTCCACCGCACCGGAGCTGTTCTTGCTACGCCGTCCTTCGCTACCTCGGATCTGCTTCCCCTCCGCTGACATACAGCCACGACAACACAGTCAACAATTTGGCCATGGGTTCGTCCAAGGCTGCACCCTCCTCTAAAACATCGGTTTCCCTAGCAAAAAGAAGAGGATCGCCGCGACATATGGAGGACCCATCACTGGCAACCAGAAATGGTACTCCTCTTCCCTTATTCGTGCAAATCTTACATGTCTGCTTGTACGGTATTCATCCCACAGAGGACACTAGTTGACCGTTTCTTCTTGATACTAGATGTTCCTAGTAACTCGCAATGCACAAGGTTTCTCCTCATATACTATTTCACCTTAGCTAGAGGTCCATCTCCCCCCTGAATTTCAATTCCTGGTCAGTTGATTCCCAAGTAACGGAAGCATTCCCCGGCGTAACAGGTGCTAGTCCGCCTATTACGCCGGGGAAGCAGCGCCTCGGTGTTTATCTTAGGGGCGTGTCACTAGTAGAAAAACACCTATTAGTCCCGGTTCGTAAGGGCCTTTAGTCCCGGTTCATGAACCGGGACTAATGGGTCGTTACTAATACCTCCCCCCTTTAGTCCCGGTTCAAACACGAACCGGGATAGATGGTCCTCCACGTGGCCGGTGCGCCGAGCCCAGGCAGGGGGGCCTTTGGTCCCGGTTGGTGGCACCAACCGGGACCAAAAGGCATCCACGTGTCAGCATTCCAGTGGCTGGGGTTTTTTTTGAAAGGGGGGGGGGGGGTTGGGGGTTTTGGGGGTTAATTTAGGTGTTTCATATATTGTGTTAGCTAGCTAATTAATAGAGAGAAGTGTCCTCTCTTATGTCCGTGCTTGGTCGACGCTATGTACTATATACATATAGCCCTCGACACGCTAGCTAGTAAGAAAATGAAGGGAACCATCGAGTACAGAAGTTCGTCATGCATACCGAGAGAAATGATCGATCGATCTCTCCTTCTCCGAGAGATTGGTCGAACAACAAGTTTTCGTATCATGTACGTCTGACGCCATCTTGGCTACATACATGTACAATATATAAGATCTCTCAATTACAGTCCCCTAGCATATGAAATCAACTTCCACATGGTATTCTCCGCTTTATTGATGACGTGGTCAAGAAAGAATCCCGCCAATTCCTCTTGAATTGCTTTAATGCGATCTGGTTCTAGGAGTTCATTCCACATCTGCCTCGTCTAATTTGAAGAAGGGGGTTAATTAATACATATATATGAATGAAACTCAACAGAAATGATGGTGTAATAAAATGAAATTGTGAATATTATTAATTGCTTATGCACTTCATATTGTCTTTGAGAGTAGCCCCGCTTATTTTTCAAAGTCGCGTTGTAGATGAACTCGCACACGTAGTATCCACATAAATCATTCCCTTGTTCCTGCCACAAGCACTTTACGGGAAATAGAGGTCAATCAAACTGATAATGAAGCATTATAAATAGCATTGATGAAAGTATAGCTATAGAATCAACGGGAGATGCGCACAACTAGCTAGCCAAGAGTACTTACTGGTATGTATATCGCAGCTCCTTCGGCAGTCCCGAGCTTTTATGGTGAACTATTTCCAAACCCTGCAAGACAAAGAAAATAATTATTATTACTTGAGATATCAGGAAATGAACAAAAATTTGCCGCTATGGTGCGGTAATGATCGATTAATTGAACTTACTTGTTGAGCATTTCAGTCATGTCCGCATAGGTGCTGGGATATTTCCGTCTCGAGTCTAAGACGGTTACTAGTCCACGCTCAAGCTTAATCTCCAGAAGAATATAGTGGAACCTGCGCACGCATGCATAACTAATCAATTACATTACTATAACCTCGCTCGAGTAATAAGGGAAACCTAATATGCAAACGATCTGTAACACTCACTTGCCGTTGTAAGGAAAGAGTATGGTATCTTTGTTTTGATTTTTGATCAACAATTGTAGCAAGTTTTCCTCGGCCTCTTTGACGTGCTTTTCAACCAGAAATACATCTATGATATTTGTGTTAATGAACCCAATATCATAGATATCATTTTCTTTGCACTCGACGATCTTCAATCTGCATAATATATTGAGGATAATTAATTATAAATACATGCAATGAAAGAGCCGAGCTATATATAGAGACTTAATGACAGAAATAGTACTTACAGGCAGTAGCAAAAGACCGTTAATTTATCGAGGGCCTTTTGATTGAAGAACGCCAAGAACTCCTCAAATGGAACACACAACAGATCAGTTCCAACGAGGTCGTGCTCCTCTTTAATGTTCAGATACAAACAATTCGTCCCCCTGCACTCTCTCGCAGGTTTTCATGTACCAAGTATGGAATCTTCGCATCATCGTTGTTAGAGATTTTTCATCTTTGACGAGAGGCTTCCTGCATCAGATTCGTGTTCTTCCACCTTCATGTATTCAGGAAGTGCATCGTCAGCAGGTAATCTTGTAGATTGCCATAACCGCCACCATCCTCGAACATTAGCGACGGTGTTGCCGCTTAGACACATTGAGCGGGGGCACGATTGGTTTGCTTGTTCGCCGAGCTGGTCAATTTTTTCGCAGCTGCTCGTTCTTTTGCTCTTTGATGTCCGACAAGATTTCCCGACCGCTCCGCTTGGAGATATGTCTGTTCAAGAATGCGCTCATAGTTGGTTCTCGGCGGAGACTTTGCCGGTTTTCTCAGGGCAGCCACAGTGCGCTTCGCTTTCACCGGATCTACCTTCTCCTCCGGAGGTGGATGTCTCTTTGCTTTCAACCCCGCAAACCAGTCATCCACTTCCGTCTGCGCGACCTTCGCGTTTTCCTCCTCGGTCCTCTCGTACGGTAACTTCTCTGGAGTCTTCAGACAAGGACCCAATCTGTATTTCCTCCCGCCTTTGGCTGTACTCCTAGACGCCGGTAGAGCAGACGGAGCGGATGTCTTCTTTTTTGCTTGCTTACGAGACGGAGGAGAAGGACTACGACGTGCCGGAGAAGCCGGAGAGGCGGCGGGTCTCTTCCGCCCTTGCTGACGAGGCTGAGAAGGAGGAGGCTGGCTGCTCGGGCGCGCCGGCGCAGGCGGAGAAGGAGGCGGAGTGCCGCCACGCGTACCCTGATCGTCACTCACCGGAGGAGGAGGTGGTGGAGGAGGCGGAGTGCCATGACTCGTCGGAGGAGGAGGAGGAGGAGGAGGCGGAGGCGTCAAGTTCAGAAGGTTGATGAGCTCCTTCCGCCATAGGCATGGAGTCTTCAGAGCAGAACCCAGCCTAGTCTCCCCTTCACCGGTAGGGTGGTCAAGCAGGAGGTCCTCAAATCCCTCCGTTATTTCATCCACCATCACCTTAGCATATCCTTCTGGAATCGGTTGGCAGTGATAAGTTGTGCCGGGTCCACTAGGATAAACTTGGCCAACAGCCGCCTTGACCTTCAAATTCATACATCGCGCCATAATGTGGCAATTTTGAGACTCCGTGATACCATCCACGGGATAGCTGGTAGGAGCCGTCAAGACATGCTCCGGCTGAAGCAGCTCGGTGGAAGCCACGCTGCTTCCCCGCAGAGATGGCGGGGTAGCTTCGGGGGAAGCTTCGGCAGGTCGTTTGCTGCGATCTGCTGCTTCTCGTTCCTCTTATCGTTCCTCTAGCCCCATTACCCTTTCGTGTAGCGCCCGCAGTTGGTCCTGCTCCAGTTTCTTCCTCCTCTCATGACTTTTGTAACCCCCTGCGTCCAGAAAACCAACCTTCCACGAAAGGGAGCCTGGCGTGCCTCGTGTTCGTCCAGGGTGCTCAGGATTCCCAAGGGCCATTGTGAGCTCGTCCTTCTCCTCGCTTGAAGGAACGCCCTCGCTGCGCGCTGCATCGATATAGTGACTGGTATTTGCAGTTGCTCGTCTGTCCAATCGGCACTTCCTCACAGTGGTCCAAGGTTCCGCCAACCTCAAGAACCAAGTCCGCAACGGTCTAGCCAAAGACATTGTCTCGGTTCGATCCCTTTTTCAAGCAGATCATGCTCAGCCTTTGACCAGCTTAGGCCGGGCTTTGAGGTAGCCACCGACCTGCAAGGCGATGGTGAAGCTTCTTCTCTGCAGCATTTTTCTTGTTTGTCGCCGACATCTTCTTACTCTTTTCCGTAGTCTTGTGGGCCACAAATGCGGGCCAGTGTTCTTTGATCTTCTCATATTTGCCGATGAATTCTGGTGTCTTTTCTTTCTCGACAAACTGGTTCAGCTCTTTCCTCCACCTCCTCATTAGGGTTGCCATCTTCTTAAGAGCACAAGACTTGATTAATTGCTCTTTAAGTGGCTTCTCCGGATCCTCCTCTGGCGGTAGCGTGAAATTTGCCTTCAGCTCAGTCCAAAGATCTTCTTTCTGCATATCATTGACATAAGACACCTCAGGGTTTTCCTTCTTAGGCTTATACCATTGATGGATGCTGATCGGGATCTTGTCCCTAACAAGAACCCCGCACTGAGCATAAAATGCCTTCCTTGTCCGGATGGGTTCAATCGGTTCGCCGTCGGGCGCGATTTCTATGATCTCAAACTTTTCATCCGAGCTCAACTTTTTCTTCGGGCCTCGTCTCCTTACCTAAGTTGTGCTCGATCCGGAGGGCTGGAAATTATAATGAAGAAAGACGAGAGTAATTAATATGTGTACATATACCAAAACAATGGATGCATCAATTAACTAGTCAGCACGGGCTTAACTAATATATATATACCTGGCCGGACTGCTCACCACCGGAGCAACAAGACGGTCTCCTTCTTGTACCTCCATTTTGTCACCGGAGCCATCATGAACATAGTCCTCTTCTTGTACCGGCATTAATGGGTCGATGCCATCATGAACATAGCCCTCTTCTTCACCCAGTCCTTCGGGACGATCGGTGTCGTTGAGAATTGACGCAACTTCATCACTTCCTTGTGCGATTATGTGCCCCAACATCGCTTCTGTTTCTTCGTCCTCGAGTGCTCCATAGTTTCGCAAATATTTACAACATGTCAATTATTATTCAAACATGGTACAGATGGATATATATATATATATATATATATATATATATATATATATATATATATATATATATATATATATATTAGTGGCAAACGTAGAACTAGCTAGCTAATCAAAATAAGGAATCATGTTAGTGGCCTCGACGCTGCTTCTCTAGGGTTTGGGGTCACCTCGACACAACGCTTCAAGGGTTAATTTGGGTGGCCTCGAGAGAGTTAATTTGTCAGGTAGGGGTGTGGCGGGAGGGGTAGGAGACCAACATAGTTTTCTCTCTAGGGTTTGGGTGTCCTCGAGAGTTTTGGTCGAGCGAGAGGGCCGAGGGGGGGTGCTGCCGTTGTATAAGTTATCATGGTCAAGAGGGGGTATACATATCGACCGCCCCTCATGTCGAAGTTATCTCGAGGGGGTTATATCGACAATGACGCGACATACATATACATGGGAAAATAATGTTATCGGGGAGGGGGTATCGGTACCCCCCCCCCTCGTGTTGAAGTTTCTTCTTTCTACTCTATTCCTTTCTTCTTCTTCCACTCTTCTTTTTCTTCTTCTCCCTCGGGAAAGGAAAATAAGGAAAAGGAAGAAAAGAGGAATAAGGAAGAAGAAAAAAAAGAGGAGAAGAAGAAAGGAATAGAGGAGAAGAAGAAAAATAGAAATTTTCTATTTTTCTTCTTCTCCTCTATTCCTTTCTTCTTCTCCTCTTTTTTTTCCTCTTATTTCCTCTTCTTATTTGTTTCTCCTCTTCTTCCTATCCCTTCTTCTCCTTTCTTCCTCTTCTTATTTTCCTTTTTCCTCTCATTCTTTACTATTGCTTGTTTTAAAAAAAATGTTCAAATAGAAAATTTCAAAAAAAACAAAGGTTTTGCCTAATGCATTGTTCATATGAATATACAAACATTTGCATATTCTACAACAATTAATATCACCAAAAAAAATCTATGAACATAAAAAAAGCCTAACTTTTCTAAAAATCTATCTTTTGCATATATGAAAACATTAATACACATATGAACAAAAAATACATATATGAAGAAAAACATGCTCTGAACAATTTTTTTATACATTTTGAACATCTACATACACATAGCCACATACATACATACACATATACATTATATATATATATGAACAAAAAAATTAAACTAATAAAAATAAAAAAGCAGAGCCGGTGCGGCGCGGCAGCTCACAGCGGGCGACTAGATGACGATGGCGACGGTGGGGGCGGCTAGGGCGCCGGCGCGCGGGGGCGGGATGACGGGGCATGGGCTCGGGCGGTGCGCTGGGTGGGACGGGCGCTGGCTCGGGAGGCCGGCAACGAGGACGGCGCTGGCTCGGGAGGCCGGCGATGAGGACGGCGCTGGGTTGGGGGCGACGCCTTGGCGGGCGGCGGCGACGGGCGAGGTGGCGCAGCCTGGCGGCGCCGAGGAGGGTCGGCGTCACGGGGCAGCGACGGCGAGGTGGAGCAGCCTGGCGCAAGGCCGAGGAGGGTCGGCGTCGTCGGGGGCAATCATGGCGATGAGATTCTGAATTTTTGTAAAGTGTTTGCTTATATAGAAAGCCTTTGGTCCCGGTTCGTGAAACCAACCGGGACTAATGCATTTTAGTCCCGGTTGGTGCCACCAACCGGACCAAAGGCCTCTTTTTCGGCAGCCTAAAGGGCGGGAAGCGGCGGCTTTTGGTACCGGTTGGTGCCACGAACCGGTACCAACGCCCCCCCTTTAGTCCTGGTTGGTGCCACACAACCGGGACCAAAGGCCTCGTGCCGCACGCTGCCGGGGCCAAAGTTTAGTCCCACCTCGCTAGTTGAGAGGGGCGCAAAGTGGTTTATAAGCCCCACCGCCGCACCCTCTCGAGCTCCTCTCCACCGCAGGCTTTCGGCCTACTTGCTATTCTTGTGCCTCGATGGGCCTTTTCTGGCTCATCAAGGGCCTGCATCCTGGCCCATAGTAGGGTTTCATGTTGTATTCAGGCCGAGGGGGCCCAGTAGGAGGCATTTTTTTGTTTTTTTGTTTTCTTTACTTATTGTTGCTATTTTTATTTTTTTCTAGTTTTTTTTTGTTTTCTGCATTATTTATTTTCTTTTTTTTGCTTTTTTTAATTCTTTTTTGCTTTTAGTTTTAGGAAAATTATAAACTTTCTGTTAGTGCCATTACTTTTCAAATTTGAAAACACTTTTTTTTGTTTTTTTGTTTTCTTTCTTGCTTTATTTATTTTATTTTGTTTCTACTTACAACAAAATACTTATTGTTGTTTTTTTGTTTTGATTTCTGCATTATTTATTTTCTTTTGTTTTTTGCTTTTTTTTCAATTCTTTTTGCTTTTAGTTTTAGGAAAATTATAAACTTTCTGTTAGTGCCATTAGTTTTCAAATTTGAAAACACTTTTTTTGTTTTTTTGTTTTCTTTCTTTATTTATTTATTTTATTTTGTTTCTACTTACAACAAAAAATTTATTGTTGCTATTTTTAATTATTACGAGGGCCGAACCATAAGACATTAAAGCATTTCAAATGAACTCTGAAAAAGTTGAAAGTTGGCATGGTATCATACTCGTCGGCCATTACAAAGTTGGCATGGTATCATCATAATAGTTATGGAGAATGTCTTCACTTTTTCTTCGCTTGTGTCATTTGCTTATTGCTACCGTAACCATGGATAATCTTCATCTTTTATCAGCATCTTTGGGGTCAGCCTTGACTTTGAAGGGAGGAATTTCATGAAACTTTTCATAATCTTCAGACATGTCTGTCTTGTCCTCCACTCCCACGATGTCCCTTTTTCCCGAAAGAACTATGTGGCGCTTTGGATCATCGTATGATGTATTCGCTTCCTAATCTTTTCTCTTTCTCGGTCTGGTAGACATGTCCTTCACATAGATAACCTGTGCCACATCATTGTCTAGGACGAACGGTTCATCAGTGTACCCAAGATTTTTCAGATCCACTGTTGTCATTCCGTACTGTGGGTCTACCTGTACCCCGCCTCCCCGATGATTGACCCATTTGCACTTACAAAGGGACCTTAAAATCATGTTCGTAGTCAAGTTCCCATATGTCCACTATGTAACCATAATATGTGTCCTTTCCCCTCTCGGTTGTTGCATCAAAGCGGACACCGCTGTTTTGGTTGGTGCTCTTTTGATCTTGGTCAATCGTGGTAAAATGTATTCCCATTTATCTCGTATCCTTTCCAAATCAATATACCAAAGATGGTCCCCTGGACAACAAGTACAGCTCAGCACAAACAGTGTTCTCACCTCCGATACATGCTTCCAACCAACTGCTGAAAGTCCCGATGTGTTCACATGTAATCCAGCCGTCAGACCGCCTCCGGGTGTTTGGAGCGCAGATCGTTCTTGTGTTCATCGACATACGGGTCACCAAGGTAGAGTTCTCAGAGAACTGTAGTGTGCTTGAGACCAAGAATATCCGTCCCTGCATATTATTGAGTCCCTTCCAAGCGTGTTTTTTCACCGGGCCTCCCCTCATACCGCGATTTAGGGAGACCTATCTTCTTAAGGCCAGGAATGAAGTCAACACAAAACCCGATGACATCCTCTGTCTGATGGCCCATAGAGATGCTTCCTTCTGGCCTAGCGCGGTTACGGACATATTTCTTTAGGACTCCCATGATCCTCTCAAAGGGGTACATATTGTGTAGAAATACGGGGCCCAGAATGACAATCTCGTCAACCATACACTGAAACTATGTAAAACATTTCAATGCGAAAACAAATACGATCATAATCGCAACCAATGTAACAACTGATCCAAATGCATAATGATACCAAGCCTCGGTATGAATGGCATATTTTCTAATCTTTCTAATCTTCAAGCGGATTGCATCCATCTTGATCTTGTGATCATCGAAGACATCCGCAACATGCAACTCCAATATCATCTTCTCCTCCTCCATTTTTCTAATTTTTCCTTCAACAAATTGTTTTCTTCTTCAACTAAATTTAACCTCTCGACAATAGGGTCGGTTGGAATTTCCGGTTCAACAACCTCCTAGATAAATAAAATCTATGTCACGTTGGTCGGCATAATTGTCATAAACAATAAATGAACCAATAGTTATGAAAAGATAATATATACCACATCCGAATCATAGATGTGACGAGGGCCGACGGGGCGGATACCAAAACCATCGCACTACATAAGATGCAATAATAGAAGTAAGAAAATTATACAAGTATCTATATAAACATACAAGTAAGAATTTTTTCCTTTCGTAAAGAAGATAAGAACAAGAGGCTCACCACGGTGGTGCCGGGCGACAAGATCGGCGCTGGCGATCGACGGCGGTGAAGACGGGACGGACGTGACGGACCGCTAAACCTAGACAAATATTAAGGAAAATGGAGCTTGGCGGTCGAGCTTGGAGAGGAGAAAGCTTAAGTAGTGTGGCTCGGGCGTTCCATCGAACACCTCGTGTGCATAGGAGGTGAGCTAGAGCACCATTAAAGCTCTCCCTCGCCATTAAAAAAACAGAGCACCGGAGTGCTCCGTCACGGGCGAGGGGTATATATAGGCAACTAATTGGTCCCGGTTGGTGACTTGAACACGGACTAAAGGGCAGCCTTTGGTCCCGGTTCGTCCCACCAATCGGGACCAATGGTGGTGGGCCAGGAGCGAGGCCCATTGGTCCCGGTTCGTCCCACCAACCGGGACCAAAAGGTCCAGACGAACAGGGACCAATGGCCCACGTGGCCCGGCCGGCCCGGCTCACGAACTGGTCCAATGTTTCCATTGGTCCCGGTTCTGGATTGAACCGGGACTAATGGGCTGGCCGGGCCTGGACCATTGCCCTATTTTCTACTAGTGTGTGGGGCCTAGAGCTACTGGCGCCCGATCTGGAGGTCGGCCGGGATTAAAGGGATGGCCTGTGGGCGCTGCCAAGCACGTCGGTGGTGTGAGGTCGAGGGGAGGGCGGGGCGGCGGAGGCAGGGGTCTGGGCCGATTGTCGCTGGCAGTTCAAGAAAGATCGTCAACAGTGACTGGCGGGAGGTAGACGAAGGCCATCTGCCTGTTCCTTATAGATCGGACGGTTTATTAAAAAAATCGACTGACCTATTTATTTTTAGTCGACTGTTATCTTGACATGACCACATGTGGTGGTGTGCTGCAGGAGTACATGCATTTCCCAGCCATCCCTGTGCTCATATATTACAAAATCATACGGAGTAGAATCTAATTTTTTTTGCCAGGCAATGTTGTAGAGCTATCATATGTCTCTTGTCATTTATTTTTCAGCCACCGCTATCTCGCTACTTTTACAAAGTGCTTTTAGTTCTCGCACACACTTCACCCATACTCTCACTATTGTTTTTTTATGCATGGGTATTTCAGACTCTGCCA
This sequence comes from Aegilops bicornis, assembly GCA_021605145.1. Lineage (NCBI taxonomy): Eukaryota > Viridiplantae > Streptophyta > Magnoliopsida > Poales > Poaceae > Aegilops > Aegilops bicornis. The sequence continues at coordinate 750,751,857 of CM038675.1, forward strand.
ATCAGTTGATAGAAGCACGAAATAAAAGAGAGAAGCACCTCCATATTTCTTCGAGCTTAGGCAAGACACGTTTCAGCGTTATAAAGGGTGCAGTGTCAGTAGATTGTGACAATAAAAGTAGCTCTGGAGTTGATGATCTCGCTCGCTAGGAACCACTATCCCAGGTGCTTTCTTTAACTTAGCGGTGTCATATGTGGTTGCATGTTGCATATGGTGTCTAGCTTGTATTCAAAAGGCCAAAGTCGGTCTTTATTAAGATAAGGAATGATATTTTTTACATGAACCACCATCCCGTGAGCACCAGAAGACAAATAGCTAGTCAGTAATCGGCCGAGCCAAAGGACAAGCCCAGCAAAGAGAGGCATCACCTGGAAGCCAACTAAAAAGCCGCGATGGTGGCGAAGCAGCCTGCCTCCCACCAGGCTCTCAGGTCCTAGATCATCATGCTCACCACTCCAGCCGGATGTCTAGCTTGTATTGGTTCCAATTTGGTTTAAATTGCATCTGCTTAGCTTACACATTATACCTTTGAATATGACATGCACTTCTGTTTTTGGTACATACTAGTACATCTGTGTATTAACCATGTTCTTACATCAAACTAATATTCTTGTGTATCCCTCATCAATAACTTATGATGAGGCATTTAGGAAAGTGGATTACTCCTCATTTAAACAATGCAGCGTCAGCCTCCCGACATGATTCTCAAGAAACAACAAGGCTAGATGAAGATAGTGAATGTAGCTCTGTAGTTGATTACCGCATTTGCCCTACACTAGCATTGCAGGTGCTTGCTCTAACTTGGCAGCGTGATATGTGGTTGCATGTTGCATATGGTGTCTAGATTGTAATTCTTCCAATCTGGTTAAATTGCATGTGCTATTCTGCTTAGCTTATACATTATACCTGCTAATGTGACATGCCTTCCTGTATTTAGTACATAGTACATCTGTCTATTAAGCATGTCCTCACATAAAACTATTGTTTTTTTGTATCCCATAAATCAATATGACGAGACACTTTCAAAGATATGCAAGGTGATATTAGTTGCATCTTTGATATGATTTATAGCATGCGCAGCTTCTAGTTTGTTGAAATGTCATTTATGATGGGACACTTTTAACTTGGCAGTCATATTGGTTGCATCTTTCACGTGGTGTCTAGCTTGCATTGCTTCTTATTTGGTGAAATGGTTTCTGCTTAGTTTACACAAACAGTTGTGAATATGCCATGCCGTCCTGTTTTTCGTATTATTCCATCCTGGAATCATGTGTTTGCCTTATATCAAAGTAGTGATTGTCAGTATCATGCATGAATGAGTTCTGAAGAGTGAATTTTATTGCGTTTTGTTGTCGGTTTTACTTGACAATTCAAAATAAATAAAATGGAAGGAAGTTAGCAAGGCAGCGGATGAAGGTGCTCCTTCCAAATAGAGGGCCTCTACAGATTCTACTCCTCAATGCCCCCAAGATGATTTCCAAGACAACACATGCATAGACAATCAACGTAGCTGTGTTGGTGATGAGCACGTCTCCCCTAGTGCACCATCAAAGGTGCTCCCTCTAACTTGGCACTGTTATATGTGGTTGCATGTTATGTATGATGTCTAGCTTGTATTGCTTCTAGTTTTTTTGAATTGCATCTACTTGCTTTACACATTATACTTGTGACTAAGACACGTGTTCCTTTTTCAAGAACATACAATATCTGTCTATCACACCATTTTCTTACATCAAAGTACATTTGTTCTGAAGAACTAAATTGTTATTCGTTTTTCTTGTCGGCTTGACTTAACATGGCACAGAGAAAGAGGAAGCAAGACAGTAATCTATTGGGAAAGGGAAGCGCAACAATCCTGCAGATTTTGCTGGTACTGATGGTGCAATAGAAGGTCAAAGTCCAGCGGAAAATTGTACCAACAGGGTATCCCATGCTACACGAGATGAAGAACAAGCCAAACAGAAACAAATAGCTGCCACCAAACAAGAAGAGACAACCCTAGTTGTTGCAACACCTTCCACGGTACCACCAGCTACACGATTTACTCGTTCGTCAACTCAACTAGCAGCACGTTCCCAAGCTCCCTTGCCACCTGACACTACTTCTGAAGCACTCTTGACACAAGATGAGTTTGCAAGATCAGATGAACTTTGTGAGCTTCAACAGCAAGAAGATAGTTGCTGGAGTCAAGTTATAGTTGCATGCTTCTTTATATGTAGTCTCACAGTTTGATGTACACTAACATTTCCTATGTTTGTTGGTGGACTAGCACCTAGCCGCAAGAGGAAAAAACATCAGGGATAATGCTCGATAGGTTAACTAAATCTAGAGGAGGAAGAATGGAGATCCATTTTGAGGCAGGTTTAAAAAGGCCACGTGATGATACAAAGTCAGCCAAGTTAGTATCAGCGGCAGATGTTGCTGTTAGGTGTCATGTACGTATCCTCCCAACATGGATTCAGTACAGGAATGACAAAGACGAAACCCAGTTCAACACCTTCCTCGACCATTTATCTGTAAGTATGGTTATGTATGGAAACTAGTAATATCATCTTGCTCTGTCCAATACTTTCTAGGTTGCTCATAATGAGACTTCCATAATTTTCAACAGATGGGGTTCAAGTTGGATAGCCAAGATGATGCAACCAGACAAGCTTGCACCCATGTTTTCAAGTCTGCTCTGCGACAGTATCGGTATAACTTGAGGAAAACTCACTTTGAAGGCAAGGCAAACAGTCAACTTGCCCAAACATCTCCAGTGGAAAATATATCTGATGAAGACTAGAGAGGCCTCGTTAAACACTGGTCCAATCCGAAGTATCAGGTACATTATATATATGTCATCAGATCACAGGTTGAAGTCCTATTTACGCATGTTCCACACAAATCTATCTTCTTGTAGGTGAGCTGTTCAAAGAACAAGGCCAACTGCATTTAAAGTGAAATTCCAATAGACGACATGTGATCTCGTAGCTATATTGCACAATCGCGAGGCTCTTGTAATTAGTCATTGTTTCACTCTTTTCACTGTACCATATTATCAGATCTATATTGACTTGTTCCAAATGCAGAGGAAAGCCCGCAAGGACCAAAAAGTACCTAAACCAAATGTTATGGAAATCTTCAAGGACTGTCACACCGGCAAGAAGAAGGGTATGACTACACCAGTCAAAGCCGCTGTTTTAAGTCCTTAATCCTCATGCCTTTTAACTACTACTTACTCTGACTTGTGCCTTGAACAGCATGGTTTGCAGCCAATGGCTATTACTCTTTTCAATTTTATACAAAATTGTCTTAGCGTATCATCTCACCTTACAAGGTTAAAAAGATAGGAGTGAAATTCCTTTGATCTTGACCTGTAATCTAGTTCCGTGCTGGCCTTGCCCACATAACGTTACAATTGCCTGTTTGTCTGTTCTCAGTTGTTTTGGGATATGAACGATGTCATACTATGCTTACCATATTATAAACTTTGTCTCTTTATCCTTAGCCCTCAATACAATGTGAAGAAATAGACAATACATTAGCGATGGTTTTATTATGTACTTTGCAATAAAATACAACTATTATTTTACATGGGTTCACCAGAATAAGTTCTGTATATAGACCAAAGCTATTTTGTTTGGTTCTGCTGCCTCCTTAATATCTTCTGTTTTGGTACTACTAATGTAAAACCACAACTTTTCAGCGAGCTATGGGAAAAATGGTGGAACCGCCACCTTCTGAAGCTGGCGAGGCAACAATAACCGCAATGTCATCTCTTTCTGCAGTGGGTCAGTACCTGTCCACTAACAGTGCCAAAAGCGCATTCCAATGTAATATTGGGTTGGTTGTTAAGGCAATCTCGTCCAAACTGCCTCATGATCAAGATATGCAAGCTCAAAACAATGGTGTATCTGCGCTCCAGACACAAGTCCATTCCCTAACAGAGGCCCTTTGTGAAACAAGGAGAGACATTGTTCAATGTTGTCAAGATATGCATGGTTTTGAAACCAGACTATCAGACATTTGCTATGTTGTTCAGGAGTCTAGGAGAATTGAAGGCGAAGGTTATGGTGCTCCATCGGACAATACAGCATGAAAACGTAACAGTCAGGTCAAATGGACCGAGCTTATAAACTTCTGGTGTTGCATTTATCTGCCAGACGGTTAACTTTTATGCCAACCTTCCTTTTGTTTTATAGTTGTAATTTGTTTTGGTGCGATAAAAAATTTGTTCTTAACGTGCAGCCACCGGCTGAAGAAAATAGCAAGCCATTTTTGTATAGTGTAGGGTGTTCCCTATATTTGCACTGGTGGCGAACTTTGATGCCCACCAGTTGTAGTTAACATGGGCCTCCTACGGGCCGTAGAAACAATGGGCCTTCTAAGGGCCGTAGAAACAACGGGCCTTCTACGTGGCGTAGAAACGATGGGCCTTATACGGTCCATAGACACAATGGGCCTTCTATGGGTCGTATCATCAATGGGCCTTCTACGGGCTTATGATCGGTTGGCCAAACATGGGCCAATAACAGACGACATTATGGCCGTAAATGGGCTAGAGCTGAAATCGTCCGTTCATGGGCCGACCAACATGGGCCGTCGTTAGTCGGCCGTATTTTGATGACGCTATGAAAACGACCCAACGTATTAACGGGCCGACTGTAACCACGGGCTGAATTTGGCCCACAAGCAGAAAATGACACTAACGGGCCATAACAAAACGAATGTGGAAATGAGCCCAAGAATAAATGGGCCCCGAGAAGGCCGAAAGATAACCTTGGCTGGAAACGGCCCAACGGAATAATGGGTCGTTAATGGGCATAAAGTGATACACTGTTCATCGGGCCAGTTTCACCATGGGCCATTAATGGGTATAAAGTGATACATTGTTCATTACGGGCCAGTTTTACCACAGGTCGTTAATGGGGCGAGAGTAATAAGGGCCTCATATGGGCCGAAAGACATCACGGGCCATACATGGGCCGGAAGTTAAAACAGGCTGGAATTATATTGTACGGCCCACATGATGCTACTGGGCCTAATTCGTTTAGGCCGTAAACGGGCCCTAGGTTAGCGGGATGTAAATGGGCTATATGCGAACAGGCAGTTAACGGGCTTTCCGTGGGCCGGCCCACCACCTTTTGACCAAGTCAAACGGGCCGGCCTTTTCACAGGAATGGGCCTCTGTTGGCCGTGCCACGTGTCGATGTGTCATAGGCGCTTTGTGTCCAACGAGTGGATGACATCTGTCCCAACTGTGAGTCGACACGTGTTTCCTCCAGCCAATGATGATTTTACACGTGGAAAATCCCCATTGGTCGGGGCTGTTAACAGGTTATCGGATCCAAAACCGGACCTGATAGCTTAACGACATTCCGTTACGGTGGATGCCACGTGTCGGTCACCCTTGATGAAAGCACTTCTGTGACGTGCGATTTATCGTCATGGAAGTGGACACTTCCGTGATGATAATTTTGGTAATGTCATGGAACACTTCTACGACAACACAGGTATGACTATCTTGATTCTGCCATAAATTTTTCATTGATGTACATGCATGACAAAAAACGCGACCTACTGTGACAAACACGTATCAACACAGAAGTGTTTTTTTTTGTAGTGGTGAGGCAGTGCGAGGAAACTCCTTCGACGGGGATTTCTCTTGATGACTTACGTGGGAATCTGGAAGAAGACCAGGATAATCAGTGGTGATGGCCAGTTCCGTGCCGTTGTAGCTCGCCTGATAAAATACCCCTTCCGCAAGTACCACAAATATATCCGGGGTCCTCTTCAAACCTAGGGTCAAGCTCCCCGTCGTGGTTCTCCGGCTGTGGGGCGGGCTAACAAGACCCTCGGTGATCTTTCGCCAATGATGTTTTAAATAAACGGATTGAGAATCCATTAAGGATGACTAAGAGAGTGAAACACGTAAAAGCAAGGGGATTAGGACTTACCCAGCTGGGAGGGTCGTACATAGAGTACCCGTCCCTACGATTGATGCGAAAAAATTCCTCTTCCTCCCCTTTGAACAGCTCGGCCAGTATCTCGGCTAGAGCGGCGGGGGTGTCCGGACCTTTCCGACCATAGCGGGAGGCATCATCCTCCGTGTTATAGTGCCACATCGGGAGCCCTCTATAATGAAGTGGCTGAACCCCACGTGCTAAGGAGGTCGCCATTACCTCGATCATTGTTAATCCGTACTGGGCAAGCATCTTTATTTTACCCAGGAGCTGACAAACTTCCACACTGTCCTCTTCTTCAGCGGGACGCTTACAAATTCAGGAAGACCCTTGCGAATTGGGTCGGGAAGAGCGACGTCCTAAATGTAGAACCATTCGGAAGGCCATTCTTTGGATGCCTTCCTTGGTGTACTACCAGACAGGTATCCGGTATTGGCGATGCGCCATACTTCGGCTCCGCCCACTTCAAATATTGACCCCTCATGATTGCGCGGGACAAGACAAAACAACTTTCTCCACAGTTTGAAATGGGCCTCAATGCCCAGAAACAGTTGGCACAAAGCGACATAGCCCACGATATGCAGGATGGAGGCAGGAGTAAAGTTATGCAGCTGAAGGCCATAGTATTCCAAAAGCCCCAGGAGGAACGAATGGATTGGAAATCCGACGCCCCTTATCAGGTAGGGGATGAAACACACCCGCTCCACCCCCCTCCCCCCCTGGGACGGGTTGGGGAAGTCCTCCGCCTGGGTCTCCCCATTAAAGGAAGGTAGCCCTGCTCGAACATGGACCAGATCTGCAGGGGGAGAAATCGCTGCGTTTGTAGCTTCTCCAATTGGCTTTGGGATATAGAGCACCTCTCCCACTCGCCTCTCTCTAGGATGGAACGGGAAGAGGAGCTGGGAATGTTAGCCATGATGGAATGGTCCTTCCTGGCAATCTCTGAGGATTTTCTCCACGTGATGCCGAAAGGATCTGAGATCCAGTCTCTTTAAGTAGACGCTCTTTCTTGCATGGCTAGGGTGTTCTTCGCAAAAATACCCTGATCTTCCGCGTTCGCTCGACACGTGGAAGACGAAGTTATTAAACGCACAGAAGCCGAGGGGAGTGACATTGAATCAATGGCTGAATACATTACATGGAAGTCATCAGAGGAGGAACCCGTCTTGCAATGCCGAAGACAATCTGTGTGCCGAACACCTCGTTATTGAAGACTGGTTCGGGGGCTACTGAAGGAGTCCTGGACTAAGGGGTCCTCGGGCGTCCGGCCTGTTAGCCATGGGCCGGACTGATGGGCGGTAAACATACGAAGACCGAAGATTGCACTCGTGTCCGGATGGGACTCTCCTTGGCGTGGAAGGCAAGCTTGGCGATCGACCGTGTAGATTCCTTTCTATGTAACCGACTCTATGTAACCCTAGATACCCCCGGTGTCTATATAAACCGGAGGGTTTAGTCCGGAGGGGATATACACATTACCATAGTCATACATGCTAGACTTCTAGAGTTTTAGCCATTACGATCTCGTGGTAGATCAACTCTTGTAATACTCATATTCATCAAGATCAATCAAGCAGGAAGTAGGGTATTACCTCAATAGAGAGGGCCCGAACCTGGGTAAACATCGTGTCCCCGTCTCCTGTTATCATTGACCTTAGACGCACAGTTCGGGACCCCCTACCTGAGATCCGCCGGTTTTGACACCGTCACTGAGTTCAACTAACACTGATCAGATTTTTGGTCTATACCCCAAAGTGGAGCTTTAAACCAACACTTCCAACAAGAATGATCAACATGTATGCAAAACCTAATAGATCAAGCCAATCAAAGTTTCATCATGATTTTTTGTCAAGAAAATGCATATTCAACACGGATTAGGCCACCGTCATCCAGCATCTCTACCATCCAGAACTTTCCATCATGATTCACCATCTTTATCGGTCGACCTCTGCTCGCATGGAACTTCATGCTATTTCGCACACGATTGGACTGCAAAATTAAAGCTCTAGCTGTTCTCACACGAGAAAGCTTTAGGGTCATTGTAGCAGGAACTAGATGATAAGTTTACTAAGAGCAGAAAACCAATGTAGGTGTCGCCCACTAAGCTGCCTCCACAACCCACGCTCATCCAGAAGACCCATCATGCCGGTAGACGCCTGCCAACCCACTTAGACACCCAACCATAGCAGCCCAGCTAGGCCATCGTCTGCGGCAAGCCATGGCCCATCAGTTGTAGCCTGAGATCCACCTTCGTATGCAACCAGGGATCACTGTGTTGTGCTCTAGGCTCAGGTGACCTATACTGCTCGAGAATCTTCCACAGATAAAATCTCTTGTGATATAAGGTGCGGGCCACCATTGTTGCACTGGAGTGTTGAATATTGTTGGGGTGAACCAATTTCAAATGCCTCCCATCGCATTTGAATTATTATTCAGAAGCATGAACAATCCGATTCATGAGTTTGTGACCACATTTAACCCTATAAATAGGCGAGCATTCTAGGAACATATTGTTGCATTCATGAACTTCATGGGAATGAGGACCAGAAGGAATAATGAGTGGCAAGATGATTGTCCCCTCGACGCCACACCGGAGCAGTGCCCATAACGTGTTCATGATGTCGCCCCTAGAGGTCTATAATAGGTAGTACTCCCTCTGTAAACTAATATAAGAGCACGGGACATTCGGAAACCAGGTTGTATTGATGATTGATGAGTCGGGATGCGTATGTCATGTTGGATTGGCACTGAGAACGAGAAAGGAAGACAATTGAATAGACTTCACATACTCTCCCAAGTGCCCAGATTCCTGGATGTATTACCTCCGTCCCAAATTGCTTGCCTTAGATTTGTCTAGATACAGATGCATCTAACACTAAAATAATTGTTTGCTTATGAAATTCGCTGTCAAAGCCCTCCGCCCAGAAAAAAAACTGTGGCTAGATTGGATCGCCCTAAAACACCCAAATGCATTCATCACTCCACAAAATAGCCAGTCCTTCCTCTGCCCTACCATCAACCAACAGCTACCATCTTTACACGCCATTTATTTTGTAATAACAAATTCAGGTACAAGTACTTACATTTGGTTAGACTGCTGGCTACACCAAAATTCCCTTGTCGCACTTTTCCCATGCCTCTACTCACGTACCACTTCACCTCTCGCTTGTGTGGCTGCTGTTATGAAGCGCAATTTAGAATCAATCCTTCGGAGTCGCCTAACATCTAATGCTGCTTCTGAGTTGTGCTCTTTGTTGTCTCTCCTGCAGGACTTTCAGGTATCACCAGGACCGGATGAGCGCTACCTCAATGGCGGCCTATGCTTCTCAACTAAGGCTGCCTACCAGCTATCCATGGGCAACCACGATGAGCACATGCATGCCGTTTCCATATGGTATGCATGTGTTCCTAACCATGCGAAGATCTTTGCATGGCTCCTCTTTGGGGATTGGCTCAACTCCATGAGCAATCTGCTTCACAAACATATCATTAATGATGCACTATGTCCAAGATGCCGGTTCGATGGCGAAGACAGCTCTCACATTTTCATCCACTGTCCGCTTGCTCGGCGCATCTGGCGCAGGCTTGGACTTTCCCACTTTGAGAGCATCGATGATCTTTGGGGCTGCCGTTTACCAACACAGGTCGACATGATCATATGGCACTCCATCCTCCTCATTGTTCTCTGGATAATATGGGACTCCAGGAATGCTACGGCCTTCAGGCAACAAAATCACCATAGAATTTTCACCCTCAAGCGAATCATTGGGGACCTCATGCTCTGGACGCACAGGATCAAGAAACCAGAGCAAAAACAGGCCGCCTCCTCATGGCGTTCCTATATCCTATCACGACTAGACGTGCTTATGTAATTCACCTTGTAATCGAACATTTGTTGGGTTACCATCATGAGAAATATATTCAGGTGGGGAACTCCCCGCCCCGGTGATTTTTCAAAAAAAAACATGCCTGGTACATCTGTACTGAGTACTACATAGTATTGTCTTACGATCTGACCATCAAGTAAAGAACTTCCAATCCTTGGTCGTACATGCGATAATTAGGGGGACAAGAAAATATTCTCCTGTGAAACCAAATCATCACGGGATATTCTACAAAACATCACTTCAGTACTTGGCAACAATTTTGTACATCATCGCATCAAGATACATCGCTACGCTAGTGCATGCAGTCACACGCGGCAAGGAAAGCAAGGCTTTTGCGCACAGGCCTGCCATGCAGGCGCATGTAGTTCGATCTCCGACCATCGGGGGAAAATCGCGAAGACACGAACATTTGCTTTTTTCATACAGGAACGGATTTGTGCTCCACAATTCTTCTCTTTAATAATTTGTCAATGTCGGACGAAACTCAAGTTCTTCCATGTTACTTGCCAAATCGTGCCGACAAGGTCTACAACGGACAGAATGGCAGAGACTTAGCCATGGCAAGGAACTTCCCAACACCGGCACTAGGTTCAAAAAGCACCTCGACTCATGTGTTCAGACAACACCTCGACTCATTCAGCCTTCCGACAACAACGTCGCTGGCGTATCCAGTGGAACAAGAAACCGCATATGTTCCCAGGGACACGCACGACAAATCAGCAACCAACAGTAGCACTATTCCATTGTCGGTGATAACTACAGCTTACCAAAGACGAGCCAACCTGGAGATGTTCCCCTGAATCCCCTTATGCATGGTAACCAAACATGCATCAGTCCTACGTTGGCTGGCGAGGAAGCAGAGCATCACTTGTGCTGTATGTCCTAACAATATTACTTCCAACACATTTTTGAATCCTAATACCTCCCATGCCGAATGGTCGGGAAAGCAAGTACAAAGGCGAATGGACGAAGCAACTAAAGAACCAATATCCTTCACATCAGGGAGATATTTTAATAATTGAACCCTGGAGCAACAATTCTCAATGAAGCCATGCATAACAACTTGATAAGGAAACCCCTAGAGCATCACCCTTTCCCTGATTTCCCGGTTATTCACTATGCTGATGATACAGTTATTATCATGCCTGCAAGTGAAGCACAGGTAGAACAACTGAAAAATCTGCTCCTCCACTTCTCTATTTTTACTAGTCTGAGGGTCAACTATGAGAAATCTGTCATGGTTCCAATTAACACCAGCCCTTCAAAACTGCAAGCCTTAGCAAGTAGTGAACGAAATATGCCCTAGAGGAAATAATAAAGTTATTATTTATTTCCTTATATCATGATAAATGTTTATTATTCATGCTAGAATTGTATTAACCGGAAACATAATACATGTGTGAATACATAGACAAAACATAGTGTCACTAGTATGCCTCTACTTGACTAGCTCAGAATCAAAGATGGTTAGTTTCCTAACCATAGACATGAGTTGTCATTTGATTAACGGGATCACATCATTAGGAGAATGATGTGATTGACTTGACCCATTCCGTTAGCCTAGCACTTGATTGTTTAGTATGTTGCTATTGCTTTCTTCATGACTTATACATGTTCCTATGACTATGAGATTATGTAACTCCCGCTTACTGGAGGAACACTCTGTGTGCTACCAAACATCACAACATAACTGGGTGATTATAAAGGTGTACTACAGGTGTCTCCAAAGGTACTTGTTGAGTTGACGTATTTTGAGATTAGGATTTGTCACTCCGATTGTCGGAGAGGTATCTCTGGGCCCTCTCGGTAATGCACATCACTATAAGCCTTGCAAGCAATGTAACTAATGAGTTACTTACGGAATGATGCGTTCCGTAACGAGTAAAGAGACTTGCCAGTAACGAGATTGAACTAGGTATTGAGATACCGACGATCGAATCTCGGGAAAGTAACATACCGATGACAAAGGGAACAGCGTATGTTGTTATGCGGTTTGACCGATAAAGATCTTCGTAGAATATGTAGGAGCCAATATGAGCATCCAGGTTCCGCTATTGGTTATTGACCGGAAATAGTTCTAGGTCATGTCTACATTGTTCTCGAACCCATAGGGTCCGCACGCTTAACGTTACGATGACAGTTATATTATGAGTTTATAGTTTTTGATGTACCGAAGGTTGTTCGGAGTTCTGGATGTGATCACGGACATGACGAGGAGTCTCGAAATGGTCGAGACATAAAGATTGATATATAGGAAGCCTATATTTGGATATCGGAATCGTTCCGGGTAAAATCAGAGTTTTACCGGAGTACCGGGGGGTTACCGGAACCCCCCCGGGGGTTAATGGGCCTACATGGGCCCTAAGGGAGAAGAGGAGGGCCGGCCAGGGCAGGCCGCGCGCCCCCTCCCCCCCCTAGTCTGAATAGGACAAGGAAGGGGGGTGGCGCCCCCCCTTTCCTCTTTCCCCCGTCCCCTTCCTTCTCCAACAAGGCCAGAGGGGAGTCCTACTCCCGATGGGAGTAGGACTCCTCCAGCGCACTTAGGGGCCGGCCACACCTCCCCCTCCCTCCTTTATATACGGGGGCAAGGGGGCACCCCATGACACACAAGTTGATCTTCGTGATCGTTCCTTAGCCGTGTGCGGTGCCCCCCTCCACCATATTCCACCTCGGTCATATCATAGCGGTGCTTAGGCGAAGCCCTGCGTCGGCAGAACATCATCACCATCACCATGCCGTCGTGCTGACGGAACTCTTCCCCGACACTTTGCTGGATCGGAGTCCGGGGATCGTCATCGAGCTGAACGTGTGCTAGAACTCAGAGGTTCCGTAGTTTCGGTGCTTGATTGGTCGGGCCGTGAAGACGTACGACTACATCAACCACGTTGATATAACGCTTCCGCTTTCGGTCTATGAGGGTACGTGGACACACACTACAAAAAAAAGACACATCCATGACATTTTTGGCCGAACGAGAAAAATTTCTGTCATACATATGACACTTCTATGACTATAATTGTGACAAAACCCGGTATCATCATAGATGTGGTGGGCTCCTACTTCTATGACAAAAAATCATGACAGAAAATGGGCTTTTCGTCCTGGGCGGGCTGGAGACACAGCTGCATGACATTCTTTGGGCCGTCCATGATGGAAAAAACCGTGGTAGAAGCGAGGGGGAGGAAAATTTCGGGGAGTTGCCGGTTACGGTGGGAGGTCGGGGGCCAAGCGATGCGCGTTTCTCTCGTACGTACGCGCGTGTGTGTGAGGCGTTGGCTCTAATTGAACCCAAGCGATTGCACTGTAGGCTACGCGTTATTGAACCCGAGCGATCGATCGATGGCTGTTAACTGAACCCGATGGAGCGATTCCTTCGCTGCTGCTGCTAACTGAAGCCGATCGATTGGCTGAATAAAGGAGCATTATGGGGGGGAGGTTGGATGAACAAAGGAGCGGTGGCATTGCCTCTGGATGAACAGGACCCCATGGTGTGGAGGGCTGGATGAACAGTAGACGGTGGAGGAGTGGTCGTGGAGGGGTGGTTGAACAGGACCCCGTGGTGTGGAGGGCTGGATGTACAGTAGACGGTGGAGGGGTGCCCGTGTAGGGGTGGTTGAACAGTAGCCGATGGAGTACCGCGTGGTGGAGGCTGGAGGAGGTCGACGGTAGCCCGTGGAGGCTGGAGGAGGTCGACGGTGGAGATCAACAGTATCCCGTGGAGTCCTGTTTTGCGGTACGCCACACCCCTCCCGATGAACAGGACCCCCGTTTCGACCGTAGCGCTCCAACACAAGTCTGTTTCGTCCGTTTTGCGGTACGCCACACCCCTCCCGATCAACAGGACCCCCGTTTTGACCGTAGGAGGTCTGTTTCCTCCGTTTTGCGGTACGCCACACCCCTCCCGATCAACAGGACCCCCGTTTCGACCATAGGAGGTCCGTTTCCTCCGTTTTGCGGTACGCCACACCCCTCCCGATCAACAGGACCCCCATTTTGACCGTAGGAGGTCCGTTTCCTCCGTTGTGCGCTACGCCAGGCTTCGTTTCCATCGCCTGTTCCGTCCAAGCCCTCCCGATGAACACGACCACGCATTCCGTTTTGACCCAGCCCGTTGGCTCCCACGCGTTTCGTTGCCTCCCGATGAACACGACGCATTCTGTTGCCTCCTGATGAACACAACGCATTCCGTTGCCTCCCCATGAACACGACAACGACGCTGTTTCTCCGTTCTGACCCAGCCATGTACGTATGCGCGAGTAGGCGTTCGAGGCCCTGCCCGTATGTAATGACGTGGCGTCAGATTTTCTTTCATGCACCCTCGCGCTGTATGCGTGCGTGTACATGCTACGTGTGCGCCTCTACTACGACACGTGCGCGCCTCTACATCCACCAGTATATATGTACGTACACGTTCGCGACCAGAATGACAACGCTATGTACGCTTCGAACAGGTGGGTCCCGACTGCAAGGCAGTTCCTTGCGTGCGAAAATGTAGCTGGTGGGTCCTAGCAGTCAGAGGGGCGAATCGTTTTTTTTGCCCGGACGCACTTCCTTTGCGTGCGAAGATGTTGCTGGTGGGTCCCAACAGTCAGGGGGGCGAATCTTTTTTTTGCCCAGACGCACTTCCTTGCGTGCAAAGATGTAGCTGGTGGGTCCCAGCAGTCAGGGGGCGAATCATTTTTTTTTGCCCGGACGCACTTCCTTGGGTGCGAAGATATAGCTGGTGGGTCCCAGCAGTCATGGGGAAACTTTTTTCATAAAATACGGTGGCCCGTCCGGTGGGTCCCCGCTGTCAGGTGGAGGAATCATTATTTTCCTTGTAATAAGGAGGCACTTCCTTGCGGAGGCAGTGGACCCAGCTGTCCGCCTCTCCACATACAGTCCATGTCCGATGGAAGTCGTTCCTTGACCACGTTGACCACGCCGCGCTGAGAGCACCACGGCGGTGGACGACAGCGAGGCCTAGGAAGGGGACGACTTGGATGCCCACGCGAAGAGAGTACGAGGGTTCACTGGTTCGGCTGCAGTGTGAGGCTGTTGTCACCGCAGAATAACAGGGGGTGTGGGTGAGTAGAGGGATGGCCTGGCCAGTGGTGGGAGTAGTAGGGGCGGTGAGGCCTCCGCGGCATCACAGCCGGCCACGGGAGGCAGGAGCACGCGGCACGACCGGCGCTGGTTTGGGCGGCTGGAGCAAGAAGACCAGAGGTTGAAGAAGCGCTACAACCGTTGGATGAACATCGTATGGTAACAGGAGCTAGAATTGTTCATATTGACTAAGTTGACAATGCCCTCCGTCCCTGTCAACTTGGTAGGCCCACAAGTCAGCCTCGGTATCTTGGGTTCCAGGTGGCGAGGAGTATTCATTTTTGTGCGTAATAAGGAGGAACTTCCTTGCGTGCGAAGATAGCTGGTGGGTCCGACAAGTCAGTGAGGGGCACATTTTTTCGCGAAATCTGAGGCCCTTCCGGTGGGTCCCAGATGTCAGGTGGAGGAATCATTATTTTGCGAGTAATAAGGAGGCATTTCCTTGTGTGCGGCCGTGGACCCAGCTGTCAGCCTCTCCATGCACAATCTACTTCCGATGGTGTCGTTCATTGACCACGTTGACCACGCCGGCCGAGCGCATCCAAGGTGGTGGACGACGGCGAGGCCCTGGACAGCAACGAGCCGGAGATGGGAAGACGCGCGAGTAGAGTCGCAGACGGAGAGGTGTATGAGGATTAACTGGTTCTAGTGCGGTGTGGTTCGGCAGTCGGTGGAGAAGAACAGGAGGTGTGGAGGGGTGGAGGGATGGCCTGGCCAATGGTGGAGTAGCGCTTCATAGCGAAGCGTGCTAAGCAGAGCTGCTAGCAGCAGGAGGCGGGAGGTGGTCCCGGTGGCGCTGGAGGAAGAAGATGAGAGATTGAAGATGGATGCCGGCCGTTGGATGTAAATCCAACGGCTAACATGTCAGAATCATTTGTTGACTAAATTGACAACGACTTGCGTTGGCTTCGACCTATTGGCCCACATTTCAGCCTCCAAAAATGTGGCACGTATTCAACCCATTTTTTCAGAATTTACAGTCTTTTTTTTGGGCGGTAGAATTTACAGTCAATTTGATCTTTTTTTTGAATTACAGCCATTAGCGGGGCTGGGTGAACAATTAATGTAGCGTCCATGCGGACCATTTATTTTATTTCCAAAAAAATTACAGGGCATTTGCACTTTATCTAGATACACGATTTTGCTGGGCTGATTCTAATTATAATGTTGGGTTGGGCCAGCAATGTTATCAAAAATTAAAAAGGGCTGAGCATTTTGTTATAAATATATTTAAATAATAAGTGATATTATTTCATTCGTCCTTAAATCTTACCAAGCTTTTGTACACAATCACTAGGATTTTCGTGCCAAAACAATCCAGGATTTTATTATGTTAACAAATTATTTTATAAGTTAATAAGATGTGGGATATTGTTTTCTTACATATGTAAGTATCTGTTAAATATATGATGACAATAAAATAATATATAATAACATATAAAATAATTTAAATATATATAATATAGTTAGAAGGGAAACATAAGTTGTACCTGGCGTTCCTATTCTTATATAGAAAAATAGAACAGACCTCTGCGTTTTCTTCAAAAAAAATACATAAATTGGGCTGCCAAAAATAAAACCTCGGATGGGAGGTCCATAGGCCGGTCGATACATGACGGCCCAAAGAAAATACAAACAGGCCCTCCCATCCGAGGTCGTGGGCTGCGCATGTTAATAATTAAATCCTAGACGGGCAGCCCAAAACCACGTCCAACACTTTCCAAAACTTCATCCCTCGTTTTCTCCGTGGTTTCGCTTTTCGACATTGTGTGGGCATTTTGACTGTGCATCATATGAAGATGTGCTATGCATGAATGTTGATCAGCATGATGTTAACTGGCTAGTAGTTCCATTTTTGACCATGAATAAAACTTCCAACATGATGTTAACCCTATTTGAAAAGGCCGTGTTAATATAAATGCTCTGCCTCTGAAAGTTGCAGTTTCTTATCTGAAACTGAACTTGCAGTTTCTTATCTGAAACTGAAACTTGCAGTTTCTTCTCGTCTGCACTTTTATACTCCTATGAAACTACATTTTTTAAGTGCTAAAAATAGATCTCTAGAATTCATAAAATTCTTCATATGCTCAATACTGCAAATCTGAAATTCAAAAGACATTCATAACTGAAAGTACTCTCAAAATACACAACACAAAACACAATTCACAACCTGCAAATACTGACAACCCTAAGATCCTCCTGACAATTCACAACCTGCCCGACTATTGGGCTGGGGGGCAGCCCCCTCCTATTCCTCGGCGACAGACAACCGCCCCGTGAGACGATGTGAACGGCGAGGGAGACGATGGCGGGGAAGCGTCGTCGGGCCAACTGCTTTTCTCCTCTTGAAGTTGGGTTCGGTCGACGAAGACTCCACCGGCTCGCTCTGGCAGGACACCCTCACAAACGGCACACTGTAGATGCTCGATCCTTCAATCTCTGGTGGATGCTCCATCTAGGATCGATACTCCCACCACCGCTCCCTCACGATCGGATTCGGTGAATCTGTTTTCTCCATGGCCCCGAGGAGCAACTCTATGTACTCCGGCGTGACTCCCTCCGGGAGTATCGCCGCCTTTTCGCTCTGTTGCAGATATTTGGCCATGGATGTCGCCGTCGCCGCTAGTTGGTCCTTGTTGTCAAACCAAGACTGTATCTCCAACATCCTAGCTAGCTTCACAGGGTCGCCGTCTGCGATCCTCACGTATCGGTTGTACTCCTCCATCGTTCTACTTCTCCACAACACCTTCACCCGCCGGCGGTGGTTTTTGTACGGAAGAGGAGAGGAGCAGCGCTGGTTTTGGATTAGACCGGGAGAGGAGCGACGCTGTTTTTGGACTGGAACAGGAGAGGAGGGGCGGTGGTTTTGAAATGGAAGAGGAGAGGAGCGGCGCTGGATTTAGATTGGAACAGGAGAGGAGCGGCGGTGGTTTAAGAGGATAAGAGCGGAAGAGCGGCGCTGGTCTTGGAAGTATTTTTTTGTTGTTTTGCGTATTTTGGGTCAAAGTTTGACCACGGTATGTGACAAGCAAAATGTGAACGCATGTCACCATAAATTGTATCGTTTGGTTCGTATCTGAATGTACTTTCAAATTATATTATTTTTGCAACGTATAACATATATTTTATGTGCGAAAATCGTGGTCAATTATGACCCACAATAAAATGGAGACTAGTTAATGTGGGGCTGCTTTCTTAATTGAAGGGTAAATTGATTTTGATTTTGATCCACCACAGCCATGACCCTCTCGCCCAATCCTAAATCGCTGCCAGACGCTCCTCTCCCTCTTCTCCATTGCAAAACCACCTCCTCTCCTCTCCATCATCTCCATTCCAAAACCACCGTCTCGCCTCTCCCTCTTCTGATCTTCTCCATTGCAAAACCACCTCCTCTCCTCTCCATCATCTCCATTCCAAAACCACCATCTCGCCTCTCCCTCTTCTGATCTTCTCAATTGCAAAACCACCTCCTCTCCTCTCCATCATCTCCATTCCAAAACCACCTCCTCTCCTCTCCATCATATCCATTCCAAAACCACCATCTCGCCTCTCCCTCTTCTGATCTTCTCTCCATTGCAAAACCACCTCCTCCCCTCACCATCATCTCCATTCCAAAACCACCTCCTCTCCTCTCCCTCTTCTCTATTGCAAGACCACTGTCTCTCCTCCCATCTTCCAAAGCTAGCACCGGACCACTCAGAACGACATCTATGTAGAGGATGCAGCAGCGAATCAGGCAGATCGCCGGCGGCGACCAGGCAAAGTTAGCCAGGTTGAAGGAGATCCTTAGTTGGTTTGACAATGAGTGGGAGATTTTGAGGACGGTGCGGGCCATGCGGCAATGTATGCAAAAGAGTGAGACGGCAGCGGTGAGGGCGGCGATGTACATGTACTCCTCGGCGGCAGTCACGCCGCAGTCCTCCGAGTTCATCGAGTATCTCCTATGGGAAATGGAGCAGACATATTCGCCCGAGGCGACAGTCAGGCGGAGGTGGTGGGCGTACAGGTCGAAGGTCGAGCACCCAGAGGATAACGAATCGATCGAGTATGGTGTGCCGTTCGTGAGGGTGTAGAGCCAGCCGGAGCCATGTGAGTATTCGCTTCTCCCACCGCAAGAAGAGGCTGGATGGCGCGACGCCGCTTCCCGACATTCTCCACGGTTCCTCGACGCCGCCTTGTTTCAACGGGCGGCGGTAGGGTTTAAGGTAAGCTTTGCACTAACCTAATCTTCCACCTGCTCATGCTTACAATCAGTGTGACAGCTAATGAAAATCATGCTTACAATCAGTCTCCGAGTACTACGCCAATCACCCTAAATTAGCTCTAGACCTTTAGGTCAAAGTTGTGACACAGTGTACAAATAAAGAAAAATAGATTGGTGCTTCTTTCAGAAAAGAGTACTCCCTAGAAAACTGCCAATATAAGCTACTAGTATTTGGTTAGAGGATTTGCTGCCGAGAAAGATCCGTCCACAGAGAGCGCCACACATCCCACTGGTTGTGGTGGATTCCAATGCGTGCATGCAGCATGGTTGGTGTCGGTAATTTTTACTTGGCACACCTCACACACTGCATATATGCCGGTTCCATACGTACATTTGTGCAGTTCCACCAAAATGCAGCTGAATAACCCTTTTTGCACAGATAATGAAAAAGCGTAATTACATAATAGTGGCACTAGTTGATGAAACACACAAAATAAATAGAGGAAAATATTGCGATAGTATCATAGTATGCCATGCTGCGAGGGCGAGATGGGCCCTGCGATGCCTCATACTGATGCGCCTCATATCGACATCGTCCCAAGTCTCCTAGATACACCTTCTGCCAGTGATGAACATCAGTGTACATCAGTAGTACAAGGAGGCGCCTTTGAGACATTCAAATCTCTATTTTTGTACATATCAACTAAAATTAAGCACCCCAGTTTGCAGAAACGCTTAAACATTAACAATGGGACTAGTTGATGAAACATACTTTAACCAAGAGAAGCACTTTCTTTATCTACATTGGAAATGAAATGATAGAGATGACACTCGCTCTATTTTAACTGTATTATTACTTCATTTTATCAGTGACACTAGGGTCGAGCAGGTGGCAAACGAGGTGTACCGTACATCGCAAGGATGGAGGCCGGGGTGCTTATCTTTGGGATCTTTGAAGCTGGCTCTTTCAGTCACCAACATGGATGATTAAATTCATGGGACCTTTTGGTGCAGTTCACCTAAAATGAAGCAATGTCCCGTGAGCTAGCAGCTTTTTCTTCAATTTTTTTAAGAAAAGGGCTCCAGCCCCGGTTCATTTCCATCAGAAAACGAAACCCACAGAGCTTCTTCTTCATTAGTTGCGATAAAATTGAGCAACATGAAGGTTGGTTGTGAAGCTCTTGGAATGCTCAACTATAATTTGGGTATCATTTGTGTAGTTCAACTAAGATCGAGCGTGAAATGTGTATCTATGTTTGCACAAAAAAGGTGGAAAGGAGGGTGACTAACAAGTGATGAAACATGCATCAAATGAAAAGAAGCATGTTCCTTATCTGAATGGAAATCCTACAAGGACAGTAGCAATTTCTAAAGTAGTGGCATTGCTAGATTTTAGTGTGGGCATTAGGATTAACTATGACAGCCGTTAAATACGACATTACTTTGGGCATGGGAGAGTAGGCGGACCAGGTCAGTTGCATTTCTAACGAAAAGAACCAACTTATCTTAATGGAAATTTTAGCAGGACATGTGAAGAAGTGCCATTGATTCATATTCTTGGAGGCATTACATTGAAAACAACATTGGTTTAACGTGTCCTTACTTTTAACGGCGATTTGCTACATTTTACCAGTGGCATTACATAAGAGTGGCTCGGGGAACAAACATCAGAACAGGATATCTGGGTTGGTCCCATTTTTGTTCGGTATAGCCACCTTATACTGGCCATGTTTGGATCATGGGGTTAGAGCTAGTTTGGGTTAGTTGGGGGCTTAAATAACCCAAAAGTATCCAAACAGGTAGGGTTAGAGTGGGTTAGTTCCAT
Organism: Aegilops bicornis; assembly: GCA_021605145.1. Lineage (NCBI taxonomy): Eukaryota > Viridiplantae > Streptophyta > Magnoliopsida > Poales > Poaceae > Aegilops > Aegilops bicornis. Next base: position 750,772,803 of record CM038675.1, read on the forward strand.
CTAACCCAACTATCCCGGTGGAGAGGTGCTTATTTGAGTTAGAGTGGGTTAGAAAATAACTCTAACTTTAAGCGTGTTAGAGTATCCAAACAGGGCCCTTGTGTGAGGCTAGCAAATCTAGTGCTGGACTTACTCATTGACTTGTCCCCGATCCCCACTTTCTTTCCTTTTTCAACCAATAGATCGGGTTTATATTGAGTTTGTACTGCGTTTCCATTTATTTCCTATTAGACCTAGAGACCAGTTCGATAGCTACCTGCTACTTTTTGCCCCCATTATTTCCTCTTTCGACCAAGTCCTAGATTCAGGTAACAAATCCTTCCCCACCCCCACCCCCTTTCTTCCTTGTTTGAACCAAGTAGTACTAGATTCGAGTGCATGAACTAGTTTTACCTCTTAAACGTAAAAAAATTAGGTGGTTTTCGAACAGCCGATCGATCCTATCTACGAGGGGGCTGAGAAATAGTAAAAGTTACAAATGCAGCGACGTCAGGAGCTCAGGAAGTAGAGCAAGGCCGGTTTTGAAGGAAGTTATACCTGATGGTCGTCGGGATGTCGCTAGGTGGGCGGCGGAGGCGGATCTGCCCACACCACGACAGCGAGGAAGAAGGTCGGAGGCCCTCCCTCGCCCGGGTGCTTGGGAGAGAACGGCAAGGCAGGCTGATCGGGACGCGCCCAGCAGTGGGTAAGAGCCGTCGCCGAGGACGACCGCGTGAACGTTGCACCTTCTCACCTTCCCCGGCGGGAGAGCATCCGGCTGGATCTGTGACCAGCGGTGAGCAGAGAGAGAGAGAGTGTGTGTGTGGCCACCGCTGTCGTGTTTAGATCTGGAGAGGCTGGACAGTGTGAAGAGAGCAACACTAGCAAGCAAGCGCGGAGGCTCCTGCCTATATAGTGGAGTAGCACTTAGTTTTCTTTTGTCTACCGGAGCCGGCTTGGCCTCGTCAATGACTGTCGAGAAGTCTTCATGCACGTGGCCCGGAGGCGCAGTTGTCGTCATTTTGATCTGAAGCACCGGATTATAACATATAACACAAAAAAATGCCACATGACAAGAAATCATAACCTCACTGCCCAAAGGAGACAACATGAATCCCGACGGACAAACTAGACGAGGAACAAAGCTCAAATTAAAGATAAACTCGTAGAAAAGGGGTCCGTCCATATATGTCCTAATTAACATAGCTGGTTTGACCTAGATGGCAGCCGAGTAGTCACTGTTCGTGCATGTGCCCCCAATGACTAGCCCAACTCAGTTGTCGCTGTTTAACCCTCGCAGTGCGAAGCACATGACACATAATTTTGCGAGATGACAAGAAACCTTTTTAGATTTCTCACCACAACTACAACCATGTACAACACAGCTCGCACGATATGTAGACGATAGCCAATCCAGGCGTGTCTGCTGGAGTCTGGTCACATGCATGGACGAACCGATCTTCCGTGTCTTGCGAGGGGATCGCCCGTGCACCAACGTAGTACAACACTTCTCTAGTACTATCGCTCGTCTCCTTCTTCTATTAAGTCACCCGACTTGCGGGGCCGGGGAGTGTGCCTATGGTCGGCTCTCAATTGTCGTCCCACATGTGTGTGCGAACGCAATATGACGCGCGTTCCTCTCGGAGAGCAGCGTGCCAGACCGACTGACCGTATGGGGTGCAACGCAAACGCAACGGTCGTGGCGTATACTCCGTACATGTGTGCCGCCGTTTTCTAGACGCTTTGCTCAATGGCGCGGGCGCAATCCATGGATACAAAATTAGTATACGGTATACTATCTAAAAGTCGAGGGCGGGGCTTTTCCTGCCCGGTAGGCGGCGGGACAGTTTCGCCTAGTCGGTTCGACAGAGACTCGAGAAGACGAGGGAGTAGGCTGCTGCAAACGTAGGGCTGTGTGATTTGACAACAATTTACTGCTGGACAGGTGGGGCCCCGTGATTTGACTTGCCATTATCTCCCTGCTGAAGAGAGTAAAATTTCTCCTAACTGATGACTAACCTTATAGCTAACCTTGTTGTAGTACGAGTGACTAAGTGATGACTATGTCTGACATACCGACATCAGATAGCCTAACGCACCATGTTAAATCTCCAAGGGCGCGACCGCGCGTGCCACGCGACAGTCGTGGTAGGTGCGACCATGATACGGGGTGCTGGCAGCCCTTGGATCTGAGATCAAACGGTCGCATGCTAAGTTGCTGAAAATTTGCAGAATAACCCTCCCGCGGCAACCGGCAAATTTCCTCCCGCGGGCCGGAGTAGGTTTCTCGGTTTGCATGCGGGTTTAATGGAGGCGAGGAGGCGTGTTCAGCCGGGCGTGCAGTGGACGGCGCAGTACTATTCGATTTGACAACTACAACTAGTATATTATAAAAAACAAAGAACAATAGTAGAGATAGAGATAAGAATAGAGACTAGGGAGGAGCACCGTCTACTGCTTCGTGGGCTACTCCTGCGCTCCATTCGGCGGCCGCAACGTCCCCTACAGCCACTCCCTCCTGCGCTCCATTCGGCGGGGGCTGTTGACATTTGGGGAGCGCACTCTCGCGACTGCTAGCAGCCACGACTTCACCGACGACGACTTCTTCCCCGACCTCGGCAACCTCTTCCTCAACGACATGGGCGACAACCTCAACGCCAATGGTGCTGCTCCCGTTGCACCGTATGTGTTTCTGTCCTTCATGTTCGAAATTGTGGTACTCCCTCCGTCTAGGTGAGTAAGTCATCTTAGGTTGCGCACCGCGACCAAGGTGGAGGGGAAAACGAGAGAACTTAATGTGTTTTTGCTAATTAATAACATTGCATGTAATGAACTAACCACTGCATGTCGTGTTTGATAGTCTCAAGTCATTTAAAGCATGCATGGCCCACATCTCTTATTGGTTTATATGTCACGAAACAAGAAACGAGATGAGAGTTAATGTACCGCGCCTAAGTGTTTTGGGATTATTTGGTTTTCGTAAGATGACTTACACACCTAGACGGAGGGAGTAGAATTCATGTTTCTAGTCTATGTCCTAGACTCGATCTGTTCATCTACTATGCTAGTCCGCATGATTAGTTTAATCTTTGTTATAGCCGCCATGATTTATTTTATAGTAAATCTCATATTAACTTGCTCATATATTCAACTGGCGGAACGTCCCCTACATCCACTCCCGTTTCATGGACGGCCTGGTCGATCCTCCAAGGAGCCCTTCGTCTACTGCCATGAGTGCCCGGTGCCGTTTTGGGGCGCGCCGGCGAACATCGTGCATCACCGGACGCAGGTGTGCGGCGATCACTACTGGCCCTTGGCGAAGAACATCAAGTATGAGACGTGCTACCCGTTCACCGTGCCGGAGTCGCTGGAGGATCAGCGCCGCCTACTAGTCTCGGAGGAGGACGGCAGCGTCTTCCTCTTGATCGAGGCCACCGGCGAGGCCCGCGCAGGCCGCCGCCACATCTCTGTAGTGTGCGTCAGGGGCGACACCGCTAACGCTGACACTGACACGAGGCCGATGTACGGGTGCGTGCTCACTATTACTACCCCTCGGAGGTCCGTGGGCGGCGACACTGGCTACGTCAAGCTGACTTGGACTCTGCCGAGCTGGGACCTTCCCGCCGATGTGGACATGGAAGATGCATGGTATTATTTGACCCCCAACAATGAGCATGGGGACTCCAAGGAGGTTCACCTAGACATATGCATTACTAAGTTAAATGTTGATCATTAGTCTTCGCTCAATGTAATCCGCTGTCTAAGCATGTGGAGACTTCCATGCATGATCTTGCTCTATTGGAGTATCGCGCATGAATAAAAGTGTATCCATTTATGGTTTAGACTAGAATCTTCCATGTATGAATTTTTATTACAGTGCCGGTGAAAGACTTATGATGAACCATTTCCCGCAAAGCACAATAAGAGTTATTTCTTCACAAGTTTTGGATGCAGGTTGAACAGTTGAACGCTTTTGTTTGCAAAAGATACTTTTTTATCTATTTCACCCGGATGTTTCTGAGCTCTAGAGATGAAATAATATCTGAAGAAACCTATCGATACCTGTTACACATGAGATGACCCCCACATCCTTTGTCAAAATAAACAGCACCCCGATCAATGCATTTCACTCTTTTCAGGCAACGACGGGCACCTTACTTGCTCCTAGGTGCTTAAGCTTGCCACATAGGCATAAAGTCTGATGTGGCAAGTTAATCAAGAAGAGAGAGACTAGTTTGGTGACCCAAGGAAGAAACGGTGCTAAGCGCGTGTACCTACGTGAAAAGACAATTTTGAGTCTATAGCCAATTAAAGGAAACAAACTTAGCAACACCATTTCATTGGAAGAGGTCACTCCTGGCAAATGCAATAAATAATAGTACTCCCTGTGTCTCATAATATAAGAACGTTTTTGGCACTACACTAGTGTCAAAAATGTTCTTATATTATGGGACGGAGGGAGTACGAAGAAAGAGATAGAGAGGAGTAAAAAAAATACTCTTATAGCCAACCTTATAGCGAACCTTGTTGTAGTATGAGTGACTAAGTGATGACTATGTATGACGTGCCAACATCAGATAGCCTAATGCACCGTGTTAAATCTCCAAGGGCGCGACCGCGCGAGCGACACGACGGTCGTGGTAGGCGCGACCATGATACGGGCTGCTGGCAGCCCTTGGATCTGAGATCAAACGGTTGCATGCTAAGTTAATGAAAATTTTCAGAATTACCCTCCAGGATAGGATATTCACCCATTGGTCTAGAATCACGCTAGGCAACTGTTCGATCTCCGATCCAAGGGCTCTCGGAATCCCGTATCATGGGAGAATGGAAAGCCACTACCCTGCCGTTCGCACGCTGGCAGTTCTCTCCTACTCGTCCCCGCATGTCCTTTAATACTACGGCACTTCGCTCCTAGTCGTCCCGTCCATTCCCATTACGGCAGTTCCACAAATCCTAACCCTCCTCCCAAGTCCATGGCGTCCCAAATCTCCCCGATCGGCGGTGAGTACAAGGTTAGAACCATCACCGGCGATGAGTTCGATGTCATCTACACCCGTTCTTCCGCGACGGTGAAAGGATGCCTTTCTCGCTTCAGCGCATGTTCGAAGACTCGGATGATGAGTGGGTCGCCGGGCTAGATGTTGAGTACACCACAGTCGTGGGACGAGAGAAGGATCTAAAGGATGAAGAGAGGAAGAAGCCCGCCGTGATCCAGGTTTGCGTGCATGACTTATGCTTGGTCTACCACATATGCCATGCCGACGTTGAGTGCCAGGATTTTAAGGACTTCCTCGAGAGCAACCTAGTCAAATTTGTTCAGAGACTTTGGTAACGACAAAAGAAGTCCTGCCACGGATAGGCCTCGTTGTAGGCAACACCTTCGACCTCCAAAAAGAATCGGCGGTGTCCTCTCGTCAGCCTTCAATGCTGACCACGGAAGGAGCCATGGTTCATCCTTCAGACAATAAACCGGAGGAAACCTCATTACACGCTTTCATCGTCATGCATGGCAGCGGAATGTACTAGATATAGACCACATCCAGTATGCTGCAATGGATGGATACCTTTGTTTCAATATCTACAAGGGTTGGATGAAGAGCAACAGCCAAGCTGGCGGTTCAAGCAAAGAAGTATCAGCCAAGAGGAAGAGGGACAAGGACGAAGTCGAGGACGTGGACGAGGACTCCGAGTAAGGTGGCAGTGTCATTGCTCATGGTGGTTCTAATGCAGTGTCTACCGGAATAGTTGCAAAGTTTAATTTCAGGTGTGCTTAATTTAATTTGAGGGGTGTGTTGTGCTGAGCCCCCAGTAGAACTATGTTATGTTTCTTCTTGTTACTTTAACTCTTCAGTAAGTACATACTAGTATTTCTTACATTTCATCTTTTAGTTGGTATAGTACTACCACTCATTTATTCACATTATATACATACAATATATATGGCCAACATCATATATCCAACAGTTTAGTTTTCAAAGAATTTCAAGGTGCTTAGTTTTGTCAAAGAATTCCAGGGTGCTTAGTTTTATTTGAGGGGTGGGTTGTGCTGGACACCATTATTGTGACTAGCCTTTTTAATAGTACTATATGCATAATTTGGTGACGAGCGCTCTCTATATGTACCACCTTTTTTTTAAGTTTTGCTCCATGGCGCAATCCATCAATACTACTGCTGTACAAAGTATACATTTTTTAAAAGGCTAGAGGGCGAGGCAGTCTAGCTTGGTCGGTTTCACGAGAGGCGAGGGCCTTCTGATTTGACGGCTCATTACTACTGGAAGGCAGGGCCTTGTGATTTGACTGCTTTCAGATAAATGCTCGGACGACCTGATCGAGGAGGAGCAGAGAACCGTGCGGTATACTGAAGTTTTCCAATCGGAGTAGTAATCGCTGACGGAGGAGCACGTAAACACGGCAGCCCAAAGTGCCATATGGCGATAAAAATGATCTATTTTGCTAGTCATCTCATTGTTACTAGCATTGTTCTATTCATTCCCTCAAAAAACAAAAACCATTGTTCTATTCATGCCTAGCAGAGAACGTGACACATGCGGCGAAACACCCGAAGCAAAAGATGAAACACAGCAGCAAAAGAAGAAGGAAGATTATCACCCCAAATGATCTAATTCGCTTGGAGTCGTGAATCGCTTCTTCATCACCTCCACGACCTCCATCTCCTTGCGCGTCTCCTCCGCCATCTTCTTCATTCTGTCCATGACGCTGGGATTTCTCGTATGAGCCTTCATCATCTGTTCCATGGCCGCATTACATACCTTTGACAAAGAGCCGGGTGCTCGATGGGGAGCTTCGCCAACTCCTCCTTCTGTTCCATGATGAGGGCCTGCAGCATCTTCATCGAGGAACTACTATTCTCATGCAGCTTCTTCCAGCCGGCGTTCTTCTCCTTCAACAGGTCGATCTCATGACAGAGCTTCGCCTTGTCCTCCTGAAGTCGCAGGATTTCACCGGTCGCCTTCTTCTCTGAGGCAATGCTCTTCTTCAGCAGCATCACCAAGCCGGCGGTCAACTCCCCTTGCTGATTGAGCTCAGCGGGCATGTCGTCGAGGCTCTCCTTCAGCAACTCTATCAAGCCTTAGATGAACTCCTTCTGCTTATTGAGGTGCTTATTGAGCTGATCGGGCATGCCATAGAGGGATAACGACTCCAGCTCCGCCGGCTCGGCATGTTCGCCTCCGCGGCTAGGGCGCTCCTGGGAGCCATCGCCTGCCCGTGAGAGATCTTTCGAGGTCTCTGCGTGGTGGCGAGCCCACTCTCTTTTTTGCAGCCTTGGTTGCCACTCCCTTGTTACGAGTAGTTCAAGACCTAGAGCTCTGGTCACCGGCCATGGCAACGACGTACGAAGAAGAAGCACTTATGGGGAGGAAAGGTAGAGTAATTTTCGGTTAGGTAGTTCCCCTTTTTATAACCTAAGTACTAGCACTAGTGGTACTAATACCTGCATAGTGGGAGCACGTTCAGGTTTGGTACGTACTAGTAGGTGTGAGCAGGCTTTCGAATGTGATGGGAACAAGGTAAAGATTAATTGATGATTTTGGTTTCAAGGCCCGAAACGGCTCCCGATGAGTTTAGCGGAACATAAATTTCAAGTACTACACTGTCAAAAATTGGTACAAAATACGAAGGAGACCAATGGAAGTACTACTAGCAACCCACGATTTAACTACTTCGCATGCGCCGCGGTGGAGTAATAATGTCTTTCTTCCGCCCTCACGTCCACTCAATTTGCATGCGCTGTACTAATTGACCATCAATGAAGTGAATGACTTTACACGCGTCAAATTATCACATGGGGTGGATCTTGGTACAAAATTGCGTCCGCCCGTGTACCCGCGTGTGCGTGCGAAGGAATGAGTGCGTGCGTGGCGTGCGTGCACATCTTTGCTTCGTGCATGTACCACCAGTATGGCTCAGGGAGGACGAGTACATTCTTCTGGAACCAGCAACACGTCACTATGATCAATCTACGGAAGGAGGTCGCGACAACGCCTCCACATGTGCCACGTGGCTTCATGAACTGTCAGAGAGACACTGTGTAGCGTGCCATTGGTATTCTAATTTACGTGTTTTGCACATACTCGAAGTACTAGTAATGTACACGTGCATTGCACGCATCAGATTTTGCAACCAAATTATGAATAAATACCACACTATAGCATGTAAGCTCTGAGTCATATATGCGTGATGTAGCCCTTCGTTTAATTCTTATAGTTCATCTCATTCAAAATCAAATTATTTTTTTATAAAAAAGCTAAGAACGCGTGAATAGGAAAAACATGGGATTATAGTGGAATGTCGTCTTGAAACCTACAGGATTGTACGAGTGTTTGATTGTGCATAGAAAAACACAGAATTCTTTCAAAGAGGTTTGAGTGGATGGGATGTTTCCTATGATATCTAGTGCAAATGAATCATATGGAAAAATTCCTATGGTTTACAATCCTACGAATCAAACAACCAAGATAGGAAAAATTCCTAATGATTAGAATCCTCCAAAATTCCTTTGAGAATCCTTTGAATCAAAGAAGCCCTTAGTCTATTTTATGATTCATGGAATTGTGCGTTGTAAAGCATAAAGCAAAAAAATAATGGCAATTCAACTAGAAAAAAGTTTGGGCAGTTATGATACGGAAGATTCTAGAACAAAAGAGAACCACTGTTGTTTTGAGGTTTGTGCATTATGCTCAAGTTCAACCATGGAGTCTGCTAGATTGTACATGTGGCAAAATCCGGTGGGGGCTAGAAGATGGTGCGAGGGGCCGAGTGGAGGGAGACTATGAAGGAATGCACAAGTGCGAGATCGATATTAGAGAGAGGGGGCGAACACGTGCGCTGTTGCACGCAGTGGCGGAGCCATGAAAAATAAATGAGCTAGGGGGCCAAGCATTGCTAATCCTTTATGAGGAGGGTCAATTCAGGAAATTAAACCTTTTTTAGCAGCAATTGTCTAATGATCACATTCATATTAGCCTCGATATATAGTGACGTTAGGGGGGGCAGGGCCCTTACTGCCCCATGTCTTCGCCATTGTGCACGAGTGTGAGAGATGAAGCGGAAGGCATGGATGGTGAGACGGGGACGTTGGATATACAATTAATGTGGGTGTATTAGCTATTTATGTTAATCCTATATAGAGAGGTATAGATTGATCGATGTGGACGTGGGAGAGGTATAGATTGATCGATGTGGACGTGGGAAAGAGGGTGAGACCTCACTGGATATATCGATTGATTGGTTTGTGTGGAATACTATGAATGACCTAGCTATATACACACATACATAGAGGAACATCGATCGTTGCGCATGCACGCGTGAGAGATAAAGAATGCCCGGTATGATGGAGAGGGGGATGTGTGTGGGTGTGTGCCTTCATGGGAGACCGACCTGAAGAAAAAGATTGCATGCGTGCGATTTATAATGCCGACTGGTAGTGTGTGTGCATGCATGCACGAGAGAAAGTTAGTGGTACAATTATAAAGAGAAGACTACTGTGTGGGTGTAAAAGAATAGGTGAGGTCATAATCAATGTAAAGTTGAATTCAAATATTTGAATAAGAGATACTGATGTTTCAAACCCATGCATGCATGAATATAACGGAGATCTGCGCGGTGTGGTTTGGAAACGAGCATGTTATAATTTATACACATTGAACAAGGTCAGACTGATTTGAATTTGAGATACCGATGGCACACATCATTTGCCCACGTCGCATCCGTGCATGGACACACTATTCTAATTGGAGATGATTGGCGGCTTTCGCATGACATATCTATATCTATACCCCTATATATATTATATTATATTATTTTTTTATTGTGTGCGGGTAACTTTAACTTTGAAAGATGGTCGTTGGATGAGGCGAATCCGATGGTCCAAAGATGGCAAATTTGAGCATTATTGGCCGTTGGATATCATCTAGATTCCACCAGATTTCGCCACATGTATAATCTAGAAGACTCCATGGTTGAACTTAAGCATAATGCACAAACATCAAAACACAAGCACTTCTTATTTGTTCTAGAATCTTCCGTATCAGAATTGCCCAAATGTTTTTATACATGATTTGCCAATATTTGTTTTTACTTTATGTCTTACAACGCACAATTCCATGAATCTTAAAATAGATTAGCTTTCTTATAAAAACTAGATGATTTTGAATGAAATGAACTATAAGAATTAAACGAACATGTACATCATGCATATATGACTCAAAGCTTGCATGCTATAATATGGTATTTATTCATAATTTGGTTGTCAAATCTCATGCGTGCAATGCACGTGTACCTTACTCTAGTCTAAATGGTGTTTGTGTGTGTGTGTTGTGCGTGTTGAGGTGCAAATTGTCTTTCTTTTTGGGTACACGTTAAGCTTGTTCTTCCGAAATTTCAAGCCGCGCCTTGTTATGCCGAATATTGAAGCTAGCGTCTACATCTATCGTCTTTGAAACTCCCGCCTCTTCAACCCGCGCCTTGTTAGCCAAAAATATTTAAGATATATCTTTGTCTCGTTGTGCTCCGACAACTCCCTCCATCTCAACCCGCGCCTTGCTATTCCGAAATTACAACGCGCACGAAAACTCCCACCTCCTATGAAATCTCGACACGTGAAATGCCCGTGGTACCCCTGAACCGAAAGAACCGCCTCAAATCGGTGGGGGGTACTTTCGTAACTTACCCCACATTTCGGACAAGCGCGTCTCTAAGCCATGATTCCCCACTGCCATCCCATCCGCCCACCCATTCGTACACCGAGGCCGCGAAAACCCGCGACGAAAACCCACACCCTGCTCCGTCCGCCACCCAGCTGGAGCCTCTTCCCCGACGACGTCGTCCACAGCAACACCTCGACGTCCCTCATCCACCGTACCGGATGAGGATCCGTCGTCAATCTCATCGTCCCGCCGGTTCAGCCACCCCGTCCTCCACCTCCAAGGAGCTGCTCCAACGTTCCCCTCATCTTTCGCGCCACCTCCATTCCCACACCGCCGTCTTCACCTGCACCAATGGAAGAGCAAAGAGCATCATCATCACCGTTTCCTCGGATGAAGCTGTGGCCTAATCGGCGCCAGCAAAGAGGTTGTACACTAATCGCCGCATTTTCTTATTGATTCGATCTCACGGTGCTGCCGGCGCTCAGTCCCAAGCCGACACGGCGCGGCTCCATCCACGGCGGCGTCGCCGGCCACTTCCTCCACGGCGTCGCTCCTCGGGCGGTGGCGTCCACATCGATAGGAGCTGTTTGCTTTAGCTCTCGCTTCGCGCTGCTGCTTTGCTCTTGCTCTCGGTCCCTGCCTGGTCTGCTCTCTTGCTATTGCTCTTGCTCGCTGCTCTCGCTCTTGCTCCTGCTTGCGATGCTGCTCCGATTTGGTTACACTTGATCGACTGAATCAACTTTTGGGTCGATCGATTTTCAAGGTGGGCCCGCTGGGGTGAAGGAAGAACCCGCCGCCGCGGGGTGGGGGGCTCGCCGGAGAGGTACCCCACTATCTATCTTAGGGTTCAGGATGGGGGCGGTGGTCGCCGGCGGTGGCGGGGCGTTGGCGGGGCGGTGGCGTGGGGATCGCCGGAGAAAAAGCTCGGCAAGGGGGGGGGGCTAGAGGGATGGCCACGGGCGGCGGGGGGCCGCTGTTTGGCCGGTGGTGGCTGGCGGCTCAGGGGTTGGAGGTTGAAGATGAACCGCAGGCCCTTGATTTCGTATCCAATGGCTGCAAAATAGACTGACCAGAGATGAAAAAGTCAGTCGACCGACGTGTAGCCTCACCTTGCTAGTGCGTTCAGTTTCGACAGCAAAATTCAGTTTCGACAGTTAGGTTTAGTTTCGACAGTTAAGTTCAGTTTCGACAGTTAAGTTCTGTTTCGACAGTTAAGTTCAGAGATGAGCGGCTGATATATTTTACATCTAGCACTTTGTGGTTATGTATTTTACATCATGTATTGGAGATGCTATTAGAATTCCACTCAGGTTAACGTTGTTCGTTGTCTCTCTTGTCCTGCTTCAGCCTCGGCGTCGTACAACTCACCGGAGCTGCTCCAACGACGAAATCCTCCATCACAGCAGATGAGTACCTCGGGCTCCATCTCCAGACGCCTAAGATCTTCTTCCCCTCCTCCGACAGCAAAGTCAGCCGGAGCATCCTCACCGGCCAACTCAATCACGCTGAGATCAACATGGCTTCGCCAAAGAGGTTGTACACTTGTTCCATCTCTTTTTTACTCTACATGTTATATATATTGTCCACTGAGCACTCGTAGTAACGGGAAATACGATTATTTTATCCTACTATATGACAAGCAGTGAGGTACCAGGCAACTTAGCTATCCGTGATGGACTCTCTTGAATGCCATCATTATTTATCTCTGCGTGTTTGAGCTGTGCATTTGTCGATGGGCTTGGGAGTTGAGCTAGTATGGCAGTGGCCTGGCTCCAAAGTAATAGAAGTAGCACAAAAACATTTTTTAGTGTAGGATTTTCCTTGCTCAAGCCTGCCTAGCTACTAGAATCGCCAGTGCTTGAAAGGAAAAGTGAATGAAAAACATAGCAATTGGAAAGTTTCCTATGGTACTACTTTTCATGAATTTGGTGCAAAGGAATGGAGCAAAGGAAAACTGTAGGATTTGTTCCTTTAGTGTCTCCTTGAAAGAAAAACCGTAGGAATTATAATTTCCACTTCTCCTCCTTTTCATATTCCTATTCATCAAGCACAAGACTAAGAGATAGTAGCATAGTAGCATTATAACCGTACATTTTATTGTGGTTTGACTTAATCTCACCATGCTTTTTTGCATCCTGTGATCTTCCAATTGTTGTGAATCAAACACCCAGATTGGCAGAAATCTTGTGTTTTTAAATTCTCTATTTTGCACGTGCATTCCTATCCTATTCCTGTCTATTTCCTATCCCTGCATTGTTAGAATCCTCAAATTCAAACAAGCCCTTACTCAATTAATTTCACATGTGATATGTGTCAAAGAAAACCTTGTGTGGTTTGTCATGCTCTCTGGCCAGTGTTCCACCCTCAAATTTCACCTGCTCCAATGATGGAAGGGTTCACCACAGCAGGGATCCGCTCTCCAGACTGTCTTTCGCCGCCTCAGATCTTCTTCCCCGCCGCCGGCAGCCACGACAACTGCCATCTGTTTAGTTTCTTTATCGTATATGTGAATCATGCAAGGCCATCTTGTCTAGCCAGGCATCATATATGTGAATTTTGCAATGCCACCCTGGTTAGCCAGTCATCTTATATGTGAATTATATCATGCCATCATTTTTTATTATGTGTTAAATTTGTCAACAATTTTAATACATTCAATTACTCTTCCTGTGCATCAGCCATTCGGTACGATTATGGAAAAATCTGGAGTGGAAACAAGGTCTTCAGAGCAGACAATGCTATCTGACGAAGCGCATGTCTTGCTGGTTACCGATAGCTCCTCGGAGGAGGATTCAGAGACAGATGACCAGTCATATTTCCCCCCTGAGGTGCATGCCCTAACTTGGCAGGGTTATGTCACTCATATCGTGCGTATGGTATCTTGCATTGCTATGTCTTTTCTTAGTTTAGACATGCTTTGTGTGAATGCCACCTGTTTAGTGTCTAATTACCATATATATGAATTATGCAATGCCATCTTGTTGCAAGACATTATATATGTGAATTATGCAATGTTATCTTGTTGCAAGGCATTATGTATGTGAATTATGCAATGCCATGCTGTTTAGGCAAGCGTCATATATATGAATTATATCATGACGTCCTTTTTTTGTATTTCTCATTGCTTTTGTCGACAATGTTTGTATATTCAACTGCTCTTCCTGTGCATCAGCCATTTGAATTGGCGACAGAGAAATCTTGAGTGAAAACAAGGTCTTTAGAGCAGACAATGCCACCTGCTGAAGCAGATATCTTGATGGTTACAGATAGCTCTTCAGAGGAGGATTCAGAGGCAGATGACCAGTCCTATTATCCTCTTGAGGTGTATGCTCAAACTTGGCAGGGTTATATTACTCATATAATGCATATGTTGTATTGCAATGCTTAGTTTTTACATCATATACACAATATTGAATGCCATCTCCTTAGTTGACACATCATATATGCAATTGCCCTCTGCTCACTTCCTTAGTATATAAATCATATATTTGAATTATGTCATGCCATGATGCTTACATAGACAGCATGTATCTGAATTATGGCATGCCAACCCACTTTCTAAAGACATAATATAGTTATATCATCTCATCCAGTTTACATAGTCATCATATTTTAAATTATGTCATTCTATCCGTGAATTATATCATGCCATCATGTTTCCATCGACGGCATGTTTGTGATTTATGGCATGCCAACCACTTTAATAGACACATCGTATAGTTATATCATGTCATCCTGTTTACATAGTCATCATATTTTGAAGTATGTCATTCTATCCTGTTTAGTTAGCCATCATACATGTGAAATTGTGTCATGCTATCCTGTTTTAATTAGCCATCATATATGTGAAATTATGTCCTCGCTATTCTGCATTTGCTTAGACAACATAAATGTGAATTATTTCATGCCCTGTTTTCTTCCCTGCTATCCATTGCACCTATCTATCTTACAATGTCTGTACATTCAATTACTTTTCATGTTTATCAGCCATTTCAATTGGAGGTAGTGATGGCAGTATCTGTGGGAGTAAAAACACGGTCTTCAGAAAAGATCGTGCTACCTGTCGATGCAGATAGAACCACGGTTCTACTTGCCCAAGAATCAGCCCCACCACACATAACCCACACTCATGTAGATTGTACCCCTACCCAGTTGGACAGAGAACCAGCTACACCCCTTCTAACCCCAACCCCGGCAGATAAACTCCCAGTTCCCGTTGACACAGCACCGTCTCCACCACAGAGCACCCAAACACGAGCAGTTAGTAGGGCAACTGCAGTGCCCAAATCATGAGGACCACCACTCCGAACCCGAAGTCAACGCTTAAAGTAGAAGAAGAATTGTTCTCAGGTCAGGTTCCGTAGCTATGGTTCATACTACTTTGCTCTTGCATCATCAGATGCATCGATACCAACCAATTTCAAATTTGAAGGATGCAATTGAAACTCCAATGGCGCAACAGGTATGTTTTAAACCTGTTTCTTCAACGTGTTTAGCTGTTTACTGTTGTAACTTGCTCTATGTTGATTTCAGTTTCAATTGAATAAACAGTTATGTTCTCACGCATGCACATTACAAGTGTTGTTATTGTTGTGTAGTTTCCCACACTTATATTCTGTCTATGCTGCTTTGTCTTAAATAGATATGATTCAAACTGTATCTATCTTGATTTAGCAACATAAACTAGAATGATATAGACCATACAGTGACCATACTACATAGATATATGTTTGTTTCATGCTGTTATCCTGTCCACCTTACTCTCTTGAACTGGTTTACCAAAATGAGTTTCATATACTACATTGTAAACCTGAGATGTGTTTGTTGGTTTCTATTTTAGAACGCGGATAAAATATTGGAGAAGAGTACCCTGTTATGCAATGGTAAAGGAAGTAATGCAGATAAGGTTCAAGATAGTGAGACATCCCTGTTGGTCTCCAAGAAAACTAATAAAAACTATATTGAGGACACTGAGACAACCCCAAAGTCCCATCTTGATGTAGTGTTCGAGTTACTGGCTACCACTGCTGGCACCAGCTCTTCGAACTCGTTGCCTGAATCAGTTCGTCTTCTTGAGTCTCAACTTCAAGTTGAAAGACATCGATCAGATGTTATGTGACAGGAAGCCGAAGGACTGAGGAATTCCTCAGAGAATTCAGATGCATACTTTTTGGTGCAACAAAGTATTTGGAGGACTTAAGCGCCAAACAAGAGAAAGTTAATAAGCTTGCTAAGCATCTTGCCGACATTATGGGTACCAGGATTTTGTTTCTTGTGCTCTTCTGTAGTGTTTTCTGTTCTGGACTTGTTTTGCTGCTGACGTTTATATCTTTGCTGTGTTCCCTATATTTGCCTTTGGTGGCGAACTTTGATGCCCGATGGATGTAATATGTGTAATAGCCGTGATTGCCTAGTGTAAGTTGCTTGCTTATTTATTTCCTTGTTGTCTTGTTTATTTGTTTGCTTGTAGTCAGTGCAGTTCTTTTTCTGTGGTTTGCTAGTGGCTGCAATAACCTATTTTTTATAACTAGGCCACAATAACCATGGGCTAATATTTACTCTAGTGACACTGGACCTACGGGCCGTAGAAACAGTGGGCATTCTATGGGCCGTATAAACAGTGGGCCTTCTACGGGCCGTAGAGACAATGGGCCTTCTACGGGCCACAGAAGCAATGGGCCTTCTACGGGCCGTATCATCAATGGGCCTTATACGGGCAGTATGATCGATTGGCGAAACATGGGCCAATAACAGGACACATTATGGCCATAAACGGGCTAGAGTTGGAACCGTCCGTTCATGGGCCGACCATAATGGGCCATCATTAATAGGTCATATTTCATGACGCTATGAAAACGGCCCAACGTGTTAACGGACCACAAACGGGCCGACCGTAACCAAGGGCTGAATTTGGCCCATAAGCAGAAAATGACAGTAACGGGCGGTAAGTAAACGAATGCTGGAAATGAGCCCAAGAATAAATGGGCTCTGAGAAGGCAGAAAGATAACATGGGCTGGAAACGGCCCAACCGAATAACGGGCCCTTAATGGGTATAAAGTGATACCTTTGTTCATTACGGGCGGTTTCACCACGGGCCGTTAATAGGCCAAGAGTTACATAGGCCCTCATATGGGCGAAAGACGTCATGGGCCATACATGGGCGAAGTGAAAACAGATCGAATCATATTGGGTGGCGGATGATGCTCTTGGGCCTAATTCGGATAGGGCGAACGGGCCGTGGGTTAGCGGGCTGTAAATGGGCTATATGCGAACAGGCCGTTAACAGGCTTTACATGGGCCGGCCCGCCAGCTTTGGACCAAGTCAAACGGGCCGGCCTTTTCACAGGAATGGGCCTCTGTTGGGCCGTGCCACGTGTCGACATATCATAGGCTCATACATCCAATGAGTGGATGACATCTGTCCCAACGGTGAGCCGACACGTGTTTCCTCCAGCCAATGATGATTTTACACGTGGAAAATCCCCATTGGTCAGGGCTGTTAACGGGTTATCTGATCCAAAACCCGACCCGATAGCTTAACGGCATTCCGTTACGGTGGATGCCACGTGTCGGTCACCCATGACGAAAGCACTTCTCTGACGCGCGATTTATCGTCATGGAAGTGGACACTTCCGTGATGATAATTTGGGTAATGTCATGGAACACTTCTCTGACGACACAGGTATGTCTATCTTGATTCTGTCATAAATTTGTCATGGATGTACATGCATGACAAAAAACGCGACCTACTGTGACAAACACGTATCATCATGGAAGTGTATTTTTTTTGTAGTGACACTCTCCCTCTCGTTGCTATGCATCACCATGATCTTGCGTGTGCGTAGGAATTTTTTTAAAATTACTACATTCCCCAACAGTGGCATCAGAGCCTAGGTTTTATGCGTTGATGTTATATGCACGAGTAGAACACAAGTGAGTTGTGGGCGATATAAGTCATACTGCTTACCAGCATGTCATACTTTGGTTCGGCGGTATTGTTGGATGAAGCGGCCCGGACCGACATTACGCGTGACGCTTACGAGACTGGTTCTACCGACATGCTTTGGTACAGTGTGGCTGGCGGGTGTCAGTTTCTCCAACTTTAGTTGAACTGAGTATGGCTACGCCCGGTCCTTGTGAAGGTTAAAACAGCACCAACTTGACAAACTATCGTTGTGGTTTTTGATGCGTAGGTAAGAACGGTTCTTGCTTTCGACCCGTAGCAGCCATGCAAAATTTGCAACAACAAAGTAGAGGGCGTCTAACTTGTTTTTGCAGGGCATGTTGTGATGTGATATGGTCAAGACGTGATGCTTTATTTTATTGTATGAGATGATCATGTTTTGTAACCAAAGTTATCAGCAACTGGCAGGAGCCATATGGTTGTCGCTTTGTTGTATGAAATGCAAACGCCCTGTAATTGCTTTACTTTATCACTAAGCGGTAGCGATATTCCTAGAAGCAATAGATGGCGTAAACGACAACGATGCTACGATGGAGATCAAGGTGTCGCGCCGGTGACGATGGTGATCACGACGGTGCTTCGGAGATGGAGATCACAAGCACAAGATGATGATGTCCATATCATATCACTTATATTGATTGCATGTGATGTTTATCTTTTATGCATCTTATCTTGCTTTGTTTGACGGTAGCATTATAAGATGATCTCTCACTAAATTTCAAGATAAAAGTGTTCTCCCTGAGTATGCACCGTTGCCAAAGTTTGTCGTGCCCAGACACCACGTGATGATCGGGTGTGATAAGCTCTACGTCCATCTACAACGGGTGCAAGCCAGTTTTGCACACGCAGAATACTCAGGTTGAACTTGATGAGCCTAGCATATGCAGATATGGCCTCGGAACACTGAGACCGAAAGGTCGAGCATGAATCATATAGTAGATATGATCAACATAGTGATGTTCACCATTGAAAGCTACTCCATTTCACGTGATGAACGGTTATGGTTTAGTTGATTTGGATCACATAATCACTTAGATGATTAGAGAGATGTCTGTCTAAGTGGGAGTTCTTTAGTAATATGATTAATTGAACTTAAATTTATCATTTACTTAGTACCTGATAGTATTTTGATTGTCTATGTTTATTGTAGATAGATGGCTCGTGTTGTTGTTCCGTTGAATTTTAATGCATTCCTTGAGAAAGCAAAGTTGAAAGATGATGGTAGCAATTACACGGACTGGGTCCGTAACTTGAGGATTATCCTCATTGCTGCACAGAAGAATTACGTCCTGGAAGCACCGCTGGGTGCCAGGCCTGCTGCAGGAGCAACACCAGATGTTATGAACGTCTGGCAGAGCAAAGCTGATGACTACTCAATAGTTCAGTGAGCCATGCTTTACAGCTTAGAACCGGGTCTTCAATGACGTTTTGAACGTCATGGAGCATATGAGATGTTCCAGGAGTTGAAGTTAATATTTCAAGCAAATGCTCGGATTGAGAGATATGAAGTCTCCAATAAGTTCTATAGCTACAAGATGGAGGAGAATAGTTCTGTCAGTGAGCATATACTCAAAATGTCTGGGTATAATAATCACTTGATTCAACTGGGAGTTAATCTTACGGATGATAGCGTCATTGACAGAATTCTCCAATCACTACCATCAAGCTACAAGAGCTTCATGATGAAATATAATATGCAAGGGATGGAAAAGACAATTCCCGAGCTCTTCTCAATGCTAAAGGCTGCGGAGGTAGAAATCAAGAAGGAGCATCAAGTGTTGATGGTCAACAAGACCACTAGTTTCAAGAAAAAGGGCAAAGGGAAGAAGAAGAGGAACTTCAAGAAGAACAGCAAGCAAGTTGCTGCTCAGGAGAAGAAACCCAAGTCTGGACCTAAGCCTGGCTGAGTTCTTCTCTTGCAAGCAAACTGGTCACCGAAGCGGAACTGCCCCAAGTATTTGGCGGATAAGAAGGATGGCAAGGTGAACAAAGGTATATGTGATATACATGTTATTGATGTGTACCTTACTAGAGCTCATGCAGTAGCACACAGGGATTTGATACTGGTTACATTGCTAATATTTGCTACTCGAAATTGGGACTACGGATTTAGCGAACACTGGCAAAGGACGTTGTGACGATTCGCGTCGGAAATGGTTCCAAAGTCCATGTGATCGCGGTCGGCACGCTACCTCTACATCTACCTTCGGAATTAGTTTTAGACCTGAATAATTGTTATTTGGTGCCAGCGTTGAGCATGAACATTATATCTGTATCTTGTTTGATGCGAGACGGTTATTCATTTAAATCAGAGAATAATGGTTGTTCTATTTATATGAGTAATATCTTTTATGGTCATGCACCCTTGAAGAGTGGTCTATTTTTGATGAATCTCGATTGTAGTGATACACATATTCATAATGTTGAAGCCAAAAGATGCAGAGTTGATAATGATAGTGCAACTTATTTGTGGCACTACCGTTTAGGTCATATCGGTGTAAAACGCATGAAGAAACTCCATACTGATGGACTTTTGGAACCACTTGATTATGAATCACCTGGTACTTGCGAACCGTGCCTTATGGGGAAGATGACTAAAACGCCGTTCTCCGGTACTATGGAGAGAGCAACATATTTGTTAGAAATCATACATACAGATGTATGTGGTCCAATGAATGTTGAAGCTCGTGGCGAATATCGTTATTTTCTCACCTTCACAGATGATTTAAGCAGATATGGGTATATCTACTTAATGAAGCATAAGTCTAAAACATTTGAGAAGTTCAAAGAGTTTCAGAGTGAAGTTGAAAATCATCGTAACAAGAAAAATAAAGTTTGTACGATCTGATCGTGGAGGAGAATATTTGAGTTACGAGTTTGGTCTACATTTGAAACAATGCGTAATAGTTTCGCAACTCACGCCACCTGGAACACCACAGCGTAATGGTGTGTCCGAACGTCGTAATCGTACTTTACTAGATATGGTGCGATCTATGATGTCTCTTACTGATTTACCTCTATCGTTTCGGGGTTATGCTTTAGAGACGACCGCATTCACGTTAAATAGGGCACCATCAAAATCTGTTGAGACGACTCCTTATAAACTATGGTTTGGCAAGAAACCAAAGTTGTCGTTTCTGAAAGTTTGGGGCTGCGACGCTTATGTGAAAAAGCTTCAACCTGATAAGCTCGAACCCAAATCGGAAAAATGTGTCTTCATAGGATGCCCAAAGGAGACAGTTGGGTAAACCTTCTATCACAGATCCGAAGGCAAGACATTCGTTGCTAAGAATGGATCCTTTCTAGAACTTGATGAGGTAACAGTACCGGCTCCCTTATTGGAAATTAGTTCATCACAGAAAGCGGTTTCTGTGACACCTACACCCATTAGTGAGGAAGTTAATGATCATGATCATGAAACTTCAGATCAAGTTGTTACTGAACTTCGTAGATCAACCAGAGTAAGATCCGCGCCAGAGTGGTACGGTAATCCTGTTCTGGAAGTCATGCTACTAGATCATGGTGAACCTACGAACTATGAAGAAGCGATGGTGAGCCCAGATTCCGCAAAATGGCTTGAAGCCATGAATTCTGAGATGGGATCCATGTATGAGAACAAAGTGTGGACTTTGGTTGACTTGCCCGATGATCGACAAGCAATAGAGAATAAATGGATCTTCAATAAGAAGACTGGCGCTGACGGTAATTTTACTGCCTACGAAGCTCGACTTGTTGCAAAAGGTTTTCGACAAGTTCAAGGAGTTGACTACGATGAGACCTCACCTGTAGCGATGCTTAAGTCTGTCCGAATCATGTTAGCGATTGCCGCATTTTATGATTATGAAATATGGCAAATGGATGTCAAAACTGCATTCCTGAATGGATTTCTAGAAGAAGAGTTGTATATGATGCAACCGGAAGGTTTTGTCGATCCTAAAGGAGCTAATAAAGTGTGCAAGCTCCAGCGATCCATTTATGGACTAGTGCAAGCCTCTCAGAGTTGGAATAAACAATTTGATAGTGTGATCAAAGCATATGGTTTTATACAGACTTTTGGGGAAGCCTGTATTTACAAGAAAGTGAGTGGGAGCTCTGTAGCATTTCTGATATTATATGTGGACGACATATTATTGATTGGAAATGATATAGAATTTCTGGATAGCATAAAAGGATACTTGAATAAAAGTTTTTCTATCAAAGACCTCGGTGAAGCTGCTTATATATTAGGCATCAAGATCTATAGAGATAGATCAAGACGTTTAATTGGACTTTCACAAAGCACATACCTTGATAAAGTTTTGAAGAAGTTCAAAATGGATCAAGCAAAGAAAGGGTTCTTTCCTGTAATACAAGGTGTGAAATTGAGTAAGACTCAATGCCCGACCACTGCAGAAGATAGGGATAAAATGAAAGAAGTTCCCTATGCTTCAGCCGTAGGCTCTATCTTGTATGCAATGCTGTGTACCAGACCTGATGTGTGCCTTGCTATTAGTTTAGCATGGATGTACCAAAGTAATTCAGGAGTGGATCATTTGGACATGTCAAGAACATCCTGAAATACCTGAAAAGGACTAAGGATATGTTTCTCGTTTATGGAGGTGACAAAGAGCTAGTCGTAAATGGTTACGTCTATGCAAGCTTTGATACTGATCCGGACAATTCTAAATCGCAAACCGGATACGTGTTTTTATTGAACGGTGGAGCTGTCAGTTGGTGCAGTTCTAAACAAAGCGTCGTAGCGGGATCTACATGTGAACGCAGTAAATAGCTGCTTCAGAAGCAGCAAATGAAGGAGTCTGGATGAAGGAGTTCATATCCGATCTAGGTGTCATACCTAGTGCATTGGGTCCAATGAAACTCTTTTGTGACAATCTTTGGTGCAATTGCATTGGCAAAGGAATCCAGATTTCACAAGAGAACCAAGCACATCAAGAGACGCTTCAATTCCATCCGGGACCAAGTCCAGGTGGGAGACATAGAGATATGCAAGATACATACGGATCTGAATATTACAGGCCCGTTGACTAAGCGTCTTCCACGAGCAAAACATGATCAACACCAAGGCTCCATGGATGTTAGAATCATTACTATATAATCTAGATTATTGACTCTAGTCCAAGTGGGAGACTGAAGGAAATATGCCCTAGAGGCAATCATAAAGTTATTTTTTATTTCCTTATATCATGATAAATGTTTATTATTGATGCTAGCATTGTATTAACCAGAAACATAATACATGTGTGAATACATAGACAAAACATAGTGTCACTAGTATGCCTCTACTTGACTAGCTCGTAAATCAAAGATGGTTAAGTTTCCTAACCATAGACATGAGTTGTCATTTGATTAACGGGATCACATCATTAGGAGAATAATGTGATTGACTTGACCCATTCCGTTAGCCTAGCACTTGATCGTTTAATATGTTGCTATTGCTTTCTTCATGACTTATACATGTTCCTATGACTATGAGATTATGTAACTCCCGCTTACTGGAGGAACACTTTGTGTGCTACCAAACGTCACAACGTAACAGGGTGATTATAAAGGTGTACTACAGGTGTCTCCGAAGGTACTTGTTGGGTTGACGTATTTCGAGATTAGGATTTGTCACTCCGATTCCCGGACAGGTATCTCTGGGCCCTCTCGGTAATGCACATCACTATAAGCCTTGCAAGCAATGTAACTAATGAGTTAGTTACGGAATGATGCATTACGTAACGAGTAAAGCGACTTGCCGGTAACGAGATTGAACTAGGAAATCTTGAGATACCGACGATCGAATCTCGGGCAAGTAACATACCGATGACAAAGGGAACAACGTATGTTGTTATGCGGTTTGACCGATAAAGATCTTCGTAGAATATGTAGGAGCCAATATGAGCATCCAGGTTCCGCTATTGGTTATTGACCGGAAACAGTTCTAGGTCATGTCTACAATGTTCTCGAACCCTTAGGGTCCGCACGCTTAACGTTATGATGACAGTTATATTATGAGTTTATAGTTTTTGATGTCCGAAGTTTGTTCGGAGTCCCGGATGTGATCACGGACAAGACGAGGAGTCACGGAATGGTCGAGACATAAAGATTGATATATTGGAAGCCTATATTTGGATATCGGAATCGTTCCGGGTAAAATCGGAGTTTTACCGGAGTACCGGGGGGTTACCGGAACCCTCCCGGGGGTTAATGAGCCTACATGGGCCCTAAGGGAGAAGAGGAGGGACGGCCAGGGCAGGCCGCGCACACCCTCCCCCCCCCCTAGTCCGAATAGGACAAGGAAGGGGGGCGGCGCCCCCCTTTCCTCTTTCCCCTCCCCCCTTCCTTCTCCAACAAGGCAAGAGGGGGGAGTCCTACTCCCGGTGGGAGTAGGAGTCCTCCAGGCGCACCCCTAGGGGCCGGCCGTACCTCCCCCCTCCCTCCTTTATATACGGGGCAGGGGGGCACCCCATGACACACAAGTTGATCTTCGTGATCATTCCTTAGCCGTGTGCGGTGCCCCCCTCCACCATATTCCACCTCGGTCATATCGTAGCGGTGCTTAGGCGAAGCCCTGCGTCGATGAGAACATCATCACCGTCACCACGCCGTCATCTTGTGGAACTCTTCCCCGACACTTTGCTGGATCAGAGTCCGGGGATCGTCATCGAGCTGAACGTGTGCTAGAACTCGGAGGTGCCGTAGTTTCGGTGCTTGATCGATCGGGCCGTGAAGACGTACGACTACATCAACCACGTTGATATAACGCTTCGCTTTTCGGTCTCACGAGTGCGTGGACACACTCTCCCCTCTCGTTGCTATGCATCACCATGATCTTGCGTGCGCGTAGGAAATTTTTTGAAATTACTACGTTCCCCAACAAGCAGGCTAGGTTGTGTTACTAGAAGTTTTCCTTTTACATATCTTGGATTGCCCTTGAGCCTTACTAAACCAAAATTGGAAGACTTTGCTCCAGTCCTCAAGAGAATTGATAAGAGGCTCTCTGGTTGCTCAACACTTCTATCTTATGGGGATAAGCTCATACTTATCAAGTCAGTTTTCACCAGCTTGCCTACTTTCTTCATGAGCACTCTGGATTTACCTCTGGGTATCGTAGAGCAGATCAACGAGTACCTCAGACATTGTTTCTAGAGAAAATATGGCATGTAGGATAGAGGCACAACCCTAATATCATGGAAAAAGGTTTGTACCCCCAAGGATCAGGGTGGTCTTAGAGTGCTCAACATTGCTATTCATAACAAATGTCTCCTCATGAAACACCTTCATAAATTTCTCAACCATGAGGATTTGCCATGGGTAAATTTAATCTAGGAATACTATTACCTTGGAGGTGTGCTTACTAGTCGACCTGTGGGCTCTTTCTCGTGGAAAAGTATTCTGAAACTCATGCCTCAATTCAAAATTGCAGTCAAAGGCCAACTTGGACAGGGAGATACCATTATCTTTTGGCAGGATAACTGGGGGCATGGAGCACTTAAAGACAAATATCCTGAACTATGTTCATTCACCCACAATGAATTGGTGTATGCACAAGAATTTTTCAGTCTGGTGATTTGGTGAGCAATTTCCATACACCTTTAACAGTTCAAGCTCATCAACAGCTTCAGGAACTTCAGATGGTGGTACAACAGTCTATGCACACGTCTTCGCCTGATAAATGGATTTACCCTTGGGGAACATCTTTCTTCCATCAAGATGTACAGAGAATTGATACCAGGGGAATTGGTCCCTCCCATCTTGAAGAAAATCTAGAAAAGTGCTGCTATGCTCAGATACAAAATTTTCTTTTCGCTATTACTGCATGACAGAGTGAACTCAAGGAATTTGCTTCAAAGGAAATCCTTTTACCTACCTTCTTATGAATGTGTGCTTTGTCAAACACACACCATGGAAACTTCAATGCATCTTTTTTTGGGACTGTG
Source organism: Aegilops bicornis (assembly GCA_021605145.1). Classification (NCBI taxonomy): domain Eukaryota; kingdom Viridiplantae; phylum Streptophyta; class Magnoliopsida; order Poales; family Poaceae; genus Aegilops; species Aegilops bicornis. The sequence goes on from CM038675.1 coordinate 750,798,342, forward strand.
ATTTTTCACTCAACTGTTGGAGCACTATTCTTGGCCAGAGAAACAGGGGCATTTCAGTTTTTGATGAGGTGATGCTTTCCACTCAAGCCCTCCCCACCCCTGTTGCTATGGAAGTTATCATTATGGGCTGCTGGAACTTTTGGATGCAGAGAAATGGAGTTATTTTGAGGGCTACTCCTGCTTCAGTCATCTCTTGGAGAGCTTCCTTTCGAGCGGACATGCTTCTGATTAAGGACAGGATCAAGCACAAGTTTTCAGATAGGCTTTCTAGCTAGATTGATCAGTTTTTAACTTAATTCTCATGTTGCCACAAGGTTTCACTAAAACTGGAGTTGGCTAGGTTGAGCTGGTTGTAATTTATGGGACTTTTTTACATACTTTTATGATTTTAATATATTTACCATAGAATGATTGTTCTATGGTTTTCGGTTGAAAAAAAATTGAACCCTCCAACCAATCACATTCTCTACTCCTAATAGAGCAGTTGGTGAATAGTCCGCCGGTTATTTTTCGCTGGTTTTTTTTCGTCTCACCACTTTCGTTGGTTTTATTTCGCTGGTTTTATTTCGTCTCCCTCCCACCTGCCTTTTCGCTTCACCACCCACATAAACTCATCAGATTAGTTACCATATATTCGTGCTTGATCTGGCAGGTGTCTATTCAATTTAATCATGTAAATATTTGATAATTAAGAATTCAAAAATAATACCATATATAGAAGATCACCTTCCAAACAAATCACCTTCCTCTCCGATTTATTTCTCCCACCGATCTCCTTCCATACTAATAAAGTACGCATTACATTCCTAACGAAGAGAGAAAATAAAAAAAGAACCCCCCACCCGCACGACCCCGCCCACGCCTCTAGTGCGCCGCCACCCGCCACCACATTGCTGCGCGCCACCCCCCACCTCCAGTGCGCCGCCTCCGATTGCCCGCCACCCACCGCCACGCTGCTGGCCGCTGGGCGAGGCGACGGCGATCTCCGGCCAGATCCGGCTGAGGAGGCGAGTAGGAGTCGGATCCTGTTCCGGGGACGGTGTGGAGATGGTCTGGGAGGCGCGGGAGCAGGTCCAGCGGCGGGGCTTGAACTCCAAGTTCTTGGCGGCGGCGTTCATCGCCGGTTCCGAGCGAGCAAGCTCCGACAGATTTTGCGTCTTGCGGCGATGGTCGTGTTATCTCTATAGCGGCAGTGGCGAGTCGGCGACACACAACTGGCGCAGCGGCAGATTCTCTCATCCCTCACCCTGGGATACCCCTGATCTCTCTCTCTGTGTGTGTGTTTGTGTGTGTGCAAGGGATCTTAATTAATTGTTTGCTTGGAGTTTAGGATGCAAGTACGCCCCTCTCTGTGGTGTTCACTGATTTCTTGGAGCAACAACGTATTGTTGGAGTTGCCGAAGCATTAGGTCGAAGGAAAGATGACGATGAAGGACACACAGAGGAGTGTGAGCGGTGATGACAGCAAGGTTACCGGCAGGTATGCATGCATTAACTAACTGTGCATGTGTTCCCGTGTGATGCTACCGGGTTTTAACGCTTGTACTGTGGATGCCAATCGGCAGTTTAAATAAATCTGCTATCATTTGGGATGTGAGTGGTCACAACTTGCTGTGCTCTGGTGTTCGGCTCAAAATTGTTTTTGGGAATGATTCCTCTGAATAGACTACTTATGCTTGACATTTTACTTTTGTTATTTCTATTTGTAACTCAATTTTGGTATCCTGTCAAATTAACAATACCTTTTCTAGATATGGTAGTTGAGAATAGTTATGGTATATGGCGGAGTTAGCCCATCCTCACCAATGACCCTTCCTCAAGGATTTGCTGAACTAGAGTTAGTAATGGGGCTATGTACCCCGATTCAATCGTACACTAATCATGCACGCAAATGTGTATGATCAAGATCAGGGACTCACGGGAAGATATCACAACACAACTCTACAAATAAAATAAGTCATACAAGCATCATAATACAAGCCAGGGGCCTCGAGGGCTCGAATACAAGTGCTCGATCAAAGATGAGTCAGCGGAAGCAACAATATCTGAGTACAGACATAAGTTAAACAAGTCTGCCTTAAGAAGGCTAGCACAAACTGGGATACAGATCGAAAGAGGCGCATGCCTCCTTCCTGGGATCCTCCTAACTACTCTGGTCGCCGCCCGGGCTGCACGTAGTAGTAGGCACCTCCAACAGTAGTCGTCATCGTCGGTGGCGTCTGGCTCCTGGGCCCCATCGTCTGGTTGCAGCAATCGAGTAGAGATAGGGGGAAAAGGGGGAACAAGGCAACCGTGAGTACTCATCCAAAGTACTCGCAAGCAAGGATCTATACTACATATGCATGGATATATCTGTAAAGGGCCATATCAGTGGACTGAACTGCAGAATGCCAGAATAAGAGGGGGATAGCTAGTCTTATCGAAGACTATGCTTCTGGTCACCTACGTCTTGCAACAGGTAGAAGAGGGTAGGTTGAAGTCCTCCAAGTAACATCACATAGAAATAATCCTACCCAGCGGTCCCCTCCTCGTATCCCTGAGAAAGAGCGACCACCGGTTGTATCTGGCACTTGGAAGGGTGTGTTTTATTAAGTATCCGGTTCTAGTTGTCATAAGGTCAAGGTACAACTCCAAGCCGTCCTGTTACCGAAGATCACAGCTATTCGAATAGATTAACTTCCCTGCATGGGTGCACCAACTTACCCAACACGCTTGATCCCATTTGGCGGACACACTTTCTGGGTCATGCCCGGCGGAAGATCGACGCGTCGCAGCCCCACCTAGGCACAACAGAGAGGCCAGCACGCGGTCTAAACCTAAGCGCACAGGGTCCGGGCCCATCGCCCATAGCACACACAAGACGTTAAGTAGGGCGGCCGGAAGCAGACCTAGCCTAGCAGGCGTTCCAGTCCAATCCGGCGCGCGCCGCTCCGTCGCTGACGTCTGAAGTGCTTCGGCTGATACCACGACGCCGAGTGCCCATATCTTTCCCACGTAGTTGGTTAGTGCGTATAGGCTCGTAGCCAACTCAGATCAAATACCAAGATCTCGTTAAGCATGTTAAGTATCCGCGAACGCCGAACAGGGCCAGGCCCACCTCTCTCCTAGGCGGTCTCAACCTGCCTGCCGCTCCGCCACAAAGATCCATCCAGAGGGCCGTCGGGACAAAGGTCCTTTCAGCCCCAATCCGTGAATCACTCATGGTGCTCCACAAGCCGACCCGACTTTAGTCACCACATGTATCATGTATAAATATAAGTATATACCCGTGATCACCTCCCGAGTGATCACGGCCCGATAGTATAGCACAATGCCAGACGGACAAGAATGTAGGGCCACAGATGGAAATACTAGCATCCTATACTAAGTCGTAGGATAGCGAGATAAAGGTAACAACAGTAGTAGCAAGGACAGGCTATACAAAGATAGGATTAACTGAAAGCGATTACCATGCTACACTACTCTAATGCAAGCAGTATAGAGAAGAGTAGGCGATATCTGATGATCAAAGGGGGGGGGCGTGCCTGGTTGCTCTGGCAAGAGAGAGGGGTCGTCAACTCCGTAGTCGAACTGGGCAGCAGCAGCGTCAGTGTCGTAGTCTACCGGAGAGAAGAGGGGGAAGAAACAATGAATACCATGTAAACATATGCATATCGATGCATGACATGACACGTAACGATGCTAGGGGTGCCCTAACGTGGTATGAGGTGATACCGGTTAAAGGGGGTAACATCCGGGAAATTATCCCCGGTATTTCGCGTTTTCGGACAAAGGAGACGAAGGGGGAAAGTTGCGAGTTCGATAGGTTAGGGGTGTGTGGCGGACGAACGGACTACGTATCCAGATTCGTCTCGTCGTTCTGAGCAACTTTCATGTAGAAAGTTTTTCCATCCGAGCTACGGTTTATTTTATATTAATTTTTAAAGTTTTGAATCAATTTTAGGATTAATTTAAATATTTTAATTCAACATTATCCAGAACAGTGTCTGCTGACTTCATCATGACGTCAGCATGATGTCAGCAGTCAACAGAGGTGTTGACTGGTCAACTGACGTGTGGGTCCCGCATGTCCTACTCTGCCTATTCTAATTAGGGTTTAACTAATCTAATTATAGTTTAATTAATTAACAATAGTTAAATAAGTTAACTATAAACAGGATTAATTAAGTTAATTAATTAATTAATTAATATTTTTATTTATTATTGTTTTTTTATCTCCTTTTTTTTAACGTTCCAGGTGCGGGCCCCATGTGTCATAGGCACAGGGGCCATAGTGGATTCAGGCGTGGCGAGGCTGGTTGCGGCGCCGTGCCCGAGGGAGCCTTGATGGTGCAAGGCCACCGGGCACGCAGCGGCAGATCAAGGTCATGAGGCGGGGCAGCGGTAGTAGTGGCGAGGCGTGGCGGGCACCGCGCAAGCTGCTGAGGCCAGCTAAGCCAGGCGAGCAAGGGGGCAGTGCGGACGGCGAGGTCCGAGTGGCGAAGCGTGGCAGGGTCGTCTGTGTGAGCGATGCTGCCGGCGACACATATCGAGGGGGAGAGGCCGATGGCCTCACCAGCGTTGAAGAGAAGCGGGGCGGCGAGGCTCGGGGGTGACCCGTGGGGAGGAGATGAGGAGGCCACGGCGACGTCGATCCGGCACAGGGCGGCGGCAGTGGGGCAGCGCCAGCGAGGTGGCGCCTAGCGCCGGCGATGACGACGGGGTCGGGGGCGACCCGTCCAGGTCAGGGAGAGGGCGGTTAGGGTTGGTGGAGCCGGCGAGGAGTCACGGACGGAGCGATGACGGCATGGGCGATCGGGGGGCCACTCCGGCGAGGAGGGTCTCCGGGGGGGCGCGTCGATGAGGTGGCTATGACGACGCGGTGCCACGGCATTTCCCCGATCTGGATCGGGCGAAACAGAGGGAGTAGAGGGGATCGTGCGGGAGGGGCGAGTGGGGAAGTGGGGGGCGGTGTAGGGTTTCCGTCGGTGGGGGTTATCGGGGAGTGGGGGGCGGATGGGCTGGTGTGCTGGCCGGCTAGGCCAAGGCCCAGTTGGGCCGAGGGGGGTTCCTTTTGTTTTGTTTTGTTTTCACCCTTTTTTTATTCTTTTCTGTTTTCTTTTAGTTCCTAATTATTTTAGTTTTCTTTGAAATACCAAGTCAGCACCTAAATTAGTATCATCAAAATAGGTCACTGCCAAACCTATTTGGAGCCAAACTAAATTAGTTTAATATTTATTTATTTTTTTATATTTTCAAGAGCAATTAAATTATTATTTTAGCCGCTGTTTTTAATTAGTTTTAGGGCTTTTAAATATTTTATTAAAAGATAATTTATCCACCAACATTTACTAAGGATTATTTGACACATTAGGAACAATTTAGTTTTGACTTTTGAAAACTTTAATTGATTAACTTAAATTCGAATTTTGAATATGAATTGTTTCGAACTAACGCGAGATTATCAACAGTAATCTGTGGTGACGTGGCATCGTTAACGTGGGGTTACTGTAGCTTGATTATCCGGGCGTCACAGGCTATTGCAGACTGTTTTGAATTATGGGGCTATTGCAGACTTTAGAAGCTGAATTAAATTTTTCTGCAATTGGAAAATGTGTATACAACTTGAATTTATTAGGTAGTATAGGAGATATATGAAATTTTAAAAGTATCAGTCAGATTTGTGTGTTGTTTTGGGTAGTATTCAGTTTTGTTCCATCTTAGAGGCTAATAATGCACATGTGATATTATCTACATTATTCAGTTTATACGGCTTCCCATATTCCAATGATTGTATTTTGCTAAATTGCCCATCTACTTACTGGAATTCTCACAAATAGAAGTGTAGTCAGAAGGTAAAAAGGATGGTATGGTATGTCTCCATTCACATGGTACTGAACTGTTAGTGATGCTTTGTGTTATTCTGCAGACTTGAACTTAGTTTCTATGGTTTTCTTTTTCTGTTCATAGACGAGAGTATAGTCCTAAGGGAAAAATGATATGCTCTCAAGTCTCAAGGGTGTGCAAGAACAGTGAGATTTATATTACTGAACATATTGTTAACAATTTGTTATTTTGCAGACTTGCTCTCAGTTTTTATTCTTGACAGGTGATTCTTCATGATAATTTTTCATAGAGGAACATTTTTGGTAAGCGTATTGTAATATTGACTCCCACCTTTTTATTTACATGTAAAGATAACCAATTGGAAATTTTAAATGTACATTTAACTTATTTTGTGAAATAATATCATGTCGTTCAGATAATTTGATTTCCCTCTATGATATTCTTTGGCTTTAGTATATCTTAGGACAAAGTTGTCAGAAGTTCTATGCTTCATAACCAAAACATAATCTCCTTTTTGTTATTTGATTTGCATCATGATGTGTGCCCATATGTTCCCCTGTCGCTTAAAAGAAATTAATGCCCGATGCAACGCACGTGCATATACCTATCATGACAAATAAACCTCATCATGAAAGCATTTATGTACCTATTTAATTTGCGATGGCAGGGTGGCGCCGGGAACGGGGATCGGTGGTGCCGGTGTCGGTGTTGCGGTACAAGGCAAGATGCGGGACAGGACGGCCATCCGTGTGAGGCAGTCGGCGGCGAGAGTTTGTGGCATCAGGAGGAGCGCCCGCGACACCTCCAGATTCAAGGTGTTGGCCCGCGACACCTTCAAATATTTTAATCTATGTGGTGAAACGTGATGGCTTGTTTGCCTTTTGTTTGAAGTATTTAGCACTCCAAATATATGACATGTTAAACTATTTGGTCCGTATGTAGTCCGCGTTAGAATCTCGAAAAAGACTTATATTTAGGAATGGAGGGAGTAGATAGCACATGTATAAAACGCTTTCAGGTGTTATCTATCGTTTGTGATGCAGTGTAAAACTGTTGTATATTCTTAAACCACCTTCTTCTATTTTGTGCATCAGATAGGTCACTGAATTACATTTTTTTATCTAAATACATTGCAATTAAAGTGGAATTCAATTTTTCTACGCATCTGAAATTTGACATGCATTATGTTTATATACGCAATAAGTAAGTTTTTAAAAAGCTTGTGCCAATTGAGTAAGTCTTATTGGCGGGAAAAATAGACTATGTGTGTGTGTTAGAGAGAGAGGGAGAGAGAGTGGGGAAGAGGGAGGGAGGAGAGTGTGTGTGTGAGGATTATATTTGATGGTAAAAAAGGTCGCCAATATCGTAATATTAAACTCTTAAAGTTAATGTGACCCCGTTGCAACGCACGGGCGTTCTTCTAGTATAGTATTGGATTGGACTGTTTGCGCATCTACAATCAGCTACCGCGTATATGTGCATTGCCCAAGCTCTGAACAATCTAGCTAGCACTTCGCAATATAAAGGGAAGAGAGAAAGAAATAGTCTGAAAAGAGGATCAATGTGTGAAAAGTAGAGCTATAGTAGTTCGGGGGGTAAAAATGAGTGGAATAAATGAGAGACTAGATAAGATTGGTGAACATGAGTATATACAACTGTGAATTATATAACGTCACATGCTTTTATCTGACAATAACGGAAATAGAATTGCATTATTCTTTTTAAATTAGACATTCATAATGATTGTCGTTTTAATAAAAATATGAAGATTTTCTATCTACTTACACTGTATGCCAAAAAAATGAACAATTAACATTGTCCTCCTTATTGGGGTACACAACTTCCAAAGTTGTGCATATTTCTATTTTAGGACATCTTAAAAGTGAAACACTCACGTTGTGCCTGATCCAACTAGATAGTGTGAGGCCGGACAAGTCCTCTGTAGGCCGACCATTTGTCCGGGCTTCTTCGGTTTGTTCAGAGATATCCAGGACAGTCTAGCCATTGTCCGGGCCTTCTCTGTCTAGCCACGGTTGTTTGCGCGATTGGGCTAAACAATCCTGCCATATGCAAATATCTATTGCGCAGTGGGTTATTTTAGCTGTAGAAGTCACATATGACCTTGGATGGAGATGACACAAAAAGTAAAGTTTTTCGTTTCGATGGCATTCACAACTTCCATGCAAAACACTTTTCATATCAGTTCATTTAAAAACGGTTTTGTGCAAGCCAAAATCTGGTGTCCATTCTAGGAAAACATTCCACTGACTTAGTAATGCTGCTCTTGTGAATATTTGTAACGGTATATCAGGAAATTTCCGGGGACGCGGCCAGATAAAAGATGGAAAGATAGTCAACTCCCTACGGACAGGATGGAGCAACATCGCGTCCACATTGTGTTCGTGATGTCGATATCCTGCACAACTTGGATTTTTGTTTCCCAAACAACTCTTCCTGTGAGACGTTAGCGACGTCCACATATCAATGGTTGCATTGCTGGTTGATGAACAGGGACCCGCATGGCACATCAGACTGGCCTACGTGTATGATTTTTCTGGAACCTGAGTCTGAGAAAGAAACTCAAAATCCAGTGTGCTCCCCGTAGTCTCATAAGAGTCTGGTTCATAGTTGCGTGATCATTCCACTGACCAATTAAGTACTCCATCTGTCTCATAATATAAGACGTTTTCTGATACTAGTGTAGTGTTAAAAAAGTCTTTACATTATAGGACGAAGGGAGTAATCAACTTCCAAAACACCGTTGCACGTGTGATTGTTCTGGGAAGAGACAGTGTTCCTGCCAACCAGGATCATTATGTACTCGGGATATTCCACAAGATTTCATTTAGATTTTCGGTGGACATTTCTTGTTTGTGCGGAACAATACGTTTACAAAAAAATCAGGTGCAAGTACATGTAAATCAGGGTGACAAGTTACAACCAACACTACGCTCGGTCGTGGCTGCAAAGGAAGTAGGGCGGGGCCTAGCTAGGTGCTCGTGGGTAGCTTTTGCACGCATGATGTCCAGGAGCAGTTCGTTCTTTGTGGGCCCATGCCACGCCATGGTAAAGCTGAGTCGCAGATGTGTGGTCCACAAACTGATCAACCGAACTTCGTCTTACTTGCATGTCCCGGTACCTCCCATGCCGATTAATCGATCACCCAACCCATGTAACTCGCCCGTAAGCTAGAAGAAACAAATTATCAAGAGAGGCTTGCATATGATGGAGAGGAGGCAACGAAGCGGGACAAAACGCTTCTATATAAAGGATGGAAATGGGTACGAGAGTGTACGGCTGCAGGAGTAAGTAGAGCAGAGTTGACATGAGGCTATACAAAATGTTACGGCAAAACTATTGAATATTCAGTTCCATGGGGCTTTGATTGGCCATAAATGGATTCATTGGCTTTATTTAGTGTGTAGGCTGGTGTTGGTCAACCTAACACATGGGCAGGATTTATTTTGATGGATGGAGATTGAATGCAAAGAATGGTGTTCTCAAAGTCAAGTATATGTACTCAGACATCATAAAAACAGGGCCCTTTTTTTCACACAAGAAATATTTGTAAAACAAGAGTTGTGCTTCAGCTTGTTGCCAAACGAGGACTCCCGCACTAAGCATCATGCCCTCTCTGTCTCGATCATGACAAGACGGTAGAGTAGTCCTATGCACGTGAGGTATGGTTCTTGACCCTTAGCTAGACCGGTCTCCAGAGCTCGACCCCAACTGCAAACGATCGTCTTCTTGAAGTTTAGATAGTCCGTCGTGGCTACAATGGAACCTGGATCAACACGTCATTGGGTCAAGAGAATTTCCGATTGAAGTTCAATATGAATCTTCGGTGACTTATCATTTGTGCGCACTATCTAATAATGGAAAATGGAAAAAATCGTTCTATATACATTTGAACCACTCTTGGTCATATTTTCTTTTATAGAAAAATAGAGGAAGCCATACAATGATTTAGTCAGACCTATTCATACAATACATGGCATAAGCAGGCGTTTTCTAGTTGTGGTTCCCCTCCCAAGGGCATGCTTTTATGCGTTACTCACCCGGGCGTCCGGTGGGCATGGTAGTCTAAGGAGAGTGTGCAATCTGCATTCATTTTCTCAATTCAAAGAGTTGTGCTTCAGTACAGCCCTATTACAAAGTTATAATTTTTTATGCAGATTAAAGATGAGATTAGAAGTTACCGCTTTGATTAAAAAGGGTAAAATAGTCTATTCATTTAATCTAATAATACATTGTTCTCTCTTCAAAGAAAAGATGTTTCCGTGCTCATTGGCCGGTCAATCGTCTGGATGTCTAATCTTTGGATGACGGAAGTGATGTCCATTGGCAATAGCCCCAACTCAACAATGCAATTCTTTGCATGTTCATACCACGGAATTGATCTGTGCGTGTGTGTGGGCTGCGCATACGTGTGTTGCTTGTGTTTCCATGAAATAATCCACGAAGGCACTGAAACTATGTCGTGTACGGACGTGCCTTGCTGGACTAAATCGGTCGGCAACCGGAGCACGCAACCGAAGGCAACACATGTACGTTGCCGGTCCAGCACGACACGGCGAATGTGTTCTGACCATCGAAGGAATACATTAGCATGTCTCTACTAAAATCCCAATTTTCATGTGGTTTATGCAACATTTTTAGCCACAACTTTATAAACATGAGCAACTCATAGCCACAAACATTGGTTGAATTCAAATGTACCAGCCTGTTCATAAAGTCATCGTGAGGATCTATGCATATTTCATTTGAATGAAGGTTCACACTGTAGCACACACGTAGCCTGTTGTCGCCACACATGGCATGCTTGGTTAGCAAAGTCAGCCAATACATGCTCAGTCATCCTTTTTCTTCTAAAAGTTAGGTTGTAGCCTCTGCATCACAATCATCTTTTATTTTGTTGTAGTTGATGAATGGCAACAAGGACAAAATCATCAACAAGCAGAGTATATATGTAGGCAACTACGGACGATCCCTCACAAGATAAGAATAAAATTAACAGCTATGGCTAAGTTGACTTTTTCCGCAGCAACACTTCCAAGAAGTAATAAACATCCTCGTGTCGTCGTCGCCACGTCCAGCCAGAGACAGGCTGAACAAGGATGTTCAGCCTGGTTGTCAAAACAAACCAGTGAAGGTAAACACAACATTAAGGACACTACACGTTCAATAAGGTAACGGTGCAAGTTCGCCCTTTTCGAGCCCAGACAATAAAGATTACGACAAGAGTTTTTACCCCAAAATAAAGTGGTTCTACTATCCCCATCCTGATGTCGGATTTTCCAATTATTGCACTGGCCATCACTTCATTTCGCGCTACATCTGTTGACGATCGAGTAGATCACCACTTGTGTTAGATCTCCCAAAAATATACTTCCTACACATGTTTGCATGCTGATACCTCCAATGCTCAAATTCCGAACTTACAAATAACGAGTACATAGGGAATGGACGAAGCAACTAAAGAATGAAAATCCTTTTCATCATAGTAATAATATATCAACAACTAAACCACCTAATTGTTTGTTTAGTATTGGACTGGGCTGCATGCACGCTTACAATCAGCCATTGTGTGTATATGCAATACCGAGGCATCCATCAAAGATGTTATAAAACTTGGAAATATATAGGGAGGAGAGAACGGAGTAATCTAAAGTGTGAAGACTAGAGGTAGAGTAGTTGAAGAGACTAGAACTGAGTAGAATAAATGGGAACAGATAAGATGCCAGGGCAAGAGTAAAAAGAATAACAGATTATAAAATTCCACATGATTTTACAAGAAAATCAAAGAAATACAGTGTTTTTTCTTTTCGAATTGGACATTCATGCATATTGGAAATTTACTATTGAAACATGAAGATTACCCGTCTACTTAAATGATCTACCAAACAAACGGCAACTTATATTGCACACTCGTAACTACGACAATATGTGCCTCTGCGAGTCACCTATATTTGTAAGTACAAAACTAAAAAAATGTTTGAAAAGGATAAGGTCAAGCCACTGGAAACACCAGATCTCTCATTCGACTTGCATGTGTTAACCATGCCAGCAGCATTCATCCTAATCTAGGATCAAACTCCATGAGATTCATAGTGGTGGTGGTGTCCGCTACACACAGTGCAAACCCCCTGCCCCTCTGGAAAGGAATTGATTCGGTTGTCATATGCACCCTTCAGGCTTGAGCAGAACCGCCGTGTCTTCAAGAACAGCTCTCATCCCCCTCTGTATGTTGTAGAAACAAATTCGTAGTCAATTCCAGGCGTCTTGTGGGACATGGTAGTCTAAAGAGAGTGTGCAATCCGCATTCGTGTTCTCAATTCAAAGAGTTGTGCTTTAGTACAGCCCCATTACAAAGTTATAATTTTCAACGCAGATTAAAGATGAGATTAGAGTTACCCTTTTGATTAGAAAGGGTAAAATAGTTGTTGGTTTTGATCTGACGGCTTAAATAGGCCAGTTAGATCTATTAGTTTAACAGAAAAAAAGGGAAAAGATAACGTTAATGAAAAGGCCCCACGCACCAACGTACGTGAGGTTTTTATCCCAACTAAGGCACCCTGATCGAGGGCACCCAAACCAACTGATGGCTTAGGTCCCCTGTCGCCAGCGCTACATAAAAGGGAACGGGAGAGGGTTGGCAGCCTGCGGGATCACAATTCACGTACGGTTTCACTCCCTCCCGATATTCTCTCACCCCATCCGATCAGGGAGGCGCTGCAGCAGCAGGAAGACCTACTCCAGCCGCCGCTGCCGTCCCGGGCAGTGCGGTGGCGTCTGAGGGCATCAGGACGTTGAGCAGGACTTCTACCTCGACTACATCACCCCTGCATCAAGCCTGCACCAAGCAGGCGATCATGTCCACTGCCGTGACACGTAATGATCCCCTAAACCCTTCTCTGTTCATGTTTTTTAGGTGATCTAGATGCAATCAGTTCCTGCTAATGGCATCCCAGAGATGCATAATTATCCAACAATGGTATCAGTCGCCAATCTTGATTGCAATAGAACCCTTTTATTGTTGATCAGTAGATCACTGCCATGTTTAGATCAATGTCAAGTTTAGAAGTTTAGGGTTCATGATCAAGATTGAAAGTTTTAGCCCCTGGTTAGCCCAAATATGCATGCTACTGTCTTGCTGCCCTCTGTACATCATCATGTTGTTTTCTAATTGCTACGGATTAAGTACTGCTATCTTTTGGTCAATGAATTTTTTAATTAATCTAAGTTAAGATCTAATGCTCACTTTCATGTCAAGTTGATTAAAATTGATTAAATTTTTTTAATTAATCTAAGGGTTTATGTTTATCTCCTACTCTATAAGTCAGTAGGAAAAGGTCTTCTTTTAGTCTAGCAAGCCAGGAGGCTTGAGATGGGAGCACTCCTTTGAAGTGTTTATTATTGTGTTCCTTCCAGATGCTCCAAGCAGCAAGCATAAATATTTCCATGAACAGTCGTTGATTCCAAGAGTTTTTAGCTTGCTCCACCCAATCTAGACGTGTAGGCGCTGCTTGCCTCATGATCTGAAGTTTGTCCCAGCATTGAAGGCTAAAGGTGCATTCCAAGAAGAGGTGTTCCACAGTCTCAATGTTGCAGTTTGTGCAAAGGAGGCATCCAAAGTCATTGCCAATGTTGTAATGTCTCCTCTTAAGCATGTCTCGGGTATTGAGTCTATCCGAGAGTAGCATCCAGCCCAAAAATTTGATCTTCATTGTAGCTTTAGATTTCCAGATCCATCTGTATGCGTGGTGCACATGGATATCTTTGAAGTAAAAGGTGTAGAACTTGTTGGCTGAATAGTAGTTGGTCTCCCAGACACATGTCCATTCATGATTAACCAGGGGGTTTAGTAGTTCCACATGTCTGGTTTTTTGCTGTAGGTCTCGTGTCTCCTCAAGAGCTTGAGGGGAGAGCGGCAGATGAAACGATTCACTAAGGGACGTGCTGCACAAGAAGTCTCTCACAGAAATATCCTCCTGTTGAGCGAAGGAGAAGGCTCTGGGGTGGGTCTCAGCCAAAGCGTCTCCAATCCAGACGTCCTTCCAGAAAAGAGCCAAAGATCCATTGCGAATAGACACATTGGTGATTCCTCTATATATCGGCATAAGTTTGGAAACGTCACGCCACCAGAAAGAGCCGCATGGATCAGTAGCATGTGGGATTTTGGTGGTGTAATAAGTGTTCCAAATTAACTCCACCTAAGGTAGGTCCCAATGATTGTAAAATAATTTGAGAAGTAGTGCATCACTTTGCACTTTAAGATTGATAATTCCAAGCCTTCCACACTGTTTAGGTTTGCATATCATGTCCCACGAGGCCAAAGATTTGCACTTATCACCTTGGTCAGTTTTCTTTGTCCATAGGCGTTTCCTTCTGATTTTGTCTATAAGCTCGATAATGCCAGCCGGGAGTTTGAGGGTACATAGAGCGAAGATTATTAAAGATGTTATTACTGAGTTCAGCAATGTGAGTTTCCCTCCGTAAGAAATCATATTGAGGGTGGCAGACAATCTTCTTTCCACACGACAAACAAGGGGCATGAGATCCATAATGGTCGGTTTAGTAGTGCCCATAGGGAGACCAAGATAGGTGAATGGTAGTTTACCAACTACACAACCAAATATATCTGCCAAAGATGTCGTAATCTCTGGACCACAGTTCATTGGTATGAGAGTAGATTTGTGGAAATTTATCTTCAAGCCAATTGAAGTGGCATAGTCAGAGAGGATGTTCTTGATGGTTGTGGCTTGAGTAGGGCAAGCGGGCATGGCAAGAATGGTATCATCCGCGTATTGTATCACAGGATAGTCTTTCTGGCTATTGCAAGGAAATGGTAAGCTGATCTCACCACGTGAAAATGCATCATTGATCGCCGCTTGTAAGAGGTCAGCCGCAAGTACGAAAATTAGTGGAGACAGGGAGTCACCTTGGCGTACTCCACATTTGCAATGGAATTGCCTTCCGGGTACACCATTGAGTAGGACCGCAGATTTTCCTGATGAGAAGATGCATTGTATTCAGCCTAGCCATTTGTCATTAAAGCCCATATTCTTCATGATAACCAGCATTGCCTCATGATTTATCGTGTCAAAGGCCTTAGCAAAATCAAGTTTGAGCAGCATAATTTCTTTCTTGGATCTTTGGCATTGATAGATATATTCAAAAGCCCATGTGAGGCAATCCTGTATGGTACGGCCTTTGAGAAAACCGTACTGGTTACGGTGGATAATTTTTAGAATGATCTTCGGCAACCGGTTGGCCAAGATTTTTGTGATCACTTTTAGACAGCAGTTGAGAAGTGTGATCGGCCTAAAGTCATTCATAGTGCTTGGAGCATTGTTTTTTGGGATCAGTGTGATAAACCCATCATTAATGCTTTCAAGATTGAGATTGCCTTCAAAGAATTGGTTGCAAAGCTTATAGAAATCCTCTTTTATTATAGGCCAACAAGCTTTAAGAAAAGCTCCATTGAATCCATCCGGGCCAGGTGCTTGATCAGCAGGCATTGTTTTAATAACATGATCGATCTCAATTGTGGTGAATGGGACTGTTAACTCATCGAGACCTTCAATTCGTCTGGTAATTCTTTGTAAGTCAAATTTCATGTCATTATGAGAGGAAGTACCAAGTCTCTTCTTAAAGGAATGGAAAAATAAAGCTTCTTTCCCCGTGTGGTCCTCTACACAAATACCATCCTCTGTGGACAAAGTAGCAATATTATTTCTACGGTACCTCTCAGATGCCATGGCCTGAAAAAGCTTGGAGTTTTCTTCTCCAAATTGCACCCATCGAACGGTGCACCATTTCTTCCAGTACAATTTTAGGTAGTTAAGCAGCCTGATTAGGTGAGCCTTGAGAATTTTTCTGAAATTTACTTCAGGTGTGGACAATTGTCTCTTGTTTTCCAGCCCATCAATTTCCAATAAGGCCCTGTTTGAATTTTCTATGGCAATGGAGAGCTTTGAAATGCTTTTGCTCTAGTACTTGAGAACATGTCTAAGAGTTTTGAACTTTCTGCATAGTACAGTTGCCATATTTTGGGAGGACATAGGTTTTGACCAAGCAGTTTGAACTATTTGCATGAAGCCTGGATGTTGCAACCAGAAAGATTCAAACCTGAACAATTTGGAGCGAGGGATGGAAGTTTCAATGTTGACGACGCAAGGGATGTGGTCAGATACTGGTCGTCCGAGGGGCTTAACCATTGTGTGGGGGTAAGTGCTTGTCCAATTATTGCTAGTGAAGAACCAATCAATTTGCTCAAGTAGCGGATCAATTTGCATGTTACTCCTGGTGTACTCGTGGCCTTTAATGGGGAGTTAAATTAAGGCTTCTGATCGAATGAAGTCATTGAAAGTAATCATGTCACTATAACTCCCACCAGGTTTGTTTCTATTGTCACGGCTTCTAATGAAGTTAAAATCTCCGACTAATAGCCAATCTTCATTAGATGGGATATTCAATGCCATGAGCCAATTAATGAAATTTACTCGGGTGATCCCCTGACATGGGCCATATACATTAACCAGGGTCCAAAAATGAGCCGATTGGGTGGACTTAAAGCGTGTAACCAGAGCAAAGTCTTCATGAGCTATGGTGGTGGCTGTGAAAATTGCACTGTTCCAGATAGTGGCCAGGCCTCCCGAAGCCCCCCGTGATGGCACGAAATCAAATTGATCAAAACGTTTAGGGCAACAAGACTTAATGAAAGAATGATCAAAAGATGGTTTTTTAGTCTCTTGCAAGCATATGACGGCACAATCACACATGTTGATTGCATTTGAAAGTGCTAATTGTTTTGCATCAGAATTCAAACCCCGGATGTTCCAACAAAGTACGTTCCAATTAACATGAAAGGCCATAATAATTATAGGATAATATGAAAGTACGAGTAGGTAAACGCCAAAAGGATGTTCCCCAAACAGAGTGCTTAGGCCTGAGCCGAAGGTGGGCCACCATCGGGAGATGCCTGAAGCTGCTCCTTAGTGAGTTCTTCAGCAGGAATTCCACACATGACAGTACCAATGTGCTGAATGACTGGTATCGCCGTCGGTGGTGGTATATCAGCGGTAGTAGACGGCTCAGAAGCAATAACAGAGGAAGCCGCAGATGGAGTCACTCTAGGTTTTACCTTTGATGTCTTAGTCTTGGTGTCAGAGATAGGTGGAACTTTGAATCCATCATATTTATTGGATCTGCTACTGCGGCGAAGAGGAATGACAGATTCAGGCGCAGGTGCTTTTCCACGCCGACTTGTAGTGGCAGTGTCACCAGAAACAGGTGTCTCGACCGGAGACGTGTCTCGGTCATGTCTACATAGTTCTCGAACCCGTAGGGTCCGCATGCTTAAAGTTAGATGACGATCGGTATTATGAGTTTTGTTTTTTTATGTACCGAAGGTAGTTCGGAGTCCCGGATATGATCATGGACATGACGAGAAGTCTTTAAATGGTCGAGACATAATGATCGATATATTGGACGACTATGTTCGGACACCGAAATCGTTTCGGGGAGTTTCGGACACATAACGGAGTACCGGGGGGTTACCGAAACCCTCCCGGGGAGTTTAATGGGCCAAGATGGGCCTTATTGGGGAAGAGGAGGGGCGGCTAGGGCTGGCCACGCGCCCTCCTCCCCCTCTAGTACGAATAGGACAAGGAGGGGGGCGGTGCCCCCTTTCCTTCCCCCTCTCTCCTTCCCTTCATTTCCCCCTCCTACTCCAACTAGGAAAAGAGGGAGTTCTACTCCCGGCGGGAGTAGGACTCCTCCCTAGCGCGCCCTCCTCCTGGCCGGCCGCCCCCTCCCTCTGGTCCTTTATATACGGGGGAACCTCTAGACACAACAATTGATCTCTTGATCTCTTAGCCGTGTGCGGTGCCCTCCTCCACCATATTCCACCTCGATCATATCGTAGCGGTGCTTAGGCGAAGCCCTGCGTCGGTAGCATCATCATCACCGTTTCCATGCCGTCATCCTGACGGAACTCTCCCTCAAAGCTCGGCTGGATCGGAGTTCGAGGGACGTCATTGAGCTGAACGTGTGCTAAACTCAGAGGTGTCGTACGTTCGGTACTCGGATCAGTCGGATCGTGAAGACGTACGACTACATCAACCGCGTTGTGCTAACGCCTCCGCTTTCGGTCTATGAGGGTACGTGGACACACTCTCCCCTCTCGTTGCTATGCATCACCATGATCCTGTGTGTGCGTAGGATTTTTTTTTGAAATTACTACGTTCCCCAACAGTAGTATCAGAGCCTGGTTTTATGCATAGATGTGATATGCACGAGTAGAACACAAGTGACTTGTGGGCGATACAAGTCATACTGCTTACCAGCATGTCATAGTTTGGTTCGGCGGTATTGTTGGATAAAGCGGCCCGGACCGACATTACGTGTACGCTTACGCGAGACTGGTTCTACCGACGTGCTTTGCACACAGGTGGCTGGCGGATGTCGGTTTCTCCAACTTTAGTTGAACCGAGAGTGGCTACGCCCGGTCCTTGAGAAGGTTAAAACAACACTAACTTGACGAACTATCATTGTGGTTTTGATGCGTAGGTAAGAACAGTTCTTGCTCAGCCCGTAGCAGCCACGTAAAACTTGCAACAACAAAGTAGAGGATGTCTAACATGTGTTTGGAGGGCATGTTGTGATGTGATATGATCAAGGCATGATGCTATATTTTATTGTATGAGATGATCATGTTTTGTAACCGAGTTATCGGCAACTGGCAGGAGCAATATGGTTGTCGCTTTATTGTATGCAATGCAATCGCCCAGTAATGCTTTACTTTATCACTAAGCGGTAGCGATAGTTGTAGAAGCAATAGTTGGCGAGACGACAACGATGCTATGATGGAGATCAAGGTGTCGCGCCGATAACGATGGTGATCATGACTGTGCTTCGGAGATGGAGATCACAAGCACAAGATGATGATGGCCATATCATATCACTTATATTGATTGCATGTGATGTTTATCCTTTATGCATCTTATTTTGCTTTGATTGACGGTAGCACTATAGGATGATCTCTCACTAAATTGCAAGATAAAAGTGTTCTCCTTGAGTATGTACCATTGCTAAAGTTCGTCGTGCCGAGACACCACATGATGATCGGGTGAGATAAGCTCTACGTTCATCTACAACAGGTGCAAGCCAGTTTTGCACACGTGGAATACTCGGGTTAAACTTGACGAGCCGAGAATATGCAAATATGGCCTCGGAACACTGGGACCGAAAGGCCGAGCTTGAATCATATAGTAGATATGATCAACATAGTGATGTTCACCATTGAAAACTACTCCATCTGACGTGATGATCGGACATGGTTTAGTTAATTTGGATCACGTGGTCACTTAGATGATTAGAGGGATGTCTATCTAAGTGGGAGTTCTTAAGTAATATGATTAATTGAACTTAAATTTATCATGAACTTAGTACCTGATAGTATTTTGCTTGTCTATGTTGATTGTAGATAGATGGCCCGTGCTGTTGTTCCGTTGAATTTTAATGCGTTCTTTGAGAAAGCAAAGTTGAAAAATGATGGTAGCAATTACACGGACTGGGTCGGTAACTTGAGGATTATCCTCATTGTTGCACAGAAGAATTACATCCTGGAAGCACGGTTGGGTGCCAGGCCGGCTACAGATGTAACTGACAATGTTAAGAACATCTGGCAGAGCAAAGCTGATGACTACTTAATAGTTCAGTGTGCCATGCTTTACGGCTTAGAACCGGGACTTCAACGACGTTTTGAACGTCATGAAGCATATGATATGTTCGAGGAGTTGAAGTTAATATTTCAAGCAAATGCCTGGATTGAGAGATATGAAGTCTCCAATAAGTTCTATAGCTGCAAGATGGAGGAGAATAGTTCTGTCAGTGAACATATACTCAAAATGTCTGGGTATAACAATCACTTGATTCAACTGGGAGTTAATCTTCCGGATGATAATGTCATTGATAGCATTCTTCAATCACTGCCACCAAGCTACAAGAGCTTCGTGATGAACTATAATATGCAAGGGATGGATAAGACAATTCCCGAGCTCTTCGCAATGCTAAAGGCTGCGGAGGTAGAAATCAAAAAGGAGCATCAAGTGTTGATGGTCAACAAGACCACCAGTTTCAAGAAAAGGGGCAAAGGGAAGAAGAAGGGAAACTTCAAGAAGAACAGCAAACAAGTTGCTGCTCAAGAGAAGAAACCCAAGTCTGGACCTAAGCGTGAGACTCGAGTGCTTCTAACGCAAAGCGACTGGACCTTTGGAAGCGGAACTGCCCCAAGTATTTGGCGGATAAGAAGGATGGCAAGGTGAACAAAGGTATATGTGATATACATGTTATTGATGTGTACCTTACTAGAGCTCGCAGTAGCACCTGGGTATTTGATACTGGTTCTGTTACTAATATTTGTAACTCAAAACAGGGTCTACAGATTAATTGAAGATTGGCTAAGGACGAGGTGACGATGCGCGTGGGAAATGGTTCCAAAGTCGATGTGATCGCCGTCGGCACGCTACCTCTACATCTACCTTCGGGATTAGTTTTAGACCTGAATAATTGTTATTTGGTGCCAGCGTAGAGCATGAACATTATATCTGGATCTTGTTTGATGCGAGACGGTTATTCATTTAAATCTTAGAATAATGGTTGTTCTATTTATATGAGTAATATCTTTTATGGTCATGCACCCTCAAAGAGTGGTCTATTTTTGTTGAATCTCAATTGTAGTGATACACATATTCATAATGTTGAAGCCAAAAGATGCAGAGTTGATAATGATGGTGAAACTTTTTGTGGCACTGCCGTTTGGGTCATATTGGTGTAAAGTGCATGAAGAAACTCCATACCGATGGACTTTTGGAATCACTTGATTATGAATCACTTGGTACTTGCGAACCATGCCTCATGGGCAAGATGACTAATAAGCCGTTCTCCGGAACTATGGAGCGAGCAACTGATTTGTTGGAGATCATACATACTGATGTATGTGGTCCAAGGAATGTTGAGGCTCGCGATGGGTATCGTTATTTTCTCACCTTCACAGATAATTTGAGCAGATATGGGTATATCTACTTAATGAAACATAAGTCTGAAACATTTGAAAAGTTCAAAGAACTTCAGTGTGAAGTGGAAAATCATCGTAACAAGAAAATAAAGTTTCTACGATCTGATCGTGGAGGAGAATATTTGAGTTACGAGTTTGGTCTACATTTGAAAAATGCGGAATAGTTTCACAACTCATGCCGCGTGGAACACCACAGCGTAATGGTGCGTCCGAACGTCATAATCGTACTTTACTAGATATGGTGCGATCTATGATGTCTCTTACTGATTTACCGCTATCATTTTGGGGTTATGCTTTAGAGACGGCTGCATTCACGTTAAATAGGGCACCATCGAAATCCGTTAAGACGACGCCTTATGAACTTTGGTTTGGCAAGAAACCAAAGTTGTCATTTCTTAAAGTTTGGGGTTGTGATGCTTATGTGAAAAAGCTTCAACCTGATAAGCTCGAACCAAAATCAGAGAAATGTGTCTTCATAGGATACCCAAAGGAAACTGTTGGGTACACCTTCTATCAGAGATCCGAAGGCAAGACATTCGTTGCCAAGAATGGATCCTTTCTAGAGAAGGAGTTTCTCTCGAAAGAAGTGAGAGTGGGAGGAAAGTTGAACTTGATGAGGTAACTGTACCTGCTCCCTTATTGGAATGTAGTTCATCACAGAAACCGGTTCCTGTGACACCTACACCAATTAAAGAGGAAGCTAATGATATTGATAATGAAACTTCAGATCAAGTTACTACTGAACCTCGTAGGTCAACTAGAGTAAGATCCGCACCAGAGTGGTACGGTAATCCTATTCTGGAGGTCATGTTACTTGACCAAGGTGAACCTACGAACTATGAAGAAGCGATGGTGAGCCCAGATTCCGCAAAATGGCTTGAGGCCATGACATCTGAGATGGGATCCATGTATGAGAACAAAGTGTAGACTTTGGTTGACTTGCCCGATGATCGGCAAGCCATTGAGAATAAATGGATCTTCCAGAAGAAGACTGACGCTGACGGTAATGTGACTGTCTATAAAGCTCGACTTGTTGCAAAAGGTTTTCGACAAGTTCAAGGGATTGACTACGATGAGACTTTCTCACCTGTAGCGATGCTTAAATCTGTCCGAATCATGTTAGCAATTGCTGCATTTTATGATTATGAAATTTGGCAAATGGATGTCAAAACTGCATTCCTGAATGGATTTCTAGAAGAAGAGTTGTATATGATGCAACCAAAAGGTTTTGTCGATCCAAAGGGAGCTAACAAAGTGTGCAAGCTGCAGCGATCCATTTATGGACTGGTGCAAGCCTCTCGGAGTTGGAATAAACGTTTTGATAGTGTGATCAAAGCATATGGTTTTATACAGACTTTTGGAGAAGCCTGTATTTACAAGAAAGTGAGTGGGAGCTCTGTAGCATTTCTAATATTATATGTGGATGACATATTACTGATTGGAAATGATATAGAATTTCTGGATAGCATAAAAGGATACTTGAATAATAGTTTTTCAATGAAAGACGTCGGTGAAGCTGCTTACATATTAGGCATCAAGATCTATAGAGATAGATCAAGACGCTTGATAGGACTTTCACAAAGCACATACCTTGACAAAGTTTTGAAGAAGTTCAAAATGGATCAAGCAAAGAAAGGGTTCTTGCCTCTGTTACAAGGTGTGAAGTTGAGTCAGACTCAATGCCCGACCACTGCAGAAGATAGAGAGAAAATGAAAGATATTCCCTTTGCTTCAGCCATAGGCTCTATCATGTATGCAATGTTGTGTACCAAGCCTGATGTGTGTCTTGCTATTAGCCTAGTAGGGAGGTACCAAAGTAATCCAGGAGTGGATCATTGGACAGCGGTCAAGAACATCCGGAAATACCTGAAAAGGACTAAGGATATGTTTCTCATTTATGGAGGTGCAAAGAGCTAGTCGTAAATGGTTACGTCGATGCAAGCTCTGACACTGATCCGGACGATTCTAAATCGCAAACCGGATACGTGTTTACATTGAACGGTGGAGCTGTCAGTTGGTGCAGTTCTAAACAAAGCGTCGTGGCGGGATCTACGTGTGAAGCGGAGTACATAGTTGCTTCAGAAGCAGCAAATGAAGGAGTCTGGATGAAGGAGTTCATTTCCGATCTTGGTGTCATAATTCGTGCATCGGGTCCAATGAAAATCTTTTGTGACAATACTGGTGCAATTGCCTTGGCAAAGGAATCCAGATTTCACAAGAGGACCAAGCACATCAAGAGACGCTTCAATTCCATCCAGGACCAAGTCCATCTGGGAGACATAGAGATTTGCAAGATACATACGGATCTGAATGTTGCAGATCCGTTGACTAAGCCTCTTCCACGAGCAAAACATGATCAGCACCAAAACTCCATGGGTGTTAGAATCATCACTGTGTAATCTAGATTATTGACTCTAGTGCAAGTGGGATACTGAAGGAAATATGCCCTAGAGGCAATAATAAAGTTATTATTTATTTCCTCATATCATGATAAATGTTTATTATTCATGCTAGAATTGTATTAACCGGAAACATAATACATGTGTGAATACATAGACAAACATAGTGTCACTAGTATGCCTCTACTTGACTAGCTCGTTAATCAAAGATGGTTAAGTTTCCTAGCCATGGACATGAGTTCTGTCGGTGGGAAACGACACATATGGGATCACAAGAATCCCTACTACGGTTGTGGGGGCGCAGGGTTGCAAGAAGAGCAGGATTAGTAATCAGCACAAGGATCGTTTACCCAGGTTCGGGCCACGAGGATGCGTAAAACCATAGTCCTGCTTTGGTGGATGTATTGAGTGTTCTTGAGCCTCCAAACTAGCTATGGTGGCTGGGCCGTTTCAAAGAGCCGAATCCTTCTCCAGTACGCCACGGGCCTCCTTTTATAGTCGAAAGGGGCTGCCACAGTGGCACACAGGAGGTGGAAAGGCGTACAATGCTTCGAGCTTATCACGTGTATTACAGGACAAGACACATTTAATGCATCGCTTAGGTGTGCCCTTGCTTTATTGGGGACGGGAACGAGACCCGTCTCGTCTGTCACCGCTCCCCCTCGCTTCGACACACGCCCTGGCTAGCGCTGCATGCGCCACCATGTAGGCAGGCAAGCAGCTGAGGTGGCGCGGTGGTAGGGTCTTCACGAAGATCTGCATGCCGCCACGCATGTGCTTGCTGATCTGGTCTGGGAGCTGCATGTTGCCACGCAGGTGCCAGCCCAGCTGGTTGGGCTGGCAGCTGCATGCGAACGGCGGTGGAGACTTGGCTGGTGCGGGCTTGGCAGTGGCCCTGTTGGAGTCCTTGGTGAGGGCCTTGCCGGGTGGCCCGGCAAGGGTCTTGCCGTGGCGCACTGTCATCCCCGAAAAGGATCTATCTGGGGGTTTTGTGGCTCTCCTCGGCAAGGATCTTGCCGAGGACCATTGTCTTTTAATCCTCATCTGATCTTGAATATTCCTTGTCTTCACAAAGATCTGCATGCTACCACGGAGATGCCTCCCACCCTAGTTCCAACATGGTTGGTTGAGTTGGAACCAGTGGGCTCGAGGGTGGCTCACTCCGCTGGTGTGGGCGAGCCGCCCTGGCAAGGGTCTTGCCGGGACCGCTGAGGTTGCCCCCGGTGAGGGTCTTGCCAGGGGAACCTGTTTCGCCTCTCTGCTTCTTTGTGCTTCTTGGCCTTGGCGTTGCTTTGGTTGTCTTGTACTTTGGCTTCTCTCCGGCTTCCCTCCCTTGCCCTGCTTCGTGTGGCCGCGGCGCGTGGCTCTGACTGCCCGTGCACAAGTAAAGGTGTCAAAAGGAGAGCCCCTACTTTGGTACACCGACAGGAGCCCCCGGGCCTGGGCCACACATAAGCGCAACACGTTGTTGGGCCAGGCCCAAAACGGTGCGCGGGCAGGCGGGGCGGATTTTCACCGCAGTAACTCTTCGTCCGCTGCGCTTCCCCACGACCCGCGTTGAATGCGCGACGTGGAAAGGGGGCATGCGTGACGTGGGCGACATGTGTAGGGCGGTTTCCGCAGGCATGCGTCACATCGCGATATAGGGGCGGCTCGCGCCTTCCCCATGAAGAGGGAGAGGCGTAAAGGCGCGGCCCATTTACTGAATGGGGCTGGGTCGCGGTCTTCAAGGCGTCCACACCCCACGATCACGGGGTGGAGAGAGGTCGCTTCACCCGTCCCCTCGGTTCTGCACGTTCGCCACGCGTACTCCATGCTCCTGGGGTGGAAAGCAGTGGAGGCGGGAAACCGGGCCGTCGCTGGTTGGGGCTGCGGGTCGGTCTTGATTCCCTTCGCCTCTAGTGGCTGGATTGGCCGAGCGGGGCGGCCGAGCCCCGACCCCGCCCCTTTATAAGGAGAGGAAAGGGGGGATGGCATCCCGCATTCTTCTCTCTTCTATCTACTCCTGCTTCTGCTTCTTCCTCTCGTCCGCCATGGAGAAGGGGAACCCCAGTCCCACGATGGTAGAGGCGAGGGTCGCCGCTCGACAGCGCGTCCCTCCTCCTCCTGAGCCCTTGGTGGTGGAGCTGGCCGCGAGGGGAAGGGGGAGGGGGTGAGGCCGTGGTCGAAGCTGTGGCATAGGTCATGGTGCTCGGGGAAGAGGAGGACGGGGCGGCGCGCCGGCCTCGCCCCCGCCAATGATGCCTTTCCTGACGGAGGGCCACGTTGGAGACCAGCCGCACGATTTCTTCATCAGGCTGCGTCGGCCTCCTCATCGTCGTCTTCGTATTCCCGCCCCGTTTGCTCGGGGGATGGAGCGTGACCCGCCCCAGACCCTCAGGTTGCACATGAGGGGCTGCGGGAATGGGGGCACACGAGTCAACGTCGACTTCCCGGCTCCTCGGGTCATGTACCTCCGCTGTGGATGGAAGACGTTCGCTCGCATCCATAGCCTGACGGCGGGGTTCGTCCTCTCCTTCAAATTAATGGAGGACGGGTTGCTCTCCGTCAAGGTCTTCAGAGATTTTGGAACTCGCCTGAAGTGCTGCGTGGAGAGCTCCTCCGACGGACACTCCGACGATGGAAGCTCTTCCTCGAGCAAAAGTATCGAGGAGGACAGCCTGGGCAGGTGCGGCAGCAGCAGCATCTGCACCTGGCCACTCCTCCGGCGGAGTTTTGCCGGGGGAGGGGCCAGCTCCTTGAACTTCTCGGGGTAGTCTCCTTGGGCGGCTGGCGTCGGGAGTCTGCGGAAGAGGAAGAGGGCGGGCGGCAAGGCCGTCAACTCGGAGTACGCGGACACCGACGCCTTCGTCGCGTGTCTGGCGACCTGCCGCCTCGTCTTCCAGCTCCTTTCCCGGCACCGTCATCACAGGCCCACCCTTGGGTAGCCATCGAGGTGTTCTCTTGGTGCTTTCTGCTGCTCGTAGCTCGCCTAGGCGCCCCTTTTGCACTTTCGCCTTCTTGACCTACGTCCTGAGGAGAGGTACAAGAAAGGGATTACGGCCATCTCATATCTTTTTTAGTCTGTAAGCCTTTGGGCTTTCGTCAAATTTTGAAAGTGCGTTATATCGACTAGAGGGGGGATGAATAGGCGATTTTTATGAATTCTTCACTGAGGAATTTGCCGGTGAGGAAATTTCTTAGCGAAGAACTACTTGCAGCGGAATAAGTACTCAGAAGTAAGCATAACAGAATACAGACATTGTCATCATGATGAAATGAAGACAAGCACAGATCTGAAAAGCGTAAACACAGGATAACACAAGATGAAGACAAGCAGATGAAGAAATTACCTTTGAGGAAATTGAGAAAGTCTTCAGTCAAAGTCTTCAAACACACATATGAACGAACACTCAACACAGTAATGAGGAAATGAAAGAGTTGAGAAAATAGAACAAGTTGGGTTGGTGAAGACAATGATTTGGTAGACCAGTTCCAACTGCTGTCTCAGTTGTACGTCTGGTTGGAGCGGCTGAGTATTTAAACTCGAGGACACACAGTCCCAGACACCCATTCGCTGTGAAAGCAGCTCAGGAAACCAAGTCCTAACCCTATTCTACTTGAACAAAGGTAACACAGACCGAGTCCAATCACTGTGGTAAGTCTTGAGCGACTACCAAACCTTCACAGACTTGGTCACTCGGTGATCCACAATTCCTCTTGGATGCTTCTAGACCATGACGCCTAACCGTCTGGAAGAAGCACGATCTTCAAGGTAACAAGCATCGGATCCACGCAGGATCAATCTCTTGATGATGCTCAATCACTTAGGGTTTGTAGGGGTTTGGTTTTGGGTTTTCCTCACTCGATGATTTTCGCTCAAAGTCCTCGGAGGATGGGTTG
Organism: Aegilops bicornis; assembly: GCA_021605145.1. NCBI lineage: Eukaryota > Viridiplantae > Streptophyta > Magnoliopsida > Poales > Poaceae > Aegilops > Aegilops bicornis. The sequence continues at coordinate 750,825,531 of CM038675.1, forward strand.
CTCTCAAATGACAAGTGTCAAGTTCTCTCGGAGCAGCCAACCAGCTAGTGGTTGTAGGGGGCAGCTATTTATAGCCTGGGGAGCAGCTCGACATGATAAGACATAAATGTCCTTCAATGATATGACCGTTAGGTGGATAAGATATTTTGGGACAGCTGGCGCAGCACAGCAACGGTCGGAAATTTGACTCTCAAATTCCTCAGGGCTATCATGTTCCTCACTTGTGTAGGCAATCCGCCTTTGGCGAATTCCTAACTCCTCGGTCAGAACAAATTCCTCGTGACGGAAGAACTTCGTCTCACATCCGAAGAAATTGACTGAGCTGTATGAGATTTCCAAAGGCTTCACTCAAAGGGATTGGTAGGTGTAGGATTTTGAGTTGAGCATCACATGAAAAATTTTCCTTAGTATTTCCTCGACCCTCTTTAACAGTACGGTGTTTCCTATGACTCCAGAAAGAGAAAACGAAACTACGAAAACAAAAGTCTTCACGCTTCATCTTCCTCAAATGAATACCAAGTCTTCAGAATATCAAAGTCTTCAGTCGAAGAACTTCATTTTTAGGGGTCGACTTTCTCTGTAAATATCAAACTCCTCATAGACTTATAGACCTGTGTACACTCATAAACACATTAGTCCCTTAACCTATAAGTCTTCAATACACCAAAATCACTAAGGGCACTAGATGCACTTACAGTCTCCCCCTTTTTGGTGATTGATGACAATATAGGTTAAGTTTTCAACGGGGATAAACATATGAAGTGTAAATACTGATATTGAGGAATTTGATTGCAAGATAAAAAAGAACTCCCCCTGAAGATGTGCATAGTGAGGAATTTTGCTTTTGAGGCATTGCACATTCGAAGAGTTGAATCATGGAGATCTCCCCCTATATCTTGTAATTCATACACGCATTTGACATATAATATGAAGAATTTGAAATGCATGATGAAATATGGTGAGTGATGTAGTTCAGCATGCGTGTATTAACATATAATGAGGAATAAGCATGCAGAGGAACACATCGAAAGTATCAGAGCACTATCGGCTTTAAGATTACAACTCGATCCAATAAAGTTTCAGACGAACGAGAGTTGTAACTTAGCAAAAAAAACGTTGTATATGGGCGTAAAAATAGACCCGCTTGAAGACTAACTCAAATTTCTCCCCCTTGGTCATCAAATGACCAAAAGGATTGAAACTGAGGACTAATGCCCGTGAAGAATATCAAGTTGATGGAGGAGCGCCAGCGTTGTCAGGGTCGGTTGTCGAAGTAGGGCCTGCCACAGTGTCGTCCAAGTCTTCATTTTCATCAATGTCGCGCGATGAAGAATAGGTGCTGGCTTCCAAGGAAGGAACCTTGACCTTCTTGAATTCTTCGGTGGAGGTACAAACCAGTCAAATTCTTCCTTGAGACCCATTGTCTTCAGTTCTTCTGCGTTGTAGACATTAGAAAGAACGGCCCAGGTGCGGTTGAAGGTTTCATGGAGATAGTATTGGTTTTTCTTCACTCCATTGTGTGTTGAGGCCATGTTGTGAAGAATTGAACCAAACTGACGCTTGACCCATTTATGATTGCGATCAACCTTACATTGAAGGCGAGGAGTAACTCACAATCAGTCATCACCACAGGTCTTTGTGGCTTGAGGATTTTGCTTGGCTGAGGTATTGGCGGCAGAGTCATGTGTGGCAGAGTCATCATTGGTGGAGTAGGATGCAGCTTTGCCAAATTGACCATCCAATGGACGAATGCCTTCATCTATCACAGCAGTTGCCTTGCCCTTTGTCGGTGTCAAAACCGGCGGATCTCGGGTAGGGGGTCCCGAACTGTGCATCTAGGCGGATGGTAACAGGAGACGAGGGACACGATGTTTTACCCAGGTTCGGGCCCTCTTGATGGAGGTAAAACCCTACGTCCTGCTTGATTGATATTGATATTGTGGATGTTTACAAGAGTGGATCTACCACGAGATCAAGGAGGCTAAACCCTAGAAGCTAGCCTATGGTATGATTGTAAGGGTTGTTGTTCTATCCTATGGACTAGAGCCATCCGGTTTATATAGACACCGGAGAGGGCTAGGGTTACATAGAGTCGGTTACAATGGTAGGAGATCTACATATCCGTATCGCCAAGCTTGCCTTCCACGCCAAGGAAAGTCCCATCCGGACACGGGCGAAGTCTTCAATCTTGTATCTTCATAGTCTTGGAGTCCGGTCGATGATGATAGTCCGGCCAATGATAGTTCGACCGATGATGGTAGTCCGCTATCCGGACACCCCTAATCCAGGACTCCTCAGTAGCCCCTGAACCAGGCTTCAATGATGATAAGTCCGGCGTATATTGCTTGGCATTGCAAGGCGGGTTCCTCCTCCGAATGATAGAAGATTGTGAACACCAGGATAGTGTCCGGCTCTGCAAAATAAATTCCACATTCCACCGTAGAGAGAATAATATATACACAAGTTCAATCTGCTGACGTTTTCTGCGGCATGACGTCACGCCGCTACCAAGCCATTATTTAAATTGTTTTTCATTCTACCACCTCAGCGCATTTAGCGAAGCGGTTTCCTTGGCACGTGTTGTCGAAGCAGAGATCGTGTTTCCCCTTAATCCGGGATTCTCATCAATACGGACGTGGGTAACCCAACCGTGCCATTGATGGCGACGCTTGGGGGATAAGCGAGTTTTACCAGGCCGGTGGGGGACGCATAGACTTCGCCCGCCCATATAAGGGATAAGGATTCACCTTCTCACCTACGCCTTCTTCCTCCTTTGCTTATCCATCTCCGCACTTTTCGTGCTCCAGCGCCCAAGTTCACGCATCTCGTCTCAACCTTCTCCGACCATGTCCGGAGCGGGAGGTAAATGGTTGGCCTCCACCGTTAAGGAGGAGCACATCGCTAAACTGCGCGGCGCCGGATACCTCTCCGGCGATATCGCGCACCGGCTGCCCGACGAGGGGAAGCTCATCCCCACCCCCAGGCCCCATGAGAGGGCCGTTTTCCTTCCCCACTTCCTCCGCGGCCTGGGCTTTCCACTTCACCCCTTTGTCCGGGGGCTCATGTTCTACTACGGCCTGGATTTCCATGATCTGGCGCCGAACTTCATCCGCAACATCTCGGCGTTTATCGTCGTGTGCGAGGCCGTCCTCAGCCTCCAGCCCCACTTCGGCTTGTGGCTCAAGACCTTCAATGTCAAGCGAAGGTAGTGAAGGGCACTCAAGCCGGAGTCTTGGAGGTGCTATGTTGGGCAAGATGCCCAATGTCCTTTGGTTCAAAGGGGCCTTCGTGGAATCCGTCAAGGGGTGGCAATCGGGGTGGTTCTACATCACCGAGCCGCGTGACCCTACATGGGCGGCGGCCCCCGAGTTCAGATCTGGTATCCCCACGCAGCTCACCTCCTGGAAAGAGAAGGGCTTGCTGTGGGGTAGTTCGGAGGAGCTGACGGGACTCCAAGCCTGTATCCAGAAGCTGGTGAAGAAGCTCGGGCTGGTTAACGTGGTCCAAGTCATGCTCGTCCGCCGGATTCTCCCATGCCAAGAGCGGGCATTCAATCTATGGGAGTTCAATCCGGAACAGCACCAGGCGCTAAGCGGGCTCTTCGACACAACGTACGAAGGTGCCTGGAGGGTGCTGTTCAAGGCGCCAAGCCCGCATCCGCGTTGAAGATCATGGATTTCGCTTCGCAGCGCCAAGCCAACGAGGTAAGTGATTCTACCCTTTACGGGACTCTTGCTTTTCATAGTTTGACTCTATGCGGGTTTTAATTTCCCCTTTTCCTTTGACAGGACTGGATGAGGAAGGCGGAGCAGATTATCTGTCCGGCTCCTATGCCAAAAAATCCAGTAGACGCTCGCCTAGCGGGGCTGCTGGTTCCGGCATCGCACGTGGCGCCGGAGAAGAAGGCCAAGAAGGAGGCCACGGGTGCTTGAAAGAGTTCCCGTTTTCAGGTGTCCGACGACTCCGGGGCGGACTCCTCCCCCGAAAACGAGGAGGAGAAAGAGGACTCTCTCCCAGAGGAGGGAGAGAGGAAGAGGAAGGCTTCCCCAACAGGGGAGGCCGAAGGGTCCAAGAGGGAAGGACTATTCCCGGACAGCTCCGCCAACGCGTCAACGTTGGTGAGGAAGAATGGCCTTCAAGGGCCAGGCCTCCGGCGAACGTAAATGTCGGGATTCCTGAATGATTTATAATTTCATTTCTGCGTCACATAGTGTCATTCTGATGCCGCATGCTGCCTGTAGTCCGGCCAGTGATGATCTCCCCGCTTCATCGAGCGGGTCGTTGGCTCCGTCGGATGTAGACTCTATCCCAACCGCCTCTACTCCTCACGACACCGAGGACGCCGAGGTGGGATCAGGGGGAGGCTCCGGAGGCGCCACAAGGCGTCCTCCCGGACTTTGCGCCGGACTTCATATCAGAACCCGCAGTGGTTCCGGAGTCCGGCCGGCGGCCCCTTCGAATGAAGGGCAAGACCGTGACACCGGCGGCTTCCGTCCAACCGGAGGCGCCGGGCAATTTGTTGGAGGCGCTGCAGAGCGCTTCCATCGAGGAAGAACACCGCACTATTATGAGTGCGGTGATTGAGAAGGTGCAGCTTGCTAAGAGAGGGCTGACCGAAGCCTGCAGTAGCCTTTTATCAGGCTTTGAGGTAAGAAGTTAAAAATATGCAATGTAATACCGCATAGACAGTAGCCCCTGATGCTCGGTTCGGTGTTCGGGAAGAAAAGCCGGACTGGGGATTTGAAAAAAGAAGACATACGCAGGGTTGCTAAAAAATTATGTCAATATGGGTTGCAGGCGCTGACCTCTGCCGACCGATCATGCGGAGGTCGGTGCTTTGAAGCAGGAGCTCGAGCGGTCCGAGCAAGAGCTTGGCCGCGCCAGGAAGCAGCTCCAGGACAAAGAAGGTGAGTAACACCACTTTGAACTTGTACCTTACAGAAAAGGATTTAGGTTGCAACAAAAAATAACAAGGATAACATGGGTACTGCAGGGGCCACGAACAAGATGGCGACCCTGAAGGAGGCCGTGTCATGGCCGAGCATAATGCGCCACGCAGGCAGGCAGAGCGAGAAAAGCAAGAGGCGCGGGTGGCGGTAGTTCAGCAAGAGCTCCCGGCTCTCATGGAAAAGCATGAGAGTTTGGAGCGTGACTCAAAGACTCGAGAGTCTGAGCTTGCCTCGGCTCTCGAAAGTGCCAAAACTGCCAAGGCCGATGCCCATAAGTCCCTTCAAGAGATTGAGTTGATGAGGAAGATAGCGGCGGGTAAGGCATTTTTCATGCAAAGCAAGCATGTGCATGTAAATTACGTGTTACTTACCCGAATTCGGAGCTCTCCAGGGGCGTTTGCAGATCTGCCTCGAAGCGTGTCTGATGCCGCCACATTCTACCGAGCCGAGGAGGGGAGCTCAACGGAGAAGGTCTTCTGGTCTCAGTATGCTGAAGCCGGCCATCCGGTGCCCCATAGCGACCAGCTGAAGCAGCTGGTCGAGCTTCACAAGGTGGCCGAGCAGGCCATGAAGGGCCTCATAGTCCGGTTGTGGCTGGAGAGGCCATGCCCGAAGCTACTTCGCCTCGTCGACGGCTGGTGGATGTGTGCCCCTGGGTGGAGGTTGTCAAGCGCTCACTTTGTATTGAAGGTGCTCGTCGGGCCCTTGCCCGCAAAAGGTGCATTGGGGCAAGCTGGATGCGGAGAAGCTAATCAGACGCGCCACCACCGGGCAAGGAATATCGTACGCCGAGATGTACTATAAGACTGTCTGAAGGGCGCCCGCAAGATTGCGGATGAGTGCCCAGGATGTAATTATTGAGTAAATTCGCAATGTGTTATCCATGCGGCGCTGAAAACTTTGTTCCTATGCGCTAAGCAACGCTTGTTAATTTAAAATATTACCTTACATGCGGCCGTTTATTAAATCTGAGAGATGACAAGTCGTCGGCTGGCCCCATGCCACGAGTCTTTGGGGTGTTCGGGATAAACTTGAATACTCTTGTTCCCATTTTTGGGTCCATCTAGGGAGGCGCTCAACACAACGAACAAGGCAACCGGACTTATAGTGCTTGAACACTCTCACTTAGCCATAGAATTCTATAATTTTAAATTTTGGCGAAGCCCCTAGTATTCGGAGGACCGAATTGGGGCTCTATCCACGCCTTCGTCGGACATTATCCGGAACTTCGCTCAAGCGGCGTGAGGTCTTTAAGGACCGAAAGGACCTCTCGAACAGCGACCAGTCTCTCGCCTTATCATGACAGTCAGTTTTAGCTTTCTCCATCGAGGCGTTAACCCGGCTCAACCGGGCGCAATCGCAGTGGTTCTCCAGTGCTACCTTAGCCGATAGAACGGAACGTAAGGTGCCAAACATGGGAGCCGGGCAAACCCAACTATTGACCCAAGACATGATTCGGAGCCGATTCATATAATGTTATAAGTTCGGGGTGCCGCACTTGTGAAAGTGTTCGGACTTTATCACACCATAATGCGGAGAACATAAGCCCCTGGTTTATTTGGCCGTACCAAAATGTACGGGTGCAACATGTCGAAATGAACATATATATATGTAAGGTAATGCAATTATGGGCAAAAAGTGCTGCATTTTATTCGAGAAGATATGCTATGAGTGCGGAATGATACAAATAGTGCGGAAAGCAAGGGATTGGACGAATTAAAGGCGTCTCCCTCCAGGGGTAGGCCGCGGAATGTTGTATTTAACAAATTTAATGCTTGTGATGGAGACCACCTGAGTGTTCGTCGCAGCCTTTGTCCTTCCCTGGCTGTTGCATCAGAAGTTCGGCAGGTTCGCCGCCGGACAGAGTTCTGTATAAAAAAGAGAGAAATAAAAAGAAAAAAGAGCGACACACTTGGGAGCCCCTGGTGTGGTCGAACCGCACTCTGGGTCTGTTGTGGTTGGGCCTTTCCCCCTATGCCCATGGTATATCCAGGGCGTAATTATGTATGCGGAGAGTTTGTATTACAATTTTGCGAGGGCTGGGGTTGAGGACGCATTGCTACGCGTGCTCGGAACGTGCCAGGTGGTCTTGGTTGATGTTGCTCCGGGCGCGTTTGGCCGTGTCCAGTCGTTTAACGGCCGGACTCGAAAATTGCCTTAAAAGGCTGCTTTGTACTTCTACCGCGAGAGCCGCTGTATGTTCCTCCGTTCGGAGGGAGCGTTCCGTGTTTCCATTGACCGTGATGACTCCACGAGGGCCTGGCATCTTGAGCTTAAGGTATGCATAATGCGGCACCGCGTTGAATTTGGCGAACGCGTTCGTCCGAGCAGAGCGTGATAGCCGCCATGAACGGGACTATGTCGAAGATTAACTCCTCGCTTGAAATTATCCGGGATCGAAGACCACTTCGGTGTAATCGAGCGATACATTGGCCTCGACACCTGGTATGGCGCCTTTGAAGGTTGTCTTTGTAGGTTTAATCCTTGAAGGGTCTATGCCCATCTTGCACTGTATCCACGATAAAGCAGGTTCAGGCTCGCCGCCGTCCATCAGGACTCTTGTGAGGTGAAATCCATCGATGATTGGGTCTAAAACCAATGCGGCGAATCCGCCATGGCGGATACTGGTCGTATGGTCTCTTCGATCGAAAGTGATCGGGCAAGAGGAACATGGGTTGAATTTTGGGGCGACTGGCTCCATCACAGATATCGTCCCTTTGTGCAAGCTTGCGCTCCCTCTTTGGAATATGCGTTGCGTATATCATGTTTACGGTCCGAACTTGAGGGGGGAATCCCTTTGTCCTCTGTTGTTCGGGCGGGTCTCTTCCTCGTCATCGTTGTGTAGCCCCTTGTCACTGTTTTCGGCGATTAATTTGCCTGCCTGCTTGAATACCCAACAATCTCTGTTTGTGTGGTTAGCTGGCTTTTCGGGGGTTCCATGTATTTGACAGGAGCGGTCGAGTATTCGGTCCAAATTGGACGGGCCCGGAGTGGTTCTTTTGAATGGCTTCTTCCGTTGACCGGGCTTGGAGCCTCGGAATCCGGCGTTGACTGCCGTATCCTCATTGCTGTCACCGTTAATGCGGCGTTTGTTTTTGTTTCGACGCAACCTGCCATTGCGGTCCTTGGTATCCGGACTGCCAGCGTTTTTGCTGAAGTTGTTGCTGCGAGCTAGCCAGCTATCCTCTCCCGCACAGAAGCGGGTCATGAGTGATGTGAGGGCTGCCATGGATTTAGGCTTCTCCTGTCCTAGGTGTCGGGTCAGCCACTCATCGCGGATGTTATGTTTGAAGGCAGCGAGTGCCTCTGCATCCGGACAGTCGACAATTTGATTTTTCTTTGTTAAGAACCGTGTCCAGAATTGCCTGGCCGATTCGTCTGGCTGCTGGATTATGTGGCTTAGGTCATCTGCGTCCGGTGGTCGCACGTACGTGCCCTGGAAGTTGTCGAGGAATGCGGCTTCCAGGTCTTCCCAGCATCCAATTGACTCTGCGGGCAGGCTGTTAAGCCAATGCCGAGCTGGTCCTTTGAACTTGAGCGGGAGATATTTGATGGCGTGAAGATCGTAGCCGCGGGCCATATGTATATGGAGTAGATAATCATCAATCCAAACCGCGGGGTCTGTTGTGCCATCGTAGGATTCGATATTAACGGGTTTAAACCCTTCAGGGATTTGATGATCCATTACTTCGTCAGTGAAGCATAGTGGGTGTGCGGCGCCTCTGTATTGAGCACTATCGCGACTTAGCTCGAAAGAGCGTTATGCTGTCATGTTCGGCCCGGCAGTAGCTGTGTATCCGTGACGGTATTCGTCGTGGGTCTTGGGCGCTCAGCGTGATCCATAGATAGATCTGGATTGTCTTGCCTTGTCCTCCAATATATCTCACAAGTCCGGTAGCGTTCCCCGTGGCTTCATGCTTTTTGAGCGATGCCGAGTGCACGGTTTTGGTGGAGGGCTTGCACGCCTCTCTGTCGCGGCCACGAGGTGGTCGGTCTGCCCGTGTGTCTTGTTGGTGATGCAGGTTTGTATGCTTCCTCCTCTAGTAGGGGGAGCAACTTGCGTTTTGGGTAACTTTTGGAGGGGCGTTCGAGTTCATACTCTTCGGCTGCGAGGACCTCGGTCCATCTGTCGGCCAGTAGGTCTTGATCAGCTTGAAGCTATTGTTGCTTTTTCTTTAGGCTGTTTGTCGTGGCCATTAGCCTGCGTCTAAAACGCTCTTGTTCGACGGGATCCTCAGGCACGACGAATTCGTCGTCGCCGAGGCTTGCCTCGCCTCCGGAGGGAGGTAAGTAATTGTCATCCTCGACCTCTTCGTCTGCCGCCCTCTCGTGAGGGCTTGCTTCTGCCTCCTCCTGCGCTAGATCGTCTTTGGAGGGAGTTGTCTTCGGCACTTTACGGGGTGTTATTATCTCCTGTGCCTGAATCTCCATTCTTGCCGTGGCGGGATTTAGAGCGGCACCACTGACGTCGGCGCTTGGGCTGTTTCTTTAAGGAATCGGCCTCCGTTGCTTCCTCGCCGTCCCCATCTTTTGGGGTGTCCACCATGTATATGTCGTATGACGAGGTGGTCTTCCAGTGTCCTGTAGGCGCTGGTTCTTGGTAGTCTCCAGCATCATCGTACATACCGTCGATGTCTTTGGAGTCGTAGTCGAGTATGTCGGTTAAATCATCGACGGTGGCTACGAAGTGGGTGGTTGGTGGGGTCTGAATTTCTTCGTCGTCCGCGTCCCAGCCGTCCTGGCCGTAGTTCGGCCAGGGCTCTCCGGATAGAGAGAGATGCTTCAGTGAATTTATGATATCGCCGAAGGGCGAGTGCTGAAAGATGTCCGCAGCGGTGAATTCCATGATCGGCACCCAATCGGATTCGACTGGCACGGGCACAGGAGGTTCGGAGTCCGGCAGAGAGTCCGGCACCTCGGAGTCATGAGCTTTATGCGGGACAAGGTAAGTGTTCGGCTCCATCGCCGTAGAAGTTGCAGCTCCCAAGGCGGTGTCCAGCCATCCGTCCTCGACCCGAGCGATCGGCTCCGGACTATGGGTCGGAGCGGATTCTGCAGCGGCCTCCAAGGTGCTGTCCGTGGCGGAGTTAGGTCATGCCCATCGTGACAGCGGCAGCACGCTTCGGCTGTGGCTCAGATCCATCGAAGATCAAGTCTCCGCGGATATCGGCCGTGAAGTTTAGGCTTCAAACCTGACTCGACGGCCAGGCGTAGCTTCGATCTGCTCCAGATGGCCAAGTGAGTTGGCCCTTGATGCGAAGCCGCCCGAATACGAAGATCTGTCCGGGAGAGAAGTCTCACCCAGGACTGCGTCGTTGTCGATTGAAGAGGCCATCAAGCCTATCGGTGGCGACACGGAGGAACTCTCAATGAAAGCACCAATGTCGGTGTCAAACCGGCGGATCTCGGTAGGGGGTCCCGAACTGTGCGTCTAGGCGGATGGTAACAGGAGGCGAGGGACACGATGTTTTACCTGTGTTCGGGCCCTCTTGATGGAGGTAAAACCCTACGTCCTGCTTGATTGATATTGATATTGTGGATGTTTACAAGAGTGGATCTACCACGAGATCAAGGAGGCTAAACCCTAGAAGCTAGCCTATGGTATGATTGTAAGGGTTGTTGTTACGTCCCACGGACTAGAGCCATCCGGTTTATATAGACACCGGAGAGGGCTAGGGTTACATAGAGTCGGTTACAATGGTAGGAGATCTACATATCCGTATCGCCAAGCTTGCCTTCCACGCCAAGGAAAGTCCCATCCGGACACGGGGCAAAGTCTTCAATCTTGTATCTTCATAGTCTTGGAGTCCGGTCGATGATGATAGTCCGGCCAATGATAGTTCGGCTGATGATGGTAGTCCGGCTATCCAGACACCCCCTAATCCAGGACTCCCTCACCCTTGTCATCAGCTGAGGAAAATGTCCGTTTAAGGACTTCAATTGGAGGCAGGTAGCTGCAGTGATTCAGAGTGTCAGCCTTGTAATTGAGTGAAGACCTTGTCCTGATGAACCTCATAATCCATGGTGTATAAGGCTTCAGCTCAAAAGGTGACATAGCAATATTTGCCAGAGTCCTCATGAAGAAATCATGGAAGTTGACGGGAACGCCATGAATGATATTGAAAAGCATATTCTTCATGATGCCAACGACTTCTTCATCATTTGAGTCGTGGCCTTTGATAGGACTCATTGTCTTCGTCAGAATGCGATAGACAGTCCGAGGCACATATAGTAATTCCTTGACGAAGAATTTGGTTCGAGGTGCCTGTCCTGGCTTCAAAGGCTTCATCAGCACTTGCATGTAATGATTTGAAAGCTCAGGTTCGTTGTAGATGCAACGAGCACCATCAAGGGGAGGACTGAGTGGGAGGGCACGAAGCAATTCAGTTGCTGGTGCCTTGTAGTGAGTATTTTCTGTCATCCAGTCCAATACCCATGAGTTCACATCTTCAGAATCTCCGGTGATGTGCAGTGTCGCATAGAATTGAAGAATGAGTTCTTCATTCCAATCACAGATGTCAGTGCAGAAATTCAGCAATCCTGCATCGTGAAGAACACTGAGGACTGGCTCGAAGCCTAGCAGAGATTCCATGTCCACATGAGGAATATGTGCATGATCGAAGACTTTGTCTTTGTTGAATAGCACAGAGGAATAGAAGTTGGCTTGACTAGCAGTCCAGAAACGCCTCTTCCTTATGCGAGCAGAGTCATATGGGTTGTAGTCAGTGAAGAATACATGCTCGCCGAAGAAACTTCAGCCTTGAACTTTTGCTTCCTTGAGAATGGATTCTTTGGCTTTGGCAGTGGAGTGTCAGTGAGTTGCATCACGACCTCAGGAATCGCAATCTCAGGTTCTTCAGGCTGAGGATTTTCTGGTTCCTCTTCATATGCGATCTGTGTGTTCATAGGATCAGCAGACGAGGTTCTTGACACTAGTTGCTGGAATTTCTTCATGCACGGATGAGTTGGGATGAGTTTCTTCAGAGCCCATTTGAACCGTTGGTGCAGGGGACTGAGGAATTTGTTGGATTGGGGTGAAGAGTGGAGAATTTGGATGCTGACTGTCCCAAAAGTTATCGTTCATCACTGGTGTTGTGCTTCCAATATCCACATCTTCGTCAATTTCTTCAATGCCAGCCTCTTCAGTTGTGAACTGAGGCATTGGCGAGGAAATGATTGGTGTTGAAAGGATTGCATCCACTTCAATTTCTTCATCAATCTGCTCTGACGAAGCAGCAGAATGATTTTGTTCATCAGATCCGCTTGGGATCTCATACTCTCCACCAAAAGGAACAAGGTCCTTTGATGGAATGGAGAAAATTGGAACAACATCGATTGGATTTTCAAAAGAGCTTGTCATAGGCTTCATTTTCTTCGGGGCTGAAGAATTGGAAGCAGCTGATGCTTTCCTTTTCTTCACTGCAGCTCGCTCTGCAGCCTTGGTCTTCTTCACATCAGATGCAGATGGAAGGATTGGAGTTGGTGTAGGCGTAGGAGGAGCTGAGGAATCTGATTGAATTTCCTCGTGCACAACTGATGCGGTTGCTCGACTTCTTGATTTCTTCAGGCGCACCACTAGTGGATGCCCTGGCAATTTCTTCAGTGGCTGGAATGGAATCATAAACCCTGGAACTAGCATTGTCTTCAGCAGCCTGAACTTCATCAGCGGTGCTGGCGTGTTCTTCAGTCGGCTGAGCAGAGGCTCCAGCCTGAGGAATTTCTTGTTGCGTGGGGGCTGCAACAATTGTGAACTTCTCCGTCAGCTTCACAAACCTGACGTTGGCTCCTTTCCAGTCAGCATAGTATGAGTCAAATTTGTTGCTGAGGGCTTTGATGTCAGCCTGCATCTTGACAAGTTCTTCAGTTGTCATCTTAACAACATTTTTCTTCAGTAGTTTCTCTTTTCTGTACTGCGATTTCTTGATCTCTCGTGCCCTATCATATTTCCATTTCTCCTCTTGGATGAAATGAGTCAGCATGTGACTTTGGCCAGGTGTCAAATTGAATTCAGGCATAGGTGTGTTTGCGTCCTTGTGCCTGAGATCAATGTAGTCTAGGATCGCTCTTGTATCCAATAGAAGCGGCACAAGTGTGCCTTTGGCTCTAGCGGCCCTTACTTGCCTATCTCTGATGATTTCCGCAAGTTCATCATCATCAGCCTCATCATCTTCAGGTGGCTCTTGGAAGGCGACCTGTTTCTTCTTGGGACTTGGCCGAGGACCTCGTCCAGCTGTTGCCTTAGTCTTCAGCAGAGAGTTGGGCGGATGAAGAATTTGGCGCAACTGAGGAACTTGCTGAGACACCAGAGGCAATTGAGATGCCTGCAGTCCTTTGGCACGAGGCCAGATGCACAGGTGCTGAGGACTTTGTCAGAACTGCTGAGGACTTTGTAGGAGCCGAGGATTTGGGAGGAGCTGGAGCAGCATGAGGAATTGGCTGTGAGGGCATTGCTGAGGAAATTGGCCGTGAGGGCACAGCTGGTGAAGCACTTGGCTTGTGTGCGGGCTTCTTTGCCATAGATTTTCTTGGCTTGACAGCAGCCTCAGTGGCAGCAGCAGTAGCAGAGGCCTCATTAAATTTCCTCAGTGCCTCCTTGGCTTGTCTCGCCAACTTGGCTTGGCGCTTGGCCCATTCTTCAGGAAAGTCCTCACCACGCTTGATGCTGGTGGGGTCAGCTTCTTGGCCAGGTGCCAATGGAGCTCTTGGGCATGGAGGATTCAGTGCGAATTTCTTCATGTACTTTGGAGTAACATATCTGTACTCCCTCCATTCCCTTGCCCATCTCCTTTCAATCCTCCATGCCCAAGAGCTCCATATGCGTTCTCAAAAGGTTTTTCAAAAAGAACTAGTTTGAGGAATTTGACCAGATGAGCCTTGAAGAATTTCACTAAGCGATCTTTGTCTTAGGTTCCAGAGTTGTATAGATCGAGGATCCACACAATTGAGGAATCTTGAAGAAAAATCATTGCTTAGAGAAACGAATCAAGAGCATATTTCGTTTGAGGTGTTCATATATGTGAAGATTTGAAGAATAAACACCTTTGAAGATTTTCAGGAAGGTTTGAGAATCAAAGCGAGTAACAAAAGTAACTTTTAATTTCCCGAACTGAATAACACGACGAACTGAGAAGTGTAGATTAGAAGCTCGCCAGTTCAGATCTTCCACGCCCTAACTCGGCGGAGGAAGATAGCTACGGCGGCGGCGGAGTGAAGATTTCCGCGGTCGGCGCGAGTACGACGGCGACGAGGTCGAGGCAGTGAAGCTCTTCCTCACCGGCGACGATGGAGTAGCGACGGCGCTAGGGTTTGAGAAGCTCGAGCGAGAGAGAGAGAGCAGTCGAGCGGAGTAAAGGAAGTGAGGAAGGGAAGAGGGGGTATATATAGCCACGGTGAAAAACCGTTCGCCCGAAGGTTTTGGACGAACGTGCCCCTGGCCCTTCTCATTCGCTTGACATGTGTCACCCACGTACTGAAAAGTGGAGATTGTGTTAGATCGTGGGGTGAATAGATAAGTTTATCGTGGGATGCGGAACGGTTTGAGCGGCAAAGCCGAAAATTTGGATAAGATAAGTTAAAAGTTCCGTTCGCAATTTCTTCAAATTGACAAGGACATGATGAAGATTTTGAACGAGTTTCAAATAGAACGCACATGAAGAATTTGTGAATAGCTTGGGTTGAGTATAGCATACAGGGGGAAGGGTCCGATCACATTCACTTAGCAGAAAAAGCAACTTGAAGAAATAGCCATAAGTGAATGTTGTAGAGGACATAAACCCATATATATATATAGTCAATGAAAAAAGACAACGGAAAAAGTGAAGATTTTGCAAAGTTGAAGAATTTGAAAAACTGAAGAATTTCAAAACCGAGGAAAAACTCAAATTGAAGATTTTCAATTTTGGTGGTGGCGTGACCCACCGTATAAGAATGATGATTTCAGACACCGCATTACAATTGTCGTAGGGTTCTGAGAATCAAATTCTTCATTAATTTCTTCACACTTAGAGTGTTATTCTTCATTGATTGAAGAAAAACATTTCTTTATGTGTTGCACATCTAAGTCATCAATTTTGCATAAGTGTCAGGATGTGTGTCCTTTTCAAAGAACATTCGAAGATTCTAAGATATTTAGCTCACACCGCAACTTGCTAAATCTCTTCTCATCCAAGGGCTTTGTGAAGATATCGGCTAGCTGTTCTTGATCTTCACATGCTCGATGGAGATGTCGCCCTTCAACACATGATCACGAAGAAAATGATGAAGAATCTGAATGTGCTTTGTCTTCGAGTGTTGAACTGGGTTGTGAGCAATCTTGATGGCACTCTCATTGTCACAGTAGAGAGGTACATTCTTCACGTTGATGCCGTAGTCCTTGAGAGTTTGCTTCATCCACAGCAATTGAGCACAACAAGAGCCAGCAGCAATGTACTCAGCTTCCGCAGTAGACAGTGATACGCAGTTCTGTTTCTTTGAGGACCAACAGACCAAAGATCGTCCGAGGAAATGACAAGTACCAGATGTTGACTTGCGGTCCACACGATCACCAGCATAGTCAGAGTCATAATATCCAATGAGATCAAATGTAGAGCCATTGGGGTACCCTAATCCTACTGTTGGTGAGTGAGCTAGATATCGAAGAATATGCTTCACAGCCTTATGGTGTGATTCCTTCGGTGTAGCTTGAAATCGGGCACACATGCAAACACTAAGCATTATATCTGGCCTAGATGCACATAAGTACAATAGAGAACCAATCATGGAGCGGTATACCTTGTGATCGAAGTCAATACCATTTTCATCGATTGCATAGATGGCCATTTGTGGACATAGGAATTTTGACGCCTTTGCAATCTTGCATGCTGAATTTCTTGAGAACATCTTTGAGGTATTTCTCACGAGATATGAATATGCCATTGTGTTGTTGATTTAATTTGAAGACCTAAGAAGAATTTAAATTCTCCCATCATAGACATTTGATATTCTTCACTCATCATATAGGCAAATTCATCACTATAACGTTGGTCAGTACAGCCAAAGATAATATCATCAACATATATTTGGCACACAAACAGTTCACCATCATATGATTTAGTAGAGAGAGTAGGGTCAAGTGAACCGGGTGAAGCCATTCTTCACGAAGAATTCCTTCAATGTATCATACCACTGTGGGGCCTGTTTGAGGCCATAGAGGGCCTTGTTGAGTCTGAAGACTTTGTCGGGATTCTTTGGATCTTCAAAACACAGGAGTTGAGCAACATATACTTCTTCCTCAAGCTTACCATTGAGGAATGCACTTTTCACATCCATTTGATATAAAGTGATATTATGATGGTTAGCATAAGCAAGTAATATGCGAATAGCCTCAAGTCTAGCAACAGGTGCAAAAGTTTCATCGAAATCAATTCCTTCAACCTGTGTGTAGCCTTGAGCTACAAGTCATGCCTTATTCCTCACCACAAGGCCATTTTCATCTTGCTTGTTGCGGTAGATCCACTTTGTGCTAATGATATTATGCTTGCGAGGATCTGGACCTTTGACCAGTTCCCAGACATTGTTGAGCTCGAACTGATGTAATTCTTCTTGCATTGCTGAATCCACTCGGGCTCGAAATGCTTCATCTACCTTAGTGGGCTCTATGATAGAGAAAAAAGCATAGTGCCCACAAAAGTTAGATAAATGTGAAGCTTTTGAGCGTGTGAGAGGACCTGGTGCTTCAATGTCATCGATGATCTTGTCAACTTGCACTTCTTTTGCAACGCGAGGATGAGCTGGTTGTCGTCGAGGAATTTGATCAGCATTTTCTTCAGCACCATTTTCTTCAGCATTATCTTCAGGTGCATCAGCTCGACGTTCTTCGCGTACAGGAATGAATTCTTCAGCAGATTCTTCAGTAGGAATGACATCCTCAGTCGCCTTGAACTTGATAGATTCCTCTACAGTTTGCGAGCCATTAGTTTCATCGAACCACACATCTACAGTTTCAACAATCTTGTAAAGAACATTGTTGAAGACTCTGTAGGTGTGCGAGTCCTTTCCGTAACCAAGCATAAAACCTTCATGTGCTTTCGGTGCAAATTTAGCATTGTGATGAGGATCTCTAATCTAGCATTTAGCACCGAAGACATTGAAATAACTCACATTGGGTTTCTTGTCAGTGAGGAGTTCATAGGCAGTCTTCTTGAAGAATTTGTGAAGATATACTGTGTTGATGATGTGGCACGCGGTATCAATTGCGTCAATCCAAAAACGACGAAGCGTTTTTTATTCATCAAGCATAGTGCGATCCATCTCAATAAGAGTTCTGTTCTTGCGCTCCACGACGCCATTTTGCTGAGGAGTATAGGGAGCAGATAACTCATGAGTTATACAAAGTTCATCAAGATAGTCATCAAGACCGGAATTCTTGAACTCATTTCCATTGTCACGTCTGATGTGCCTGATCTTCACACCAAAGTTGGTTGAAGCCCTCGAGGAAAATCGTTTGAAGACTTCCTGCACTTCATGTTTGTAAGTAACAATGTGTACCCATGTGTAACGAGAGTAATCATCAACAATAACAAAGCCATATAGAGATGCATCATTAGTGACTGCTGAGTAATGATTAGGACCAAAGAGGTCCATGTGAAGCAATTCGAATGGACGAGTAGTGGTCATGATAGTCATCGTTGGATGCTTCGCCTTGGTCATTTTTCCAGCTTCACAGGCTCCACACAAGTGATCCTTGAGGAATTTGACATTCTCAATTCCAATGACATGCCTCTTCTTCGCAAGCGTGTGCAAATTCCTCATGCCTGCGTGACCAAGTCGTCGATGCCATAGCCAGCCTTCTGAAGCTTTTGCAAGTAGACAGACGGCTGGTTGTGGTCCTATAGAGAAATCAACAATATACAAGTCTCCTCTCCTAAAGCCTTCGAAGACTTTGGAATTGTCAGCTTCCATGATCACAACACAACGATACATGCCAAAGACAACAACCATATCAAGATCACAAAGCATTGAGACTTACATGAGGTTGTATCCTAAGGACTCAACAAGCATGACTTTGTCCATGTGTATGTCCTTAAAGATCGCAACCTTACCAAGACCCAATACCTGACTTTTTCCTTTGTCAGCCAAGATGATATGCTTCAGATGTGACGGTTATAAGGGAGCATCCATCAATAGATTCTTGTCACCAGTCATGTGATTTGTACATCCACTATCGAGGACCCACTCATTGGCTTTGGGTTGATCATCCTGCAGATGAATTAGTGCAACTTACGATCTCATATACTTCATCAGTGAAGAATATGATATCAATTTCATCAGATGAATTTCATTAGGCAGTATAACAGATAAGCAGTATAAGGACGCGTGAAATGAAAGTTCATTTCTTCATGATTAGCCTGCGTCCTTTCAGGCATTTTTGTCAGGCGCACAGCAAATTCTTCAGACTTTAAAGCACGTCTGGAGGCCTGACCCTGCAGAAGAGATTAGTTCCTTTTCTTCACCACCCACATCTGAAGGGGTGGCAAAGAGTTCATCACTCTACGGGCTCCATATGAGAATGGTGGCATAGAGGCCAATCCATTTCATTTCACATAAGAGGGGTTAGGATAAGCATATGAATAAGCAGAGAAATTCTTCGAGGACTTATGAAAATATTGGTTTGAAGAATAATGCACATATTCATAGCCCTTAGCTCTACCCTGCGAAACAGAGTTGTTAGCACGATGATAATCATATGAGGACTTTGATCCTTTTGAGGAATTTGATCCACGTGAGGAATTTGGTCCGTATGAGGACTTGGATCCATATGAAGAATTTGGTCCATATGAAGAGTTTGATCTGGGGCTCCTATTCTTCACAGGTGGTGTCATGAGGACATTCACTTGAAGACTTTCAAGACACTTCTTGGCAACCCAGATTTTCTTCATAGGAGAACCGTTCCTGCAGTTAGTGCCAACATATCTAGCAAATACTTCACCATTCTGATTTTTGAACAGTTTATAGTTGGAGTCAAATGACTCATCAGAAGAATGAGGAGATTCACATGTAAAGACAGATAAGTTGGATGGATCAACTGGAGGTCCCTTTGCAGCAACCCATGAGGTTTTGGGGTACTGCTCAGGCTTCCAATATGTTCGATCAGCATTGAGTTTCCTCTCAAAGGCAATACCCTCTTTCCTAGGGTACTGTTGAGGATCTGCTTTTTAAGCACATCACAAAGAGTCGATGCCCTTTGAGGCTTTTGTACATGCCTGTCATGTACAATTCCTTCAACCCTGCATCATCAGTGATACTAGCAAAGTCCTCAGATGAGGAATTAGTGATAGCAGAGGCAGGTGAAGAATTTGTAACAGTTGAAGCATTTGAACATTCAGGTGAAGAATTAGCAGATTCACGCTCAATGCACTTTAAGCATGGAGGAACAAATTCTTCCTGAGAAGCGCTGATTTGTTGAGCTAGCAATGAATCGCTCTCCTTCTAAAGATCTTCATAACTCACTCTTAGCTTCTCAATATCTTGCTTTCTTTGAAGAAATTCATAAGAAAGTTTCTCATGATCAGACAAGAGAGTGTTATGATGACCTTGAAGGCTGTCAAACATAGACTGAAGTCTCTGAAGATTTTCAGTCAGGGCTTTAGTGCGATCCATTTCTTCACCCAACATATCATCACTTTTATCTAGCATGTTTTGAACCTTTTCAAAATCCCTTTGTTGTTTCTGACAATCTTAGCAAGTTTTGAGTAGCTGGGCTTGAGATCTTCATCAGATTCATTTTCACTAGATTCGGAGGAGGTATATTTGAGTACCTTGGCACCCTTTGCCATGAAGCAATAGGTGGGAGCGTAGTCATCACTATCTTCATCAGCTTTGTTGGTGAGGTCATTTTCTTCAGAGTAGAAGATGGACTTGCTAACGAAAGCAGTAGCGAGAGCCAGACTCGCCACACCAGACTCAGATTCTTCTGATGCCTCCTCTTCCTCATGTTCCTCAGATTCAACTTCAGAGTCCATTTCCTTGCCAATGAATGCCCGAGCCTTCTTGGAGCTGCTCTTCATGTGAGAAGAAGACTTTGAGGATTTTGACGATGAAGATTTCGACGATTTCTTCTTCTTCTTAGCGTCATCAGAACTGTAATCCTTGTATTTCTTCTTCTTTAATTCCTTTTCCCACTGAGGACAATCT
The DNA here is from genome assembly GCA_021605145.1 of Aegilops bicornis. Lineage (NCBI taxonomy): Eukaryota > Viridiplantae > Streptophyta > Magnoliopsida > Poales > Poaceae > Aegilops > Aegilops bicornis. The sequence continues at coordinate 750,845,651 of CM038675.1, forward strand.
TGAATGTAGTGACCAGGTTTCTTGCATTTGTGGCATAGTCTTCTCTTATAGTCCTTTGGATGAGGAATCACTGCTCCTTGAGGATTTTCCAAAGCGACCACATCTTGAACTTACTGGAATTTCTTCACGAGCAGTGCTAGCTCCTGGCTCAATTCTTCAGGATCTCCAAGGCTACCACGAGTCCTCACAATCAGATTGAGACTGACCTTGGCCTTCGTGCACGTGATTTTCCATAGCTAGAACCATAGAGATCTCTCTTTTGACCAAAATTTGGAACTCATGAGTATTTAGCCTCTCGAGGATATCAGCTGGATCAAGTGACTTGTAGTCAGCACGCTCTTGTATCATCAGTGCCAGAGTATCAAATGAGGAATTGAGCGATCTCAACAATTTCTTCACCACCTCATGGTCGGTGATGTCAGTGGCACCAAGCGCTTGAAGCTCATTTGAGATGTCAGTGAGGCGATCGAAGGTTTGTTGAACATTTTCATTGTCGAGTCTTTTAAAGCGGTTGAAGAGATTTCGAAGAACATCAACTCGAGAGTCGTGCTGAGTTGAGACTCCTTCATTTACTTTGGACAGCCTGTCCTAGATGAGCTTAGCAGTTTCCAAAGCACTCACTCTTCCATATTGTCCTTTGCTCAGATGGCCACATATGATATTCTTCGCTTGAGAATCGAGTTGCTTGAATCTCTTCACATCGGCAGCGTTCACTGAGGGTGAGACAGAGGGAACACCATTTTCCACAACACACCAGAGATTGTTGTCAATTGCCTCAAGATGCATTCGCATCTTATTTTTCCAGTAGGGGTAGTCCGTCCCATCAAAGGTAGGACACCCAGCTGAGACCTTGATCATACCTGCGGTCGACATAACTAAAACTCCAGGTGGTTAAACCAAAATCACACGTAACAAGGGAGTACCTTGCTCGATACCAATTGAAAGTGTGTTATATCGACTAGAGGGGGTGAATAAGCGATTTTATGAATTCTTCAACGAGGAATTTGCCGGTGAGGAAATTCCTTAGTGAAGAACTACTTGCAGCGTAATAAGTACTCAGGAGTAAGCATAACAGAATACAGACATAGTCATCATGATGAAATGAAGACAAGCACAGAGTACAGAAAGCGTAAACACAGGATAACACAAGATGAAGACAAACAGTCTGAAGAAATTGAACTGAGGAAATTGAGAAAGTCTTCAGTCAAAGTCTTCAAACACAGATATGAACGAACACTCAACACAGTAATGAGGAAATGAAAGAGTTGAGGAAATAGAACCAGTTGGGTTGGTGAAGACAATGATTTGGTAGACCAGTTCCAACTGCTGTCTCAGTTGTACGTCTGGTTGGAGCGGCTGAGTATTTAAACTCGAGGACACAGGTCCGGACACCAAGTCACTGAGCACGCAGCTCAGGACACCAAGTCCTCACCGTATTCTCCTCGAACTAAGGTCACACAGACCTCGTCCAATCACTCGTGGTAAGTCTTCAGGCAACTTCCAAACCTTCACAGACTTGGTCACTCGGCGATCCACAATTCCTCTTGGATGCTCTAGACCATGACGTCTAACCGTCTGGAAGAAGCACAGTCTTCAAAGGTAACAAGCGTCGGATCCACGCGGGATCAATCTCTTTAGTGATGCTCAATCACTTTGGGTTTGTAGGGGTTTGGTTTTTGGGTTTTTCCTCACTCGATGATTTTTGCTCAAAGTCCTCGCAGGATGGGTTGCTCTCAAATGACAAGTGTCAAGTTCTCTCGGAGCAGCCAACCAGCTAGTGGTTGTAGGGGCGGCTATTTATAGCCTAGGGAGCAGCCCGACATGATAAGACATAAATGCCCTTCAATGATATGACCGTTAGGTGGATAAGATATTTTGGGACACCTGGCGGCGCAACACAAAGAACGGTCGGAAATTTGACTCTCAAATTCCTCGGGGCTATCATGTTCCTCACTTTGTGTAGGCAATCCGCCTTTGGCGAATTCCTAACTCCTCGGTCAGAACAATTCCTCGGCGACGGAAGAACTTCGTCTCACATCCTTTGAAGAAATTGACTGAGCTGTATGAGATTTCCAAAGGCTTCACTCGAAGGGATTGGTAGGTGTAGGATTTTGAGTTGAGCATCACATGGAAATTTTTCCTTAGTATTTCCTCGACCCCCTTGAACAGTACGGTGTTTCCTATGACTCAAGAAAGAGAAAACGAAACTACGAAAACAAAAGTATTCACGCTTCATGTTCCTCAAATGAATACCAAGTCTTCAAGGTCACACCAATTTCTTCACTTTCAAAGTCTTCAAAAGTCTTGAGAATATCAAAGTCTTGATCGAAGAACTTCATTTTTGGGGGTCGACTTTCTCTGTAAATATCAAACTCCTCATAGACTTATAGACCTGTGTACACTCATAAACACATTAGTCCCTTAACCTATAAGTCTTCAATACACCAACATCAGTAAGGGGCACTAGATGCACTTACAAATTTAGAACTTGTAATCCCCTTGCTCATGTTTTTCATTCCGTATGAACTGTACCAGTGTGGGATGTTTTTAATGAAAAAGGGATGTTTGCCGGGTTTTTCGTTCGTGGGTGGACCCCGCTACAAGGAGCGAATCCTTGTTACTATTTAAGATAAATGTTTTTCGCCTGCCAACAGGCCTTGCCGTCCCCCTCACTTCGCTCGACCATTCTCGCGCCCTTGGCGGAGGAAGGGATGAAGTGGGCTTAGGCTCCTCGTTCTATCTCATTGCCGCCGCGGCTACAACCAAATCCGGACCCAGGAGATAATCCTTAGGTATAGGAAAAAGGGGAGCACGGTAGCACGGAGATAAAGCGAGGTTTCACATGTCCCGATTCCGTGCATCAAATGCATGACAGAGGATGAAAGACTTATCTGAATCTGCAGCCCCCGGCAACCTTGTCTTGCCGCGGTTGGATCCTTGTACTTGCAGCCCCCGGCAACCCTGGTTTGCCGGGGTCGGGACGCCGGTCCGTTCCCTTTCTTCCAAGCAGCTCAGCAGAAGTGCCCATGTGCCCTGCGAACCAAAGGAGGGCAGAAAAGAACAGAGAGACACGCACTCGACCTCTAGGCTAGGGGTTAGTCGCCGCTAAGCACTATCAACCCTAACCAAGGAAGAGACTCGACCTAGCATGCATGCTATAACTTAGGGCGCCAGCGCTTCATTTATTTGTGCTCAGGGTCTGCGCCTGGCTTTGTACAAAGGGTTACATGCCTCGCCGGCAAAGCTTGTACAAAAGGTGGCTTGCCGGGGGGCCCGGCAAGCCGCGCCTTATGGGTAAAACTTGCGAAGATGCTCGATGTTCCAGGAGTTGCTCACTGGGTCAACATCTTCAGTCTCCAGGCGGACTGCGCTAGACCTGGTGACTCGTATTACCCGATAAGGGCCTTCCCACTTCGGAGTCAACTTTTTGGAATTCTTGGCCGACCGAACATGCCGAGGAACAAGGTTGCCTTCCTCAAAGCTTCGGGCATGAACCTTGCGGCTATGGTAGCTGCGCAAGGTTTGCCGGTAGCATGCTGCTCTCACAGCTGCCCGAAGACTATCTTCCTCAAGGAGCGTTGCGTCATCTTGCCGGAACTGCTATTGCTCAAACTCATCATAAGCGAACACTCGAGGTGACCCGTATATGAGTTCCGTGGGGAGAACTGCCTCCGCCCCATATACTAGGGCAAAGGGTGTCTGGCCGGTGGCTCGATTTGGCATCGTCCTGATCGACCAAAGAACCTCCGGAAACTCATCAATCCAGCGCCTTCCGCTCTTGTGCAGCCTGTCAAAGGTCTTCGTTCTCAGGCCTCGCAACACTTCAGCATTCGCCCTCTCTGCTTGGCCGTTGCTCCGGGGGTGTGCCACGGAAGAAAAAGAGACCTTGCTGCCGAGGTCTTGAATGTATTGCATGAAGGTGTGGCTCGTGAACTGCGTGCCATTGTCGGTGATGACTCTGCTTGGCACACCAAAGCGGCAGACCAGTCCCTTGAAGAACTTGACGGCTGACTGTGCTCTCACCTTTCTCACTGCTTCCACTCTGGCCACTTTGTGAACTTGTCGATTGCAACGTACAAGTACCCAAAACCCCCGACAACACGGGGGAAAAGGCCCAGTATATCGAGCCCCCGGACCGAGAATGGCCAGGAGAGAGGGATTGTTTGAAGGGCTTGAGCTGGTTGATGAAGGTTCTTTGAATGCAACTGACACGCTTCACACTTGGTTACTAGTATTGTCGCATGCTGGAGGGCGGTGGGCCAGAAGAAACCTTGCCGGAACGCCTTGTCTGCAAGGGCCCTCGACCCTATGTGGGAGCCACATATGCCTCCATGTATCTCTGCCAACAGCTCCAGTCCTTCCTCCTGGGGGTTGCACTTCAATTTCACACCGTTCAGCCTTCTCGTGTACAGTACGTCATCGACGAACTGGTATAGGGCAGACCGACGGGCTACTTTTTCCACTTCTTCCTGCTCCTCAGGAAGTTCCACTGTTTGATGGAATCGGACTGTATGTTGCGCCCACTCCGGAGCTTGGGGCTCGACGGCAAGGACCAAAGGCATTTCCTTTGCCATGGGAGCGACTGTCTCCACGGCGAGGGCTTGACGCCCTGCCGGAGCCGGTTGCTCTTTGGCAGGCTCGGTCTCCACAGCAGCATCCTTGCCGGCAGCCCCAGGGGGCTCGGCTGAAAGTATTTGCCGGGACCTGATTTCCTCCGCTTGTTCCGTCTCATTGACGATTCGACGGATGGCTGAGTTAACCAGAGCAAAAATGTACCTAGTTCCCCAGGTTGCTTGAATGCAGCACACTTCGACAGGTAATCGGCGATGTGGTTCTCCGCTCGGGGAACGTGCTCCGCTTTGATACCGTCAAAGCGCTCCTCCAGCTTCCTCACTTCATCTACGTAGGCCTCCATCAATGGGCTCTGGTAATCCTTGTTGACTTGTCTGACGACAAGCTGCGAGTCACCCCTTATGATGAGCGTCTTCACCCCGAGGTCTGTCGCGATCCTGATACCGGCAAGTAGCCCATCGTACTCAGCAGTGTTGTTTGTGGACATCTCCCTGGGAAAGTGCATCTGGATCACATACTTGAGGTGCTCTCCGGTGGGTGCGACAAGCAGCACACTGACACCGGCGCCTTGCAGCGAGAAAGCCCTGCCAAAGTACATGATTTAGTCAGGGTCTGCTTCCTTGCCGGGGAGAGCGGTGATACATCTCCAACGTATCTATAATTTTTTATTGCTCCATGCTATATTATCTACTGTTTTGGACCATATTGGGCCTTATTTTCTACTTTTATATTACTTTTGGGACTAACCTATTAACCAGAGGCCCAGCCCAGAATTGTTGTTTTTTTGCCTATTTCAGAGTTTGGAAGAAACGGAATATCAAACGGAGTCCAAACGGAATGAAACCTTCGGGAACGTGATTTTCTCACCGAACATGATCCAGGAGACCTGGACCCTATGTCAAGCAACCAACAGGGAAGGCACGAGGTAGGGGGGCGCCCTCCCCCCCAGGCGCGCCCTCCACCCTCGTGGGCCCCCTGTTGCTCCACCGACGTACTTCTTCCTCCTATATATACCTACGTACCCCCGAACGATCAGATACGGAGCCAAAAACCTAATTCCACTGCCGCAACTTTCTGTATCCACGAGATCCCATCTTGGGGCCTGTTCCGGAGCTCCGCCGGAAGGGGAATCCACCATGGAGGGCTTCTACATCATCATAATCTCTCCAATGAAGTGTGAGTAGTTTACCTCAGACCTTCGGGTCCATAGTTAGTAGCTAGATGGCTTCTTCTCTCTTTTTGGATCTCAATACAATGTTCTCCCTCTCTCTCGTGGAGATCTATTCGATGTAATCTTCTTTTTGCGGTGTGTTTGTTGAGATCGATGAATTGTGGGTTTATGATCAAGATTATCTATGAGCAATATTTGAATCTTCTCTGAATTCTTTTATGTATGATTGGTTATCTTTGCAAGTCTCTTCGAATTATCCGTTTGATTTGGCCAACTAGATTGGTATTTCTTGCAATGGGAGAAGTGCTTAGCTTTGGGTCCAATCTTGCAGTGTCCTTTCCCAGTGACAGAAGGGGCAGCAAGGCACGTATTGTATTATTTCCATCAAGGATAACAAGATGGGGTTTTTATCATATTGCATGAATTTATCCCTCTACATCATGTCATCTTGCTTAAGGCGTTACTCTGTTTTTGTTAACTTAATACTCTAGATGCATGTTGTATAGCGGTCGATGAGTGGAGTAATAGTAGTAGATGCAGGCAGGAGTCGGTCTACTTGTCTCGGACGTGATGCCTATATACATGATCATACATAGATACTCTCATAACTATGCTCAATTCTGTCAATTGCTCAACAGTAATTTGTTCACCCACCATAAAATACTTATGCTCTTGAGAGAAGCCACTAGTGAAATCTATGGCCCCGGGTCTATTCTCTATCATATGAATCTTCCATCACTTTATTTGCTATGCTTTTTTACTTTGATTTTTATTTTACTTTGCATCTTTACACCAAAAATACCAAAAATATTATCTACCATCTCTATCAGATCTCACTCTCGTAAGTGGCCGTGAAGGGATTGACAACCCCTAATCGCGTTGGTTGCGTTGAGCTATTTGTTTTCTGTAGGTACGAGGGACTTGCGCGTGGCCTCCTACTGGATTGATACCTTGGTTCTCAAAAACTGAGGGAAATACTTACGCTACTCTGCTGCATTATCCTCTCCTCTTCGGGGAAATCCAACGCAAGCTCAAGAGGTAGCAAGAAGAATTTCTAGCGCCGTTGCCGGGGAGGCTTACGCGAAGTCAAGTCAAGATTTGACTCCCGACAAAGAGCCATTTCTGGCGCTGTTGCCGGGGAGTCTATTGAAAAGTCAACATACCAAGTACCCATCAAAATCCCTTATCTCTCGCATTACATTATTTGCCATTTGACTCTCGTTTTCCTCTCCTCCACTTCACCCTTGACATTTTATTCGCCCTCTCTTTTCCGACTGCCTTTCTTTGCGCTTGATTTTTGTTTGCTCGTGTGTTGGTTTGCTTGCTTGTCACTATGGCTCAAGATAGTACCAAATTGTGTGACTTTACCAATACCAACAGTAATGATTTCCTTAGCACTCCAATTGCTCCTCTCGCCAATACTGAATCTTGTGAAATCAATACTGCTTTATTGAATCTTGTTATGAAAGATCAATTCGCCGGCCTTCCTAGTGAATATGCCGCTACTCATCTAAATAGCTTCGTTGATTTATGTGATATGCAAAAGAAGAGGGATGTTGACAATGATGTTGTTAAGTTGAAGCTATTTCCTTTTTCGCTTAGAGATCGTGCTAAGGCTTGGTTTTCGTCTTTGCCTAAAAATAGTATTTATTCTTGGAACAAGTGCAAATATGCTTTTATCTCTAAGTATTTTCATTCCGCTAAGATCATCTCTCTTAGAAACGATATTATGAACTTTAAGCAACTTGATCATGAACATGTTGCACAAGCTTGGGAGAGGATGAAATTAATGATACGTAATTTTCCTACTCATGGTTTGAATTTGTGGATGATTATACAAAGAAATTATGCCGGATTGAATTTTGCTTCTAGAAACCTTTTAGATTCGGACGCGGGAGGCACTTTTATGGAAATCACTTTAGGAGATGCTACTAAACTCCTAGATAATATTATGGTTAATTATTCTCAATGTCACACTGAAAGATCTACTGATAAAAAAGTGCATGCGGTAGAAGAAATCAATGTTTTGAGTGGAAAGATCGATGAACTTATGAAATTATTTTCTACTAAGAGTGTTTCTTCTAATCCTAATGATATGCCTTTGTCTACTTTGATTGAAAACAATAATGAATCTATGGATGTGAATTTTGTTGGTAGGAATAGTTTTGGTAACAACGCGTATAGAGGGAACTTTAATCCTAGGCCCTATCCTAGTAATCCTTCTAATAATTATGGAAATTTCTACAAGAAATCTTATGGAAATTTTAATAAGATGCCCTCTGAATTTGAGACTAGTGTTAAAGAGTTTATGAATTCGCAAAAGAATTTTAATGCTTTGCTTGAGCAAAATTGCTTAAAGTTGATGAATTGGCTAGGAACGTTGATAGAATTTCTCTTGATGTTGATTCTTTAAAGCTTAGATCTATCCCTCCTAATCATGATATCAATGAGTCTCTCAAAGCCATGATAATTTCCATTGATGAGTGCAAGGAAAGAACCGCTAGGATGCTTGCTACGAAAGATGCCTTTATTAAAGCGTGTTCTTCCAATTTCCATGAAAATAAAGATGAAGATCCAAAAGTTAATGATGCATATCATATCAAATCTTTGTGTTTGCAATATGAATCTTGATAATGATGGGACTGATTATGATCCACCTTTACCTAGAAGGCGTTCTAAAAATTCGGAGTTTTTAGATCTTGATGCTAAAATTGATAAAAGTGGGATTGAAGAAAGTAAAACCCTAGATGTTGCTAAACCCACTATTTTGAATTTCAAGGAATTTAATTATGAAAGTTTCTCTTTAATTGATTGTATTTCCTTGTTGCAATCCGTGCTAAATTCTCCTCATGCTTATAGTCGAAATAAAGCGTTTACCAAACATATCGTTGATGCCTTGATGCAATCTTATGAGGAAAAACTTGAGTTGGAAGTCTCTATCCCTAGAAAACTTTATGATGAGTGGGAACCAACTATTAAAATTAAGATTAAGGATCATGAATTTTATTCTTTATGTGATTTGGGTGCTAGTGTTTCCACTATTTCCAAAACTTTGTGTGATTTGCTAGATTTCCGTGATTTTGATGATTGCTCTCTAAACTTGCACCTTGCGCATTCCACTGTTAAGAAACCTATGGGAAGAATTAATGATGTTCTTATTGTTGCAAATAGGAATTATGTGCCCGTAGATTTTATTGTTCTTGATATAGATTGCAATCCTTCTTGTCCTATTATTCTTGGTAGACATTTCCTTAGAACGATTGGTGCAATCATTGATATGAAGGAAGGGAATATTAGATTCCAATTTCCGTTAAGGAAAGGCATGGAACACTTCCCTAGAAAGAAAATAAAACTACCATATGAATTTATTATGAGAGACACTTATGGAATGCCTACCAAAGATGGCAATACCTAGATCTATCCTTGCTTTTATGCCTAGCTAGGGGCGTTAAACGATAGCGCTTGTTGGGAGGCAACCCAACTTTTTTTAGTTTTTAGTTTTTAGTTTTTAGTTTTTGTTTCTGTTTAGGAATAAATAATCCATCTACCTTCTGTTTAGATGTGGTTTTTTGTTTTAATTAGTGTTTGTGCCAAGTTAAACCTATAGGATCTTCTTGGATGATAGTTATTTGATCTTGCTGTAATTTCCAGAAACTTTCGGTTCACAAAAACAATTGTTAAAAATGACCATAAAGTGATAAAATAGTTATTCAAATTGATACTGATCAATAAACAAATTTCCTAGGTCTTCCTATTTTGGCTGAATTTTTGGAGTTCCAGAAGTTTGCGTTAGTTACAGATTACTACAGACTGTTCTGTTTTTGACAGATTCTGTTTTTCGTGTGTTGTTTGCTTATTTTGATGAATCTATGGCTAGTAAAATAGTTTATAATCCATAGAGAAGTTGGAATACAGTAGGTTTAACACCAATATAAATAAATAATGATTTCATTACAGTACCTTGAAGTGGTCTTTTGTTTTCTTTCGCTAACGGAGCTCATGAGATTTCTGTTGAGTTTTGTGTTGTGAAGATGTCAAGTTTTGGGTGAAATTTTTTGATGGATAATGGAACAAGGAGTGGCAAGAGACTAAGCTTGGGGATTCCCATGGAACCCCCAAGATAATCCAAGGACACCAAAAAGTCAAAGCTTGGGGATGCCCCCGGAAGGCATCCCTCTTTAAATCCACTTCCATCGGTAACTTTACTTGGAGCTATATTTTTATTCACCACATAATATGTGTTTTTCTTGGAGCGTCTTGTATGATTTGAGTCCTTACTTTTTAGTTTACCCCAATCATCCTTGCTGTACACACCTTTTGAGAGATCCATACATGAATTGGAATTTGATAGAATACTCTATGTGTTTCACTTATATCTTTTGAGCTATATAGTTTTGCTCAAGTGCTTCACTTATATCTTTCAGAGCACGGTGGTGGATTTGTTTTATAGAAACCATTGATCTGTCCTACTTCACTTAGATTATTTTGAGAGTCTTAAATAGCATGGTAATTTTCTTCATAATAATAATAGGCTTGGTATTCAAGATTTGTAAAACTTACTTTTGAGTGCGTTGAATACTAAGAAAAGTTTGATGCTTGATAATTGTTTTGAGATATGGAGGTAGTAATATTAGAGTCATGCTAGTTGAGTAGTTGTGAATTTGAGAAATACTTGTGTTAAAGTTTGTGATTCCCGTAGCATGCACGTATGGTGAACCGTTATGTGATGAAGTCGGAGCATGATTTATTTATTGATTGTCTTCCTTATGAGTGGCGGTTGGGGATGAGAGATGGTCTTTTCCTACCAATCTATCCCCCTAAGAGCATGCGCGTAATACTTTTCTTTGATAACTTGTAGATTTTTGCAATAAGTATATGAGTTGTTTATGACTAATGTTGAGTCCATGTATTATACGCACTTTTCTCACCCTTCCACCATTGCTAGCCTTTCTAATACCACACACTTTTCGCCGGTATCATATACCCACCATATATCTTCCTCAAAACAGCCACCATACCTACCTATTATGGCATTTCCATAGCCATTCCAAGATATATTGCCATGCAACTTTCCGTCGTTTTGTTTATTATGACACGCTCCATCATTGTCATATTTCTTAGCATGATCATATAGTTGACATCGTATTTGTGGCAAAGCCACCATTCATAATTCTTTCATACATGTCACTCATGAATCATTGCATATCCCAGTACACCGCCGGAGGCATACACATAGAGTCATATTTCGTTCTAAGTATCGAGTTGTAATTGTTGAGTTGTAAGTAAATCAAAGTGTGATGATCATCATTTTTAGAGCATTGTCCCAAGTGAGGAAAGGATGATGGAGACTATGATTCCCCACAAGTCGGGATGAGACTCTGGACGAAAAATAAATAAAAAAAGAAAAGAGGCCATAATAAAAAGGCCCAAATATATATATATATATATGAGAGAAAAACAGAGCAGGGACAATGTTACTATCCTTTTACCACACTTGTGCTTCAAAGTAGCACCATGATCTTCATGATAGAGAGTCTCTCATTTTGTCACCTTCATATACTAGTGGGAATTTTTCATTATAGAACTTGGCTTGTATATTCCAATGATGGGCTTCCTCAAATTGCCCTAGGTCTTCGTGGAGCAAGCGAGTTGGATGCACACCCACTTAGTTTCTTTTGTTGATCTTTCATATACTTATAGCTCTAGTGCATCCATTGCATGGCAATCCCTACTCACTCACATTGATATCTATTGATGGGCATCTCCATAGCCCGTTGATACGCCTAGTTGATGTGAGACTAACTTCTCCCTTTTTGTCTTCTCCACAACCACCATTCTATTCCACATATAGTGCTATATCCATGGCTCACGCTCATGTATTGCGTCAAGATTGAAAAAGTTTTGAGGATTTCAAAGGTATGAAACAATTGCTTGGCTTGTCATCGGGGTTGTGCATGATTTAAATACTTTGTGTGGTGAAGATAGAGCATAGCTAGACTATATGATTTTGTAGGGATAATTTTCTTTGGCCATGTTATTTTGAGAAGACAAGGTTGCTTTGTTAGTACGCTTGAAGTATTATTATTTTTATGTTAATATTAAACTTTGTCTTGAATCTCTCGACTCTGAATATTCATACCACAATTAAGAAGAATTACATTGAAATTATGCCAAGTAGCACTCCGCATCAAAAATTATCTTTTTATCATTTACCTACTCGAGGACGAGCAGGAATTAAGCTTGGGGATGCACGATACGTCTCCAACGTATCTATAATTTTGATTGCTCCATGCTATATTATCTACTGTTTTGGACCATATTGGGCTTTATTTTCTACTTTTATATTACTTTTGGGACTAACCTATTAACACGAGGCCCAGCCCAATTGCTGTTTTTGCCTATTTGAGTTTCAAGAAAGCGGAATATCAAATGGAGTCCAAACGGAATGAAACCTTCGGGAACGTGATTTTCTCACCGAACATGATCCAGGAGACTTGGACCCTATGTCAAGCAACCAACAGGGAAAGCACGAGGTAGGGGGGTGCGCCCTCCCCCCCAGGCATGCCCTCCACCCTCATGGGCCCCCTGTTGCACCACCGACGTACTTCTTACTCCTATATATACCTACGTACCCCCGAACGATCAGAAACGGAGCCAAAAACCTAATTCCACTGCCGCAACTTTCTGTATCCACGAGATCCCATCTTGGGGCCTGTTAGGAGCTTCACGGAAGGGGAATCCACCACGGAGGGCTTCTACATCATCATAGCCTCTCCGATGAAGTGTGAGTAGTTTACCTCAGACCTTCGGGTCCATAGTTAGTAGATAGATGGCTTCTTCTCTCTTTTTGGATCTCAATACAAAGTTCTCCCCCTCTCTCATGGAGATCTATTTGATGTAATCTTTTTTTTGCGGTGTGTTTGTTGAGATCGATGAATTGTGGGTTTATGATCAAGATTATCTATGAGCAATATTTGAATCTTCTCTGAATTCTTTTATGTATGATTGGTTATCTTAGCAAGTCTCTTCGAATTATCCGTTTGGTTTGGCCAACTAGATTGGTAGTTCTTGCAATGGGAGAAGTGCTTAGCTTTGGATTCAATCTTGCAGTGTCCTTTCCAAAGGATGTGAAGGGGCAGCAAGGCACGTATTGTATTGTTGCCATCGAGGATAACAAGATGGGGTTTTTATCATATTGCATGAATTTATCCCTCTACATCATGTCATCTTGCTTAAGGCGTTACTCTGTTTTCGTTAACTTAATACTCTAGATGCATGCTGGATAGCGATCGATGAGTGGAGTAATAGTAGTAGATGCAGGCAAGAGTCGGTCTACTTGTCTCGGATGTGATTCCTATATACATGATCATACCTAGATACTCTCATAACTATGCTCAATTCTGCCAATTGCTCAACAGTAATTTGTTCACCCACCGTAAAATACTTATGCTCTTGAGAGAAGCCACTAGTGAAATCTATGGCCCCCGGGTCTATTCTCTATCATATCAATCTTCCATCACTTTATTATTGCTTTGCTTTTTTACTTTGCTTTTTATTTTACTTTCCATCTTTACACCAAAAATATCAAAAGTATTATTTATCATCTCTATTAGATCTCACTCTCGTAAGTGACCGTGAAGGGATTAACAACCCCTAATCGCGTTGGTTGCGTTGAGCTATTTGTTTTTCTGTAGGTACGAGGGACTTGCGCGTGGCCTCCTACTGGATTGATACCTTGGTTCTCAAAAACTGAGGGAAATACTTACGCTACTAAGCTGCATTATCCTCTCCTCTTCGGGGAAATCCAACGCAAGCTCAAGAGGTAGCAAGTGGTCTCCTCGATTTCTTCGTCAGGTGTTGAAGTCCATTCTGCAATGAACTCCGCCAAGACTCTACTCTGGATTGTCGAGGTACTCTCAAACTTCAACCCAAAGGTCGACAACTCTAGAGCCCATTCCACAATCCTTCAGGTCGCATCTGCGTTATGCAGTATCCGTTGCAACGGGAGGCGGGTGACGACAGTGATCTCGTGGGCTTGGAAGTAATGACGCAGCTTCCTCGAGGCCATAAGGAGGCCGAAGAGCAATTTCTGCACACCGGAGTACCTCGACCTAGCCCCCTGCAAGAGGGAGCTGACAAAGTAAACCGGGTGCTGCATCATCTTCTTCTTCTGCACCACCTTACTTGTTTGCGCGGGCAATGCCTTGGTGGCATCAGACTCTACCGGGGGCCTTGCCTCGCCGGCACCAGGCCCTCCCGGGGGGATCTTTGGCTTGCCATCCGCTGGTTCTGCCATCACCACTGCCTCCTCGTCGACCTCCCTCTGTGCCACCAGTGCGGCGCTGACCACTTGATTCGTCACCGCCAGATACAGCAGCAACGGCTCTTGTGGTTTAGGCGCAACCAGTATTGGCGTGGAGGAAAGGTATTTCTTCAGATCCTGCAACGTCGCCTTGGCTTCTGGGGTCCACTCCATTGGGCATGCATTCTTCAAGATTTTGAAAAAGGGAAAGGCACGCTCGGCGGACTTGGAGATGAATCGGCTCATGGCGGTGACGCAGCCGGTGAGCCGACGCACATCTTTGCTCCGCTTGGGCGCCTCAATCTGCTCAATAGCTTTGATTTTGTCTGGGTTTGGCTCGATCCCGCGTTGTGACACAAAGAATCCGAGAAGCTTGCCGGACGGAAAGCCGAAGACACACTTCTCAGGGTTCAGCTTAAGGTTGATCTTGCGCAGGTTGGCAAATGTCTCTTCGAGATCTTTCACAAGAGTTGCCCCGTCCTTGGTTTTGACCACTATGTCATCCATGTATGCTGCCATATTTCTATGGAGCTGGGGTTCAAAACCAATTTGGACTGCTCTTGCAAACGTCGAGCCAGCACTCTTCAACCCGAAAGGCATCCGTAAAAAGCAATACGTACCACATGGGGTGATGAATGCTGTCTTCTCTTCGTCTTCTCTTGTCATGTAGATCTGGTGGTAGCCCAAGTAGGCATCAAGGAATGACAAAAGATCACACCTGGTCGTGGAATCGACAATCTGGTCGATGCGAGGTAACGGGAAGGGGTCCTTAGGGCAAGCCTTCTTGATATCCGGGTAGTCAATACACAACCTCCACTTCCCATTTGCCTTGCGCACCACCACCAGATTGGCCAACCACGTCGGATGGACCACTCCTCTCACCAAACCTATGGCTTCCAACTTCCTGATCTCCTCTATGATGAACTCCTGCCTTTCTAGAGCCTGCTTTCTGACCTTCTGCTTGACGGGCCGCGCATGAGGACAGATAGCTAGGTGGTGCTCAATCACCTCCCTAGGAACACCGGGGATGTCAGATGCTTGCCACAGGAAGGTGACAAGCACGCCTTCCTATTTGTTGTCGAGGGTGGAGCTTATGGTGAAAGCCCCTCCCATGCCATCCTCCCTGACGGACACCTTCTTGGTTTGCGGTGGCTCAGCTCTGGATATCTTGCTCTTGCCGGTAGAGCTCTCTGGCACGTCCTCGATGGTAGCACAACACTCCGAGGAGGTGCAATTGCCGGAGTAGGTGCGAGAGGTCTTGCCGGGCTTCTTCTTCCTTCCCGGGGCTTCAGCGGCAGGAGCAAGTGCCTTGGCGTCAGCTGCCGCAACTACTTCCCGATAGAGTTGGTCGGCGCAAATCAGCGCGTCCTTCTTGTCGGAGGGGACGGAGATGACGGTCAACAGACCGTTCATCTTTAGCATGTTGTAGGCGTAGTGTGATGCCGCCATGAACTTGGCTAGTGTCGGGCGACCGAGGATCCCGTTGTAGGGCAAGGGGATCTCGGCCACGTCGAAGACGATCCTCTCCGTCCTGTAGTTCAACTCTCCTCCAAACGTCACAGGAAGTGTGACCTTCCCCTCCGGCTGGCTCCTCCCCGGATTGACCCCTTGCAACATGTCCGTTTCTCGAGGTCTCCATCAGGAATTTGCATCCTTTTGATCACGACGGACGAGATCAAGTTCAGGCCGGCCCCACCGTCGACTAACATCTTGTTCACCTTGAGGTTGCGTATTGTTGGTGAGACCAACAATTGCAAACACCCGCCGCGGTTGTGCGGTCAGGGTGGTCCTCGGCGTCAAAGATGAGGGGCATGCTGGACCACTTCAGCGGCTTCTAAGCGTCGAGCAGCGGCTCATTGCTGTAATCTCACGCGCCCACTGCTTGAGCTGGCGGTGAGAAGTATGCAGCGAGGCGCCACCATCGACGCACATGGCCTCCGTAGCCTTCTGGAACTCTTGCTCACCGGACTCGTCGTCCTCGTCATTATCATCGTCTTTTTGTTTCTTGTCACGGCCCCGGGCGGGCCTCTCTTGCTGGTTGTCCTTGCCGGGGCGGCTTCCTTGGCCGCCACGCTTCTTGCCGGATCCCTCGGCACCGTCCTGACCTTTCTCCTTGTCCCGCCTTTCATACTCGGCCTTTTGCTTTTCAGCAAGCAGCTCGACTTGCCGCCAATTCTGGAGGTCGTGGCCCTTGGTGCGGTGGATCTTGCAGTACTGCTTGCCAGAGCCCCCAGGCTTGTCGGCAGCTGCTAAGGCCCGGTAGGCAGTGCACCCGGCAATCTCCTTGCGGGGGTCGTCTGCCTTGACCTTCTTGGCAGCGCCGGTGTCGTCAGATCCTTCAACGGCAAGACCGGCCTTGCCCTTGCGTTTCCTGTTGCGACGCCGGCCCTTCTTCGTCGGGGCAGCGGTGTCTTCATAAGTAGAGTCGGTTTCCGCGCCAGCGTCCTCGCCGGGGTACTTCCTTCCCTCTTCAGCCCGGGCACACCTATCGGCCAGAACATAGAGTTCCGCCACATCCTTAACCTTGGTCATCGCTAGCTCTTCGCGCATCTTGCGGTTGCACATGTTCTGATGGAATGCGCTGATCACAGCGGCAGGATGAACGTCGGGGATGTTGTATTGCACCTGGCTGAATCTCTGGATGTACTTGCGCAGGGTTTCCCTGTCCTTCTAGGGAATGATATGCAGATCACTGGCCTGGCCATGAGCTTTGTGGCCTCCAGTGAAGGCGCCAACGAACTCACGGCACAGATCCGACCAAGAAGAAATGGAATCCACCGGCCAGTGCATCAACCAAGACATGACATTGGGCTTTAGTGCTAGTGGGAAGTAATTGGCAAGCACCTTGTCGTCGCGAGCACTGGCAGCCTGCATCACGATGGTGTGGATGCTGAGGAACTCCGACGGATGGGTCTTGCTAGTGCACTTCTTGCCGACGTCGGGCTTGAACGTCCAGTGGGACGGCCACTGGAACTGCCGCAGCTCGCGGGTAAAGGCTGGGCAGCCCACCTCGTAAGGTAGGCCGCCGGAGCCCCCCGGTGCTGGGTGGTCCATAGCGGGTCCCGCCCTCTTGTCCGAATGGTGGCGTGCACGTCGGTGCTCGATAGTGGTTTGAGCATATTCGTGAGCTCGTTCTCGAAGAACTTAGCGCTGGTCGCGGTGGGTCCGCGGGTCGGACGATGCTATAGAGATGTTATCACAAGCGTCGTCACGATGGGCCGACGCCCGCGGCGGCTGGCGAGGAGGAGGAGATTGCACCGTGACCGGAGCACCCCCGGTCCTCCCAGCGCTGGCATGTGGTGGCTCGGTGGAGCGCCGCCGAGGGTCCCGCTGGTCGCGGATCATCTTTGTTGGCGATGGCGACTGATACGTCTCCAACGTATATATAATTTTTGACTGTTCCATGCTATTATATTATCTGTTTTGGATGTTTATGAGATTTATTTTACACTTTTATATTATTTTTGGGACTAACCTATTGACCCCGAGCCCAGTGCCAGTTCCTGTTTTTCCCTTGTTTTAGTGTTTCAAAGAAAAGGAATATCAAACAAAGTCGAAACGGAATGAAACCAACTGGAGAAGTTATTTTTGGAAAGAAAGCTACCGGATAAACTTGGAGTGCACGTCAGGAAAGAGACGAGGAAGCCACGAGGTAGGGGGACGCGCCCACCCCCCCCCCCCCTAGGGCGCGCCGTCCACCCTCGTGGGCCCCTCGTGGCTCCCCTGACGTACTTCTTCCGCCTATATATATCCATATACCCTAAAACCTTTGGAGAACAGAATAGACCTGGAGTTCCACCGCCGCAAGCCTCTGTAGCCTCCAATAGTCAATCGGGACCCTGTTCCGGCACCCTGCCGGAGGGGGGAACCCTCACCGGTGGCCATCTTCATTATCCCGGCGCTCTCCATGACGAGGAGGGAGTAGTTCACCCTCGGGGCTGAGGGTATGTACCAAGAGCTATGTGTTTGATCTCTCTCTC
Source organism: Aegilops bicornis (assembly GCA_021605145.1). Taxonomy (NCBI): domain Eukaryota; kingdom Viridiplantae; phylum Streptophyta; class Magnoliopsida; order Poales; family Poaceae; genus Aegilops; species Aegilops bicornis. The sequence goes on from CM038675.1 coordinate 750,863,676, forward strand.
TCGCGTTCTTGATTTGTACGATCTTGATGTATCGCGAGCTTTGCTATTATAGTTGGATCTTATGTTACTTCTCCCCATCTACTCTCTTGTAATGGATTGAGTTTTCCCTTTGAAGTAATCTTATCGGATTGAGTTTTTAATGATTTGAGAACACTTGATATATGTCTTGTTGTGCGTATCTGTGGTGACAATGGGATATCACGTGATTCACTTGATGTATGTTTTGGTGATCAACTTGCGGGTTCCCCCCATGAACCTATGCATAGGGGTTGGCACAGGTTTTCATCTTGATTCTCCGGTAGAAACTTTGGGGCACTCTTTGAGGTTCTATGTGTTGGTTGAATAGATGAATCTGAGAGTGTGTGATGCATATCGTATAATCATACCCACCGATACTTGAGGTGACATTGGAGTATCTATGTGACATTAGGGTTTTGGTTGATTTGTGTCTTAAGGTGTTATTCTAGTACGAACTCTAGGGCTGTCACTACTAGGGAAAACCTTATACACAGAATCTTAGCAGCGGCCAAGACAAAAAAGAAGCGCTTCTGACTAATTAGCGATGGCGGGTTTTTAACCCTCGCTACTACTAAGTTGATAGTAGTAGCGCGGGTTTTTAACCCTCGCTACAACTAAGCGGTCTCTACCGTGCCCCCCGACACATGCCATAGTAGTAGCGAGTGGTATAAACCCGCGCTACTACTAAGTTGATAGTAGTAGCGCGGTTTTATACCCCTCTCTACTACTATGTATGAGGTAGGTGAAGTCGCCATATCCTCGGCCAAATCCCCATCTCCTCCCCCAAATCCCTCCTCTCTTCCACCACTCTCTCCTCTCACTTTCCATACGCTCTCACATGGACCTCTTGCCCATGCACCCATCCTCCTCCATGGCGCCGAAAGAGGCCGCCGCCTCGCGCCACCGGCGTCTAGGAGCTCGCCGGTCTTCCACCAACGTCTAGGAGGCCGCCACCACACCGGAGCACCTCGCTACCGGTGACTAGCTCCGTTGCTCCCTACATCACCTTCCTCTCTCCCTCGGTTTTCCTTTTCTCTCTCTCCCTCTGGTTTGACTCACCCTCCCATGTCCATGATCGTGCCGGTCGTCGCCATGGATGACCCGGAGCTATTTGGCATGGTTGGGAAGAGGATCCCCACGCCGCGACCTGGTTCTGCCATAGAAACGGGCCCTCTCCAACAGCCACTGCTGGATCTGGTCTTCCGCTGTCCGTTCATGCCTCCGGCGACGCCAATCATCGCTAGATCTTACCATTACTGCTGGACAGCACGCACGGGATCGAGATTTTTTTTGTTTTTTAAAGTAATAGCAGTAGCGCGGGGTATAAGACCCGCTACAGCTAATTAGCAGTAGCGCTGTTTGCAACGCATGCTACAACTAACCATGTATAGCAGTAGCGTGTGTCAACACGCGCTACTGCTACAAGTTAGTTGTGGCGCCGTATCAGTAGCGCGGGCACCCGCGCTATTGATACACCCAAAACCCGCGCTGCTGCTAGGCTTTTCCCTAGTAGTGTGTTTGTGACACTTATAGGAATAGCCCAACGGATTGATTGGAAAGAATAACTTTGAGGTGGTTTCGTACCCTACCATAATCTCTTTGTTTGTTCTCCTCTATTAGTGACTTTGGAGTGACTCTTTGTTGCATGTTGAGGGATAGTTATATAATCCAATTATGTTATTATTGTTGAGAGAACTTGCGCTAGTGAAAGTATGAACCCTAGGCCTTGTTTCCTAGCATTGCAATACCGTTTACGCTCACTTTTATCATTAGTTACCTTGCTGTTTTTATATTTGCAGATTACAAAAACCTATATCTACCATCCATATTGCACTTGTATCACCATCTCTTCGTCGAAGTAGTGCACCTACACAATTTACCATTGTATTCGGTGTGTTGGGGACACAAGCGACTCTTTGTTATTTGGTTGCAGGGTTGCTTGAGAGAGACCATCTACATCCTACGCCTCCCACAGATTGATAAACCTTAGGTCATCCACTTGAGGGAAACTTTCTACTGTCCTACAAACCTCTGCACTTGGAGGCCCAACAACGTCTACAAGAAGAAGGTTGTGTACTAGATGTGAAGCTCTTTTCTGACGCCGTTGCCGGGGAGGCTAGGTAAGCGGCACCCACACCCCGTCAACTAATCTCTTTTCTGGCGCCGTTGCCGGGGAGGTGAGTGCTTGAAGGTATATCTTTAGATCTTGCAATCGAATCTTTTTTGTTTCTTGTTTAGCCCTAGTTTAGTTTATAAAAGAAAACTACAAAAACTGGAATTAAGGGTGCCTCATATGCTTCATCTTTTTTTTATGTCTTTCGTGAAAATGATGTGAAGGAAAATTGTGCTCAAGTATTAGAAGAAGAATTACATAGAATGCTTGGCATAAAATATTTGAATGATGAGCATGATTGCAATGTTGTTAGTATGAATTCCTTGAATATCCATGATGCTAATGATATGCAAAGCCACAAGATTGGGGAAGCTATGTTTGATGAAGATGATATTTTTTGTCCCCCAAGTTTTGATGAGCAAATTTACTATGATGATAGCATACCTCCTACTTATGATGATTATATTGATGAAAGTGGGTTTGGAAGAGTGTCAACTTTATGAAGTAATGATCCCACTATTTTGGAGGATGTTGAATCTTATAATATTTATGAAAGTAGATTTGGAGAGGTCATGACTTTATTTAGTGATGTATCCACTATTTCGGAAGAGGTTTCAATTGATTATGATGAGAACAAAGTTGCTACTTATGATGATTATTGTGATGAAACTTATGCTATAAAAAGTAGTGATGATTATATTTATAAAACTTTTCATGATTATGATTACCATTTTTCTGAACATTACTCTTTTAATGTGGAAACAATTTATAGTATTCAATTCTCTTATGATACTCCCACTATTCCGAATGAGAAGAATTTTGCTTATGTGGAGAGTAATAAAAATAATATGCTAGTAGATCATGAAAAGAATGCTTTAGATGCTGGCTATATTGTTGAGTTCATTCATTATGCTACTTAAAATTGTTATGAGGGAGGAATTTATGCTTGTAGGAATTGCAATAATATCAAGTTTCCTCTCTATGTGCTTAAAGTTTTTGAAGTTATGCTTGTTTTGCCTTCCTATGCTAGTTGATTATTGTTCCCATAAGTTGTTTCTCACAAAATCCCTAAGAAAAGGAAGTGGGTTAGACTTAAATGTGCTCTTCATGATGCTCTCTTTATGTTTCAATTCTTATATTTTATGTGAGCATCATTGAAATCATCATGCCTAGCTAGGGGCGTTAAACGTTAGCGCTTGTTGTGAGGCAACCCAATTTTATTTTAGTTTTTTGCTTTTTGGTTCTGTTTAGTAATAAATAATCCATCTAGCTTCTGTTTAGATGTGGTTTTATGTTTTAATTACTGTTTGTTCCAAGTAGAACCTTTGGGAAGACTTGGGTGAAGTCTTTATGATCATGCTGTAAAAAACAGAAACTTTAGCGCTCACGAGATTAGCTTCAGCTTTTTACTGGAGAGTGATATTTAGTTGATTATTTTTGCATATGATTAATAGACAAATTCCTCAGGTCAACCAATTTATTTTAGAATTTTTGGAGTTCCAGAAGTTGGCGTTAGTTACAGATTACTACAGACTGTTCTGTTTTTGACAGATTCTGTTTTTCGTGTGTTTTTTGCTTATTTTGATGACTCTATGGCTAGTAAAATAGTTTATAAACCATAGAGAAGTTGGAATACAGAGGGTTTAACACCAACATAAATAAATAATGAGTTCATTACAGTACCATGAAGTGGTGTTTTATTTTCTTTCGCTAACGGAGCTCACGAGATTTTCTGTTAAGTTTTGTGTTGTGAAGTTTTCAAGTTTTGGTTAAATATTCGATGGACTATGGAATAAGGAGTGGAAAGAGCCTAATCTTGGGGATGACCAAGGCACCCCAAGGTAATATTCAAGGATAACCAAGAGCCTAAGCTTGGGGATGCCCCGGAAGGCATCCCCTCTTTCGTCTACTTCCATCGGTAACTTTACTTGGAGCTATATTTTTATTCACCACATGATATGTGTTTTGCTTGGAGCCTCATTTTATTCTTTAGCTTTGCTTGCTGTTTGAATAAAGTATCAAGATATTAAATTATTAAATAGGAGAGTCTTCACATAGTTGCATAACTATTCGACTACTCATTGATCTTCACTTATATCTTTCGGAGTAGTTTGTCGTTTGCTCTAGTGCTTCACTTATATATTTTAGAGCACAGTGGTGGATTTGTTTTATAGAAACTATTGATATCTCATGCTTCACTTAGATTATTTTGAGAGCCTTAAATAGCATGGTAATTTTCTTAAATAATCCTAATATGCTTGGTATTCAAGATTAGTAAAAACTTTCTTATGAGTGTGTTGAATACTAAGAAAAGTTTGATGCTTGATAATTGTTTTGAGATATAAAGATGGTGATGTTAGAGTCATGCTAGTTGAGTAGTTGTGAATTTGAGAGATACTTGTGTTAAAGTTTGTGATTCCCGTAGCATGCGCATATGGTGAACCGTTATGTGATGAAGTCGGAGCATGATTTATTTATTGATTGTCTTCCTTATGAGTGGCGGTCGGGGACGGCGATGGTCTTTTCCTACCAATCTATCCCCCTAGGAGCATGCGCGTAATACTTTGATTTGATAACTTGTAGATTTTTGCAATAAGTATATGAGTTCTTTATGACTAATGTTGAGTCCATGGATTATACGCACCTTCTTACTTCCACCATTGCTAGCCTCTCTAATACCGCGCACTTTTCGCCGGTATCATACACCCACCATAAACCTTCCTCAAAACAGCCACCATACCTACCTATCATGGCATTTCCATAGCCATTCCGAGATATACTGCCATGTAACTTTCCACCGTTCCGTTTATTATGATACGCTCCATCATTGTCATATTGCTTTGCATGGTCATGTAGTTGACATCGTATTTGTGGAAAAGCCACCATTCATAATTCTTTCATACATGTCACTCTTGATTCATTGCATATCCCGGTACACCGCCCGAGGCATTCATATAGAGTCATATTTTGTTCTAAGTATCGAGTTGTAATTGTTGAGCTGTAAGGAAATAAAATTGTGATGATCATCATTTTTAGAGCATTGTCCCAAGTGAGGAAAAGGATGATGGAGACTATGATTCCACCACAAGTTGGGATGATACTCCGGACGAAAAAAAGATGCCATAAAAAAGAAGAGAAAAGGCCCAAACAAAAAAATGAGAGAAAAAGAGAGAAGGGACAATGCTACTATCCTTTTACCACACTTGTGCTTCAAAGTAGCACCATGATCTTCATGATAGAGAGTCTCTCATTTTGTCACTTCCATATACTAGTGGGAATTTTTCATTATAGAAATTGGCTTGTATATTCCAATGATGGGCTTCCTCAAATTGCCCTAGGTATTCGTGAGCAAGTGAGTTGAATGCACACCCACTTAGTTCCTTTCGATGAGCTTTCATATGCTTATAGCTCTAGTGCATCTGTTGCATGGCAATCCCTACTCACTCACATTGATATCTATTGATCGGCACCTTCATAGCCCGTCGATACGCCTAGTTGATGTGAGACTATCTTATCCGTTTTTGTCTTCTCCACAACCACCATTCTATTCCACATATAGTGCTATATCCATGGCTCACGCTCATGTATTGCGTGAAGATTGAAAAAGTTTGAAAATGTCAAAAGTATGAAACAATTGCTTGCCTTGTCATCGGGGTTGTGCATGATTTAAATACTTTGTGTGGTGAAGATAGAGCATAGCCAGACTATATGATTTTGTAGGGATAACTTTCTTTGGCCATGTTATTTTGAGAAGACATAATTGCTTAGTTAGTATTCTTGAAGTATTATTATTTTTATGTCAATATTAAAATTATATCTTGAATCTTTCGGATCTGAATATTCATACCACAATTAAGAAGAATTACATTGATAGTATGCCAAGTAGCATTCCACATCAAAAATTATGTATCTATAATTTTTTATTGTTCCATGCTATTATATTATTTGTTTTGGATGTTTATGGGCTTTATAATACACTTTTATATTATTTTTGGGACTAACCTATTGACCCAGAGCCCAGTGCTAGTTCATGTTTTTCCCTTGTTTCAGTGTTTCGAAGAAAAGGAATATCAAACGAAGTCGAAACGGAATGAAACCAACTGGAGAAGTTATTTTTGGAAGAAAAGCTACCGGTTAAACTTGGAGTGCACGTCAGGAAAGAGACGAGGGAGCCACGAGGTAGGGGGGCGCGCCCACACCCCTAGGGCGCGCCCTCCACCCTCATGGGCCCCTCGTGGCTCCCCTGACGTACTTCTTTCGCCTATATATATCCATATACCCTAAAACCTTCGGAGAACATAATAGATCTGGAGTTCCGCTGCCGCAAGCCTCTGTAGCCACCAAAAGTCAATCGGGACCCTGTTCCGGCACCCTGCTGGAGGGGGGAACCCTCACCGGTGGCCATCTTCATCATCCCGGCGCTCTCCATGACGAGGAGGGAGTAGTTCACACTCGGGGCTGAGGGTATGTACCAGTAGCTATGTGTTCGATCTCTCTCTCGTGTTCTTGATTTGGCACGATCTTGATGTATCGCCAGCTTTGCTATTATAGTTGGATCTTATGTTGCTTCTCCCCCTCTACTCTCTTGTAATGGATTGAGTCTTCCCTTTGAAGTAAACTTATCGGATTGAGTCTTTTATGATTTGAGAACACTTGATATATTTCTTGCCGTGCGTATCTGTGGTGACAATGGGATATCACGCGATTCACTTGATGTATGTTTTGGTGATCAACTTGCGGGTTCCGCCCATGAACCTATGCATAGGGGTTGGCACACGTTTTCGTCTTGATTCTCCGGTAGAAACTTTGCGGCACTCTTTGAGGTTATATTTGTTGGTTGAATAGATGAATCTGAGATTGTGTGATGCTTATCATATAATCATACCCACGGATACTTGAGGTGACATTGGAGTATCTAGGTGACATTAGGGTTTTGGTTTATTTGTGTCTTAAGGTGTTATTCTAGTACGAACTCTAGGGCTGTTTGTGACACTTATAGGAATAGCCCAATGGATTGATTGGAAAGAATAACTTTGAGGTGGTTTCGTACCCTACCATAATCTCTTTGTTTGTTCTCCGCTATTAGTGAATTTGGAGTGACTCTTTGTTGCATGTTGAGGGATAGTTATATGATCCAATTATGTTATTATTGTTGAGAGAACTTGTGCTAGTGAAAGTATGAACCCTAGGCCTTGTTTCCTAGCATTGCAATACCGTTTACGTTCCCTTTTATCATGGGTTACCTTGTTGTTTTTATATTTGCAGATTTCAAAAACCTATATCTACCATCCATATTGCACTTGTATCACCATCTCTTCGCCGAACTAGTGCACCTATACAATTTACCATTGTATTGGGTGTGTTGGGGACACAAGAGACTCATTTTTATTTGGTTGCAGGGTTGCTTGAGAGAGACCATCTACATCCTACGCCTCCCACAGATTGGTAAACCTTAGGTCATCCACTTGAGGGAAACTTGCTACTGTCCTACAAACCTCTGCACTTGGAGGCCCAACAACGTCTACAAGAAGAAGGTTGCGTATTAGAAGTCAGCGACGAGGCTCCGGATGGTGGCCCTCCACTCGTCGAGCTTCTTCGCAGCTGCAGGAAAGTCGAGGAGCAGCTGCGCGCGCCAAAGCTTCTGCTGGCATGGGTGGCAGCGATAGCTGCGTGGACCGCGGCGCGCTTCGACTTCTAACCACGTTAGAAGGAGCTCTATCACGACCCAGCGGTTGCGCGCCATTTTCGCCAGCACTTCGGCGGGCATGCTGAACTCCTTCGTCCTGCGGACGATGGACAGGGCTCTTCCCACGGCGATGTCCAGGGTCACCGGCGTGGTGACGCTGCTTGTCATGCACACCATGGGAAGAGCACAGTAGTCGCCGGCATGGGCGTCTTGGAGGTTGCTGCGCCACCCTTGGGTGGCACAACGACACTCCTGGAGGGTCCCGCTCCGCCTGCGGGGGGCCCAGCCCCATCTTTGGATTTGGTGACGTGTGGCCCGTCGCCTGGCGCACGAACGGCGCCGCTCGCCAGGCTCTGACTGCATGGGCGATGCTGGTGCTCGCGGACCATGGCCGGGTCCTGTCCGCGACCGGGCCGTTGCTCGCCCGTATTGGCACGGGCCGTTCGGCCCCCGTCGAGCCGATCGTCGTGACCGTCTTCTTCTTGGGAGCCAGGGCGATGAAGAACCGCTAGGCTAACTACTAGACCAGATTCTCACAATTGCGCACCCCCTACCTGGCGCGCCAAAGATGCGGTGGGAAACGACACATATGGGATCACAAGAATCCCTACTATGGTTGCTGGGGCGCAGGGTTGCAAGAAGAGCAGGATTAGTAATCGGCACAAGGATCGTTTACCCACGTTCGGGCCGCGAGGTTGCGTAAAACCCTAGTCCTCCTTTGGTGGATGTATTAAGTGTTCTTGAGCCTCCCAACTAGCTACGGTGGTTGGGTCGTTTCAAAGAGCTGAATCCTTCTCCAGTACGCCATGGGCCTCCTTTTATAGTCGAAAGGGGCTGCCATAGTGGCACACAGGAGGTGGAAAGGCGTACAGTGCTTCGAGCTTATCACACGTATTACAGGACAAGACGCATTTAATGCTTCGCTTAGGTGTCCCCTTGCTTTATTGGGGACGGGAACGAGGCCCGACCCATCCGTCGCCGCTCGCCCTGGCCAGCGCTGCATGCTGTGCCATGTAGCCAGGCAAGCAGCTGAGGTGGCGCGGCGGTAGGGTCTTCACGAAGATCTGCATGCCGCCACGCATGTGCTTGCTGATCTGGTCTGGGAGCTGCATGTTGCCACGCAGGTGCTAGCCCAGCTGGTTGGGCTGGCAGCTGCATGCGAACGAGGGTGGAGACTTGGCTGACGCGGGCCTGGCAGTGGCCCTGCTGGCGTCCTCGGTGAGGGCCTTGCCGGGTGGTCCGGCAAGGGTCTTGCCGTGGCGCGGTGTCGTCCCCGGCAAGGATCTTGCCGAGGGTCTTGTGGCTCTCCTCGGCAAGGATCTTGCCGAGGACCATTGTCTTTTAATCCTCATCTGATCTTGAATATTACTTTTCTTCAGAAAGATCTGCATGCTACCACGGAGGTGCCTCCTGATCCCTAGTTCCAACGTGGTTGGTTGGGTTGGAACCCGTGGGCTCGAGGGTGGCTCACTCCGCTGGTGTGGGCGAGCCGCCCCGGCAAGGGTCTTGCTGGGGGAACCTGTTTCGCCTCTCTGCTTCTTTGTGCTTCTTGGCCTTGGCGTTGCTTTGGCTGTCTTGTACTTCGGCTTCTCTCCGCCTTCCCTCCCTTGCCCTGCTTTGTGTGGCCGCGGCGCGTGGCTTTGACTGCCCGTGCACAAGTAAAGGGGTCAAAAGGAGAGCCCCTAATTTTGTACACCGACAAGTTGTCATTTGATTAACGGGATCACATTATTAGGAGAATGATGTGATTGACTTGACCCATTCCGTTAGCTTAGCACTTGATTGTTTAGTATGTTGCTATTGCTTTCTTCATGCACTGGTAGAATAAGGGCCTATTGTCCCGGTTGGTAAGGGCCTTTAGTCCTAGTTCCTGAACCGGGACTAAAGGGTCGGTACTAATGCCCTGGCCTTTTAGTCCCGGTTCAGTCCAGAACCGGGACAGATGGGCCTCCACGTGGCCTGTCTTGAGCCGAGGCGGGAGGGCCTTTGGTCCCGGTTGGTGGCACCAACCGGGACCAATAGGCATCCACGCGTCGACATTTACGTGGCTTGGGTTTTTTGGAAAAGGGGGGTTGGGGGTTTGGGGTTTAATTTAGGTGTTTCATATATTGTGTTAGCTAGCTAATTAATAGAGAGAAGTGTCCTCTCTTTTGTCCGTGCTTGGTCGACGCTACGTACTATACATACGTATAGAGAGGACTAGCTAGACACGCTAGCTAGCTAGTAAGCAAATGAAGGAAACAGAAGATTGTCATGAACATATATGCATACAGAGAGAAGTGATATCGACCACCTCTCCTTCTCCGAGAGATTGGTCGAACAACAAGTTCACATATATGTATCCGACACTACCGGCTACATATATACAATAATTATCTTTTAGAAATATAATCTCCTAACATACGGACGCGTGGTCCACATAGTATTCTCCGTCTTCAGCGATCACGTGGTCAAGAAAGAATGCCGCTAATTCCTCTTCAATTGCTCGCATGCGATCTGGTGCTAGGAGTTCATCCCGCATCCGAAAGATCTAATTTCAAGAAGGGGGTCAATACATATATATATATATATGAATGAATGAAACTCAACACAAATGATGGTAATAAAATAAAATTATGAATATTGTTATTTACGCACTTCATATTGTTTGTCAGAGTAGCCCCGCTCACAGGTGTCGTGGTGGCGGATGGACTCACAAATGTAGTGTCCACAGAAATCATTCCCTTATTCCTGCCACAACCACTTTACAAGAAATAGAGGTCAATCAAACTGATAATTAGCAAGCATGCTAAATGGTATTGATGAAACTAGCACTTGAATCACTAGGAGATGCGTGGAATATAATACTATAGTACTTACTTTCGGGTGTCTAAATTGCAGCTTCTTCAGCAGTCCCGGAGCTTTTTTGGTGAATTTTCTCCTAACCCTGCCATACAAAGAAAACAATTACTTGATATCAGAAATGAACAAAGTTGCTGATATGGTGGATAATGATCAATTTGACTTACTTCTCGAGCATTTCAGTCATGTCCGCATACTCCTCCGGATTTTTTTGTTTGGAGTCTAAGACTGTTACTACTCCCTGCTCAAGCTTAATCTCTAGGAGAATATAGTGGTAGCTGCGCACGCATGCATAACTCATCAATATTACATTACTATAACCTGGACTAATAAGGGAAATCGAATATGCCACAAGACAGTAACACTCACCTGAAGTTGTAAGGAAAGAGTATTATATCTTTGTGTTCATTTATTACCAACGATTGTAGCATGTTTGCCTTGGTATTTTCGGCATGATATTTAACCTCAGTTGCATCTATGAGATATGTGTTAATGAACCCAATATCACCCACTTTTCTTTTCTTCAATTCGGCGATCTTCAATCTGCATAATATAGTGAGGATAATTATAAATACATGCAATGAAAGAGCTGAGTTATATAGAGAGACTTAATGACAGAAGTTGTACTACTTATAGACAGTAGCAGGTGACCGTTGCTTTATCAAGGGCCAATTGATTGAAAAACTGATGGAACTCCTCAAATGGAATAGGGAACAGTTCAATTCCAACGAGGTCATGCTCCTTTTTAACTCTCACATACAAAGTACTCCTCCCCTCAGACTCTCCGCAGGTTTTCATGGACCAATCATGCAATCTTCGCATCATCGTTGATAGAGATCTTTCATCTTTGTGACGAGGCTTCCCGTACTCGTATCTTTGTATCTCGCACCTCCAAGAAATCATAATGTACATCGTCAAGCGGGTAATCTCCGTGGATTGCTATAACGGGCACCATCCTCGGATCGACGATGTCGCTAGCAGGCACCTTGAGCGGGGGGCACGATTGCTTCGCTTGTTCGCCGAGCTGGGCAATTTGTTTCCCAACTCATCGTTCTTTCATCCTTTGATCACTGACAGTACTTCCCGACCTCTCCGCTTTGGCAAATGCCTTTCCAATAATGCGCTCATGGTTGCCTTTCGGTGGAGACTTGGGTGGTTTTGTCAGGGCAGCCAGAGTGCGCTTTGCTTTCACCGGATCTACCTTCTCCTCCGAAGGTGGATGTCTCTGTGCTTTCAACCCTTGAAACCAGTCCTTCACTTCGGTTCGCACGATCTTCGCGTTCTCCTCCGGGGTCATCTCGTATGGTAACTTCTCTGGAGTCTTCAGAGAAGGGCCGAATCTGCATGTCCTCCCGCCTTTGGTTGTACTCCTAGACGCCGGCAGAGCAGACAGAGCGGATGTCTTCTTTCCTTGCTTACGAGGCAGAGGAGAAGGACTACGACGCGCCGGAGCAGCCGAAGCGGCGGCGGGTCTCTTCCGCCCTTGCTGACGAGGCGGAGAAGGAGGAGGCTGGCTGCTCGGGCGCGGCCAAGCAGCGGAGAAGGAGGCGGAGTGCCGCCACGTGCCGGAGAAGGAGCCGGCCGAGTGCCCTGATCGTCACTCGCCGGAGGACGAGGCGGTGGAGGAGGCGGAGTGCCCTGACTCGCCGGAGGAGGAGGAGGCGGTGGCGCCCGATTCGGAAGGTTGATGAGATCCTTCCGCCATAGGCATGGAGTCTTGAGGCAGAACCCAGCCGAGTCTCCCTTCACCGGTAGGGTGGTCAAGCTGGAGGTCCTCAAATCCTCTGTGATTTCATCCACCATCACCCTAGCATATCCTTCTGGAATCGGCCGGCAGTGAAAAGTTGCGCCGGATTTAGTAGGATAAACAGAGCCAAAAGCCGCCTTGACCTTCAAATTCATCCATTGCGCCATAAGGTGGCAATTTTCAGCCTCCATGATAGCATCCACAGGATAGCTGGCAGTAGCCATCAAGGCATGCTCCGGCTGAAGCAGCTCGGTGGAAGCCACGCTGCTTCTCCGCTGAGATGGCGGGGTAACCGGGAAGCTTCGGCAGGTCGTTTGCTGCGATCTGCTTCTCGTTCCTCTATCGCTTGTACCCTTGCATGCAGCGCCTGCAGTTCGGTCTGCTGCACTTTCTTCCTCCTCTCCTGGCATTTGTAACCGCCTGCGTCCGGAAAGCCAACCTTCCACGAAAGGGAGCCTGGCGTGCCTTGTGTCTGTCCAGGGTGCTCAAGATTCCCAAGGGCCATTGTGAGCTCGTCGTTCTCTCTGTCTGGAAAGAACGTTTGCTGCGCTGCTTCGATATATTGCTGAAGCCTCTTGACTGGTATGTCCAATTGATCGTCCGTCCAAATGCACTTCCACGTCTGAGGGTCCAAGGTTCCGCCAGCCTCAAGAACCAAGTCCGCAAGATACGGCCAGTTCATTGTCTACGGTTCGATCCCTTTATCAAGAAGATCATTCTCAGCCTTGGCCCATTTAGGCGGGCTATGAAGTAGCCACGACCCGATGTGATGGTGAAGCTTCTTCTTCGCAGCATTTTTCTTGTTTGTCGCTGACATCTTTTTACTCTTTTACGATGTCTTGTGGGCCACAAATGCGGGCGATCATCTCTGATCTTCTCATATTTGCCCTTGAATTCTGGGGTCTCTTTTTTATTGACAAACTTATTCAGGTCTTTCTTCCAATTCCTGAATAGGCCTGCCATCTTCTTAAGAGCAAAAGACTTGATTAATTGCTCAACTGGCTTCTCCGGATCATCCTCTGGCGGAGGGTGAAATTTGACTTCAGCTCAGTCCAAAGATCATTTTTCTGCATATCATTGACATAAGACACCTTAGGGTCTTCGTTCTTAGGCTTATACCATTGCTAGATGCTAATCGGGATCTTGTCCCTAACCAGAACCCCGCACTGAGCAACAAATGCCTTCTTTGTCCGGATGGGTTCAATCGGTTGGCCGTCGCGCGCGATTTCTATGATCTCAAACTTTTCATCCGAGCTCAACTTTTTCTTCAGGCCTCGTCTCTTTACCGAAGTTGTGCTCGATCCGGAGGGCTAGAAAAAAGAACAAAGACGAGAGTTAATTAATATGTGTACATACCAAAACAATGAATGCATCAATTATCTAGTCAGCACAGCCTTTACTAATATATATACCTGGCCGGACTCGGTTCGGTCACAGGAGCAAATCCTCATGGTCTACTTCTTCTTGCACCGGCATTGGGTCATCGGAGCCATCATAATCATAGCCGGCTGCTTCTTCACCCTCTCCTTCCAGACCATCGGTGTCGTTGAGAAACATCAACGAAGCGACGACATCACTTCATACGTGATTATATCCCTCAACAACGCTTCTTTTGCTTCGTCTCGGGCGGTGTCCATAGTTTCTACAAATATTTACAACATGGCAATTATTATTCAAACATGACAGATGGATATATTAGTGGCAAACGTATAACTAGCTAGCTAATCACAGTAATGAATCATATTAATTAGTGGCCTCAACGCTGCTTCTCTAGGGTTTCGGGTGGCCTCGACAACGCTTCAAGGGTTAGGGGTGGCCTCGAGAACGCTTCAAGGAGGGGGTAATATCGGCAACGACGAGATACATACGCGGGAAAATAATGTTATCGGGGAGGGGGTATATCGACCCCCCACGTGTTGAAGTTATCGGGAGGGGGTATATCGACCCCCCCCCCCCTTCGTGTTGAAGTTATCGGGAGGGGGTATATCGACCCCCCCCCTCCCCACGTGTTGAAGTTATCGGGAGTTTATATCGACACGACATACATACATGCATTGGAAAATAATATATATTTATCGGGGAGGGGGTATATCGACCCCCCCACGTGTTGAAGTTATCGGGAGAGGGTATATCGACCCACCCCCCACGTATTGAAGTTATCGGGAGTTTATATCGACACGACATACGTACATGGGAAAATAATATTATCGGGGAGGGGGTATCCACCCCCCCTCGTGTTGAAGTTATCGGGAGGGGTATATCGACGACGACAGACCCGATAAAACATAAGAAAACAAAGAAGAAATAAAAAGAGGAGAAGAAGAAAGGAATAGCTAGAGGAGAAGATCGAAGAAAAAAAGAAGAAAAAAAAGAGGAGAATAAGAAAGGAATGGTGGAGATTCTATTTTCTCTTCTTCTCCACTATTCATTTCTTCTTCTCCTCTTCTTTTTCTTCTTTTTTCTTCATCTTATTTATTTCTCCTTTTCTTCCTCTCCTCTTGTTCTTTCTTTCCTCTTCTTATTTTCTTCTTTCCTATCCTTATTTTCCTTCCTTCTTAATATCACTTAGCAAATTTTGCAACGATAGGGAGGGGGTGCTCCTGTGGTCTAAAATCCGTCTATGCACGATAGAAATTCTGAAAAAATACATATATGATCCCTCAACGTCCCCGCCTCTCTCATGAACAAAAAAAATCTGTGAATTAAAAAAACATCATGTTCTATGAACAAAAAAACATTATATTTCATCCACATTCGTGCATACATCATATATGTGATCATCTATGAAAAAAAAATCATATTCTATAAAAAAATCATTACATATATATAAAAAACAAGCATATATATATATATATATATATATATATAACAAGCATATATATGAAAAAAAATTGCAAAGGAAGGGCGTGGCGGATAAGGCAGTCGACGAGAGGATCAGCATGACAGGGTCGTGGCGAGGATGGCGTCGGGGCAGAGCGCGGGCGAGGCGGGCAGGCGGCGGCGTCAAGGGGCGGCGGCGGCGGGGTGGGCAGGCGGCGGCGTGGGCAGGCGGGCAGGGCTGCAGCGTCGGGAAGGGGCGGGCGGCGGCGGGCGGCGGCGATGAAGGGCACGGTGAGGCGACGGCGACGGGCGGCGGGAGGCATCGGGCAACTGGCGGCGTCGGCGTCGGGGCGGCAACTGCGAGAGATGAGAGTGAAAATTTCCTAAGTGTGAACTTATATAGCAAAGCCTTTAGTCCCGGTTGGTGGCACCAACCGGGACTAAAGGTGAGATTAGTCGGTTGGTGGCACCAACCGGGACCAAAGGCCTCTTTTCAAGCAGCCCAAAGGCGGGATCGTGACCTTTGGTCCCGGTTGGTGGCACCAACCGGGACTAAAGAACATTGGTCGGTTTGTGCCACTAACCGGGACCAAGGTTCTCTTTATTCCCGGTTGGTGCCACCAACCGGGACCAAAGGCCTTGTGCTGCCCCGCGCCCAAAAGTTTAGTCCCACCTCGCTAGTTGAGAGGGCTCGAGAGTGGTTTATAAGCGCTGTTGCGCCCACCCTCTCGAGCTCCTCTCAACTGCAGGCTTTCGGGCCTAATCTGTCACTAGCTATGTGCCTGTGGGCCTACTTGGCCTCCTGCGGGCCTGAATCCTGACCCATGTAGGGTTTCTAGTCGTATTCAGGCCGTGGGGGCCCAATAGGCGGCACTATTTTTTTCCAGTTTTTTTGTTTTGTTATCTGCATTATTTATATTTTGTTGTTTTTTGCTTTATTTTTTAATTCTTTTTGCTTTTAGTTTTAGAAAAATTATAAACTTTCTGTTAGTGCAAATAGATTTCAAATTTGAAAACACTTTTTTTTCTTTGTTGCTTTATTTATTTTATTTTGTTTCTACTTACAACAAAATACTTATTGTTGCTATTTTTATTTTTTCCAGTTTTTTAGTTTTGTTTTCTGCATTATTTATTTTTTGTTGTTTTTTGCTTTATTTTTTAATTCTTTTTGCTTTTAGTTTTAGAAAAATTATAAACTTTCTGTTAGTCCCATTAGTTTTCAAATTTGAAAACACTTTTTTTGTTTTCTTTGTTTTTGAAGAAGGTTAAGTTTCCTAGCCATGGACATGAGTTATCATTTGATTAAAGGGATCACATTATTAGGAGAATGATGTGATTGACTTGACCCATTCTATTAGCTTAGCACTTGATCGTTTAGTATGTTGCTATTGCTTTCTTCATGACTTATACATGTTCCTATGACTATGAGATTATGCAACTCCCGTTTACCGAAGGAACACTTTGTGTGCTACCAAATGTCACAACGTAAGTGGGTGATTATAATGGTGCTCTACAGGTGTCTCCGAAGGTACTTGTTGGGTTGGCGTATTTCGAGATTAGGATTTGTCACTCTGATTGTCGGAGAGGTATCTCTAGGCCCTCTCGGTAATGCACATCACTATAAGCCTTGCAAGCATTGTTACTAATGAGTTAGTTGCGGGATGATGTATTACAGAACGAGTAAAGAGACTTGCCGGTAACGAGATTGAACTAGGTATTGAGATACCGACGATTGAATCTCAAGCAAGTAACATATCGATGACAAAGGGAACAACGTATGTTGTTATGCGATTTGACCGATAAATATCTTCATAGAATATGTAGGAGCCAATATGAGCATCCAGGTTCCGCTATTGGTTATTGACCGGAGATGTGTCTCGGTCATGTCAACACATAGTTCTCGAACCCGTAGGGTCTGCAGGCTTAAAGTTAGATGACGATCGGTATTATGAGTTTTGTTTTTTGATGTACCGAAGGTAGTTCAGAGTCCCAGATATGATCATGGACATGACGAGAAGTCTTTAAATGGTCGAGACATAATGATCGATATATGGGACGACTATGTTCGGACACCGCAATCGTTTCCGGGAGTTTCGGACACATACCGGAGTACCGGGGGGTTACCGGAATCCCCCTCCCCCCCCCCCCCCCCCGGGAGTTTAATGGGCCAAGATGGGCCTTAGTGGACAAGAGGAGGGCGGCTAGGGCTGGCCACGCGCCCCCTCCCCCTCTAGTCCGAATAGGACAAGGAGCGGGGCGGCGCCCCCTTTCCTTCCCCCTCTCTCCTTCCCTTCATTTCCCCCTCCTACTCCAACTAGGAAAAGAGGGAGTTCTACTCCCGGCGGGAGTAGGACTCCTCCCTGGCGCGCCCTCCTCCTGGCCGGCCACCCCCTCCCTCTGGTCCTTTATATACGGGGGCACCTCTAGACACAAAAATTGATCTCTTGATCTCTTAGCCGTGTGCGGTGCCCCCCTCCACCATATTCCACCTCGATCATATCGTAGCGGTGCTTAGGCGAAGCCCTGCGTCGGTAGCATCATCATCACCGTCACCACGCCGTCGTGCTGACGGAACTCTCCCTCAAAGCTCGGCTGGATCGGAGTTCGAGGGACGTCATCGAGCTGAATGTGTGCTGAACTCGGAGGTGCCGTACGTTCGGTACTCGGATCGGTCGGATCGTGAAGACGTACGACTACATCAACCGCGTTGTGCTAATGTTTCCACTTTCGGTCTACGAGGGTACGTGGACACACTCTCCCGAGCTAAGGCCGCAGTTGGATGCGCCGCTCCTCCAGCGTCCGAACGAGCCCGACCGCGCTCGAAACGGCCCTCTGTGGTGCGTGTCCGGCGAGGTCCGAGCCGCGCCGCCGCGTTTTGCATCACCGGCGTTGAGCCGCCGGCCACCGCCGACATGACCGACCAGGGGCCACCCCCAGGGTCGCTGCCAGCAGGCCCCACGGGCCCCAGTTGACTGGGTTGACCCAGTCAACTGCTGACTGGGCTGCCCGGTGAGACTGACGTGTGGGCCCCACTTGTTTAAAACGTTTTAAAAATAAATAAAAACAGGGCCCCTTTTTCACAGCAGACACATCCGTAAATCAAAAGTTGTGCTTTGCCTTGTTGCCAAAAGAGGATTCCCCCATCAAGGTTCATGCCCTCTGTATCTCGATCAATCCAAGACGGTAGAGCACCACCTATTCCGCCACTCCTATGCATGTGAGGTACGGTTCTTGATCCTTAGTTGGATGGGTCTCGAGAGCTCGACCCCAACCACTAACGATCGTCTTCTTGAAGTTTAGATAGTCCCTTGTGGCTACAATAGAACCTGGATCAACACGTTATTGTGTCAAGAGAAGTTTCAACTGGAGTTCGATAAGAATCTTCGGGGACTTATCATGAGATTTATGCGCACTATCTAATAATGGAAAATGGAAAATTTCGTTCTATATACATTCAACCCACTCTTGGTCATATTTCCTTTTATAGTGTTGGAATAATGCCTGGCCCTCTCCTACATGTCGATCTTTTGGAATGTGGTCGGCTCTTCGCTTGTAGTGGAGTGTCCGATGTGCCCTGAAAACGTCCGAACCTATGCAGATGGACTGGGAGCTGGGCCTAGGCAGCTAACAAGTGGTATCTGAGCCAACAGGTCTTGAGTTCAAGACCCTGCCAATGCAGTATTTCAAAAGATGTCGCGGCCTACATCAATGCCATGTCGAAGGACTATAATAGTGTAGACATGAGAGGAAGTGTTGAAGACATTGTCCGCTTATGTTCATCAGTTCTGACTGATGGGTGAACTTGTTAGGTGCATACAAGTTGCAACCAAGAGGATCAGGGTTGAAAACCCAGTAAACCCAATAAATAATTGCAACATGCCCACGTCATAACTCCAAAGGAACATAGATGTGAGGGGGAATGCCGGAATATAATGTCGGGCCCTCTCCCATAGTTCGGACTGTTATATGAGTTGGGTGAAGCATGCATTCAATATAGAGAAATAGAGGAAGCCATAAAAGGATTTAGTCAGGCTTATTCATACACTACGGTTTACTAGTGAGTGCCCGTGCATTGCCACGATCACCTAACTTGTACCGCGAGAATGAGCTTAGCAAGCGGTGATGATTGCGTTGAGAATCACATTATCTTACACTTGCTTCCTTATACATGACATCATCTTATGTCACTCGAGTTTCCTTCCTTTTTGCACATGAAAATTCAATGCATAATTTTTGTAACTTATGGCATAACTTTTGTGAAGGATTCAACGATGGAACAAGAAACAATCGCATTTCGCAGAAAAGAGAGCACAAACGATAAACATGCATGTACGACAAAGAGCTGAATAGCACGGAGTGAGGAGGGAGATTGATAGATGAATGTGTTCTGAAGAAATTGTGCCCCCCGCTTACGGGATGGTGTTCTCGTGGATCTACTTTAGGTTATCCGTTCCGTTGGTCGTAGGTCGCCTCACACCAAGCTTATCGTCTTGGAATTTATGAGTTTAAACGTATTGTGGTCAGATGAGTACCACGCCAAGCATTCGTAAGGACGAGGAGGATAAGCGACAAAACCGATGGATTGTCGTGTTGAAATAGAGTGTAAAATTGTGTAAAAGAAAGATACAAACAGTAAACTTTTCACACTCAAATTGGTCTTTTTTGCTGAGAGCTACTCAAACATCCAAATACTTTGAAATTTGGCATGGTCATCGCGCACTCAGTCATCTTTCTCCACAAAAAAAGTCTACTTTTTAAAGTTATTTCAAAATTTTAATGATATTTTTGGTTCACTCCCGGGCTCATATGAGCCCGAGAGCAAAAACACAGCTCTCTTGAAAACCCCTTTTTCAAAATCTCACATCTAATCATTGGTGTCAAAAATCAAGAAATCTCACCTCTAACCAATTAAGTATTTAACTTACAAAACGTCGCCGTAGGTGCGATAATTCTAGCAAGAAGATAATGTCCTTGCCAAACCAAACCCTTAGAGCCGGGGATATTCTCCACATTGCCAGCCAGTCATTGTTCTTGCAAAAATCTAGTGGTTTCCATACAATCCAGGTGGTATAGGTTCATATACAATCAGCGTACCAAAATACTACTTCGATAAACGCTGGGACAGTGGCAGGTGACAAGAAGGAAAACAGGGGGTGGCCTAGCAAGCTAGTTGCCCCCTGGTGGCTTTTGCACGCAGGGCCTGCATGCATGGCGCTGCTCGTTCTCCTCGCAGCAACGCCAAGGCACGAAACCCTTCTCAGCTTTTCCCCACGCGTTAACGGATTATGCTATCCTTTTGTCCCTGTCATACGACGAACTCAAGTTCTTTCCTCGTTTTTCGCTGGAGCGAGCCGACGGGACCGACCACGGACAGAAGGATAGATGCTTAGCCACGGCAAGGAACTTTTCAGCACCGGCACCAGGTTCCCTCATGCCGACATGTGTGCCGACAGCACCTCGACTCATTCACTCCTCGGACAAGGACGTGTCCAGATGGAACCGGGAAACCTTGTGATGTCCCCTGAGACACGGCCGTCAGATCATCTAAGTAGTAGTACTACTCCATTGTCAATCAACTGTTAAACTTCTGAAGCACAAGCCAACCGGGAGTGCGGGACAAGTTCCCGGAACCCCCGACGCTTTCGGGCTTGTGGACCCGACGCCGTCAGGGAGTCCTACGGGTGGATTTTATATTAACTTAAAACGAATCATCAAATCAAAGAAATACAAACACACGATGAACACACATCCGACCACTGCATAATTAGGATGCATATAGTCAACACTAGCACACACTGATAAACACGCCAGTAAAAACCAAAGTCATACCAAACAAAAACTATGTCTAAGCGAGTAAAAATAATCCTACATTGAAAACAGCGATAACAAACTACATCGACGATCAAATCCGCATCAACAATCTCTTGACACCCCAAGGATAACGGAAAAGTCCGTCGACACGAATGCCGGGAACGATGCTCAAGCGCCGTTGTCAGCGGATCCAATCACAAATGGATAGATCTAGATTTTTCACCTCAAGGAAACAAGTCTGAGCATATCCAAGCATTGTAAAATCGCAGTTCGCCTGCATCTTGGGATCTTGCCTCATAGATGATGAATTTCTTATTGAAAGCATAGATTCAGAAATAGCCCTAAAATGATTTGTTAGAGAGAAGTTACAGGCTCGGACATTCAGCTCTCAGGAAAATCATGAATTGAGGATAAATGCTCTACTACAAGGGCAAAAACAGGACGTTACTAATGTCCATGAGTGTACCCCTGTTCCTCTGCCTCAATAGTATGTGTATATACAGTGTGTGGTAGAGACTAATCATGCATCAGCCGAGCATTTGTATAACGAGAAGCAGAGCACCACATGTGTATGATCTCCCCAAAACCTACTTACCGTATGTTTTTGCATCCTGCTACCTCTCATGTCGAACTTTTGAACTAACAAGAACATAGACGTATAGACAAAGCAACCGAAGAATTAATATTCATCTCGTCACGGTGATATATCAAAAATCAACTACCTGCATCAAATATATAGTATTGTACTTCCTCCGTCCTTGAAACAGTACTTTCAATTTTGTTGAAGAGTCAAACTATCTCAAAATTTGATCGAGTTTGTGCAAAAATATATCAATGTTTGTGAAACCAAAATAGGTTTATGATGAAAATATATTTTATCATGAATCTAACGCTACTATTTTGATGGCATAAATGTGGGTGTATTATTGAATAAATACGGTCTAACATAAAAAAATTGACTTTCCACAAAGTTGAAAGTACACTCCTTCAAAGACGGAGGGAGTATTTGACTAGACTGCATGCACACTCATGCATATATAATCTCTGAGGTCTCAGAAAAGTAGCTATAGCGCTTAGTAGCATAGAGGAAGGAGAGAAAGAACTTAAAAAGGGGACCATGTGTGAAGACTGGAGCTAGAGTAGAGAGTAAAAGTGACTAACAAATGAGGGCATCTCCAACGAGTGACCCGTAAAACTTGGGGGGGGGGGGGGTGTCCAATCCACAGACACATATGCCAAAGACGAACATCTAAAGCAATCCGCATACATTGTAAGACGGGTTTTAACAGACAGGACGAATTACATGCAAGCTGGATACAGGCAAACTAGATGATTTTCATACAAACAGTAGCACATTTATTACATTTCAGACAGCTTTCATTAAAAAAGGGACTGGTCATAAACCTAGGCTACGTCCAAGTCCTTGTTGTTCCCTTTCGGCGAACGTTTCCTCCATCTGCCGTCTCCATGAGCGGCGACAGTAAGACCCGCGAAATGAAGGTGTGGTCACTGTCGAGGAATAGTAGACATAGGAGATGGACGGGTCCACTTGGGACACAATGCCCCACCGCCTCCCATTCCCAACTCATCCTCGTCGGAGTCTGCGGCCTGTCCTTGAGCGGTGGACGTGAGGTCCACGAAGGAAATGGAGGGGGAGGGGCACTCTTGTGGTTGCACCGGTGTGGCCAAATAATTTTGGCAGCGCGTAGCAACTGCCGGTATTCTCGTCCCGCATCGCCTATGTAGCTAGCACTGTCTCCGCGTCCGGCTGCACCGCCAGTAAGTTGCGAGCGGAGGCTGGAGAACGGGCTACCTCGTAGAGTGCATGCTGCTCGTCGACAAAGCTAGGGTTCGCCACGGCCATGGCTGCCACGTCTTCCTCGCTCGCACGCTCGCCGTAGATCTGACCCCACCACCAACCGATGCTGCTCGAGGAGGAAGCGGTTGCATAGCTGCTCCGCCTGTGCTTGTCGGAACGCCGACATTAGCACTGGTTCGGGCTCCTCCTCCGCCATGATGGCATGACGTGCATTGACGTGCGTGGTAGATATACGTCCCGTCCTGTCCAATAAATGTGTCTTCGGCATTAACAGGTGCAGACACCGGGGATAGGCGCGGGAGATGCCCTCGACTGGCGTGCCGCTTCAGTGCCGGCGCCAATGAGATGTCATGCCCGCTCTGGGCCGGTGCCAATGCGGTCGCGGCTGCTCTAGAGCGGCATGAATGCGAGGAGCAGGCCACGGCGAGAAAGCATGCAGGCATGGCAGCGTCCGGATGCTCGCATAGCCCCCATTCCCGCCCCCAATTTGTCTCCGATTTGTGAGAAAAATGCGTCTGAACCGTCGAACGGGCCAATGCAGGACCGCGTTGGATGTCAAAACATTTTCGGACGGCGCTGTCCGAAAGGTTGCGGGTGGTTCAATGGTCGGCGTTGGAGATGCCCTGAGAGAGTAGATATGATAGGAGAGCAAGAGTAAAGGCAATAATGGTTTATAAAGTCACATGATTTTATTAGGCAATTACGAAAACAAAACTACAATTTTATGACAAAATTGAACATCCATGGAGATTGTCCTTTTCTAAGGGGGCATGGAGACAACCTACCTACTTAAACCATGTACCAAACAAACTACAACTCATATTGCACACTCGGAGTTAACTAGACCAAAACGTCTAATTGAAGTCAGCCGACGTTATGAGACTGACATGTGGGTCAGTTGTTGTGGGACCCATGTGCCAGTCACCTCAAAGTCTGTGACTTAACTCAGGCCATACATACTTTTTAGCACGACAGTAAACAAATTAGTTTGGAATGGAAGATAAAGTCAATAGGCCCACACATGAACGCACACAAGCTAGTTTTATTACAAAAAATACCAGATATCTAGAACGAATAAATCAGCTTTAAGAAAAGAGAAATATCCCCGGGTTCGGACTGAGGAACGTTTTGATGGATGTTGGAGCAGCACTCGGCATCCTATACTAATGCACACTGAAAAAGATGATACTCCCCAGTCGAGGCTTAATCCGACTAGGATGACATTCAAAGGAGTTGCTTCTGTCATCAAGGACAATCGGATAGATCTCTTTGAACGTTGTCTTCGGCGACGAGCACAATATCCATGGAGAGACTCTGTCGTTTGAGGTGGTGGACTTCAAAAGTGAATACCACACAATCTTCGGGCACCCTGTATATGCAAAGTTTATGGCCCGTCCATGCTGCATGTACCTGAAGCTCAAAATGCCTGACCCTAAAGGTGTGATCACGATCACTGCCGATTCCAAGCGTGCGGAGGATATCACGAACAAGAATGCCAACATAGCTGATGTCAACGCAGCTAAAACAGAACTTGTTGCATATAAGCTTGTCGTTCATCGGACTAAGATGCCCCAAAAGAAGAAGCGAACTCTTGAGACAACCTTCCCGTCTTTACCTAGCACGAAGAAAGTTCAGGTTTATCCCAATGATCCAGCCAAGTTGGTGGAGATTGCTGTTGACCCTGACCCAAAATAGCAAAGCAAGCTCGTCAGCTTCCTCCATGAGAATTGGGATATCTTCGCATGGTAGCCATCTGACAAGCTTGAAATTCCAAGGGAGTTGGCTGAGCACCAATAGAACATGCATGAGGGAGCCAAACCAATGAAACAAACTCTTCGTCTCTTCTATGATCCAAAGCGTCAGGCGCTAAGGGAAGAGGTAGTAGATCAAAGAGGTTGAACACTCGGAATGGGTTTTGCATCTAGTTGGCATACCCAAGGAGAAAGGAACTTGGCACACGTGCATCGACTTCAAGGATGTCAAGTGAGTGTGCCCCAAGGATCATTGTCCTTTGCCTTCATAGATGTTGTGCTTTTTGGACACTTAATCTGGCTATTATGAGATCAAGAGAAAGGATTCGGATCAAATAAAAACTGCATCCATAACCCCTTTTGGGGTGTCCTCTATATTACCATTTGTTTTACACTAAAGAACACTCGGGGCACCTACCAGCGAACCATTCAAACATATTTGCACACCGAAATTGTTGTGCACACGCACTACACCACAACACTACATCCCCAACAGCTAGGTTGGTGGGGAATACAACTTGTTCCAACAAACAGTCCGTCAGGAAAAACTATTGCCGACCAACATTGTGTGTTGAGGAAAGTCCAGACGGGAAAACCCTTTCCCGACCGACATAGCTTTCCCGACCGACTGCTTGATGGCTATGGAATATCTTTCCCGACCAACAGCCTGTTGGGCCTACCATGGGCCTTTCCCGACCAACAATCTGTTGGGGCAGCTACAGGAATTTCCCGACCGACTATTGGATAGAGTATTCTTTCTCATCCAACATTCTGTTGGGCCTAGCATTAGGCTTTCCCAACCGACTACCAGACGGGGTTTCTTTTGCCAACCAACAATCAGATGGGGTTTTCTTTTGCCGAACAACAGTTCATCAGCATTTTGTTTAGCCAACCACAACTTCAATTAACATATGGTACTGATTGTCACATACATATAGTTAATGTGCTCTAAGCATAATCACCCAAACACCATAAATCAGGCTCACATCGGGACCACCAAACATTTTTTATTCCATT
This sequence comes from Aegilops bicornis, assembly GCA_021605145.1. Classification (NCBI taxonomy): domain Eukaryota; kingdom Viridiplantae; phylum Streptophyta; class Magnoliopsida; order Poales; family Poaceae; genus Aegilops; species Aegilops bicornis. The sequence continues at coordinate 750,889,299 of CM038675.1, forward strand.
AAGAAATTGGCACATACATACGTTTCAATCTGTTCTAAACAAAACCATTGAGACACTATACATCAGGTTTACAAAAGGACAGCCAAAAGATGCAAGTATGAGACATCAGTTGTACAAAATGAAAGCTAAAACATCTAGATGACGTGGATCGTTGGCTTCATGGTTCCTTGTGAGTGTAGTCCTTCTGTTTGCTTCCTGCAAAAGTTAATCAATTCGCAATTATAATACACTATTAGAAACTATACTACAGTACCAAAACCAACATACAGGATCATCGCATTCTCAAAAATATAAAGAGTAATAAATACAGAGAATTCAATAATCATGTGTTAACAGTAACGTTGATCCTTGGTTGAGATTGTTAGCACTAATCTCTATATGTTGTATCCGCGTACTTATTTTGCTTTCGTTATGCATGTAACATAGATGGTATAGGAGAATATAGTTGTCGAAGCTTAAATCGAGTGGGCGGAGGAGGTGAGATACCGGGCTGCCGTGCAATGCGGCATGCATGGTGAGATGCCGATGGCGGCGTGAAGCCGCGGTGCTGTGCGATGCAGCACGCCTTGTGAAGCGGCAAGGCGCTTGACAACTGGAATGGCTGGACAAATATCAGCTAGAGGAGAATAGGCAAGTTACTTAGTTTGTTAGCTGCATGGCTGCTGACCAGGTGTGTGGCCGTTGAGTGGAGCTGCGCAAGTGGACATGCATGCATGTAGGGATTACTAAGTGCATGGAGTTAGTTGTGTGAGTGGGCGTGAGTTAGTGCCTAGACGTGACGTTAGTGGCCGGATGTGGCGCCTGAGTGGTGCGTGAAGGTTAGCTCCCTATGTATATATAAGTTACAATGAGAAAAGAGAAAAGAGGCTGAGAGGGCTCGAGGAAAAATGAAGCATATGTGCTTTTCACCAGGAGACAAGGCAAAGTTAGTTTTCTCCATGGTGAAGTGTTTGTGTGTGTGTTTTCTGCACTGGTGTGTGTGTCCTTGTGTTATTGAGAGAAGATAGAAACCACAAGAGAGATGTGAGAGGAAGAAGAGGTGCTGCGAGAGGCAGCGCCAACAGAGATCACCCCAGCCGGCCCACCATCTCCATAAGGAGTTGATAGGTCAGCAAAGGCATTTGTTTCTACTCTTTAAAAATAAGATAAATTACTCTATTGGCATAGGGGAAAAAATTGGAGTGCGCATGATCTTGAGGTAGCAGAAGAGTTTGAAGCATCTATTTGTGTTTATAAATTAATTCTGTAATATATAAATCATTGATTCTTTTGCATTTGTGTTACTGCCAGCATCTCATTCTGAACAGTCTATAGTTTGTGAAACCATTCTCATTGAAAAATTGCCAAAAACTAATAAGAAAACCCAACCTTCTTTTTAAAGGGACCTGCTTATCCACTAACTACAGTTACCTGAATAATTTTAGCATTCAAATTAGTAGCATTACCAGCCTTGGGTTCAATAAATAATTTTACATCAACTTAATTCAAAAGGATCAATCTAATATAGTATGCATATTAAGAAGCTACATCAGTTTGCGATGAACATCATTCCTATCTGCAGCAAGAGTTTTCAATGTGCACAAACCTTGACAAATGATGTCCGGTCGTCGGCTTGCCTCTCACCAGACCAGGATGTGCGCCACTCAAAATTCCTGAACAATAGTGGTTGCTAATCAACCGAAACAGGAGAAACAAGGATTCAGGCTAACCAGCTGAAGCAGGATAAAAGATGCACCAAAACAAGCTAGAAACGATGTGCATACGTCAGCATGCATCCTTACAAAAGGAGCACATAGGAGATTTCTTTTCACCAAAACGATTAAGAGAAAAGAATGGCGCTGAACTAAACAAAGGGAAGTGATCATAAGTTGAGTCATATTCTTAAAAACGATGATCAACAAAACTCATTGGAATAAGATTTAAATTACATGGTCGAATAAGATCTCCTTATCTCGATGAATCTCAAACTGGGATTTCGATATCTCAATAAATCTGAGATTCAGAGTTTCTAAAAGCTGCAATAATGCTTTACAAATTAGAGCTTACATAAAAGTAAATAATATCTTGCCCAGAAGCCGAGGTAGGGACTCATTGAGTATGAGTATGACTATAAACTGCAAATGTACGCTAGCTCTAATCTTGGTTGAAAGTTTTGAGAGCCAATTCTGAAGGCATCACACTGTCAGTACCTGCAACATCTCAAGTAATATGAATACCAGTTTTGTGTAAATCATGTACTAACATTAAAAATCAATGTTGAATTTACACAACCATACTGTCAGCAACAAATGCATGAATGAAACAAAAAGAATGTGGCTTATCTTATAATAGTAGGAAGAGCAACATAAATCCATATTCTCCTTGCAATGTGGCTTATCTAATAAAAGTATGAAGAGCAAAATAAATCTATGTTCTCCCAGCATTCTATGGTGCATGTTTTGCCTTGTTTGTGAGCAGAAGAATATGCAGGTGTTGGGGAACGTTGCAGAAAATTAAACTTTTTCCTACGGTTTCACCAAGATCCATCTATGAGTTCATCTAAGCAACGAGTCATGGGAGAGAGATTGCATCTACATACCACTTGTAGATCGCGTGCGGAAGCGTTCAAGGAACAGGGGATGATGGAGTCGTACTACCGTGATTCAAATCACCGATGACCAAGTGCCGAACGGACAGCACCTCCGCGTTCAACACACGTACGGAACGGACGACGTCTCCTCCTTCTTGATCCAGCAAGGGGAAAGGAGAGGTTGAGGAAGAAGGCTCCAATAGCAGCACGACGGCGTGGTGGTGATGGAGTGACAGTTCTCCGGCAGGGCTTCGCCAAGCACACGCGGAGGAGGAGAGGTGTTGGGGAGGGGAGGGGCTGCGCCTGTTAGTGAGTGTTGCAGCCCTCCCCTCACCCCTCTATATATCGGGGAAAGGGCAAGGGGGGGCCGGCCCTCTAGATGAGATCTAGAGGGGGCGGCGTGGAGGAGGGCTTGCCCCCAAGCAAAGGGGCGCCCCCACTAGGGTTCCCCCAACCCTAGGCGAATGGGCCCAAGGGGCGCCCAGCCCTCCAGGCTGGTTCCCTGCCCTTGTAGCCCATGAGGCCCTCCGAGAGGTGGCCCCTCGGTGGACCCCGGAACCTCTGCGGTGGCCCGGTACAATACCGATATGACCCCGAAACTTTCCGGTGTCCGTTTGACAACTTCCCATATATAAATCTTTACCTCCGGACCATTCGAACTCCTCGTGACGTCCGGGATCTCATCCGGACTCGAACAACATTCGGTAATCACATACAAGTCTTCCTAATAACCCTAGCGTCACCGAACCTTAAGTGTGTAGACCCTACGGGTTCGGGAGACATGCAGACATGCCCGAGACGGCTCTCCGGTCAATAACAAACAGCGGGATCTGGATACCCATGTTGGCTCCTACATACTCCTCGATGATTTCATCGGATGAACCACGATGTCGAGGATTCAAGCAACCCCGTAAACTATTCCCTTTGTCAGACGGTATGTTACTTGCCCGAGATTCGATCGTCGGTATCCCAATACCTCGTTCAATCTCGTTACCGGCAAGTCACTTTACTCGTACCGTAATGCATGATCCGTGACCAGACACTTGGTCACTTTGAGCTCATTATGATGATGCACTACCGAGTGGGCCCAGTGATACCTCTCCGTAACACGGAGTGACAAATCCCAGTCTCGATCCGTGTCAACCCAACAGACACTTTCGGAGATACCTGTAGTGCACCTTTATAGTCACCCGGTTACGTTGTGACGTTTGGTACACCCAAAGCACTCCTACGGTATCCGGGAGTTACACGATCTCATGGTCTAAGGAAGAGATACTTGACATTGAAAAAGCTCTTGCAAAACGAACTACACGATCTTGTGCTATGCTTAGGATTGGGTCTTGTCCATCACGTCATTCTCCTAATGATGTGATCCCGTTATCAATGACATCCAATGTCCATAGTCAGGAAACCATGACTATCTATTGATCAACGAGCTAGTCAACTAGAGGCTCACTAGGGACATATTGTGGTCTATGTATTCACACGTGTATTACGATTTCCGGATAATACAATTATAGCATGAATAAAAGGCAATTATCATGATCAAGGAAATATAATAATAATGCTTTTATTATTGCCTCTAGGGCATATTTCCAACAGTCTCCCACTTGCACTAGAGTCAATAATCTAGTTACATTGTGATGAATCGAACACCCATAGAGTTACGTGTTGATCATGTTTTGCCCGCGGAAGAGGTTTAGTCAACGGATCTGCGACATTCAGATCCATATGCACTTTGCAAATTTTTATGTCTCCATCTTGAACATTTTCACGGATGGAGTTGAAGCGACGCTTGATGTGCCTGGTCTTCTTGTGAAACCTGGGCTCCTTGGCAAGTGCAATAGCTCCAGTGTTGTCACAGAAGAGTTTGATCGGCCCCGACGCATTGGGTATGACTCCTAGGTCGGTGATGAACTCCTTCACCCAAATTGCTTCATGCGCTGCCTCCGAGGCTGCCATGTACTCCGCTTCACATGTAGATCCCGCCACGACGCTCGCTTGCAGCTGCACCAGCTTCTTGCTCCACCATTCAACATATACACGTATCCGGTTTGTGACTTAGAGTCATCCAGATTTGTGTCGAAGCTAAGCGTCGGCGTAACCCTTCTGACGAGCTCTTCGTCACCTCCATAAACGAGAAACATGTCCTTTGTCCTTTTCAGGTACTTCAGGATATTCTTGACCGCTGTCCAGTGTTCCTTGCCGGGATTACTTTGGTACCTTCCTACCAAACTTACGGCAAGGTTTACATCAGGTCTGGCATACATAATAGATCCTATGGCCGAAGTATATGGGATGACGCTCATCTCTTCTTTATCTTTTGCCGTGGTCGGGCATTGAGCCAAGCTCAATCTCACACCTTGCAGTACAGGTAAGAACCCTTTTTTGGACTGATCCATTTTGAACTTCTTCAAAATCTTATCAAGGTATGTGCTTTGTGAAAGACCTATGAGGCGTCTCAATCTATCTCTATAGATCTTGATGCCTAATATATAAGCAGCTTCTCCAAGGTCCTTCACTGAAAGACTTTTATTCAAGTAGGCCTTAATGCTGTCTAAGGGTTCTATATCATTTCCCATCAAAAGTATGTCATCTACATATAATATGAGAAATGCTACAGAGCTCCCACTCACTTTCTTGTAAACGCAGGCTTCTCCATAAGTCTGCATAAACCCAAACGCTTTGATCATCTCATCACAGCGAATGTTCCAACTCCGAGATGCTTGCACCAGCCCATAAATGGATCGCTGGAGCTTGCATACTTTGTTAGCATTCTTAGGATCGACAAAACCTTCCGGCTGCATCATATACAGCTCTTCCTTAAGATAACCGTTAAGGAACGCTGTTTTGACGTCCATCTGCCATATCTCATAATCATAGTATGCGGCAATTGCTAACATGATTCGGCGGACTTAAGCTTCGCTACGGGAGAGAAAATCTCATCGTGGTCAATCCCTTGAACTTGCCGATAACCCTTAGCGACAAGTCGAGCTTTATAGATGGTGACATTACCATCCGCGTCCGTCTTCTTCTTAAAGATCCATTTGTTTTCTATCGCTCACCTATCATCGGGCAAGTCTGTCAAAGTCCATACTTTGTTTTCATACATGGATCCTATCTCGGACTGCATGGCTTCAAGCCATTTGTTGGAATCCGGGCCCGCCATCGCTTCTTCATAGTTCAAGGTTCACCGTTGTCTAACAACATGATTTCCGTGACAGGGTTGCCATACCACTGGTGTGGAACGTGTCCTTGTGGACCCTCTGAAGTTCAAGAGCAACTTGATCCGAAGCACCTTGATCATCATCATTAATTTCCTCTCTAGTAGGTGTAGGCACCACAGGAACATTTTCCTGAGCTGCACTACTTTCCGGTTCAAGAGGTAGTACTTCGTCGAGTTGTACTTTCCTCCCACTTACTCCTTTCGAGAGAAACTCTTTTTCCAGAAAGGATCCGTTCTTGGCAACAAAGAGCTTGCCCTCGGATCTAAGGTAGAAGGTATACCCAATGGTTTCCTTAGGGTATCCTATGAAGACGCATTTTCCCGACTTGGGTTCGAGCTTTTCAGGTTGAAGTTTCTTGACATAAGCATCGCATCCCCAAACTTTTAGAAACGACAGCTTAGGTTTCTTTCCAAACCATAATTCATCTGGTGTCGTCTCAACGGATTTATACGGTGCCCTATTTAAAGTGAATGTAGCTGTCTCTAGTGCGTATCCCCAAAATGATAGCGGTAAATCGATAAGAGACATCATAGATCGCACCATATCCAATAGAGTGCGATTACGACGTTCGGACACACCGTTCTGTTGAGGTGTTCCAGCGGCATGAGTTGTGAAACGATTCCACATTTCCTTAAGTGTGTACCAAATTCGTGACTTAAATATTCTCCTCCATGATATGATCGTAAGAACTTTATTTTTCGGTCACGTTGATTCTCTACCTCATTCTGAAATTCCTTGAACTTTTCAAAGGTCTCAGACTTGTGTTTCATCAAGTACACATACCCATATCTACTTAAGTAAATGCGTGAGAGTGAGAACATAATGATATCCTCCGCGAGCCTCAACGCTCATTGGACCGCACACATCGGTATGTATGATTTCCAATAAGTTGGTTGCTTGCTCCATTGTTCCGGAGAACGGAGTCTTGGTCATTTGCCCATGAGGCATGGTTCGCATGTGTCAAATGATTCATAATTGAGAGACTCTAAAAGTCCATCGAATGGAGCTTCTTCATGCGCTTGACACCAATGTGACCAAGGCGGCGGTGCCACAAGTATGTGGGACTATCGTTATCAACTTTACATCTTTTGGTATTCACACTATGAATATGTGTAACATTACGCTCGAGATTCATTAAGAATAAACCATTGACCATCGAGCATGACCATAAAACATATCTCTCATATAAATAGAACAACCATTATTCTCGGATTTAAATGAGTAGCCATCTCGCATTAAACGAGATCACGATACAATGTTCATGCTCAAACTTGGCACTAAATAACAATTATTGAGGTTTAAAACTAATCCCGTAGGTAAATGTAGAGGTAGCGTGCCGACAGCGATCACATCGACCTTGGAACCATTCCCGACGCGCATTGTCACCTCGTCCTTCGCCAGTCTCCGTTTATTCCGCAGCTCCTGCTGTGAGTTACAAATATGAGCAACGGCACCGGTATCAAATACCCAGGAGTTACTACGAGTACTGGTAAGGTACACATAAATTACATGTATATCAAATATACCTTTAGTGTTGCCGGCCTTCTTGTCCGCTAAGTATTTGGGGCAGTTCCGCTTTCAGTGGCCCTTTCCTTTGCAATAAAAGCACTCTGTCTCAGGCTTGGGTCCATTCTTTGACTTCTTCCTGGCAACTGGCTTACCGGGTGCGGCAACATCTTTGCCGTCCTTCTTGAAGTTTTTCTTACCCTTGCCCTTCTTGAACTTAGTGGTTTTATTGACCATCAACACTTGATGTTCTTTCTTGATTTCAACCTCTGCTGACTTCAGCATTGAGAATACTTCAGGAATGGTCTTCACCATCCCCTGCATATATTAGTTCATCACAAAGCTCTTGTAGCTTGGTGGGAGCGTGAAGGATTCTGTCAATGACCGCCTCGTCCGGAGGTTAATGTCCAGCTGGGACAGGCGGTTGTGCAACCAGACATTTTGAGTATGTGCTCACTTGTAACTGTTTTCCTCCATCTTACAACTATAGAACTTGTCGGATACTTCATATCTCTCGACCGGGCATGAGCTTGGAAAACCATTTTCAGCTCCTCGAACATCTCATATGCTCCGTGTTGCTCAAAAGCGCTTTTGGAGCACCGGTTCTAAGCTGTAAAGCATGCCGCTGAACGAGGGAGTAATCATCAGCACGAGACTGCCAAGCATTCATAATGTCTTGGTTCTCTGGGATGGGTGCATCACCTAGCGGTGCTTTTAGGACATATTGTTTCTTGGCTGCTATGAGGATGATCCTCAGGTTCCGGACCCAGTACGAATAGTTGTTTCCATCATCTTTCAGCTTGGTTTTCTCTAGGAACGCGTTGAAGTTCATGTTGACATGAGCGTTGGCCATTTGATCTACAAGACATATTTTGCAAAGAATTTAGACTAAGTTCATGATAATTAAGTTCATCTAATCAAATTATTAATGAACTCCCACTCATATTTGACATCCCTCTAGTCATCTAAGTGTTACATGATCCGAGTCGACTAGGCCGTGTCCGATCATCACGTGAGACGGACTAGTCATCGTCGGTGAACATCGCCATGTTGATCGTATCTTCCATACGACTCATGTTCGACCTTTCGGTCTCTTGTGTTCGAGGCCATGTCTGTACATGCTAGGCTCGTCAAGTTAACCCTAAGTGTTTATGCATGTGTAAAACTGTCTTACACCCGTTGTATGTGAACGTAAGGATCTATCACACCCGATCATCACGTGGTGCTTCGAAACGATGAACTTTAGCAACGGTGCACAGTTAGGGGGAACACTTTCTTGAAATTATTCTAAGGGATCATCTTATTTACTACCGTTGTTCTAAGTAAACAAGATGCATAAACATAATAAACATCACATGCAATTATATAAAGTAGTGACATGATATGGCCAATATCATATAGCTCCTTTGATCTTCATCTTCGGGGCTCCATGATCATCTTATCACCGGCATGACACCATGATCTTCATCATCATGATCTCCATCATCGTGTCTCCATGAAGTTGCTCGCCAACTATTACTTCTACTACTATGGCTAACACGTTTAGCAATAAAGTAAAGTAATTTACATGGCGTTGAATCAATGACGCGCAGGTCATACAATAATTAAGACAACTCATATGGCTCCTGCCGGTTATCATACTCATCGACATGCAAGTCGTGATTCCTATTACAAGAACATGATCTCATACATCACAATATATCATTCATCATTCATCACAACTTCTGGCCATATCACATCACATGACAATTGCTGCAAAACAAGTTAGGCGTCCTCTAATTGTTGTTGCATCTTTTACGTGGCTGCAATTGGGTTCTAGCAAGAACGTTTTCTTACCTCTGAATAACCACAACGTGATTTTGTCAACTTCTATTTACCCTTCATAAGGACCCTTTTCATCTAATCCGCTCCAACTAAATTAGGAGAGACAGACACCCGCTAGCCACCTTATGCAACTAGTGCATGTCAGTCGGTGGAACCTGTCTCATGTAAGCGTACGTGTAAGGTCGGTCCGGGCCGCTTCATCCCACAATACCGCTGAACAAGAAAAGACTAGTAGCGTCAAGCAAGTTGACAAGATCTACACCCACAACAAAATTGTGTTCTACTCGTGTAATAGAGAACTACGCATAGACCTAGCTCATGATGCCACTGTTGGGGAACGTTGCAGAAAATTAAAAAATTTCATACGGTTTCACCAAGATCCATCTATGAGTTCATCTAAGCAACGAGTCATGGGAGAGAGATTGCATCTACATACCACTTGTAGATCGCGTGCGGAAGCGTTCAAGGGAACGGGGATGATGGAGTCGTACTCGCCGTGATTCAAATCACCGATGACCAAGTGCCGAACGAACAGCACCTCCGCATTCAACACACGTACGGAACGGACGACGTCACCTCCTTCTTGATCCAACAAGGGGGAAGGAGAGGTTGAGGAAGAAGGCTCCAACAGCAGCACGACGGCGTGGTGGTGATGGAGTGACAGTTCTCCGGCAGGGCTTCGCCAAGCACACGCGGAGGAGGAGAGGTGTTGGGGAGGGGAGGGGCTGCGGCTTGGGAGTGTGTTGCAGCCTCCCTCACCCCTCTATTTATAGGGAAGGGGCAGGGGCCGGCCCCTCTAGATGAGATCTAGAGGGGCGGCGGCCAGGAGGGGGCTTGCCCCCAAGCAAAGGGGCGCCCCCACTAGGGTTCCCCAACCCTAGGCACATGGGCCCAAGGGGGCGGGCCCAGCCCTCCAGGGGCTGGTTCCCTGCCCCTCAGGCCCATGAGGCCCTCCGAGAGGGGTGGCCCCTCGGTGGACCCGGAACCTCTGCGGTGGCCCGGTACAATACCAATATGACCCCGAAACTTTCCGGTGTCCGTTTGACAACTTCCCATATATAAATCTTTACCTCCGGACCATTCCGAACTCCTCGTGACGTCCGGGATCTCATCCGGGACTCGAACAACATTCGGTAATTAAATACAAGTCTTCCTAATAACCCTAGCGCCACCGAACCTTATGTGTAGACCCTACGGGTTCGGGAGACATGCAGACATGACCGAGACGGCTCTCCGGTCAATAACCAACAGCGGGATCTGGATACCCATGTTGGCTCCTACACACTCCTCGATGATTTCATCGGATGAACCACGATGTCGAGGATTCAAGCAACCCCGTAAACTATTCCCTTTGTCAGACGGTATGTTACTTGCCTGAGATTCGATCGTCGGTATCCCAATACCTCGTTCAATCTCGTTACCAGCAACTCACTTTACTCGTACCGTAATGCATGATCCCGTGACCAGACACTTGGTCATTTGAGCTCATTATGATGATGCAGTACCGAGTGGGCCCAGTGATACCTCTCCGTAACACAGAGTGACAAATCCCAGTCTCGATCCGTGTCAACCCAACAGACACTTTCGGAGATACCTGTAGTGCACCTTTATAGTCACCCAGTTACGTTGTGACGTTTGGTACACCCAAAGCACTCCTACGGTATCCGGGAGTTACACGATCTCATGGTCTAAGGAAGAGATACTTGACATTGGAAAAGCTCTAGCAAAACGAACTACACGATCTTGTGCTATGCTTAGGATTGGGTCTTGTCCATCATATCATTCTCCTAATGATGTGATCCCGTTATCAATGACATCCAATGTCCATAGTCAGAAAACCATGACTATCTATTGATCAACGAGCTAGTCAACTAGAGGCTCACTAGGGACATATTGTGGTCTATGTATTCAAACGTGTATTATGATTTCCGGATAATACAATTATAGCATGAATAAAAGACAATTATCATGAACAAGGAAATATAATAATAGTGCTTTTATTATTGCCTCTAGGGCATATTTCCAACAGCAGGCTATTGTGAAAGTCAAGCTGTGCCAAACAATAAACATTCCAAGTTTCAGATAGGATATGAACCAAGAAAATACTGATTTTCTATACAGACATCACACTTGTGCTGATTTCCGCGAAGAGGTGCAAGCTGTTGGCGGCGTGGGATGGCTTCGGCTCCTAGTCCAGCATCGCTGCGGTGGCCTCCCACTCCGTCCAAGTGTATGGGATGCAAAGAAGGATCCTGGGAAAATATGGGATACATGAACTATTCTGGAAGTTACAGAACTACTGAATCAAATTTAAAGAGAAAATTAAACTGTAAAATCTATAGAAGCATGACTTTATAAATACAAACTGCTACATATGTATTTTATCTTCATTCCAGAAAAACTGAACTAAGTTTAATATAGTCTTATGTTTGCCAGAATTCTACAATGCTTAAATAGAAGTCTGAAACATTAGTATGATTATTTGGACTTTTTGTGGAACCTGAAGCTAGTTCTCAGGGTTGTCCCTCGTCTCAAAGCACAGATATGTGGATACATTTATCTATCTATATATATATATATATATATATATATATATATATATATATATATATATATATATATAGGACAAATGTTTCCTACAAGCAGTGGTAGTTACCACCACTTGCGTTTTGTATGTTGTATGTAGTATCTGTCGGAACCGAGTATATGCGTGTAGTATGTAGTATATAACAATGATTAGGTAGTATATATACTAATTTTTAGGTAGTATGTACCATTTTAGAGTATGCTCATTTTTACGTACAAATATGTACGTATTTTACAAATATAACAAAAACTATGGGCTCATATGCAATTTTTCATGCAATTTTGTTTTAAATATCTTAGTTATATTATATTTATATATTTAAATTAATAAAATAATTTATATAGTACCACATGGTAGTATATGAGACATGTGGGGTAACTACCAACGGGTGGTAGGATTGATTTTCCTATATATATATATATATATATATATATATATATATATATATATATATATATATATATATATATATATATATATGTATATATATATATATGACAAATGTTTCCTACAAGCAGTGGTAGTTACCACCACTTGCGTTTTGTATGTTGTATGTAGTAGCTGTCCAAACCGAGAGTATGTATGTGTAGTATGTAATATATAACAATGATTAGGTAGTATATATACTAATTTTTAGGTAGTATGTACCATTTTTTGAGTATACTCTTTTTTACATACAAATATATATGTATTTCACAAATATAATAAAAACTATGGGTTTATATGCAATTTTTTCATGGAACTTGTTTTGAAATATCTTAGATATAGTATATGAATTTATTTAAAATAACAAAATAGTATATATAATACCACATGATAGTATATGAGACATATGGGGTAACTACCACTGGGTGGTAGGATGGATTTTCCCTATATATATATATATATATATATATAAAGTAATGAATTTCCATATGATGAATACCCTTGTATTGACCTTCAGGCACACATAGCATAATATGATAGTCTGGCAAGGGTTCAAACATCACAACCTACAACTCACAAGCTCTAAAGTTCACAATTCAATCACAACTAGTTCATAAAAAATAGTAGCTAATTAAGGTTTCCTGCAACACTACTGAAAGGAATACCTGTAGCATAGATTCTTTTTTTCAGTAATAGCATCAAGCTTGTTCTTCTCAAGTTCTCATATCCAGAAATCACACGAGATGTACTTCTTAGACTACATTGCCGGCTACCTCATTAGCAGATAGAGCCCCTGTTTTTGATGCTCTGCTTGTTGATTGAGCTCGAGCTCACATACAAAACGATGCTTGCTGGATAGAAGTACTATTCCAAGTCATGGCTGATCTGAACGGAAAAGGGAAACGCAAATAAATCAACTAATGGCTGGGGATGGGTGGAGAGGGAGAGGAGAGCGAAAAGAACACAAACCACCGGTGGGAGGGGAATCACCAGCAGTCAACGACCGGATCCTTCTTCAAACGAACCGGCGAGCGCAGATCGGAGGAAGCCCATGGCGTGGTGGCGGTGGTGGCGGCCCCTGGGTGATGACCGACGAGCGAGGGCGTGAGTGCTCTCTCTCGCAGGTGACCCACCTCTCCCTCCCTCCCTCCCTCCCTCTCTCAGCCCCGGATCTGAGGGGGATGGCGGCGTCCACCACCGCGCCTTGGCCTCTCCCTGAACTCCAGCGCAGGGTCAGTAGTGTTCGGGCGTGGCAGTGGGGGTGCAGGAGGATGAAGGAGACAGGTGACGGCGTGGTGGAGACGGGCGGCGGTCAGCGGCGTCAGGCGGCGGAGGGAGTGCGTGAGAGGATTTAGGTTTGGGGGATTTGGATTTGGTTGTGGCACATATTGAAGGCCGAATGGAAAAATAGGAAGGAGGCTTGGCGCTAAGTTTTTGGCCCGCGCGTGCAAAGACGGGTCGGCTCAATTGGTGATGAACAGTCGGTCGGCATTAATCCCCGACCAGCAGTCTGATGGAGATATAAGCTTTCCCGACCGATAGTCCAATGTGAAACATCCAAGTATTGCCGACCCACGGTTGGACACAATACATCAGTATTACCGACCAACAGTTGGATAGAAGTTTTCTCGACCAACAGACCGTTGGCAAAATTGACTTTTCCTAACACACATCGATAGGGAAATCTACAACATGGTGTAGTGACGATTGTTTGGCAGACGATTTTTGGACGATGCTTGCATCAATGGCTGCTGCATGCAGAACATTTGTGATAAACGGCTGTAGTTCTCTGTCGTCTCAAAATCGTGCACAAACGATCGTCCGTGTAGCAGCGCTCTTTGCACACTCAGATCGCAAGCAATTTGCAAGCATATGTCGACGACATTTTTGTGAAATCCGCCCGGGGATTCGATCTCTTGGCCGACCTCGCTAAGACGTTTGCTAACCTCAAGAGGTACAACATCAAGTTGAATCCAAACAAATGTGTGTTCGGCGTGCCTGCGCGAATGCTACTCGGTTTGCTCGTGCATGCGTGCGGAATCGGAGCAAATGCTCAGAAGATAAGCGCCATCATCAACTTGGCCAAACCAAGGGAGCTTCCAGATGTCAAGAGACAGACCAGATGCTTGGCATCCCTCGGACGGTTTATATTCAGACTCAGTGGAAAGGCAGTGCCTCTTTACTGACTGATGAAAAATACAAACAATTTCTAGTGAATGCCCGAAGCTCGGTTAGATTTTGATGACCTATAGTGGCTGCTATCGACGCTGCTGGTACTTGCATCTCCACGGGATTCGGAGCCAATGCTCCTCTACATCGCGGGCACCACCCGAGTGATCAAGGTTGTGTTCACAATCAAAAGAGAAGAACAAGCAGTAGTAGAAAAAGGGTCAAACGTGAAGCACATTAGTGCCGATTTGTATAAGAGCCGGCACAAATGTATACATTAGTGCCGGTTCCAACGGCTAGCCTTTAGCACCGGTTCGTGGATAACCTTTAGCACCGGTTCGTGCCACAAACCGGTACTAATGAGGGTGGTGGCAGGATGTTGTCAGTCTGGGCCCCCTCCAGCACCTTTAGTACCGGTCCGTGCCACGAACCGGTACTATAGGTCCTCCTGCATATAAACCCTTCGTCCAGCTCGCTCTGTTCTGCGCCGGTTGCCGGCGCCTCTCCTCTCTGTTCTTCCTCTTCTCCCCTCGAGCTCATCACACATTTTGCCCAAAATTTGTCAAGATTTGAAGGCCCCCATCCATTCAAGTGATCACAAAGGTTAGCAACTTTGTCCTTTCATCTCTCATTGCTAGATTAGCTCTTGCATTGGTTCATATAGTTATTAATTTGTGAGTTTAGTAATTTGGGAGGAAATATATATATGTGCTAGTATTTGATTTATATGCAATTTGAGGTCAAAATAACACTTAGTTTGCATATGTAGGTGTGGTTCACTTAGTGCCTTCTAAATCTCTGTCGTAACCACCGTCGATCGCCCGCACCGTCTCGTCGCCGGCACCACCTTGTGGTGAGCCTCTTGTTCATGAAATTTTATATAAAAATTGATGTTTCTGTGATTTGGATATATAGTTACTCGTATAATAATTATCTTACCCGTCGTTGTTTGTTATACATAGTGCCATGGTTTTGATATCCGTCCCGTCGGCCCTCGTCCTTGTTATGATTCGGATGTGGTATATTCTCTTTTAAAACTATTTGTTGCATTTCGTGTTTATGACAAATTATGCCCATCAAGTTGACATAGATATTTTTATCTAGGAGGTATGTGAACCGGAAATTCCAACCGACCCTATTGTCTAGAGGTTAAATTTAGTTGAAAGAGAAAACGAGTACTTGAAAGAAAAATTGAAAAGAATTGAGGGGGAGAAGATGGAATTGGAGTTGCATGTTGCCGATGTCGTCGATGATCACAAGATGAAGATGGAGAAAATGCGCTTGAAGATTAGAAAGATTAGAAAATATGCCATCGATAGTGAGGCTTGGTATCATTATGCTGTTGGATCAATTGTTACCTTAGTTGCGATCTTGATCGCATTTGTTGTTGCATTTAAATGCTTTAGCTATAGAGTTATTTGTTTGTTGCATTTAAGTGTTGTATGAACTTTATGTATGAACTTGTATTAATTTGGTCTATTCGGTGTTGTGTAATGAAGATGAGCCGCAATGGATGTACGATGACCGATGCTCTCCCAGTTCGTTGAGGGCGTGCATACTTTTACGCTTGCGGCTGAGGCAAACAAGCGGGCGGATGGTTTTATGCCTTGTCCATGTGCTGGCTGTAAGAATGGTCGCAATTACTCTCGTCAAGAACCATTCACGTCCACCTGTTTGAGTCCGGTTTCATGCCCCACTATAATGTTTGGACCAAGCACGGAGAAAGAGGGGTTATGATGGAAGACAATGAAGAAGAAGAGGACGACGACAGCTATCCTGGCCATGGGTTCCCTGAATACGATGATACAACAATGGGGAAGAAGCTGAGCCGGTAATGCGGGAAGGAGCTGGGCGGCAATGCGGGAAGAAGTTGAAGAAGAGGCATCGGATGAGCCCGTTGATGATCTAGGTTGGGCCATTGCCGATGCAAAGAGAAGCTAGCATAAGTGATTTGGAGAAGAAGAAGTTGCAGCGCCTGTTAGAGGATCACAAAAAATTGTTGTACCCAATTGCGTAGGTGACAAGAAAAAGCTGGGCACCACACTGGAATTGCTGCAATGGAAGGCGAGAGAATGGTGTATCGACAAGGGATTTGGAAAGTTGCTGGTAATGATAAAGGATATGCTTCAAGGACAACGAATTGCCCGAGAGTACGTACGAAGCAAAGAAGGATGTCTGCCCTCTAGGGTTAGAGGTGCAGAAGATACATGCATGCCCTAATGATTGCATCCTCTACCGCGGTGAGTACGAGGATTTGAACGCTTGCCCGGTATGTGGTGCATTGCGCTATAAGATCAGCCGCGATGAGCATGGTGATGTCGAGGCGGCGCCCGGAAGAAGATTCCTGCCAAGGTGATGTGGTATTCTCCTATAATACCACGGTTGAAACGTTTGTTCCAAAACAAAGAGCATGCCAAGGCGATGCGATGGCACAAGGAAGACCGTAAGAAAGACGGAAAGTTGAGAGTACCGGTGACGGGTCGCTGTGGAGAAAAATTGAAAGAAATGCACGGAAGGAGTTTGCAGATGACGCAAGGAGCGTATGGTTTGGTCTAAGCGCAGATGGCATTAATCCTTTTGGGGAGCAGAGCAGCAACCATAGCACCTGGCCTGTGACTCTATGTTTGTATAACCTTCCTCCTTGGTTGTGCATGAAGCGGAAGTTCATTATGATGCGGTGCTCATCCAAGGCCCTAAGCAACCCGGCAACGACATTGATGTGTACCTAAGGCCATTAGTTGAAGAACTCTTACAACTGTGGAATGGAGCAGCTGTACGTGCGTGGGATGAGCACATGGGGGAAGACTTTGACCTAATGGCGTTGTTGTTCGTGACCATCAATGATTGGCCTACTCTCGGTAACCTTTCGGGACAGACAAACAAGGGATACCGCGGATGCACGCCTTTGTTTGGATGATACCGGCGATATATATTTGAATAGTTGTATGAAGAATGTGTACCTGGGACATCGTCGATTTCTTACGATCAGGCATACCGTAAGAAAGAAATGCAATCATTTCAAAGGTGAGGCGGATCACCGGACGAAGCCTAGCCACCGGACTGGTGCTGATGTACAAGAAATGGTCCAGGATTTGAAGGTGCTATTTGGAAAGGGTCTGGCGGACAACCTATTCCAAAGGACGCCGACGGACGCGCACCCATGTGGAAGAAGAAATCTATATTTTGGGACCTGCCATATTGGAAAGACCTAGAGGTCCGCTCCGCAATCGACGTGATGCACGTGACGAAGAATCTTTGCGTGACCCTGCTTGGCTTCTTGGGCGTGTATGGGAAGACAAAAGATACACACGAGGCAACGGAGGACCAGCAATGTATGCACGGAGAAGACGGCATATATCGAGGGTCATGCAAGCTACGGTCTTACCAAAGAAGAGAAGGAAATCTTCTTTGAATGCCTTTCAGTATTAAGGTACCGTCGGCTTCTCGTCGAATATAAAAGGAATAATAAACATGGCAGAGAAAAGTTCGAACCTAAAGTCTCATGACTGCCACGTGATTATGACGCAACTGCTATGGTTGCATTGAGGGGCTTCTACCGGAAAACGTTCGATTAGCCATTGTGAAGCTATGTGCATTTCTCAATGCAATCTCTCGAGAAGGTAATCGCTCGTAAATCATACCAATGTTAGAGAATGATTTGGTGCAATGTCTTGTCAGTTTTGAGTTGGTGTTCCCACCATCCTTCTTCAACATCATGACGGACGTCCTAGTTGACCTATGCGAAGAGATTAACATTTTGGGTCCTGTATTTCTACACAATATGTTCCCCTTTGAGAGGTTCATGGGAGTCTTAAAGAAATATGTTCATAACCGTGCTAGGCCAGAAGGAAGCATCTCCAAGGGCCATCAAAATGAGGAGGTCATTGAGTTTTGTATTGACTTTATTTCTGACCTTAAGCCGATTGGTGTTCCTGAATCGCGGCATAAGGGCAGGCCCGGATGGAAAAGGCACGCTAGGAGGGGAACAAATAATATGTATGGACGGAAATTCTCTCACTGAAGCACACTACACAGTTCTACAGAATTCTGCCTTGGTGGCTCCGTATATGGATGAACACAAGAATTTGCTACGCTCCAAACACCGGGCGGTCTCGATGACTGGATTACAAGTGAACAAACCAGGAGTTTCGCCACCTGGTTGCGGAATCGCATTACCATGCATGACACCTCTATTGAAGATGACCTGTACTTGCTGTCCCAGTTACCATCTTGAATATAATGACTTTCAAAGTACGAGATAAATGGTAATACATTTTACACGATCGCCCAAGATAAGAAGAGCACCAACCAAAACAGTGGTGTCCGCTTTGATGCGAAACCAAGACGGAAAGGAAACATATTATGGTTATATACAGGACATATGGGAACTTGACTATCGACGTGGTTTAAAGGTCCCTTTGTTTCGTGCAAATGGGTCAATATGACACGAGGCGGGTAACGGAAGACCCGATGACGGAATGACAACAGTGGATCTCAACAATCTTGCGTATGCAGAGCGAACCATTCGTCCTAGCCAATGATGTGGCACAGGTTTTCTATGTGAAGGACATGTCTACCAAGCCAAGAAAATGAAAAGATAAGGAAGCGAATGCATCGTGCGATGAGCCAAGCGGCACATAGTTCTTTACGGGAAGAGAAACATCGTGGGAGTGGATGACAAAGGCAGACAAGTCAGAAGATTATGAAAAGTTTGATGAAATTTCTCCATTCACGGTGAATATTGACCCGAGCATCCCGTTAAATGATGAAGATTTTCCATGGTTACGGTGCAAAGGGACACCTGTGAAGAAAAAGTTTCACACCCAAAGATCCGGGATGTGATCGGCTTCACTATCACCACTTTCTTACGTGTTTCACACCCGGAGGAATCTCTGTAATAGTTAGGGTAGTTATGTGTTTTGGCATTTGAAGCGAAGAAATTTTATGTGCAAACAAATTCTTTCATGCCTTTACTGATTTTTAAAGTTAAATTATTAACAAACTAGTGATTCACACTAATTTCAAATAATTCAAAATTTAAACTATTCAAATTTGAAAACTACGGGCACTAACAGAATGTTTGTAATTTTTTGTACCTAAAGCAAAAATATTCACAAAGAAACTCTAAATACACAAAAAAAAACAAAAAAAAAATAAAGCAAAAAAAAGCCCACCTACTAGGCCGTAACGGCCTGCATACGACTAGAAACCCAACCTGTGTTGGGCCAGGATGCAGGCCCGCAAAGGCCAAGTGAATAACAGGCAACAAAAGAACACGTAGGCCCAGTGGGCCTGATTTGGAGAGGAGCTCGAGAGAGCGATCGCACGAGGTTTATAAACCATCGCGGTCGCCCCTCGGCTAGCGAGGTGGGACTAAACTTGCACCGCACCTGCCCTAACAAGACACCCTTTAGTACCGGGTCGTGGCACAAACCGGTACTAAAGGGGGGCCTTTAGTACCGGTTTGTGCCACCACCCGGTACTAAAGGGGTCATGAGGCGCCGCAGCCTAGCTAAAACAGGCTTTAGTACCGTTGGTGGCTCCAACCGGTACTAAAGGTGCCTTCTATATATACAACAGCTACGAAAATTTCAGTTTCCCTCTGTTTGTTCCTCTGTTCCGTCGTCTTCGTCGCCGTCGCCGCCGCCCTCGATCGTCTCCATCGCCGCTCGTCTCCGTCACCGCCCCCGTCCCCGTCGCCGCCCCCGTCCCCACCGCCGCCCTCGTCTCCGTTGCCGCTTTCCCGTCCCGTCGCTTGCCGTCCCGTCCCGTCGCGCCGTCCCGCCGTCGCCGCCCGTCGCCTGCCGTCGCCGTCGCCGCTTGTGAGCTCTCCCCCTCTAACCCCTCTCCCTCGCCCCCGGCGGCCACCATGGGCGCCGCCCCTCCCCGAGCCCATACACACACACACACAAGCATGATGAACACACACACATACACGTATGTATTTAATTAGTTTAGATTTTGTATGTTTAATTAGTTTAGATTTTTTAGATTATTGTTTTTTCACTAGTATATATGTATGAATGCATGATAGATGGATATAATTAGTGTTTAATTAGTATGAGTTTTTTTTATATAATGTTGTTTTTCTGTTTTTTAATGGATGTATAGAAATTGTTTTTTATGTTTTTAGTGTTAGATGCTTAATTAGTATGAAATAGTATATAGATTTTTGGAATAGTAGAAATGTTATAAATTTTAGTTATCAAAATCCAATCATTAAAAATATTATTTTTTGGGCATATAGCTAGTATTTGTTATCGACGATGCCCGCCCGCATCCTCGCTGTCGACCCGTCATGACGACGTCCAGCCGGCCCATGCCCGGCCCTGGCTCCGCTGGCTGGCACCGGCAGGTACTGCCTGGAGGGGCGCGCCACTTGATGAGGAACCCGCCCCGGGTCCCGTCGTCGACCCCGATCTCGTTTTGGTGGCGTTCGTGGGCGATCTTGGTGCGGAGGGACCCGGCCCGCCGGAGGAGGTACGTCGCGTTGTGGAGGAGGACGAGCACGTCCATCGCTACATGGTTGCGTTAGAGGGCGGCAGGTTCTCCAATACCGGCAGTATCTTGAGGATCTCACATCAGCTATGATCCTGTGAGGGTTCCTTCTCTTTGGGTGTCCACCGCCTTGACGCAGAACCATGAGTGTCCTAGATTCTTCTGTAGTATTCGATCTTTAATTAGCTAGCCAGTGATGTACTATTCAATATTATATATTATTCGAGACGATGTATTCGAGATTGTATCTATTATTCTAGACAAAGTATTCGAGATTATATCTATTATTCGAGACGATGTAATTTGAATACTAAATTGTTTTATATTTCTTTTGAATTAGTTAAATAAAAGCTATGGCAGACAATACCGGCAGAGAGGAGAACAGACCATGTTCGATATGATACGAGGCGAGATGATAATCGTAATGAAGAAGATTATGACGGCTCAATTTCTAAACAACACCGGAGAGGGTGATATGATATTCGATCGCGACGACCGAATTGATGAAGTCATGAACTACGATTATGACGATGACGAAGAACATGTTGATCCTGAAACAACAAAGACCGGCGAGGTATATATATTTATATAAGCAGGTTTCTGGTGATCATCATTTGTTCTTTCAGCCATCCGGGTCGAGCAAATCTTCAGACAAAAGGACGAAACGAGGCCCGAACAAAAAATTAAAGGAGGGCGTATAGTACAATATCGAGGCAGTCAGACCTAATGGCGAACCATTAGCGCCTAAGAAGATTGCGGACAAGTTCATTCGTCAGTGCGGAGTTCTTGTGAAGGACCAACTCCCGATCTCCCTTCAAGAATGGAGAGAGCCAGCAAAAGACAAAGGACAAAAAGGCAAAGAGGACGCTGCTCCACGTCCAGACGTTACTTTTGTCGACAAGAATAAAAAAGATCCGCTTTGGGATACTCTCATGGAACATTTCACCCTACCAGATCATTTCACAGAAGCAGATGTGCAGAAAGTCAAGGACGCTGCTCTTAGGAAGATAGCGTTTGCATTCAAGAACCACAAGAATCGTGAATGGGACAAGTACGTCAAGGGAGGAAGGAAGACTCCAAAGATTCGAGGGAACACTAGAGAACCAACGTGCTCATTGGGACGATTTCGTGAAATTCAAGGATTCAGAATTAGCTAAGGAGCGGTCGAGAATAAACAAGAAGAATGCCGAAAAAAAGGATAAGTTCCATAAGTGGGGCCGGTGGCTATGCGGTGGCAATGCCTAAGTGGGATAAGTCCGAGAAAGAGATGGAGGATGCAGGTGCCACTCCGGTTACTAAGAGCTGGCCCCCAGTGGTCGGGACTTGGTTCTATGCGCATGGGGGCGTTGGATCGAAGGCGAGGCAATGTTTCGACGAGGGCAAGTCTGAAGGAGCCGACGATGCGATACTTGTTGCAATAGAAGAGGCACGAACGGGGTGTTCCAGCCCAACAGAGAGAACGACGAGCTTACGCTGGCGTTCTGGGAAATCCTGAACACCGGGAAGAACACGAGGCAAGGCGCTATTCCGTGGTATGAGGGGTTTTCAGACTGGAACAACGACTACGTAACCCGTGCGAGAAAGAAGATTAGGGAGGAGAATAAGAGGAAGATGGAGGAGGAGCGGAAGCGGGACTATGAACGCCTTCAAGGCCTAGAAGCAAGTCAAGCGGACTTGGCAGTCAAATTCCAGCGGCAGCAGGAGCAGATCGACTCACTTAGCCAGCAAAGGGGGTCTCAGCAGCTGCAGCAGCTAGCGGATGATCCAGCATTGGATAGCACCGCCCCATCCATGCACGTAAGCAGCGTGGGTTCCGCCCGGACGACGCAATGCTGGTAGATACCCGTGGATGACATCACGGAGAACACTAGCTGCGAGCTACACGTCAAAATGAAGAACATATCCATGAAGGTGGCGGACGGAGAAGCTTTTCGGTTACCCCCAAAGCAACCTACCATTGCATCCCGATTCCAGAGGGCTATGCTCGTGTCATGGTTGACGAGGTGGTGCAGCCATATTCAGAGCTAGAGCTTGACATTCCTGGAGGTGAGGACTGTAACGCCCGGATAATCATGCTACAGTAATCTCACGTTGATGGTGCCACGTCACCTCTGTCACTGTAGTTAACCACGGGTTAGATCAAAACGGTTTCGAAATTCAATTCAAATTTATGATGACAATAAAAGTTTTCAAAAATTAAAACTAAAATGTTCGGGGGTTGTCAAATATTACAAAGTTAATTATGGTGGGGTGCACACATTTTTATAAAGTGTCTGAATATTTTAAAATGAATTAAACAGAAAAGGAAAAGTAAGAAAAGAATAAATAACAACAAAATAAAAGTAAACAACAAGTAGAAAACCCCCTGGGCCACTTGGCCCAAATGGCTGAAGTTGCCAGGCCGGCCCACCTAACCCCCCTCCTTCCTCTTCCTCTGTTCACCCCCACCCCCGTGGACACAGAGCGCCCGTCCACGGCGCCGATGGCCACGCGGCGGCCATCCGGTGCACCCCGGCGCCTACTAGGTCGACGGCAACCCCTCCCAGACGCCCCGAAACCCTAGAGCCCCCTCGCTTTCTCCCTCGCCCCCAGATCCCCTTCTCTCCCTCCCTCACCGAACGCCATCGCCGTTTCTCCGCCGCCCTCGCGGCCACCGTCCTCCACACGCCCTTCCATCATGCCGTAGACGTCCGCCGTCCTCCTCCCCGTCGACCGGTGCCCGCCGTTGGAGCCGGAAGGCACCATAGCGTCGGATCCACCCCGTCTTCCTCCTCGGGTCACCGCCGCCTCGCCAACAACTCCGGCCGCCCCTGCAGCTCCTAAACCGCCACCGAGCCTCCTTGTGCTCCGCGGTGAGCTCTCCTTCCTCCCCGCTTCTCCTCCCCTCGCTCCCCTAGCCTCTTGCGCTACCGTAGCCACCGCGCCGCCATGGCCGAGCTCGGCTCCGCAAAGCAGCTGGCCGCCGTCGTTGCCTTGCTCGCCTGAGCACGTGGACGTGCTCATTGCAGCCCGCCGAGGCCGCCCGTGCCGCTTGCCCGCCTCGAGGACCCCCGTAGCGCGATCCCGACGAGGTCCCGAATCCCACCGCCGCCTCCGCCGCTCGCCGGCATCGATTCCGGCCAAGTCCGGCGATGCTACGGCCACCACTGGACGCGGCGCTGAGAGCTCGTTCGAATGAGCCTAGCCCCGCTCCTCCCCGAGCCCTGTACGCGTTTTCCGGCGAGATCCGTGTTGCGCCGCCGCGTTTGGCGTCGTCGGCGTTGAGCCGCCGGCCACCGCCAACGTGGCACACACAGGGCCACCACAGGTCATCGCCGATGGGCCCGTGGGCCCCGTTGACTGGGTTGACCCAGTCAACGTGCTGACTGGGCGTCTCTGTGACGCTGACGAGCGGGCCCTACCGCTTATTCCTAATTAAAGTGTTTTTCATAATTAAAACTAATTAATTTAGTTAATTAGTCCATGACAGGTGGGGCCTTCCTGCTAAATAACTCTGTCTTAGTTAGTTTAAACTTACATTAGTCTCATCGTCCATGATGTGGGACCCACGGGTCAGTTTGACCTAGTCAGCCAGTCTGTTGACTGCTGACGTCATCAGCACGTCATGCTGACATCATAAATCCATTTTTCGAATTAATTAATTAATTAATTAAATTCCAGAAATTAATAAAATCTTTAGAAAATCATATCTTTTAATCCGTAACTCCGATGAAAATGTTTTCTATATGAAAGTTGCTCAGAAAAATCCGACGAATCCGGATACGCAGTCCGTTCGTCCGCCACACCCCCCTAACCTATCGAACCCGCAACTTTCCCCTCCGGCTCCTCTGCCCGAAATCATGAAACACTGGGAATACTTTCCCGGATGTTTTCCCCCTTAACCGGTACCACCCCATACCACGTTAGGGCACGCCTAGCATCATTACTTGTCATGTCATGCATCGATATGCATATGTTTACGTGGTATTCATTGTTTCTTCCCCCTCTTCTCTCCGGTAGACTACGAGACCGACGATCTGCCGCCCGATTCGACTACGGTGTTGACGACCCTCTCTCTTGCCAGAGCAACCAGGCAAGCCCCCCTTTATCACCAGATATCGCCTACTCTCCTCTATAACGCTTGCATTAGAGTAGTGTAGCATGTTACCGCTTTCGATTATACCTATCCCGATGCATAGCTTTGTCCATGTTACTACATTGTTACCTTTACCGCAATCCTATATGCTTAGTATAGGATGCTAGCATTTTCATCTGTGGCCCTACATTCTTGTCCGTCTGCCGTGCTATACTATCGGGCCGTGATCACTCGGGAGGTGATCACGGGTATATACTATATACTTATACATGATACATGTGGTGACTAAAGTCGGGTCGGCTTGTGGAGCACCCGCGAGTGATTCACGGATTGGGGGCTGAAAGGACCTTTGTCCCGACGGCCCTCTGGATGGATCTTTGAGGCGGAGCGACAGGGCAGGTTGAGACCGCCTAGGAGAGAGGTGGGCCTGGCCCTGTTCAGCGTTCGCGGATACTTAACACGCTTAACGAGATCTTGGTATTTGATCTGAGTTGGCTACGAGCTTATACGCACTAACCATCTACGCGGGAGTAGTTATGGGTATTCCGGCGTCGTGGTATCGGAAGCACTTGAGACGTCGGCGTCGGGCGGCGCGCGCCGGATTGGACTGGAACGCCTGCTAGGCTAGTGCCTTCCGGCCGCCCTACGCAACGTCTGCAGGTGTGCTTTCGAGGCGATGGGCGGACCCTGCGGCGCTTAGGTTTAGACCGGCGTCTTTGGCCTCTCTGTTGTGCCTAGGTGGGGCTGCGACGTGTTGATCTTCCATGGCCGGGCATGACCCAGGAAAGTGTGTCCGGCCAAATGGGATCAAGCGTGCTGGGTAAGATGGTGCACCCCTGCAGGGAAGTTAATCTATTCGAATAGCCGTGATCTTCGGTAATAGGACGACTTGGAGTTGTAGTTTGACCTTATGACAACTAGAACTGGTTACTTAATAAAACACACCCTTCCAAGTGCCAGATATAACCGGTGGTCGCCCTCTCTCAGGGATATGAGGAGGGGATCGCCGGGTAGGATTATTGCTATGTGATGTTACTTGGAGGACTTCAACCTACCCTCCTCTACCTGTTGCAAGAAGGTGACCAGAAGCGTAGTCTTCGATAAGACTAGCTATCTCCCTCTTATTCTGGCATTCTGCAGTTCAGTCCACTGATATGGCCCTTTACACATATATCCATGCATATGTAGTGTAGCTCCTTGCTTGCGAGTACTTTGTATGAGTACTCACGGTTGCCTTGTTTCCCCCTTTCCCCCTACCTCTATTCGCTTGTCGCAAACTGCACGTTGGAGCCTGTGAGCTGACGCCACCGTCGATGACGACTACTACCCCGGAGGTGCCTACTACTATGTGTAGCCCGCTGGCGACGACCAGGAGTAGCTAGGAGGATCCTGTGCAGGAGGCCTGCTCCTCTTCGATCTGTATCCCGGTTTGTGCTAGCCTTCTTAAGGCAAACTTCTTTAACTTATGTACGTACTCAGATATTGTCGCTTCGGCTGACTCGTCTATGATCGAGCACTTGTATTCGAGCCCTCGAGGCCCTGGCTTGTATTATGATGCTTGTATGACTTATTTTATTTGTAGAGTTGTGTTGTGATATCTTCCCGTGAGTCCCTGATCTTGATCGTACACATTTGCGTGTATGATTAGTGTACGATTAAATCGGGGGCGTCACAAGTTGGTATCAGAGCCGACTGCCTGTAGGAATCCCCTTTCCACACTCCTTGGCCGAAGTCGAGTCTAGACATTGCAAAAACATTTACTAACTTGGTTGTGTGCCTTACAGGCCCACGTCTCCATCGGGTGGTACTAGGATCTTTTACTCCTCGACCTTTACTCTGGGACTCTGAACTCTCTTCTACTCGTGTTAAACGATTTTACTAACTAACACTAGGATCCCGTGACCACATTCACCCCAAAGTTGGATAAAGCCATAGTTGTTTCTTGGAATTGTATTTTGATCAATTTCCACACTGTCATTTGACTCCTTTGAAACGTCTTTGTTTTCAGATGGAACCCACGAGGCAGGTCGTGGCGCCACACGACGGCCATTGGTGCCTCGGGATCACTGCGGTGCTAGCAGAGATGATGACCTATCGGGTTATCGCTGGCACTGAGTACACCGTCTTTGAGGAGTACCAGGACTTTAACCAGGAGCAGTACCGCGCCATCGTCCACCTCTACTCTCGGGAGTATGACTCCACTACTGTGCTGCACACCGCACATGGTGTTGGGGTGACTATCGACATGGCAGTCCACGATGCTGCTTATGCTGCTCTGACACGTCTTCGTGGAGAGTATCGAGAGTTGGACACCTCCCCCTTCAGGCACATTGCTATCGCGTCTGATGTTGGTGAGGAGGGTTACTACACTGCTGCCTACTCCACTGTCACCAGAGAGCCCTTCTACCATCAGAACTTTGTTACGCATGTCGATGGGCTGGATCGAGCTAACCGAGCTCTTCGCCACGAGTTGTACATCACCCGT
Organism: Aegilops bicornis; assembly: GCA_021605145.1. NCBI lineage: Eukaryota > Viridiplantae > Streptophyta > Magnoliopsida > Poales > Poaceae > Aegilops > Aegilops bicornis. Next base: position 750,916,665 of record CM038675.1, read on the forward strand.
CAGCACCTTTACCGTGCTCTGACGCTACTGCACCCCTTTGTCCGATCCAGAGAGCTGCCACGTTCTGCGATCTACCCAGCCAGGACCGTGATGCCCCAGGCTGTCGGTTGGCCAGAGGTGGGAGGCTACTCTCCCGCACTTGGTCCTCTTCTACCACTTGGTCGTCGGGTTCTGCACCAGAGTATCCGCGGCCCCCAGGTCACTAACGTGGAGGACTATTCGCTGCCACACTACCAGCTTTCAGGCTACAGCTACCTCCGCAGTACCGCGTGGGACTGATGTAGGCTTGCTTGTTAGTGTTAGATGCATTCGCCGCGAGCCTGCGTGCCGCCTATGATGCCTTAGTCTATGTATTGAACTCTGTGTACCGAACTCTATGCATGATCCCTTTTGTAAGATATGCCGACTACTATGTAGTTTCTATCGTGCTGCTTTCATTATGCATGTTTCATCATGAATGCTTCTGGTCCTTTGCATGAATTTCTCAAATGCTGAACTACCCCTGTTATATAATAGCAGGATGGTTAGACCAGCTGGTCATGGTCGTGGTGGCAACTTCCCACCACCGCCTGAGTACATGGCTGGTATGATCCAACAGCTTGAGATGAATCGCCAGTTCATGGAGAACATGATGGCTCAGTTCCTCGCCCAATATGAACCAATAGCCAAACACAACAACTCTACAGATTTCATACGCCTCAACCCAAGTGTGTACCGCAGCTCAACCCAGCCATTGGATGTCAAGGATCGGCTCCGTGACATCACCTATGAGATGGAGTCTGCTGATATACCCCCTGCCAGCTATGTCACTTTTGCTTCCTTCTTCCTGAAGTGACCCGTAGCTCAATGGTGGGACAGCCACAGGCGTACTCTGCCAGTTGGAACAATCATCTCCTGGCCAGACTTCCAAGCTGCTTTCCGTGCCCGCTTCATTCCTCAAGGAGTCATGGACCGGAAGAAGCGTGAGTTCCGCAACCTCACCCAAGGCAACAAGACTGTTGAAGCTTATCGTGAGAGTTCTGGACTTGTCTCGCTATCTTTGAAGAGGATATTGCAACTCATGCACGCAGACAAGAGAAGTTCTGTGACGGCCTTCAAGCTGACATCAAGCTCGCACTTCTAGTGCACGACTTTGCTGATTTCGCCACCTTGGTGAACAAGGCTATCAATGTCGAAACTGGTCTGCAGGAATACCAGAGCTCTAACAGACGCAACCGTGACACGGGCCCATCTTCGGGCCCGTCCTCGCAGAAGCGTAAGATATGGATTCCCAACAGCATGTACCAAAGAATGCACCTGCTCCAAGGCGAGCTATGCTGCACCTCGTCGCCTACTTCAACTAAGCAGCCAAAGCTTCCAGCTCCACCACCCCAAGCTCCTGCTCCCACCCCCAATAATGGTTTGTGCTTGGTGTGGACAACCAGGGCACCGTGCTAGAGAATGCAACTGTAACCGTAATCGGTGGCCCTTCCAAATGATCGGCCGTGGAAACACCCAGCCCCGCAACAACACTGCCAAGCCTTATGGTCGAGTTCAGGCCAACCACGTTGATCTGAACGAAGCTCAAGACCAACCTGCTACTGTGATGGGTACACTTCTCGTAAATTCAGTACCAGCATGCGTTTTATTTGATACAGGGGCATCGCATTCATTCATGTCTGAAGATTTTGCATTCATGCATGGTATTAAAAGTGAAGACATGAATGCTTCACTATTAGTACACACCCCCGCGGGCCAATGTCAAACGTCCATGATTTGCAATGACGTCCCAGTTGAAATCGAAGGACTGGAATTCCTTGTCTCACCCATCGTGCTGAAGTCTTGTAGCATTGACCTCATTCTGGGAATGAATTGGTTAAATGCGCATACTTCTTCCATAGTTTGCGCCACGAAGACCGTCCATCTGCTACACCCTTCAAATGAAATAGTCACTTACCAAGCTCATCTGGTGCAAAATGCCGAGGCAAGGCTCTATGCGTTGAATGCTTTGAACGCTGCACCACTCGAGGGTATTGAAAACATTCCTGTCGTTCGCGACTTCCAGGACGTTTTTCCTGAAGAACTTCCAGGGATTCCCCCTGCTAGAGCTGTCGAATTCGTCATCGACTTGAAACCAGGCACCACCCCTATAGCCAAGCGGCCCTACAAGATGCCGCCGCATGAACTCCTTGAGCTCAAGGAGGAAATCGAAAAATCTCTTCAAAGTGGTTTCATTTGCCCAAGTTGCTCTCCTTGGGGAGCACCTTCTCTCTTTGTCAAGAAGAAGGATGGGACAAACCGATTGGTCCAAGACTACCGTCCTATAAATCAAGCTACCATTCAGAATAAGTATCCTCTTCCTCGGATCAATGATCTGTATGATCAACTGGCTGGTTCGTCAGTGTTCTCGAAACTCGACTTGAGGTTGGGTTACCACCAGATCCGTGTTCGTGAGGAGGATATCCCCAAGACCGCATTTGTGACTCGTTATGGTTCATACGAGTACACCGTCATGTCTTTCGGCCTAACCAATGCTCCAGCCACCTTCTCTCACCTGATGAACTATATATTCATGGATTACCTCGACAAGTTCGTCGTGGTTTATCTGGATGATATCCTGATATTTTCCAAGAATGAAGAAGAACATGCTGAACATCTTCGTCTTGTCTTTGGAAAAGCTACGAGAGCATCAACTCTATGCCAAGTTCTCCAAATGTGAATTCTGGCTTCCCAAGTAACCTATCTTGGGCATGTCATCTCTAAGGATGGTATTGCCGTCAACCCTAAAAGAGTTCAGGCTATTCTCGATTGGACTCCTCACGAAGAACGTTAAGCAAGTCGGAAGTTTTCTCGGTCTACTTGACTATTGCCGTCGATTCGTCGAGAACTTCTCCAAGATTGCCGTGCCTCGACTAACTTTGTTGCAAAAGGGCGTCAAGTTCCAATGGACAGATAAATGTCAGGAAAGTTTCCAGGCACTCAAAGACAAGTTGACTTCTTCCCCAGTGCTAGCTCCTCCTGATACTAAGAAGGACTTCGTCATTTACTGCGACGCTTCCCATCAGGGATTAGGCGGTGTCCTAATGCAAGAGCGCAAAGTGGTTGCTTATGCCTCTCAGCAATTGCGCCCTCACGAAGAGAACTACCCAGTTCACGACCTCGAGCTTCTGCTTTGTCATTCATCTTGTTGAAGCGATGGCGACTTTACCTTCTCGTGTCGCTATGCGAGATCTTCACTGACCACCAAAGTCTGAAGTATCTGTTTACTCAGCCAGACCTGAACCTCCGTCAGCAGAGATGGATGGAGACTGTTGGAGACTTTGATTTGGGTATTTCCTATATGCCGGGCAAGGCTAATGTAATGGCTGATTCCTTGAGCCGCAAGTCTTACTGCAACCACCTTCAGGTTCACAAAGTTCAGCCCCCACTTGTTGAAGAATTCAGAAAGCTGAACCTCCATATTGTTCCTCCGGGTGCACTCCCTCCCCCTCCTCCGGAGTTCCAGAAGATGAATCTCCGTGTTGTTTCCTGTGGTTCCTCTATACCTGGCCGTCGAACCCGATCTCGTGGGCTCCATAAAGACAATGCAGGGATATGACTCAAGTCTACAAGATTAAGCGAGACCTCAAAGAAGGAAATCCCTCATTCTTCACTATTAGCGATGATGGCGCCTTGTACTTCAAAGGCCGCCTAGTGGTGCCGTGTAAGAAGGAAAACCTGAATATGACTCAGGAGGTTATGAAAGAAGCTCATGATACGCCTCTATGTATCCACCCTGGTAGTACGAAGATGTATCAAGACATTCGTCAGAGATTCTGGTGGTCTAATATGAAGCAGGACATTGCTCGCTATGTTCTTTGAGTGTGACGTTCTTTGTCGTATCAAAGCATAACATCAAAGGCCTGCTGGAACTCTGCAACCTATCTCTATTCCTGAATGGAAATGGGACCATGTTGAAATGGACTTCGTCACTGGATTTCCCAAATCGCAGAAAGGTAATGATGCTATTCTTGTCGTCATTGACCGGCTTTCTAAAGTTGCTCATTTTCTGGCGGTCAAAGAAACGATCACTGCTAGTCAGCTTGCAACTCCCTATATGTCCAGAATTGTTTCACTTCACGGTATTCCACTGGTTATCAGTTTGGACCGTGGCAGCTTATTCACTTCAAGATTCTGGGCAAGTTTTCAAGAAGCTATGGGGACTCACTTATCTTTCGATCTGCGTTTCATCCGCATCCACAAGGGCAAGTTGAGCGTGTCAACCAAGTTCTCGAAGACATGCTCCGAAGCTTGTGTTATTTCCTTCGCAAGAAATGGGAGGAATCTCTCCGTATGCTGAGTTCTCTTATAATAATAGCTATCAAGCTAGTCTCAAGATGGCCCCTTCAAGTGTTATATGGACGAAAGTGCCGAACCCTCTCGAACTGGTCGACATCGGGAACGTCCACTCTTCGTCCGGATATTATCCAACATGCCAAGAACAAGTCCGCATTATTCGCGAGAATCTCAAGACTTCTACCACGCTAAAAGAGTAATTATGACCGTCATCACAAAGACATGGTCTATCAACTTTGGCGAAAAGGCCTATCTTCACGTTACACCAATGAAGGGTGATCACCGCTTCGGGATCAAGGGCAAGCTAGCTCCTCGCTATATTGGCCCATTCACTATTCTGGAAAGGCGTGGAAAAGTGGCATATCAACTGGAGCTTCCGTCGAACCTTTCTCAGGTTCACGATGTGTTCCATGTGTCACAACTCCGATGCTGCTTCAAGGACCCAATCCGAGCAGTGGACCATGAAATGCTCGAATTGCAACAGGACCTCTCCTATAAAGAGCATCCGGTCCGCATTCTCGACCAAGCTGAACGCCGCACACGTCAGAAGGCGATCAAGTTCCTCAAAGTCCGATGGTCGAATCACTCAAGACGAAGCCACACAGGAACGCGAGGATCGTCTTCGTGATGAATACCCGCACTCTTTCCTTCTACCTCCTAAATCTCGGGACGAGATTTCTTGTAGTGGAGGAGATTTGTAACGCCCGGATAATCATGCTACCGTAATCTCACGTTGATGGTGCCACGTCACCTCTGTCACTGTAGTTAACCACGGGTTAGATCAAAACGGTTTCGAAATTCAATTCAAATTTATGATGACAATAAAAGTTTTCAAAAATTAAAACTAAAATGTTCGGGGGTTGTCAAATATTACAAAGTTAATTATGGTGGGGTGCACACATTTTTATAAAGTGTCTGAATATTTTAAAATGAATTAAACAGAAAAGGAAAATTAAGAAAAGAATAAATAACAACAAAATAAAAGTAAACAACAAGTAGAAAACCCCACAGGCCACTTGGCCCAAATGGCTGAGTTGCCAGCCGCCCACCTAACCCCGTCCTTCCTCTTCCTCTGTTCACCCCCACCCCGTGGACACAGAGCGCTTGATCCTGGCGCCGATGGCCTGTGGCTGCCATCCGTGCACCCGGCGCCTACTAGGTCGACGGCAACCCCGCCCAGACGCCCCGAAACCCTAGAGCCCCCTCGCTTTCTCCCTCGCCCCCAGATCCCCTTCTCTCCCTCCCTCACCGAACGCCATCGCCGCCGTTCTCCGTCGTCCTCGCGGCCACCGTCCTCCACACGCCCTTCCATCATGCCGTAGACGTCCGCCGTCCTCCTCCCCGTCGACCGGTGCCCGCCGTTGGAGCCGGAAGGCACCATAGCATCGGATCCACCCCGTCTTCCTCCTCGGGTCACCGCCGCCTCGCCAACAACTCCGGCCGCCCCTGCAGCTCCTAAACCGACACCAAGCCTCCTTGTGCTCCGCGGTGAGCTCTCCTTCCTCCCCGCTTCTCCTCCCCTCGCTCCCCTAGCCTCTTGCGCTACCGTAGCCACCGCGCCGCCATGGCCGAGCTCGGCTCATAAGCAGCTGGCCGCCGTCGTTGCCTTGCTCGCCTGAGCACGTGGACGTGCTCATTGCAGCCCGCCGAGGCCGCCCGTGCCGCTTGCCCACCTCGAGGACCCCCCGTAGCGCGATCCCGACGAGGTCCCGAATCCCACCGCCGCCTCCGCCGCTCGCCGGCGTCGATTCCGGCCAAGTCCGGCGATGCTACGGCCACCACTGGACGCGGCGCTGAGAGCTCGTTCGAATGAGCCTAACCCCGCTCCTCCCCGAGCCCTGTACGCGTTTTCCGGCGAGATCCGTGTTGCGCCGCCGCGTTTGGCGTCGTCGGCTTTTCAGCCGCCGGCCACCGCCAACGTGGCACACCTGGGCCACCACAGGTCATCGCCGATGGGCCTCATGGCCGTTGATCGGGTTGACCAGTCAACCTTGCCGACTGGCGTCTCTGTGATGCTGATGAGCGGGCCCTACCGCTTATTCCTAATTAAAGTGTTTTTCATAATTAAAACTAATTAATTTAGTTAATTAGTCCATGACAGGTGGGGCCTTCCTGCTAAATAACTCTGTCTTAGTTAGTTTAAACTTCTGTTAGTCTACTGTCCATGACAGGTGGGACCCACGGGTCAGTTTGACCTAGTCAGCCAGTCTGTTGACTGCTGACGTCATCAGCACGTCATGCTGACGTCATAAATCCATTTTTCGAATTAATTAATTAATTAATTAAATTCCAGAAATTAATAAAATCTTTAGAAAATCATATCTTTTAATCCGTAACTCCGATGAAAATGTTTTCTATATGAAAGTTGCTCAGAAAAATCCGACGAATCCGGATACGCAGTCCGTTCTTCCGCCACACCCCCCTAACCTATCGAACCCGCAACTTTCCCCTCCGGCTCCTCTGCCTGAAATCACGAAACACCGGGAATACTTTCCCGGATGTTTCCCCCCTTAACCGGTACCACCCCATACCACGTTAGGGCACGCCTAGCATCGGTAATTGTCATGTCATGCATCGATATGCATCTGTTTACATGGTATTCATTGTTTCTTCCCCCTCTTCTCTCCGGTAGACTACGAGACCGACGCTGCTTCGCCCGGTTCGACTACGGTGTTGGCGACCCCTCTCTCTTGCCGTGAGCAACCAGGCAAGCCCCCCTTGATCACGGATATCGCCTACTCTCCTCTATCTTGCTTGCATTAGAGTAGTGTAGCATGTTACCGCTTTCGATTATACCTATCCCGATGCATAGCCCGTCCTTGTTACTCATTGTTACCTTTACCGCAATCCTATATGCTTAGTATAGGATGCTAGCATTTTCATCTGTGGCCCTACATTCTTGTCCGTCTGCCGTGCTATACTATCGGGCTGTGATCACTCGGGAGGTGATCACGGGTATATACTTTATACTTATACATGATACATGTGGTGACTAAAGTCGGGTCGGCTTGTGGAGCACCCGCGAGTGATTCACGGATTGGGGGCTGAAAGGACCTTTGTCCCGACGGCCCTCTGGATGGATCTTTGAGGCGGAGCGATAGGGCAGGTTGAGACCGCCTAGGAGAGAGGTGGGCCTGGCCCTGTTCGGAGTTCGCGGATACGTAACACGCTTAACGAGATCTTGGTATTTGATCTGAGTTGGCTATGAGCTTATACGCACTAACCATCTACGCGGGAGTAGTTATGGATATCCCGGCGTCGTGGTATCAGCCGAAGCACTTCAGACGTCAGCGACGGAGCGGCGCGCGCCGGATTGGAATGGAACGCCTGCTAGGCTAGGTCTGCTTCCGGCCGCCCCATAGAACGCAGTGTGTGCTCAGGCGATGGGCCCGGACCCTGCTGGCGCTTAGGTTTAGACCGGCGTGTTGGCCTCTCTGTTGTGCCTAGGTGGGGCTGCGACGTGTTGATCTTCCGCGGTCGGGCATGACCCAGGAAAGTGTGTCCGGCCAAATGGGATCAAGCGTGCTGGGTAAGATGGTGCACCCCTGCAGGGAAGTTAATCTATTCGAATAGCCATGATCTTCGGTAACAGGACGACTTGGAGTTGTAGTTTGACCTTATGACAACTAGAACTGGTTACTTAATAAAACACACCCTTCCAAGTGCCAGATATAACCGGTGGTCACCCTCTCTCAGGGATATGAGGAGGGGATCGCCGGGTAGGATTATTGCTATGTGATGTTACTTGGAGGACTTCAACCTACCCTCCTCTACCTGTTGCAAGACAGGTGACCAGAAGCGTAGTCTGCGATAAGACTAGCTATCCCCCTCTTATTACGGCATTCTGTTCAGTCCACCGATATGGCCCTTTACACATATATCCATGCATATGTAGTGTAGCTCCTTGCGAGTACTTTGTATGAGTACTCACGGTTGCCTTGTTTCCCCCTTTCCCCCTACCTCTATTCGCTTGCTGCAACCAGACGTTGGAGCCCAGGAGCCTGACGCCACCGTCGATGACGACTACTACACTGGAGGTGCCTACAACTACGTGCAGCCCGCTGACGACCGGGAGTAGCTAGGAGGATCGAGGCGGGAGGCCTGCTCCTCTTTGGATCTCAGTATCCCGGTTTGTGCTAGCCTTCTTAAGGCAAACTTGTTTAACTTATGTCCAGACTCAGATATTGTCGCTTCCGACTCGCCTATGATCGAGCACTTGTATTCGAGCCCTCGAGGCCCCTGGCTTGTATTATGATGCTTGTATGACTCATTTTATTTGTAGAGTTGTGTTGTGATATCTTCCCGTGAGTCCCTGATCTTGATCGTACACATTTGCGTGTATGATTAGTGTATGATTAAATCGGGGGCGTCACACGGACGAGCGCTTTCTCGGAGACGCCAACCATCGTATCATCCTATGGAAAAAGGATTGCATCATCTTTCGAAGGCCACCAACACCGCGTCATCTGACTCCTCGTCGAAGTCCGCCACCGAGTCAGCAGTCTCCCGCTCCTGCAAGTCCACCAAGTCCGGCAAAGTATCAGGCCACTCCTCCTCCAAGTCCGGCAAAGTGTCAGGCCACCTCCTCCTCCAAGTCCGCCACAGACAGACGTCCGCTCCTCCTCCAAGTCCGGCACAACCTCAGGCCACTCCTCCTCCAAGTCCGGCACATCTTCAGACGGCCACTCCTCCTCGTCCAACTCAGCCCCGTCAGCCGGCGTCTCCGCTGCCTCAGCAATCGCAGAAGAGACACCCCGCAGCTATGGTGCATAGCGGTACGAGTCGAGGTAGTATAGGAAGTACAGGCGGAGGCAAGCGATATAAATATGGTCCAAGCCTCACGCCTCTTCCGCAGAGGTCTTATGACAGGTCCGAGGAGGAAATCGCAGCCATATCAAAGTCCGAGGTGGAAGCCCATTTTGCACCGAAACCGCCACCGCCGCCAAGGGAGAAAGTGCCTGAGGAAATGATTGACCACTTCATTCGTATGGCTCAACCACCAGCTCCCAAGCCTGTTGACACAGACTATGAGCGCCACATCAGGAAGTTAAATCGAGCACGTCTACGTAAGGAGGCGAGCTCGGGATCGAGCAAACAAGAAGCAGCTGTCAAAAATGCGGAAAACCATTCCCAATTTGGGAGAACAGTGGCGCAATCGATCCCTCGCTTGTTGTGCCAACAACACGTGATAAAGATCTGCCGCCCAATATTATTGTGTGCAAACAGTTTACGTTCCCGAGGTGGGCAATGTGGTAATAACGGAGGACCATATAATGCAGGCTGAAGTTCTCAAAATCACTGTTGGACAACTCCTCGAGATCGAGCCCATGCCTGTGCTTAGAGAGGATGAAATAAAACGGAAATATGTCCGGGGCCAACCTTTGGTCCATCCAGACAAGGTCAAGAACCTCCCAACGAGAATGTATGAATTGCATCAATGGTACATGAACATTATCAAGATTTCCGATGGAGTGTCCTTCATGGTGAATGTCAAGGAGGAGCATTACTTCCATGAGAAAGCTTTGTCCGTTGAGTATTCTGAACTGTTTCAGTTATACAATCAAGACGCACTCGACAAAGCTATCGTCAGTTCCTATTGTCTGTAAGTGATTTCTTTCTGTAATTTAAGTATCAAGCTAGCTGTCTTGATCCTTTTGATCAATCATTACCTGTAATTATCCTCACTATATTCTTTTACGTGGTATTATATGCAGGATGAAGATATATGAAATAAGAAAAGGTGGACGCTTTGGCATCGGGTTCATTGACCCAAACACCGTTAATGAATACACATGGAATCTAAATCCACGTTATCAAAAGGACGTAGAGGACAACATGCTAGAGTTCTTGAAGCGCCTCAAATACAATGAAGATATATTACTTCCTTACAACTTCCAGTGAGTCACACTGTCTTGTACTACAAATTCTCTCTTTTTGCCTACTAGCTAGCTACATGTTTTTGCTTTACATATGCCCACTTAATTAAGGCATGCAAACGTGTGTGCATGCAGATATCACTGGGTCTTGTGTATCATTAAAGTTGACCTTGAACAGTTGAAATCTTTGGACTCACTACTCAAAAGAAAAACTGACTATAACATCTTGTTTGGGATAGTCAACAGGTAATTTCAATCATTATTAACTATATATCTCGGCCTATCTCGTTCGTCATTTTCATGATATGAACTATATTTAATAACCCCTTTATTCATTTTCATTGTCGGCGGGCAGGGCTTGGGCAAGGTTCATCAGCGTGACCCCAGGAGAATGGAAAAAAAGCTTAAATGGTTTCGACCCAAGGTAAGTAATTAAGTAGTACTAGCTAGCTAGCTAGCTGCCATCTCTTTAATTATCATTCTTGATTAATTATTATCTGATCAAATTTCATTCTCGTAAAGGCCATGAAGCAGGCACAGGGGACTGATCTGTGTGCATTCTGCGTTTGCGAGAACATTCGCATGATGGTGTCCGAAAGGAGCAGATCTGAAAGACAGGAATGGGTACGCTTGTCAAAACACTATTCACAATTTTTACACCATTATCGATATCTAGTCACACAACTAATACACATGCATATTGATCTCCTTCTTAACAGTTCACAGAGGTGCGGAGAAGCTCCTAGAAACGGAGCGCCGAGAAGCACTTCAAGAGGAAATAAGCGGGATTTTTGTTCGACCAGGTCATAAATCCGAAGGAGAATACTATTACCTGCTGCCCCCATCGAGCTCAAGGCACCAATTAGGCTAATGCCACTGGCTCCAAGGCAACATGCATATGTAGGAGAATTTGTATATAGCTATACATGTGTGTATGTGTGAATTAATTAATATGATGGTTTGTGAGACATTGATGATATATATATATATGCATGATTGGTTCTATTAGAAATTATATTTATATATATATATATATATATATATATATATATATATATATAACGTGTACAATGTGTAGTATTGTAAAATACTAGCAAACGAAAAAGAATTAAATTGATATCACAAATTTAATTGAAAAATAAAAAATAAAACAAAAACCCACAAACATTTAGTACCGGTTGGTGGCTCCCGCCCCCCGGAGCTGGCTCGTGCCACGTGGTTGGCCTTTAGCACCGGTTCGTGCTGAACCGGTACTAAAGGGGGGGGGGGGCTTTAGTGACCACACTTTAGTGCCGGTTATGTAACCGGCACTAAAGGGCCTTACGAACCGGTGCTATTGCCCGGTTCTGCACTAGTGAAGGCAAGGCGCAAAAAGTTCATCGGCCTGTTATTATCTTAGTGAGGTCATGGCCGACTCAAAGCAAAGGTACCCGCACAACCGGAAGCTTGTTTATGACATATTTCCGGCGGCATGGAAGATGACTCATTACTTTGAGGATCAACAGATCTGAATGGTCAGTTCAGCCCCATTATCGGATATCATCGGCAATCGGAAAGCAACTAGCCAAGAGGCCAAATGGGCAAATTAACTTCTGCCACATGATTTGAAGTATGAGCCCAGGACAGCGATCAAGTCCTAGGGCCTCACTGATTTTGTTGTGGAATGGACAAAAGCCCAAGACCCACCCACCCAAAATTATGATATTTCGACAATGTACTTTGACGATTGCAAAATGTTGGCTAGAGCTGGTGCTAGAGTTGTCCGCATTGTGCCTAAGGGTCACAAGCTCAGTTACGTCATGCAGATTCACTTTGCATCATCCAATAATGCAGCATGGTATGAAGCCATGCTCTATGTGCTCTAAATGTCATTGCCCGTCTGCTGGTCCATGGTGGATCTCGTCGTCCAGCAAATGATGAAAGAGTGGATGTCAGGAGCGAATCAATGACCAATTACCGCTTACTGCGCGACAATCAGAAAACTAGAAGGAAAGTTTGAAGGGCTGGAATTGGTAGATGTTCAGCGAACCATGAACGAAGCTATTACAACCTAGCAAAAATCGGGTCCACTCGGAAATAAATTCCCAATGGAGTTTATCTGGAGCATCTGCACAAACAGACTAGCTGAGAACCCGTTCATCACAAGACCATACTCGTAACATCAAGCAATGCTAGATGTTCCTGTGTGTTGAATTTTGGGTACACACTGGGCGGCGTGCTAACAAATTGTGTGTTAACCCTACTATGGCTCACAGGGATGTAGAGCACCACTCGTGTTGGATCTCCCGAAAACATACTTGCTGCACAGTTTTGCATCCTGATACCTCTCATATCGAATTATGAGACTAACAGGTACAGAGGCAAATGGATAAAGCAACAAAAGAACAAATGTCCTTCTCATCATGTTGATATATCAACAGAATCAGTCGCCTAAGCACATATATTGAACTAGGACGTATACAGGCCTATTGCCTGCATATGTATGCAACATCGAAGCTCTCAGCAGAGTAGATATATCACTTGGCTATACACTGGGAGCCATGAAGGAGAAAAAATAGTCTAAAAAGAGGGTTCATGTGCGAAAACAAAAGCTAGAGTTGTTGAAGATTAAAAATGGTAGAATAAAGGACAAAACTTATAAGATAGGTGGAGAAGAGTAAAGACAATTGCAAATTAGGAAACTTCACATGCTTTTACCTGACAGTCAAAAAAAACTGCATTCTTCTTCTTTTAAAATTAGACACTCAAGGTTGTCGCTTTTGTATAGGAACGTCGAGATTGCCTATCTACATAAACCATATACCTCCAAAACTACAACTCATATTGCATACTTTCAACTGTGACGACAGGTGCACCGCTGAATATTATATTTTTAGCACAAATCTCAAGATTTTTTTATAGTTTGGACAGGAAGATATGGTCAAATTTACCAGCCCAGCTACGGATGCACACAAGCATAAGTTTTATTACACAAACTGCTAGATATCTTTTTTTAGAGTACACCAAAGACGTAACATATTTTTAAGAAGAGAGCAAGACAATTTACAAGAAGATCTAACACTTTGCCAACAAAGGCTGGATCGAACACCCACTCTAACACCTACAAGCTACATAGGGCTACTCTCTCACTAATCATTCTAAACCTCCTGCTCCGGCCTTCTTCCAATCCTCTATTTTAGTGATGATTCGATTCAGCAGTGGTGTTGCGTTGAGTTGTTGCGCAATCCTCCCAAAAACCCTAGCATTCCGCTGCTTCCAAGTGACCATGCGGTGACAATGAAGAGTGAGTCAAAGCCTCTCCTATCCTTCCTGTTGAAGTTGTTCCTGGCTGTAATCCACCCTTGCACCATCATATTATGCAAGGAGGGGTTCGCAATGGCCATCCTGAAGTGGCTAAGGATCAAATACCACACCTCCTTGGCATATGCGAACTAAATCAATATATGGTCCACATTGTCTTCATCCTAGAGACAAGTGTAGCACGCAGACGCTTGTTCTTGCAGTCCATGCACGGCCAACCAGATGTAGAGTTTACACTTCAGCGGTGGCCAACACTTCCAAATGTATGCGGCCGATCCGAATGTCGTAAGGCCCATGCACAACCATTTGTAGGTCGGTTTCGCCGTGTACGATCCTGAGCTGTCGCTCGGCCAGATCAAGATAGCCTGCCTCCCTTCATTACTATCGATAAGTGAAATAACCAGTTGCAGCATGTACAATTGCATCTGCGCCGTGAAGCTCAGGCCGTCTAGAATATCCAGTTCCCATCTTCTGTTAACGCCTGATGCACACAGCCTATGTTTTGTGTGCACGTTGGAATTGCACTCACGGTGGATGGGGGGATTTCGGTCGTGGTACGCCTAGTTATCCATCGATCTCGACAGAACAAGATCCTCTTCTCGTCGCCCACAGAAATAAAGACGAGGCTATCAAAGACCTCCCTCACATCGTCATCAATCATGAGTTTCAGACCCTGCCATGACCTAGCCTCGTCAGTTCTCCTTGGCCACTCCCAACGTACCCGGAGAGGAATCGCCTGTAGCTTTAGGGTTTTTACTCCCAATACTCCAAAGGAATACGGGCAGCATATCGAGTTCCAAGCGACCAAACACTGCCCACCGTGTGACTTTTCCTTACCGGCCCAGAAGAAGGAGCGTAGCCAGCTATTAACGTCCTCAAAGGCCCATTGCGGCACCTCCAAGATCATGAGGTGATGTATAGGGCGTGCCACAATGACAGACTTGACGAGGATGAGCCTTCCCAGCCTCTGAATAAGCCCACGCCGCCATGCCGGGACAAAGTTCCGAACTTTATCAAGCATAGGTTGCCACTCTGTTTTGGTCAGTTGCGATATGGCTAGTTGAATACCTAGGTATTTGCATGAGAATGCTCCAAATGCCGCATTGCAGAATCCCAGCCACCCGATTGTGGTCATTCTCAGAGCCTCGGGTAAGAATAGCTGAAGACCTCCTGTAGTTTACTTTCAATCATGAGGCCTCAAAAATCTCAAGCGCGGCACCAACAAATTTCAGCTCCTTAGTGGTGGGGTTGGTGAATTGAGCCACATCATCAGCGTAAATCGATAGGCGTTCTGTGGCAGAGACACCGGTGAATGAACTGACCGCTCCGTCCACCATGGCCTTTGTGAATAGCTTCGTTAGGTCCTCTATGGTGATCACAAAAAGCAGGGGGAGATTGGGTCACCCTGCCTCGACCCACAGGACGTGGGCAAAACTTCGTCCCAGCACACCATTGACAATGACCTTTGTAGTTGATGATTGAAGCGGGATGGGTATCCACCTGAGCCAGGTAGGCACCTTAAGCTTGTAAGGGCATCTCCAACGCCGACCCCAAAACACACACTACCTGTCCGTGTACTGCTCCAAACTCGTCCAGGAGAGTAAGACGCAAGCCGGCCATCGAACGTGTGCCCTAAACCTACGCCTGCCTGCAGTACAAAGTCAGTTAAACTAAAAACATTAGAAAAAATCTTTCCCTAATAATAAAGCACGGATTGACTCCGTGGGTTCACCGTCACAATACGCTTCTTCGTGTGATTTTACGCCATCTATAATCTGTTGGTAGAAAAAAAGGTTCCGTAAAACGAGATGAAAAAATAATTGCTGGGCGCTAAACTCGAACCTGGGTATCCTACATGTGAAAGGGCTTGGCTAGCCATGAGAACTATGGCCCGACTCTGAAAAAACCAAGATTCAGATTTGAATGAACATGCGACGAGTAGATCTGAGCGAAACATTTGAAGGGAAATTTTCGTATTGGGCCACGACTGGGCCTAATCAACACCCTCGCAAAAGGCCCGGCAGTATCGAACTCGTGACTTTCTGTCGTGACGAAAGGCTCGAGCAACCAACTAGACGTCCATATTTGATGTTAAATAATCCCACATTGTTCCTTTAGACCGAATCCTAACAGTTTATACATGTTAGCAAGTGTCATGTAATCAGCAAGACGCATAAGAAAAGAGACCGCGAGATGAATTGAGGGCTGTCTATTGAAGGAAATAATTGATGGTTGTCTATTAAAGGAAGGAATTGAGGGCTGAATATGAACAAAATAAAGTAAAGATGAATTTCCGGATTGTGGGTATAAAAGGAAGGAATTGAGGGCTGTGTCTATTGAAGGAAATAATTGATGGCGGTCTATTAAATTTACATGTGACGAGATATTGCATTGCGTATTGGCCTATTAAATTATAAAAAAGGAAATTTACATGTGATATTGCATTGGCGCGGAGATTTGGGGATGCTGCAATGCTCTGAACAAAAAAGGATAAATAGAGCAGATACAGTGAAGATAAATTATGATGGAACAAAAGAACAACGGTTCACCGAGAATATAATACGTTTTTCATACAATACGTATTGCGCATGCTTCTAAAAAATAATTGCATTGTGTTTGCTGATCTGATGTTTGATTTACATACACTTGCATAAATTATGCTTATGTTGCGATATTGATATGTCTTTTTCTTTTAGCTGGAGCCTTGGCGGTACATAAAATATGGCAAGCCTTGTTGTTTGAACACTTCTACTGAAAGGAATTGGGTATATACGCAACATGAGTGTGAACTTAATTTTTTGTGTGAGCCCATATTAAACCAGAAAAAACTTTCAAAATTATGAGGGTCCCTGGATAAAGCCCACGGAGACAAGCTGGTGGGTGAACTTTTGTGCTCTAGAATTCTATAATTTCTTTATCTCTACCACATCGGTACATCTTACCTTTTGTGATGATATATTTTCTTCCATTGCAATGCCCGGGCCTATTTGCTATCCCACTAAAAACACATACACCACTCCTCTTCCATCCAATGATAGCGTCAACCTGAAGTAGGCACCATCGAAGGACATCACTATGACTTTTTCAACTCTATACTCCATGGTCTGAACACCAACAATCATTTTTTTAAAACCACAGACATCAAACATGTGCTTTTTTTAAATAAAGAGTGTTTCAAATTGTTCTTGCTTTCAAAAAGTATTCACAGTTTTAAAGATGTTCATGCTTTAAAAAAGCTCAAAATTCTTTATTATTAGAGTCAATCCGTGCTTGATTATTAGGGAAAGATAATTTCTTTATCTCTACCACATCGGTACATCTTACCTTTTGTGATGATATATTTTCTTCCATTGCAATGCCCGGGCCTATTTGCGATCCTACTGAAAACACATACACCACTCCTCTTCCATCCAATGATAGCGTCAATCTGAAGTAGGCACCATCGAAGGACATTACTATGACTTTTTCAACTCTACACTCCATGGTCTGAACACCAACAATCGTTTTTTTAAAACCACAGACATCAAACATGTGCTTTTTAAAGTTAAAGAGTGTTTCAAATTTTTCTTGCTTTCAAAAAGTATTCACAGTTTTAAAGATGTTCATGCTTTAAAAAAAGATCAAAATTCCAATACAATGTTCCATTTTTACATGAGTTCAAAAATATTACCATTGCAATTAGAAATTTAGAAATATTAAAAAATGTTCATTTTTAAATAATAATATATTTGTTTTTCCAAAAATAAAAAATAAAACCGATTGACAGACTATTCCATGCACTACTACTCTTCCATCAGATAGGGTGGCTCCTTCACATCCACAATTGATGCTTCTAAAAGCGAAAATAAGTGTAACCTTATTACCAATGTTTATCAATATTGGATATAAGAAATGGTGCTTGATGGCACACAGAGCAGGTTTTCTGAATTTTTTTCGCCCGGTGCAACGCACGGGCATTTTTACTAGAAACATCAAAATAATGAAACGGAGACATTGCACAATGATTGGAGAGGATGTTGCACAATGGTTTATAATGCATGATAGAGGAGGACGTTGCCATCGGCATTAATATTCCTTACTAAATTTGTGTTAATTTTATTTTCGTTGAAACATATGATGTAGTTTTGAATACTCATTAAATTTAATTACTTTTAATGTGCTTTATATTATCACAATGATGCTATGAATAAAATAGAACTTTTTCCATAAGAAAATATTGTCAATCGGATCAATTTACTCGAATCGTACCCCAAGTTCTATCTTTGTTCATAGGAACTAGATTTCTTTCCCAGACATTGTCATGGGCATTAATATTAGAAATTAATTTGCAACAATTTTATTTTCCATTGAAATGCTCGACGTAATTGTTATTACTTACTACATTTTATTATTTTTGATGTTCTTTATGTTGCCATGATGTTATGAATAGATCAAAAGTTTTACAAAAAGAAAATGTTGTCAGCAGATCAATTTACTCTGAATCGCACCCATGTCCTAAGCTCCATGTCATGAACTCGTGATCCTCAAACTATACATATTTTTTTGATCATAAGGAACTTATCCCGTGACATAGTTCCTCGACCCGACCAACCATGGTTTATAAGAACATAATTTTTCCCGTTGCAACGCACGGGCATTTGTGCTAGAGGTAGAGATGCCTTCTTTCCCTAATTTTAATAATAAAGCACGGATTGATTCCGTGAGTTCACCGTCACAATACGCTTCTTCCCGAGAATTTACACTTTCAGTTTTTTATTCAACACGTCTAATTTATTTTCTATATCCAATGTGGTACTAATGGTGGTACTAATCTTACGATTCATTTCCTACGTTTGGTCATCAATCAATGTCTAATTCCACCTATCGATCGCTCGGCGTGGGCCTTCATACTTTGTGTGCTAGGTATGGGCCGGCCCAGTTAATTAGGAGCCAACGCTGATCTTTATGTGTTTTTTGGCCTGGGCCGCAAGTCATGTTTCCAGTTCTCGCGCAAGCCACCAAAAAAATGATGCCTGAGGAGCCAACAGGGACTCGGGGAGAGCATATTGATGTGATGATGCGTGTATATTTTTATTTGAATAGTCTCACCTCGTCAATTTAAACTAATTCTCACCAATTCATATACGTTCTCAAGTTGTCTGGAACGTCAACAAGCTTTCTTCAGAATCAACAAACAGATAGAGAAAACGCATGAAACAGGACTAGCCTATATAGCCGGCGGCTAGCTAGGTGCTGGGGATACGAGATTAGCATAATAAACGTTGCCTTGAGAGAATATGAAAGCAGCCAGTGTAGCGGCGATACAGAATTAGCATAATAAACGTTGCCTTGAGAGAATATGGAAGCAGCCAGTGTAGCGGCCAAAAGCTAGACATAAAATCTTGATGACAAGCAGCGGCTTGACGTTGATGACAAGCAAAGAGCTCGACATGTTTGCCAGAGATGACATGCAAAGCAAAGCAGCGGGGTAGCTGAATGAGACGATGCCGGTCGGCGGAGCTCACTCACCATACTACATCGATCGTGGTAGAGGATAATTACAGAAAGCCATACATGAGGGACTCGATCCGGATGAGCCTGGAAAATAAAAAATCGGTCACAGACTATGAATTCATAAATCAAATCTTGGAAACAATCAGGGCAATAATTTTGATGTGGAATTGACGCTTCAGATGAGAAGTTCGACAGTGAAAAGTATCTATCACACGATGCAGACATTTGCAAGGAGATGCAACGAAGAAGTAAAACCCATAGTACAAGCAGGAACAAGTACGCATTGCATTCTCTTTACTAGCTATGAGAAAAGGTAATAGTCTACTTATCAGAGATTTCCGTCCAACTCTTTTTTTTGTAACAAGATTTTCGTCCAACTTAAATCTTCAGTATTTTATCTTTATAGTCTTTCTCGTGGCACTTTTTGTTTCAACTTGACCTACGACACATGGACATGTGATTTATTTCCTCCCGTTGCAACGCACAGGCCCTTTTGCTAGTAATAATAATAATAATAATAAAGCACGGATTAACTTTGTCGGGTTCACCGTCACAATACGTTTCTTTTCGTGAATTTACGCTTTCAGTTTTTTTTGCCTATATCATTTTCTACATCCGAGATGGTACTATTTTACCTACATATCTTTATCCGAGGTTGTACGGGTAGGGATTGGGCCTAAGGGGTGGATCCGGTGGAGGCGGAAGAACAACACACGTAGCCGCCGGACGAGGAGGTTGTTGGTGTTAAACACGGCCTGGAAGTTCCATATGTGTACGTGTGCAACAACTAACAAGTGCATATATGTGTCCGTGTACGTAGGTTTAGAGTTAGACACCAAGTAAAATTAGTATTGGCTAGCTAGCTAATATATACATGAGTACCCCGGACCAGCTTGTAACTTGCACCGTAGATTGGTGAAGGAAATACATTACGCCGGTGTGTGTGCGTACGCGCGTAGTAGTATGTTACAGCTGCAACTATCGATCAAAGTAAGGATCGATCTGGTGCTGTTGTATGTGCGTGCTGCTTTTGCTACAATCAATCAAGTTAAGGCTAGCTTTGTGCTGCGTATTGCTTCGGCTGCTTGGGGTAAAAACCAGGACAATCAGCAAGCTTCGCTTGGTCGTCGATGGTCTCCTGTCGTCGGAAAGTACTCGGCGTTAGGTCTGGACCAACAGGGGCCGATCCCACGGACACTTCGTCTAGGTACTTGTGGTTTGGTATGGCCTGACTTCTTGGTGCCCGACACGCAGCCTGATTATGTGCGCGACCTTCTCACCGCCGTCAGCCTGGAAGTCTTCAAGCTCGCTTGCAACCTCCCCAGCGTCCGCAGCACTAGCAAGTCAGACAAGAAGAGTTTCTTGGGCGCCGCATGCTCTGGCTGGATGATAGCCACCCGGAGCGCTCGCCAACAATGTTGCCGCCCATGATTTACCTAGCCGTCCTGCTCCTTTAACTAGGAGCCTTGGAGATTGGAGCGTATAACAGGTTTCTCTTTTTTGGAAAATCGACAGGTAGTGTATGCAATCATCCAGCGGCAAATCACTCAAGCCAACAACTAGCATCACAAACACTAATCCATCGAGTAGCAGAGAACCGATGCAACTAATAACAAGTGACTTTGGTTTGCGAATAAAGAGGCAATGCAATGTATGTGAGTTGATGATGAGGCTTTCTTGCATCTTTTGAGTGCTGCAGCTTAGGCCGGAACGCCACGGAAGGCCGGATAATATTTTGGTAGCCGGAAAGCCAAGCGTGATGGAGACTGATTACTGCAAAAAATTACAGATGCTAGCGATCCCTAGGTTTTAAATTTTTTTCTGCTGTTGAGTTTGCATGCTATACTGTATAATTAATAACTATTTTTTGTTGTCGAGTTTACAAAGTCTTAAGTGCATCCAGCGATCAGTTTTATTTGATTTGAATTAATAAGGTGGGATGTACATTATTTATAGTAACTATAAATAATATGTTCTCGATGCCTTGGTTTGAACGTTGCCATTTTTGTTACCCCGTTGCAATGTACGGGCTCTTTTGCTAGTTAATAATAAAGCACGGATTGATTTTGTCGGCTTCACAATCACAATAAGCTTTTTTCTCATGTTATAATACGCTTTTACAATTTGTATGGACAAAATCATAATATAAACAAGGTGGTAGTAATAGCATGTTCGTATATCGCACATATCAACCCAATCCGGTCCCGAAAAAACCCGATCTATCTCGGCGAGCATACGGCTATCGCTCGATCCCGCTCGATCCGTTTCCGACCAGCATACGGCATGGGCGGGCTCCTCTCCATGGTCGTGCAGGTGGCGCTGATCACCGTCAAGTGCGTGCACCCGGTGCGCGTCCGTGCAGTCAAGTCCGGCCGCCACAACACCAGCATCGACGCGTACGGGCGCTCCGCCTCAGTGGACGTGGCGAGCTCTACACGGACGAGAAAAGGCGCTTCCTGCTCCTGGTGGACGTGCCGAGGGCCGGCAACGCGGACGACGTGACGCAGCTCGTGAAGGTGACCTGCACCTATCGCGACACGGCGACCGGACTGGTGCTGGACGTGGCCGGCGAGGACGTGGCGGTGCGCAGGCCGGTGGAGCTCGCCAAGGACCAGCAGCCGTCCATGGACGTGGCGCAGGAGACATTCTGCGTGGAGACGACGGAGGACATCGCAGCGGCGCGCGCGGCTGCGGAGCGCGGCGAGTACGCGGAGGCCGCGAGGATACTGGAGCGCAGGCGGGAGGAGCTGGTGCCGGCGCTGGCCGACGACGCGAGGTGCAGGGCGCTGGTGGAGGAGCTGCGGGAGCTGAGCACCCGCGTGGTGAGCCGGCGGGAGTACGAGAAGTCGGGGCGCGCGTGCATCCTGATTGGCTACAGCTCCCACGCGCAGCAGCGCGCCGCGTCGGCCTTCGTGGCCGGTGTCGAGGGGTACGGTTGTCCCCAGCCAGCCGGGGCGGCTCCTGGCGCGGCGCCGTCGATTCTTGGTTTTGGAGCGGCTGGGGCATACGCGACGCCGGCGATGCAGAGGATGGTTGCTGAAAACACATGAGTTCATATTGTTGGCTAACATCAACCCTAGATTAAAACCATTGGTGGATTTCTCGGTGCTCTGCTGTTTTTTTCCTTCTCGTACAATTTATAGGTCAGGTGTGGTGAGGTGAAAATCTCCGCCCCGTTGGGATCCTGCCCGGATGTGATAATGGTGGGTGAGGTGTTTCAGGCCCTTCGAACCGCGGCGTCGGCATCCATGTGATCCCTGCCTTTGCCGGCGATCTCTATCCCCCGTACAGTACCTTGATCTCTTGTTTGGGGTGGTTTATGGCTGAAACTAGTGTGAATGTGATGAGTCTGCATCTTGGTCATGGTTTTTTATCCGATCATGGTTGTTTGAGTAAATTACTAGCTTACTGGCATCCTTTATGATCATTAGCATATACCAGCGGAGTTTAATTCCATGCTTAGCTTGCAGACACATATAATAAGTTATTAAATAAATTTGTACTTATAAGTTGCACAATGATGTCATAATTGTAGTTTCAGATGATGGATTTAAGACAACTGACGTAGAGACACAATAAGCCTCAAGGTCAACTCATATGCTAACAGGTGCTACATCACAAAGATTTACTATGCCGTGTACTCATAATAAGTGTCGAAGAAGTGTATAATGTCTGAGCATAAATCATTAATAAGAATCTTCCATTATTTTCCTTAGTGATATGATCATAGATGGCACAACTTACGTCTTGGGGATAGTTGAGAATTAGTTGCCCCAAGATATAGACCTTTTTAGCATACTTTTACCATTCATTTAGATGTCAATATTTTCTTAATACAAATAAGCATAGAGTACAAGAATATATTTTCATACAAATTTATTAACATATATCTGTCGCGATTATGGTGGGAAGAAATATAGGCGGCCACATGGGTGAGGGTTAAAATATAGGACATTGACCTGTGTATGGGTGGGGAGGGGGGAGGTGGTCTTAGCAATGCTTATTGAGGCTAGATGGTGTGTTAACTTTTTATCCCGTTGCAACGCACGGGCATTTTTGCTAGTAATAATAAAGCAAATAGGGTTTCTGGTCGTCCGTAAAAAAATACCCTCAAAATTGCTATAAATTACCCGCCATGCCATTCATAAATGAAGAAAACGATATGTTCTTTTTTCAAAGTTATCATCGCGCACGGTCGTTTTGTAAACATAATACCCCACATATGCCATAGATGCACTAGCAGCTTAGTGGTTGAAGCCTCTCTGATCCACCGCGCAGACCCGGGTTCTATCCCTAGGGTCGTCCTATTTCTTCTACCTTTTTCACACACACCTCCTCCCTCCCACATACGAGTTCATGGGCCGGCCCCGTGGGGCGTGACGCCCCTATTTTTTTCCATTTTGTTTTTTCTTTTCTTTTCATATTTCTGTTTTTGTTTTTCCTTCTTCAAATTAATTTGGAATCTTCAATTACAAAAGGTTGCGAATTTTGAGAAAAATATTCAAGAAATCATAGAATGTTTATGAATTCAAAAAATGTGCGAGAAATCATAGATTTTCCACATTTTTTATTTTTTTTGTGATTTACAAAACTGTTTGCAAATTATAAAAAAATCATAATTTTTCAAAATGTGTTCCCCATTTATAAAAAAAGTTCACTGATACAAAAAAGGTTTGCTAACTCAAAAACTTTCATGAATTCAAAAACTATGCATGCATTTCAAAAAAAATTCGTCTGAACAAAACAAATGTTCATGCATTTAAAAAATGCCCAAAATTTTAAAACAAATGTTTGCCGATTAGAAAAAATGTTTGTTGATTCAAAAGTCTTTCATGTCTAGGATTTTGGGTAGTTTTTGGAAAGTCTTTTTATGTCTAGGCGCTAGGAGTAGTTTGTGGTCCATGAAATTTGTTTTTAAAGTTTGAAACATTCTCTTATGCGGCACAATCACTAGTGCAGAACCGGGCAATAGCACCGGTTCGTAAGGCCCTTTAGTGCCGGTTCCACAACCGGCACTAAAGTGTGGTCATTAAAGGCCCCCCCCCCCTTTAGTACCGGTTCAGCATGAACCGGTGCTAAAGGCCAACCACGTGGCACGAGCCAGCTCCCGGCACCGTTGATTCAAAAGTCTTTCATGTCTAGGATTTTGGGTAGTTTTTGGAAAGTCTTTTTATGTCTAGGCGCTAGGAGTAGTTTGTGGTCCATGAAATTTGTTTTTAAAGTTTGAAACATTCTCTTATGCGGCACAATCACTAGTGCAGAACCGGGCAATAGCACCGGTTCGTAAGGCCCTTTAGTACCGGTTCCACAACCGGCACTAAAGTATGGTCACTAAAGGCCCCCCTTTAGTACCGGTTCAGCACGAACCGGTGCTAAAGGCCAACCACGTGGCACGAGCCAGCTCCGGGGGCCGGGAGCCCTTTAGTACCGGTTGGTAACACCAACCGGTACTAAATGTTTGTGGGTTTTTGTTTTATTTTTATTTTTCAATTAAATTTGTGTTATCACTTTAATTCTTTTTCGCTTGCTGGTATTTTACAATACTACACATTGTACATGTTATGCATATATATATATATATATATATATATATATATATATATATATATATATATATATATATATATCATCAATGTCTCACAAACCATCATATTAATTAATTCACACATACACACATGTATAGCTATATACAATTTCTCCTACATATGCATGTTGCCTTCGGAGCCTGTGGCATTAGCCTAATTGGTGCCTTCGGAGCACGATGGGGGCGGTAGCGGGTAATAGTATTCTCCCTTCGGATTTCACGAAATCGTCCCAATGAGCACGTTGGTTCTCTAGTGTTCCCTCGAATACTGGAGTCTTCCTTCCTCCCTTGACGTACTTGTCCCATTCACGATTCTTGTGGTTCTTGAATGCAACCGCCATCTTCCTAAGAGCAGCGTCCTTGACTTTCTGCACATCTGCTTCTGTGAAATGATCTAGTAGGGTGAAATGTTCCATGAGAGTATCCCAAAGCAGATCTTTTTGATTCTTGTCGACAAAAGTAACATCTGGACGTGGAGCAGCGTCCTCTTTGCCTTTTTGTCCTTTTTGTTTTGCTGGCTCTCCATTCTTGAAGGGAGATCGAGTTGGTCCTTCACAAGAACTCCGTGACCGATTTAATGAACTTGTCCGAAATCTTCTTAGGCACTAATGGTTCGCCATTATGTCTGACTGCCTCGATATTGTACTTTAAGCCCTCCTCAACTTTTTGTTCGGGCCTCGTTTCGTCCTTTTGCCTGAAGATTTGCTCGACCGGATGGCTGAAAGAACAAAGATCGATTCGTTAATATATCTTCAAGTCATTTAAAACATGTGATGATCACCGTAAACCTGCTTATATAAATATATATACCTCGCCGGTCTTTGTTGTTTCAGGATCAACATGTTCTTCGTCATCGTCATAATCGTAGTTCATGACTTCATCAATTCGGTCGTCGCGATCGAATATCATATCACCCTCTCCGGTGTTGTTTAGAAATTTGGAGCCGTCATAATCTTCTTCATTCGATTATCATCCTGCTCGCGTATCATATCGAACATGGTCTGTTCTCCCTCTCTGCCGGTATTTTCTGCCATAGCTTTTATTTAACTAATTCAAAAGAAATATAAAACAATTTAGTATTCAAATTACATCGCCTCGAATAATAGATATAATCTCAATACTTTGTCTAGAATAATAGATACAATCTCGAATACATCGTCTCGAATAATATATAATATTGAATAGTACATCACCGGCTAGCTAATTAAAGATCGAATACTACGGAAGAATCTAGGACACTCGTGGTTCCTGCGTCATGGGCGGTGGACACCCAAAGAGAAGGAACCCTCACAGGATCATAGCTGATGTGAGATCCTCAAGATATCGCCAGTATTGGAGAACCTGCCGCCCTCTAACGCAACCATGTAGCGATGGACGCGTTTGCGCTCTCCTCCCCGACACGGGCGACGTACCTCCTCAAGGGGCCGGGTCCCTCCGCACCGAGATCGGCCCACGCGAACGCCACCAAACGAGATCGGGGTCGACGACGGGACCCGGGCCGGGTTCCTCATCAAGCGGGCGCAGCCCTCCAGCAAGATACCTCCTGCCCGACGGAGCCCAGTCCGGACATGGGCGGCTGGACGTCGTCGTCATGGACGGGTCGACGACGAGGATGCGGGCCGGCATCGTCGATAACAAATACTAGCTATATGCCCGCAAAAATAATATTTTTTAATGATTGGATTTTGATAACTAAAATTTATAACATTTCTACTATTTCAAAAATCTATATACTATTTCATACTAATTAAGCATCTAACACTAAAAACATAAAAACAATTTCTATACATCCATTAAAAAACAGAAAAACAACATTATATAAAAAATTCCATACTAATTAAACACTAATTATATCCATCTAACATGCATTCATACATATATACTAGTGAAAAACAATAATCTAAAAAATCTAACTAATTAAACATACAAAATCTAAACTAATTAAATATATACGTGTTTGTGTGTGTGTGTTCATCATGCTTGTGTGTGTGTGTAGGGGCTCGGGGAGGGGCGGCGCCCATGGTGGCCGCGGGGGGCGAGGGAGAGGGGTTAGAGGGGGAGAGCTCACAGCGGGGCGACGGCGACGGCGAGGCGACGGCCGGGGGCAGCGATGGGCCTGGGCGTGACGCGGGGGCGGCGACGCAGGGACGGCGCGACGGGAAAGGGCCCGGGCGGCGACGGAGACGTAGGGCGGCAACGGGGCGGCGACGGGAGGGCGGCGACGGCGACGGGCGGTGACGGCGGACGATCGATCAAGGGCGGGCGGTTCAATGAGGAAACAGAGGAAGAAATAGAGGGAGAATGAAATTTTTCGAAGTGTTGTATATATAGAAGGCACCTTTAGTACCGGTTGGAGCCACTAACCGGTACTAAAGGTCTGTTTTGGCCAGCCCAAGCAGCGGGAAGCGACCCCCTTTAGTACCGGTTGGTGGGACAAACCGGTATTAAAACCCCTCTTTAGTACCGGGTTTGTGCCACCACCCGGTACTAAAGGGGGTCTGGCGCAGTGCGGTCTTGCAAGTTTAGTCCCACCTCGCTAGCCAAGGGGCGACTGCACTGGTTTATAAACCCCCGTGCGGTCGCTCTCTCGAGCTCCTCTCCAAAGCAGGCCTATTGGGCCTACGTGTTCTTTGCTGCCCTGTTGGCCCACTTGGCCTTTGCGGGCCTGCATCCTGGCCCAACACAGGTTGGGTTTCTAGTCGTATGCAGGCCGCTACGCCCTAGTAGGTGGGCTTTTTTTTGCTTTATTTTTTTTTTGTTTTTTTTTGTGTATTTAGAGTTTCTTTGTGAATATTTTTGCTTTAGGTACAAAAAATTACAAACATTCTGTTAGTGCCCGTAGTTTTCAAATTTGAATAGTTTAAATTTTGAATTATTTGAAATTAGTGTGAATCACTAGTTTGTGAATAATTTAACTTTAAAAATCAGTAAAGGCATGAAAGAATTTGTTTGCACATAAAATTTCTTCGCGTTTCAAATGCCAAAACACATAACTACCCTAACTATTACAGAGATTCCCCTGGGTGTGAAACACAGAAGAAAGTGATGATAGTGAAGCCGATCACATCCCAGATCTTTGGGTGTGAAACTTTTTCTTTGCGTGTGTCCCTTTCCACCGTAACCATGGAAAATCTTCATCATTTAACGGGATGCTCGGGTCAATATTCACTGTGAATGGAGAAATTTCATCAAACTTTTCATAATCTTCTGACTTGTCTGTCTTGTCATCCACTCCCACGATGTTTCTCTTCCCGGAAAGAACTATGAGCCGCTTTGGCTCATCGTACGATGCATTCGCTTCCTTATCTTTTCTTTTTCTTGGCTTGGTAGACATGTCCTTCACATAGAAAACCTGTGCCACATCATTGGCTAGGACGAATGGTTCGTTTGCATACGCAAGATTGTTGAGATCCACTGTTGTCATTCCGTACTGCGGGTCTTCCGTTACCCCGCCTCGTGTCATATTGACCCATTTGCAACGAAACAAAGGGACCTTTAAACCACGTCGATAGTCAAGTTCCCATATGTCCTGTATATAACCATAATATGTTTCCTTTCCCGTCTTGGTTTCTGCATCAAAGCGGACACCACTGTTTTGGTTGGTGCTCTTCTTATCTTGGGCGATCGTGTAAAATGTATTACCATTTATCTCGTACCCTTTGAAAGTCATTATATTCGAAGATGGTAACTGGGACAGCAAGTACAGGTCATCTTCAATAGAGGTGTCATGCATGGTGCGTATGCGCAACCAGTGGCGAAACTCCTGGTTTGTTCACGTGTAATCCGGTCATCGGACCGCTCCGGGTGTTTGGAGCGTAGCAAATTCTTGTGTTCATCCATATACGGAGCCACCAAGGCGGAATTCTGTAGAACTGTAGTGTGCTTCAAAGGAGAGAATGTCCGTCCATACATATTATTTGTTCCCTCCTAGCGTGCCTTTTCCATCGATCTGCCCTTATGCCGCGATTCAGAACACCAATCGGCTTAAGGTCAGGAATAAAGTCAATACAAAACTCAATGACCTCCTCATTTTGATGGCCCTTGGAGATGCTTCCTTACGGCCTAGCACGGTTATGAACATATTTCTTTAAGACTCCCATGAACCTCTCAAAGGGGAACATATTGTGTAGAAATACAGGACCCAAAACGTTAATCTCTTCGCATAGGTGAACTAGGACGTGCATCATGATGTTGAAGAAGGATGGTGGGAACACCAACTCGGCCCGACAAGACATTGCACCAAATCATTACGTAACCTTGGTATGATTTCTGGAGCGATTACCTTACGAGAGATTGCATTGAGAAATGCACATAGCTTCACAATGGCTAATCGAACGTTTTCGGTAGAAGCCCCCTCAATGCAACCGGAAGCGATTGCGTCATAATCACGTGGCAGTCATGAGACTTTAGGTTCCGGAACTTTTCTCCGCCATGTTTATTATTCCCTTTATATTCGACGAGAAGCCGACGGTACCTTAATATCGAGCAGGCATTCAAAGAAGATTTCCTTCTCTTCTTTGGTAAGAGCGTAGCTTGCATGACCACGATATATGCCGCCTTCTCCGTGCATACGTTGCTGGTCCTCCGTGCCTCATGTGTATCTTTTGTCTTCCCATACACGCCCAAGAAGCCAAGCAGGGTCACGCAAAGATTCTTCGTCCACGCATCACGTCGATTGGAGCGGACCTCTAGGTCTTTCCAATATGGCAGGTCCCAAAATATAGATTTCTTCTTCCACATGGGTGCGCGTCCGTCAGCGTCCTTTGGAACAGGTTGTCCGCCAGGACCGTTTCCAAATATCACCTTCAAATCCTTGACCATATCATGTACATCAGCACCAAAGACGGTGGCGAGGCTTCGTCCGTGATCCGCCTCACCTTTGAAATGCTTGCCTTTCTTTCTTACGGGATGCCTGCTCGGAAGAAATCGACGATGTCCTGTACACATTCTTCATACAACTATTCAAATATATCTTGTCGGTATCATCCAAACAGTCGTGCATCTGCGGTATCCCTTGTTTGTCCGTCACGAAAGGTTCTTGAGAGCAGGCCAATCATTGATGGTCACGAACAGCAACGCCTTTAGGTCAAATTCTTCCCCATGTGCTCATCCCACGCACGTACACCTGTTCCACTCCACGCTTGTAAGAGTTCTTCAACTAATGGCCTTAGGTACACATCAATGTCGTTGCCGGGTTGCTTAGGGCCTTGGATGAGCATCGGCATCATAACGAACTTCCGCTTCATGCACAACCAAGGAGGAAGGTTATACAAACATAGAGTCACAGTGCCAGTGCTATGGTTGCTGCTCGCTTCCCCAAAAGGATTAATGCCATCTGCGCTTAGACCAAACCATACGCTCCTTGCGTCATCTGCAAACACCTTCCCGTACTTTCTTTTGATTTTTCTCCACTGCGACCCATCAGCTGGTACTCTCAACTTTCCGTCTTTCTTACGGTCTTCTCTGTGCCATCGACGCCTTGGCATGGTCTTTGTTTTGGAACAAGCGTTTCAACCGTGGTATTATAGGAGAATACCACATCACCTTGGCAGGAATCTTCTTCCGGGCGCCGCCCTCGACATCACCATGCTCATCGCGGCTGATCTTATAGCGCAATGCACCACATATCCGCAAGCGTTCAAATCCTCGTACTCACCGCGGTAGAGGATGCAATCATTAGGGCATGCATGTATCTTTTGCACCTCTAACCCTAGAGGGCAGACAGCCTTCTTTGCTTCGTACGTACTCTCTTTCTCCGTGCTTGGTCCAAACATTATAGTGGGGCATGAAACCGGACTCAAACAGGTGGACGTGAATGGTTCTTGACGTAGAGTAATTGCGACCATTCTTACAGCCAGCACATGGACAAGGCATAAAACCATCCGCCCGCTTGTTTGCCTCAGCCGCAAGCTGAAAAGTATGCATGCCCTCAACGAATCGGGAGAGCATTGGTCATCGTACATCCATTGCGGCTCATCTTCATTACACAACACCGAATAGACCAAATTAATACAAGTTCATACATAAAGTTCATACAACACTTAAATGCAACAAACAAATAACTTTCTAGCTAAAGCATTTAAATGCAACAACAAATGCGATCAAGATCGCAACTAAGGTAACAATTGATCCAACAACATAATGATACCAAGCCTCACTATCGATGGCATATTTTCTAATCTTTCTAATCTTCAAGCGCATTTTCTCCATCTCGATCTTGTGATCATCGCATGACATCGACAACATGCAACTCCAATTCCATCTTCTCCCCTCAATTCTTTTCAAGTTTTCTTTCAAGTACTCGTTTTCTCTTTCAACTAAATTTAACCTCTCGACAATAGGGTCGGTTGGAATTTCCGGTTCACATACCTCCTAGATAAAAATATCTATGTCCACTTGATGGGCATAATTTGTCATAAACACGAAATGCAACAAATAGTTTTAAAAGAGAATATACCACATCCGAATCATAACAAGGACGAGGGCCGACGGGGACGGATATCAAAACCATGGCACTATGTATAACAAACAACGACGGGTAAGATAATTATTATACGAGTAACTATATATCCAAATCACAGAAACATCAATTTTTATATAAAATTTCATGAACAAGAGGCTCACCACAAGGTGGTGCCGGGCGACGGACAGTGCAGGCGATCGACGGTGGTTACGACGAGAGATTTAGAAGGCACTAAGTAAACCACACCTACATATGCAAACTAAGTGTTATTTTGACCTCAAATTGCATATAAATCAAATACTAGCACATATATATATTTCCTCCCAAATTACTAAACTCACAAATTAATAACTATATGAACCAATGCAAGAGCTAATCTAGCAATGAGAGATGAAAGGACAAAGTTGCTAACTTTTCTGATCACTTGAATGGATGGGGGCCTTCAAATCTTGACAAATTTTGGGCAAAATGTGTGATGAGCTCGAGGGGAGAAGAGGAAGAACAGAGAGGAGAGGAGAGGGGAAAGGGGGAAGAACAGAGCGAGCTGGACGAAGGGTTTATATGCAGGAGGACCTATAGTACCGGTTCGTGGCACGAACCGGTACTAAAGGTGCCGGAGGGGGCCCAGATCGACAACATCCTGCTACCACCCTCATTAGTACCGGTTCGTGGCACGAACCGGTGCTAAAGGTTAGCCACGAACCGGTGCTAAAGGCTAGCCGTTGGAACTGGCACTAATGTATACATTTGTGCCGGCTCTTATACAAACCGGCACTAATGTGCTTCACGTTTGACCCTTTTTCTACTAGTGCAATGACAAGTGTGCCATGCAGTGGCAAGCTCATTGCCTTGGGATTTACCACGTAGAATGCATTGCGATCACATGAACATCGCGTACATCATCAATGAGGGTGGGAAGAAAGATAAGTGGAAACATGATGAGCCACCGTGTGAAAATACAGGACGCTCATAATTCATATTGTTGGTATCAGGTCCAGTGTTTAACCATTGAAAGGTTAAAATATTTAAACTTAGAAGTTAGCGCAGGTAAAGTAATAAATACTAAGGAAAATTTAAATATAAGGTGTAGAATAAATCCCTCAGAAGAGCATATCTAGCATTCATCTCATAGCCAGTTAAATACAGTCGTTGATCTGATATATAACTTTTCCATATCTTGGGGAAAAAGACAAGATAATTTAGACCAAAAATTTGAAAGTTTATTCAAAGAATACCAAAAACTTGCGGGTAAGTATTCAGGGTTGAATAATAAAATTGATCTAGCTTTACATAAGCTCGAGGAAGCAAAAGCAAGACAGAATACATTTTGCAAGAATAACGATTATATTAAAGAGGAAGTGTTGTCAATAGGCCGTTACTTAAGTAAAGGCAAAGAGTCACTCCCACGCACTGATACAAGACAAGATATACTTGAAATTAAAATGTTGGTGCAAGAAGTTAAAACTTTGATTATCTCATAATTTTATGACTGAATATACTCAAGCATTAAACAAAGTAGCAAAATACCTGTCACCTCCTGTCGTATTCTCCGATCACGACTCCCGAAAGGAAGATTCCAAAGTAATAATAAGACCAAATAACACAATCATCCAACTACTAATTCAAGTATTAGATAAGCTAAAAAGTGTTCAAATCAACAAAGAAAATGTGCTATCATCATCCGAAATAGTTTCCTCTACTAGAAATATTAATTCATAAAAATGGATCTATCTAAAGGCTTCCTTAGAAGAGACAAAACTCTCTAATTAGTAAGGCAAGATTCAAGATCTCTAGCCATGAAGCATAGATTATCATGCAAAGCTGATGATACTGATAGTATTGAAGAAGTTATAGACATACAAAGAGATCTAGAAAGATATCAGAAAGATACCATAAGAAAAATAAAACCACAACAAGTATATCACATGGGTATGTTTGAAAGTAAGAGTGGTCTATACAGAATATCTTGAGAACTAGAATTAAGTGTGTTAACACACCCAGTAGATTAAGAATTGTAAGCAAAGATATTGAAAATGAACTAAAATTTTGTGGTTATAAATATATTCATCAAGGTATGTATATCATAGGAGTGAAAGGTATCACAAGAAAGAAATTAGGTGCAAAGGTTTTAATAATATTATTAGATAGAAGATGGGAATCAGTAGACAAAGCAGCATTAGGATTTTTAGAAGGAGACATGAATGAAAATAGATTAATAACCTATATAGCTCCAGACCTAATGATGCCCGTAAAAGAATTTATTGAAAAAAATGAGTTTTGGTTTCCAAACTAAAGGTTATGAAGATTTCAAAGGAACGAATTTGTTAGTAAGTATAGAATTTATAGGAAGGCTCACTAATAGAAGTAGCTCCAGATATAGAGTAAATGTGAATGACGTAATTGATAGTATGCAATCAAAAGGTATAAAGTTTATGAATCCTCTTAAAATTGGTTCTGAAGAAAGAGCTGGAGAAGAATGGAAGATAGGTGAATTAATAGAGAAAAAAGAGGCTCGTCAACAGAGGATGACTAATTAACCTAATTAACTACTGTTAATTAAACTTAATTAGGTTAATTAGTTAACAGAGGATGACGAACGGGACCCACATGTCAGGGTTGACTTAGTCAACCCTGTTGACTGCTGACGTCAGCATGACGTCATGCTGACGTCATAAATACATTTTCGAATTAATTAATTAATTAATTAAATTCCAGAAATTATTAAAATCTTTTAAAATCATATCTTTTTATCCGTAACTCGGATTAAAATATTTTCAACATGAAAGTTGCTCGTAACGACGTGATTTAATCCGGATCACGATCTGCTCGTCCGCCACACACCCCTAACCAATCGAACCTGCAACTTTTCCCCTCCGGCTCCTCTGCCCGAAAACCCTAAACACCGGGAATACTTTCCCGGATGTTTTCCCCCTTAACCAGTACCCCCTCATACCACGTTAGGGCACGCCTAGCATCGCTTCTTGGCATGTCATGCATCGTTATGCATCTGTTTACTTGGTATTCATTGTTTCTTCCCCCTCTTCTCTCCGGTAGACTACGAGGCCGACGCTGCTGCTGCCCAGTTCGACTACGGTGTTGACGACCCCTCTCTCTTGAAGAATATAAAAAGGAAACAGCAGGAAACGTGGTAAATATATCTCAAGTTGTAACATTTGTTTTCAAACAATTAAGAAAGGTATGTACTAGCATTCAAGCACAAAGATCTATGAAAATATCAGACTACAATTTTTGCAATAATATTGTCCAAATACCACTAACATATGGAGAAGGAAGGCATAGGAAAAACAAACATTATAAACCAGAAAGGAGAGATAATAGAAATTTTAAAACAAAGAAAAGATATTTCTTAAGAAGGTCAGACAATAGAGCCCCATTCTTGCATAAAAGAAATGTAAGAAGATATAATCCCAAGAAAACCTATGATAAAACATGCAGGTGTTTCATATGTAACTCGCCTGATCATCTAAGTAGAACTTGCCCTAATAAAGATCAGAAAAGGTATTCCAATAAATATGAAGAACAAGAGAGAGTGTTAATTATAGATAGAGTTAATGAAAATATATTAGTATGTGATGATGAAATAAAAGACGACAAGTCAATATATTCAATTATAGAAACAGATGAAGTAGAAAATGAGGCTCCAGAATATGAATCAAGTCAAGATGAAATAGACCTAATAGATGAATTACCCGGTTTAAAAATTGAAATGATGAACCAAGTAGATTGCGAAAATGATTGGATTAGAGGAAAAGGTGACTATAACATAAAATGTGCTTTCTGTATATATTACCCAAGCCAAGATAATAGGTTCACATGTAGCTTGTGTTTAAAACAAGCATGCGCCTCATGTCTAAGAGCCAATAATCAAAAGTGGAGACAAGAGATAGAATTAGAACCAGAAGAGCGAATATTATCCAGTAGGGTTAGAAATTTAGAAAATTGAATAAATAAGCTAGAAGCAGAGCTAGAAAAACTTAAAGATGAGTTAGAAAATAGTAAAGAGCAAAATAATACTGTTCCAAAAATCACGGAAATGAAAGAGCAAATGGTAACAGTAAGGGACAAAAAAGGAGACAAGTTAATGCAATTGAAAGATGCAATTACTAGTTTTGGAAACAAATATATTGTTCGATTACCATTCAAAGAAGTGTTAGGGATAAGGATCCCAGTTAAGGTTCTTCTAAAGCCAAATATTTCATATAAAATACTGGCACTATTAGATACTGGTTGCACTAAGAATATCATCCATGATAAATATTTTATGAGATGTCCCGAAATAGTTGAAACTATAGATGATAATAAAGCTGAAATATCTACCGATATGTCAGGAATAAAGAAGATCCATAATCAGCTAGCATATAATATTTAAGCTTACATAAATGGCACAAAATATATAATAGATGAAATTACAATAAGAGATTTGTCAGTAATAAATGATGACATGATAATAGGGTTAAGATTTTTACAATAATCTTTACAAACCACAATCATACATGAAGAGGGGGTAACATCTATCCCTTATCAAGATAATGTTCCATACATATCTGAAGTGAGAAAGCAAAGAAAGTCCTTGCAAAATGTATAAATATCTAATTTAGATGATGAATATAGCACAAGTCCAGATCCCCTTGAATTCTGTAAAGATAAAGAACTTAGTGAGACCATAGAAGAATATCATATAGAAAATACATGTACAGAATGCATTGGGTTACAATCATTCTCGCCAAATTGGTATAGAGATATAAAATCTAAAAAGGATATAGATAAGATTGTGCAAAGACTAGAAAGCATACAAATTATTCGAGAAATACCAATGAAACATTGGGATAAGAACTCTATAGTTTTGAACATAAATATCATAAATCCAGATTATATAATTAAGTCAGGACCAATGGAAGCTACTCCTAAAGATATTGAACAGTTCAAAATGCATATTGAAGAGTTAGTAAAGTTAAAAGCTATAAGAGAAAGCAGGAGCCCTCATCAATCTATATCTTTTATAGTTAGAAATAATGCTGAAGAAGTTAGAGGTAAATCTAGAATGGTAATTAATTTTAAAAGGCTTAATGATAATAAAGTTGATGATGCATATAATATACCTAATAAGCAGGAATGGATTAAAGCATACAAGGAAGTAAATATTTCTCCAAATTCGATTTAAAGGTAGGATTTCGGCAAGTAAAAATGGCTAAAGAATCTATTCCCTGGACAGCATTTACTTGTCCACAAGGCCATTATGAATGGCTAGTAATGCCATTAGGCCTAAAGAATGCACCTGCACTATTTCAAAGAAAGATGCAAAATATATTTAATGAAAACCAAGCATTAATATTAGTATACGTAGATGATTTGTTAGTATTCTCAAAATCATACAAAGAGCATATAGCCCATCTTGAAGTGTTCTTTCGAAAGGTAGAACAAAATGGGCTCATACTATCTAAAAAGAAGATGGAAATTTGCAAAGAGAAAATAAATTTCCTTGGTCATGAAATAGGAGAAGGAAAGATATATCTACAAGAACATATTGCAAAGAAAATACTAGAGTTTCCTGATAATATGATTGATAAAAAGGTTTTACAACAATTCTTAGGAATTGTAAATTATGTGCGAAACTATATAGATAACTTAGCAAAGCTAGCAGGACCTTTATATGCTAAATTAAGAAAAGAAATGGTCAAAGATACTTCAATTCTGAAGATATAAAATTAGTAAAGGCCATCTAGGAAAATGTCCACAATATAAAACCCCTAGAATTGCCTCTAGAAGACAATTATTTTATAATTGAGACAGATGCATCTAAGGTAGGATGGGGTGCGATACTCAAACAAAAACCCAATAAATACTCTCCAAAAGCAGATGAAAAAAATATGCGGATATGCTTCAGGAAGTTACAAACTAAAGACAGTAAATAATATTGATAGAGAAATCCTGGCAGTTGTAAATGCAATAAATGTATTTAGGCTATATCTAGGATTTAAAGAATTTACAGTGCGAACGGACCATGAAGCCATATGCCGATATTACAATAAAATTAATAGTAAGAAAAGCTCAACCAGAAGATGGGTCTTATTTGAAGACACCATAGCTGGGAATAGTTATAAAGTTATTTTTGAGCATATTAAGGGGAAGGATAATACCTTACCAGACATATTTTCTCGTGCATCAAATTTGGAGACACGAGGAAAGGATTATTCCCCAACAAGGATGAATATCTCTTCTTTGGAGAAGAAAATAGGCTGAAAATGTTTCAGCCAAATACATTCAATTTCAAGCCAAAATCCCATATTAAGCTTGATGAAGCTCAAAGATGCATATTGGATAACTTTTGGTTCCAATATACTATCAAGAGAGAGGAAAAAGGATATTTTTTATCAATTCTCAATAGTTTGGCTGAGTATTTTAACGAATTAAACAAAAATGTGCCAAAGCCAAAAAAGGTTGAAATACCAAAAGGAGAAACTCTATAGCTTATATTCGATGGAAATAAACCTGGCATATATTTGGAATGGGAAAATATTATCATTGAAAAATTAGATGCAAAAAGAAATTGACAAGATTTAACATTCAAAAGATATTACAGTATAGATGAGGCCTTACTTTGGGCAAGAAAGGTATTAGGACCAGATTATTATACTGACCCAAAGGCTAAAGACTATATCCAAATGAAAATAGGCATACCTGCCTCACCAACTCCCACAAAGGGGGAGGCATCAAGCTCAAAAAATATAAAGAAGGAAGAATCCCCAAAATATAAGACATATCAAGAATGCCTTCTAAAGGGGCTTGACCCTTTAGACAGTGAATACATAGATCAACAAATGGATAAAAGGTTTGAAGAATTTTCAAAGATAATAAAGAAAGAATTAAAGGAGGAAATATTAAAAGAATTAAGGCAGGAAATGGATGAAAAATTTGAAGAAATAAAGAAAGAATGTGATGAAAAATATGATTTCAATCTGTTAAATGATGATAATCATATGGACATAGCAGGGCATGGGCAGCGGCCTGAATAAAGCCCAAACTGCATATATTGATATTGCTATCAATTATTCGGGCGCGGAGGACCTATACCCTACCCGAATATTGATAGAAATTCCCATAATAGATCCTTTAAATATTGATAAGGTATTATCAATCATATGGGCAGGGAAGACCCCCTATAAAAAAAATATAAATACATAAATAATAATATTAAGCAATGTTGAAAATGTATTGGCATGTATGTACGCATACATTGGCACAAGGATTCCTGAAGGCAGGAGAAGCTCTCAAGGCTAATCGCATGAAGATCTGTATGGCCGAAGAGCAAAGACTGGTACACAAAGGCCAGCCAGTTATTCGCCGAGAGACAATGCCATGTGAAGAAAGCAAAGATTCCTGAAGATTGAAGCTTGTCGGCCCTCTCTCGCACTTTTCTATATTATTAGAAGGACACGCGTGTACCCTAGTAGGACACGTGTGCATACTACCGTGTGTAAAATAAGTGAAGGAAGGCTCCCGAAGGCCTCCCTTTGCAGCCACCCCTCGCGGTTATAAAAGAAGACGCTAGGCTCAAGAAGAGAAAACAAGACAAGACAGGAGAGCACGAAGCACTCAGAGCATCCAGACTCTCCACCAGAGCACCACTTCCTTTGTAGTCTAGCCACCACCACTACTAGTAGAATAGCCAAGAAGGCGCTTAGTTCGCCAAGAGTCTGAAGGTAATTTTCTAGTTGTGTGTAATCCCTTCGGGGCCTCCCGAAAGGGAAAACCATATGTAAATTATGTTGTTGAAATGATGTAGTTTCTTGGTTTCACTTGGTATTTTTATTTATGAATTTATGGGACGAGTTCTTATGCTAGGGATACTATAGGAGAAACCTCTGCGTGTGTAGTTCTCTGTGTAGCCCAGAGTGGCGTTTGAATGAGAACCTTGTGGTCAGAGAAAGTGTTCCTTCGGTGGAACTGCCTGGGAAGACGATAGGAATTTACCCCATAAATTTGAAATTAAAACTGCTAAGTGAACGTAACTAGCTACATCTGATACAACATAATGATAAATATGGAGAGTACTGAGTAGGATTTTACACCACTGCGTACATTGTCGGTCGATTTGTTGGTCGCGCCAGCCTAGAATAGATCTTGTATCAAATAATTAATCTAGTTAGAACGTGAAGGTAATCATATTGAATAAAATATTACTGTGAATAGTGAAAATAATATTCCAAATAGTGTTTTAAATAGTAAAGCACTTTCATGAATAGTGCCCTACCTAGTGAATAGTAAATACTATTCAAGATAAAAAGTACGACCTGTCTACCACTTTCATCTAATCACATATTAACCTAATCAAAATCTTAATTAATATTGATTAGAATATATTTGTAAATTTTTTATTCCCCATATTGTTGGTATCTAATACTTAAATTAGTAGTTGGATGATCGTGTTATTTTGTCTTATTATTACTTTAGAATCTTCCTTTTGGGAGTCGTGATCGGAGAATCCGACAGGAGGTGATAGGTATTTTGCTACTTCGTTTAATGCTTGAGTATATTCAGTCATAAAATTATGAGATAATCAAAGTTTTAACCTCTTGCAACAACTTTTTAATTTCAAGTATATCTTGTCTTGTATCAGTGCATGGGAGTGACTCTTTGCCTTTACTTAAGTAACGGCCTATTGATAATACTTCCTCTTTAATATAATCGTTATTCTTGCAAACTGTATTCAGTCTTGATTTTTCTTCCTCTAGCTTATGTAAAGCTAGATCAATTTTATTATTCAACCCTGAATACTTATCCGCAAGTTGTTGGTATTCTTTGAATAAACTTCAAATTTTTGGTCTAAATTATCTTGTCTTTTTCCCCAAGATATGTAAAAGTTATATATCAGATCAACGACTGTATTTAATTGGCTATGAGATGAATGCCAGATATGCTCTTCTGAGGGATTTATTCTACACCTTATATTTAAATTTTCCTTAGTATTCATTACTTTACCTGCGCTAACTTCTAAGTTTAAATATTTTAACCTTTCAACGGTAAAACACTCGACCTGATACCAACAATATACGGAATAGTTTCCTCTACTGGAAATATTAATTCAGAAAAATGGATGTATCTAAAGGCTTCCTTAGAAGAGACAAAACCCTCCAATTAGTAAGGCAAGATTCAAACCTCTGGCCATGAAGCATAGATTATCATGCAAAACCCTCCAATAGTAGATTTAAAGGCTTCCTTAGAAGAGACAAAACCCTCCAATTAGCATTGAAGAAGTTATAGATATACAAAGAGATCTAGAAAGATATCAAAAAGATACCCTAAGAAAAATAAAACCGCAACAAGTTTACCACATGGGTATGTTTGAAAGTAAAAGTGGTCTATATAGAATATCCAGAGAAGTAGAATTAAGTGTGTTAACACACATAGTAGATCTAAGAATTTTAAGCAAAAATATTGAAAATGAACTAGAATATTGTAGTTATAAATATATTCATCAAGGTATGTATATCATAGGAGTCAAAGGTATGACAAGAAAGAAATTAGGTGCAAAAGTTTTAATAACATTATTAGATAGAAGATGGGAATCAGTAGACAAAGCAGCATTAGGATTTTTAGAAGGAGACATGAATGAAAATAGATTAATAACCTATATAGCTCCGGACCTAATGAGGCCCGTAAAAAGAATTTATTGAAAAAATGAGTTTTGGTTTCCAAACTAAAGGTTATGAAGATTTTAAAGGAACAAATTTGTTAGTAAGTATAGAATTTATAGGAAGGCTCACTAATAGAAGTAGCTCCAGATATAGAGTAAATGTGAATGACGTAATTGATAGTATGCAATCAAAAGGTATAAAGTTTATGAATCCTCTTAAAATTGGTTCTGAAGAAAGAGCTGGAGAAGAATGGAAGATAGGTGAATTAATAGAGAAAAAAGAATTAAAGCAACCTGAAAATTACATAAGCTATCAAAATTGTGAAGGAAGTAGCAGTATTCGATTTATGAACTATAAAGCTGCATCAATAGAAGACTCTGAATCTTTTATGTCAGAATCAGAAATTAATGATGATAAAAAGAAGGGTGTATCTGAATTCATGGAAAAGGCTAATTTAGAAGATGAAATAATTCATTGGGAAAAGAAGCTAATGCATATTGAATGGGAATATAGTCATTCTATGACAAAGGATTGGCCAAAAATTAGAGAAAGAGAAGTATTTATCATTTGGGAAATTGCAAGGTTAAAGAAACTAAAAAACGATAAAATGTCTGCCACTAGTAGTTCTAGCATGGAAGATAAAATTATAGCATCCACAGAAAGAAAAGCAAATGCTATTATTAATAAAAATTCTATCATTAATAATAATAAAGATAAGAATATTATTGAAAAAGAAAAATTATTAGTGAAGAAGATCAATGGGATATCAATAGTAAGTTATTACTAGAAAGTTATGAGGAAGAGGAGGAATTAATAAAAGAAATGTGGTTAGAAGATGAAAGATATGATGATTCGGAACAAAAAAGTGATTTCTATAACTCACTAGATGATGTGGGACTACATAATTTAGACAATGCAATGGAAGCCATGGAAGTAGAAAATAGTGGTAAAAGAAGAAGGGGATATGGAGAATCATTTGTAAAAAGAGAAGGAGAAAGAGAGAGACCTACACTAGTAGAAAAAGGGTCAAACGTGAAGCACATTAGTGCCGGTTTGAATTTGAGCCGGCACTAATGTATACATTAGTGTCGGTTCCAACGGCTAGCCGGGCCGCTTTCATTAGTACCGGTTCGTGGCGAACCTTTAGCAATCGGGTTCGTTCCACGAACCGCATCGATGAGAGTGGTGGCAGGATCTTGTCGACTGGGGCCCCTACAGGCCCTTTAGTACCGGGTCTTGGCACGAACCGGTACTAAAGGTCTTCCTACATAAACCCTTCGTCCACCCGAGCTTGCTCTGTTCTTCCCCTTTCCCTCTCCTCTCTGTTCTTCCCCTCTTCCTCTCGAGCTCATCACACATTTTGCCCAAAATTTGTCAAGATTTGAAGGCCCCCATCCATTCAAATGATCACAAAGGTTAGCAACTTTGTCCTTTCATCTCTCATTGCTAGATTAGCTCTTGCAATGCTTTATATAGTGATTAATTTGTGAGTTTAGTAATTTGGGAGGAAATATATATATGTGCTAGTATTTGATTTATATGCAATTTGAGGTCAAAAATAACACTTAGTTTGCATATGTAGGTGTGGTTTACTTAGTGCCTTCTAAATCTCCATCCTAACCACCGGCCAATCGCCTGCACTGTCTCTGTCAGCCGGGCACCACCTTGTGGTGAGCCTCTTGTTCATGAAATTTTATATAAAAATTGATGTTTGTGTGATTTGGATATATAGTTACTCGTATAATTATCTTACCCGTACGTTGTTTGTTATACATATAGTGCCATGGTTTTGATATCCGTCCCCGTCGGCCCTCGTCCTTGTTATGATTCAGATCTGGTATATATATTTTCTTTTCAAACTAGTTGCATTTCGTGTTTATGACAAATTATGCCCATAAAGTTGACATAGAAATTTTTTCTAGGAGGTATGTGAACCGGAAATTCCAACCGACCCTATTGTCGAGAGGTTAAATTTAGTTGAAAGAGAAAGCGAGTACTTGAAAGAAAAATTGAAAAGAATTGAGGGGAGAAGATGGAATTGGAGTTGCATGTTGCCGATGTCGTCGATGATCACAAGATCAAGATGGAGAAAATGCGCTTGAAGATTAGAAAGATTAGAAAATATGCCATCGATAGTGAGGCTTGGTATCATTATGCTGTTGGATCAATTGTTACCTTAGTTGCGATCTTGATCGCATTTTTTGTTGCATTTAAATGCTTTAGCTAGAGAGTTATTTGATTTTTGCATTTAAGTGTTGTATGAACTTTATGTATGAACTTGTATTAATTTGGTCTATTCGGTGTTGTGTAATGAAGATGAGCCGGCAATGGATGTACGATGACCGATGCTCTCCCCAGTTCATTGAGGGCGTGCATACTTTTCTCGCTTGCGGCCGAGGCAAACAAGCGGGCGGATGGTTTTATGCCTTGTCCATGTGCTGGCTGTAAGAATGGTCACAATTACTCTACGTCAAGAACCATTCACGTCCACCTGTTTGAGTCCGGTTTCATGCCCCACTATAATGTTTGGACCAAGCACGGAAAAGAGGGGTTATGATGGAAGACAATGAAGAAGAAGAGGACGACGACAACTATCCTGGCCATGGGTTCCCTGAATACGATGATACAACAATGGGGGAAGAAGCTGAGCCGGTAATGCAGGAAGAAGCTGAGCCGGCAATGCGGGAAGAAGCTGAAGAAGAGGCATCAGATGAGCTCGTTGATGATCTAGGTCGGGCCATTGCCGATGCAAAGAGAAATTGCGCAAGTGATTTGGAGAAGAAGAAGTTGCAGCACATGTTAGAGGATCACAAAAAATTGTTGTACCCGAATTGCGAGGGTGACAAGAAAAAGCTGGGCACCACTGGAATTGCTGCAATGGAAGGCGAGAATGGTGTATCGACAAGGGATTTGGAAAGTTGCTGGTAATGATAAAGGATATGCTTCCAAAGGACAACGAATTGCCCGAGAGTATGTAATGAAGCAAAGAAGGCTGTCCGCCCTCTAGGGTTAGAGGTGCAGAAGATACATGCATGCCCTAATGATTGCATCCTCTACCGCGGTGAGTACGAGGATTTGAACGCTTGCCCGGTATGTGGTGCATTGCGCTATAAGATCAGCCGCGATGACCGTGGTGATGTCGAGGGCGAGTGCCCCAGGAAGAAGATTCCTGCCAAGGTGATGTGGTATTCTCCTATAATACCACCGTTGAAACGTTTGTTCCAAAACAAAGAGCATGCCAAGGCGATGCGATGGCACAGAGAAGACCGTAAGAAAGACGGAAAGTCGAGAGTACCCGCTGACGGGTCGCAGTGGAGAAAAATCGAAAGAAAGTACGGGAAGGAGTTTGCAGATGACACAAGGAGCGTATGGTTTGGTCTAAGCGCAGATGGCATTAATCCTTTTGGGGAAGCGAGCAGCAACCATAGCACCTGATGCGTGACTCTATGTTTGTATAACCTTCCTCCTTGGTTGTGCATGAAGCGAAGTTCATTATGATGCGTGCTCATCCAAGGCCCTAAGCAACCCGGCAGCGACATTGATGTGTACCTAAGGCCATTAGTTGAAGAACTCTTACAACCGTGGAATGGAACAGGTGTACGTCGTGGGATGAGCACATGGGGAAGAATTTGACCTAAAGGCGTTGCTGTTCGTGACCATCAATGATTGGCCTGCTCTCGGTAACCTTTTCGTGACAGACAAACAAGGGATACCGCGGATGCACGCACTGTTTGGATGATACCGACGATATATATTTGAATAGTTGTAAGAAGAATGTGTACAGGACATCGTCGATTTCTTCCAGCAGGCATCCCGTAAGAAAGAAAGGCAAGCATTTCAAAGGTGAGGCGGATCACCGGACGAAGCCTCGCCACCGTCTTGGTGCTGATGTACATGATATGGTCAAGGAT
The DNA here is from genome assembly GCA_021605145.1 of Aegilops bicornis. NCBI lineage: Eukaryota > Viridiplantae > Streptophyta > Magnoliopsida > Poales > Poaceae > Aegilops > Aegilops bicornis. The sequence goes on from CM038675.1 coordinate 750,961,262, forward strand.
TTGAAGGTGATATTTGGAAAGGGTCTGGCGGACAACCTATTCCGAAGGACGCTGACAGACGCGCACCCATGTGGAAGAAGAAATCTATATTTTGGGACCTGCCATATTGGAAAGACCTAGAGGTCCGCTCCGCAATCGACGTGATGCACATGACGAAGAATCTTTGCGTGACCCTGCTTGGCTTCTTGGGCGTGTATGGGAAGACAAAATATACACACGAGGCACGGAGGACCAAAGCAACGTATGCACGGAGAAGACGACATACATCGAGGTCATGCAAGCTACGCTCTTACCAAAGAAGAGAAGGAAATCTTCTTTGAATGCCTGCCAGATTAAGGTACCATCTGGCTTCTCGTCGAATATAAAGGGAATAATAAACATGGCAGAAAAAGTTCCAGAACCTAAAGTCTCATGACTGCCACGTGATTATGATGCAACCGCTTCCGTTGCATTGAGGGGCTTCTACCGGAAAACGATCGATTCGCCATTGTGAACCTATGTGCAATCATCAATGCAATCTCTCGGAAGCTAATCGATCCAGAAATCATACCAAGGTTCTGAGAATGATTTGGTGCAATGTCTTGTCGGTTTCGAGTTGGTGTTCCCACCATCCTTCTTCAACATCATGACGCACGCCCTAGTTCACCTATGCGAAGAGATTAACGTTTTGGGTCCTGTATTTCTACACAATATGTTCCCGTTTGAGAGGTTCATGGGAGTCTTAAAGAAATATGTTCATAACCGTGCTAGGCCAGAAGGAAGCATCTCCAAGGGCCATAAAAATGAGGAGGTCATTGAGTTTTGTATTGACTTTATTCCTGACCTTAAGCCTATTGGTGTTCCTGGATCGCGGCATAAGGGCAGACTGGATGGAAAAGGCACACTAGGAGGGAAACAAATAATATGTATGGACGGACATTCTCTCACTGAAGCACACTACACAGTTCTACAGAATTTCGCCTTGGTGGCTCCGTATATGGATGAGCACAAGAATTTGCTACGCTCCAAACACCCGGAGCGGTCTGATGACTGGATTACACGTGATCAAACCAGGAGTTTCGCCATCTGGTTGCAGACACGTACCATGCATGACACCTCTATTGAAGATGACTTGTACTTGCTGTCCCAGTTACCATCTTCGAATATAATGACTTTCAAAGGGTACGAGATAAATGGTAATACATTTTACACGATCGCCCAAGATAAGAAGAGCACCAACCAAAACAGTGGTGTCCGCTGATACAGAAACCAAGACGGGAAAGGAAACATATTATGGTTATATACAGGACATATGGGAACTTGACTATCGACGTGGTTTAAAGGTCCCTTTGTTTCAGTGCAAATGGGTCAATATGACACGAGGCGGGGTAACGGAAGACCCGCAGTACGGAATGACAACAGTGGATCTCAACAATCTTGCGTATGCAGATTTACCATTCGTCCTAGCCAATGATGTGGCACAGGTTTTCTATGTGAAGGACATGTCTACCAAGCTAAGAAAAAGAAAAGACAAGGAAGCGAATGCATCGTACGATGAGCCAAAGCGGCACATAGTTCTTTCTGGGAAGAGAAACATCGTGGGAGTGGATGACAAGACATACAAGTCAGAAGATTATGGAAAGTTTGATGAAATTGCTCCATTCACAGTGAATATTGACCCGAGCATCCCGTTAAATGATGAAGATTTTCCATGGTTACGGCGCAAAGGGACACACCTTGAAGAAAAAGTTTCACACCCAAAGATCTAGGTTGTGATCGGCTTCACTATCATCACTTTCTTCTGTGTTTCACACCCAGAGGGAATCTCTGTAATAGTTAGGGTAGTTATGTGTTTTGGCATTTGAAACGCGAAGAAATTTTATGTGCAGACAAATTCTTTCATGCCTTTACTGATTTTTAAAGTTAAGTTATTCACAAACTAGTGATTCACACTAATTTGAATAATTCAAAATTTAAACTATTCAAATTTGAAAACTACGGGCACTAACAGAAAGTTTGTAATTTTTGTACCTAAAGCGAAAATATTCACAAAGAAACTCTAAATACACAAAAAAACAAAACAAAAATAAATAAAGCAAAAAATAAAAAAAGCCGCCTACTAGGCCAGAGCGGCCTGCATCGACTAGAAACCCAACTTTGTTGTTGGGCCAGGATGCAGGCCCATAAAGGCAAGTGGGCCTGTGGCAACAAAGAACACGTAGGCCCAAGAGGGCCTGCTTTGGAGAGGAGCTCGAGAGAGCGACCGCACGGGGTTTATAAACCCGGTGTGGTCGCCCCTCGGCTAGCGAGGTGGGACTAAACTTGCCACCGCACTGCGCCCGGCTAATAAGACGCCCTTTACTACCGGGTCGTGGCACAAACCGGTACTAAAGGGGGGGGGGGCTTTAGTACCGGTTTGTGCCACCACCCGGTACTAAAGGGGGTCGCTTCCCGCCGCTTTGGCTGGGCAAAACTGGCCTTTAGCACCGGTTGGTGGCACAAACCGGTACTAAAGGACCCTCCTATATAAACAACACTTACGAAAATTTCAGTTTCTCATCTCGCTTCTTCTCCTCTGCACTGTCGCCTGCCGCCCCCGTACGCCTCCATCCCTCGCCGCCGTCCCCGTCGTCCCTGTCGTCACCGCCGCCCCGTCCCGGCCCGTCCCGCGTCGTCCCCATCCCCGTCGTCGGCGCCGTCCTGTCACGTCCCGTCGATAAATCTGCCTCGCCAACCCGTCCGTCCCGTCCCCATCGTTGCTGCCCGTCCTGTCCCGTCGTCGTCGCGCTGAAATCACCGTCCCGTCGCCCCCCGTCGTCCCTCGCCTCGCCGGTGAGCGCACACACACACATACATTTTTTGTTTTTTAGTTATACAAATAGTTAGAAATTTTTCTGTTTTTTAGAAATTGTTAGAAATTTTTCTGTTTTTCAGAAATAGTTAGAAATGTTAGAATTGTTAGAATAGTTAGAAATGTTAGAATTGTTAGAATAGTTAGAAATATTAGAATTGATAGAAATTTTTCTGTTTTTTAGTTATAGAAATAGTTATAAAAAAGTTAGAATTGTTAGAAATTTTTATGTTTTTTAGTTATAGAAATAGTTATAAAAATGTTAGTTATATATATAGAAATGTTATAATTTTTTCTGTTTTTTAGTTATAGAAATATTAGAAATGTTATAGAAATGTTAGTTATATATAGCATTGTTAGAAATGTTACAGAAATGTTAGTTATATAGAAATGTTAGAAATTTTAGTTATCAAAATCCAATCATTAAAAAAATGTTACTTTTTGCGGGCATATAGCTAGTATTTGTTCTCGACGATGCCCGACCCGCATCCTCGCCGTCGACACGTCCGCGACGACGTCCGGCTGACCCATGTCCGGGACTGGGCTCCGCCGGGCTGGCACTGGGAGGTGCTGCCTGGAGGGGCGTGCCGCTTGATGAGGAACCCGGCCCCGGGTCCCGTCGTCGACCCTGATCTCGTTTGGTGGCGTTCGCGTGGGCCAGTTTCGGCGCGGAGGGAGCCGGCCCAGCCGGAGGTGGTACGTCACCGTGTCAGGGAGGAGGACGAGCACGTCCATCGCTACATGGTTGCATTAGAGGGCGGCAGGTTCTCCAATACCTGGCAGTTTCTTCAGGGATCTCACTTCAGCTATGATCCTGTGAAGGTTCCTTCTCTTTGGGTTTCCACCGCCCCCGCCGCAGGAACCGCGAGTGTCCTAGATTCTTCTGTAGTATTCGATCTTTATTAGCTACCTAGCTAGTGATGTATTCGATATTATATCTATTATTCGAGACGATGTATTTATATCTATTATTCGAGACGATGTATTCGAGATTATATCTATTATTCGAGACGATGTTTTCGAGATTATATCTATTATTCGAGACGATGTATTCGAGATTATATCTATTATTCGAGACGATGTAATTTGAATACTAAATTGTTTTATATTTCTTTTGGATTAGTTAAATAAAAGCTATGGCGGACAATACCGGCAGAGAGGGAGAACAGGCCATGTTCGATATGATACGCTCCGAATGAAGAAGATTATGACGGCTCCGAATTTCTAAACAACACCGGAGAGGGTGATATGATATTCGATCGCGACGACCGAATTGATGAAGTCATGAACTATGATTATGATGATGATGAAGAAAATGTTGATCTTGAAACAACAAAGAACGGCGAGGTATATATATTTATATAAGAAGGCATCTGGTGATCATCACATGTTTTAAATGACTTGAAGATATATTAACGAATCGATCTTTGTTCTTTCAGCCATCCGGATCGAGCAAATCTTCAGGCAAAAGGATGAAACGAGGCCCGAACAAAAGTTGAAGGAGGGCGTAAAGTACAATATCGAGGCAATCAGACCTAATGGCGAACCATTAGCGCCTAAGAAGATTGCGGACAAGTTAGATTCGTCGGTCTTGCGGAGTTCTTGTGAACGACCAACTCCCGATCTCCCTTCAAGAATGGAGAGAGCCAGCAAAGCCACGTCTAGATGTTACTTTTGTCGACAAACCACAAAAAGAGCTGCTTTGGGATACTCTCATGGTACATTTCACCCTACCAGATCATTTCATAGAAGCAGATGTGCAGAAAGTCAAGGACGCTGCTCTTAGGAAGATGGCGATTGTATTCAAGAACCACAAGAATCGTGAATGGGACAAGTACGTCAAGGGAGGAAGGAAGACTCCAGTATTCGAGGTAACACTAGAGAAACAACGTGCTCATTGGGACGATTTCATGAAATTCAAGGATTCGGAATTAGCTAAGGAACGGTCGAGAATAAACAAGAAGAATGCCAAAAAAAATGATAAGTTCCATAAGCTGGGGCCAGGTGGCTATGCGGTGGCAATGCCTAAGTGGGATAAGTCTGAGAAAGAGACGGAGGATGTAGGTGTCACTCCGGTTACTAAGAGCTGGCCCCCCAGGTGCAGGACTTGGTTCTATGTGCATGGGGGGAGTTGGACCCGAAGACAAGTAATGTTTCGACGAAGGAAAGTCTGAAGGGAGCCGACGATGCGATACTTGTTGCAGTAGAAGAGGCACGATCGGGGGTGTTCCAGCCCAACAGAGAGAACGACGAGCTTACGCGTGCCCTGGGAAATCCTGAACATCCGGGAAGAACACGAGGCAAGGGCGCTATTCCGTGGTATGAGGGGTTTTCAGACTGGAACACCGACTACGTAACCCGGCGAGAAAGAAGATTGCGGAGGAGAAGAAGAGGAAGATGGAGGAGGAGCAGAGGAAGCGGGACTATGAACGCATTCAAGGCCTAGAAGCAAGTCAAGCGGAATTGGCAGTCAAATTCCAGCGGCAGCAGGAGCATATCAACTCACTTAGCCAGCAAAGGGGTCTCGAGCTGCAGCAGCTAGCGGATGATCCAGCATTGGATAGCACCGCCCCATCCATGCCGAGAAGCGGCATGGGTTCCGCCCAGACGACGCAATGCTGGATAGATACCCGTGGATGACATCACGGATAACACTAATCGCGAGCTACGTCAAAATGAAGAACATATCCATGAAGGTGGCGGACGCCGTTGCTTTTACAAATCCCCGAGGCAACCTTCCATTGCAACCCGATTCCAGCGGGCTATGCTCGTGTCTTGGTTGATGAGGTGGTGGACCCATATTCGAGCTACTGACTTGACATTCCCGGAGGTGACGACGAGCACTTTCTCGGATAGGTCAAACATCGTATCATCCAATGGAAAAGGATTGCATCATCTTTCAAAGGCCACCGACACCGCGTGGCCGACTCCTCATCGAAGTCCGCCACCGAGTCGTGAGACTCCGCTCCTGCAAGTCCACCAAGTCCGGCAAAGTGTCAGGCCACTCCTCCTCCAAGTCCGGCAAAGTGTCAGGGCCACTCCTCCTCCTCCAAGTCCGCCACAGCGTGGGGACGTCCCACTCCTCCTCCAAGTCCGGCACAACCTCAGGCCACTCCTCCTCCAAGTCCGCAACGCTTCAGGCCACTCCTCCTCGTCCAACTCAGCCCGTCGGCCGTCTCCGCCGCCTCGGCAATCGCAGAAGAGACACCCGCAGCTATGGTGCGTGGCATCTGGTCGAGGTAGTACAGGAAGTACAGGCGGAGGCAAGCGATATAAATATGGTCCAAGCCTCACGCCTCTTCCGCAGAGGCCTTATGACAGGTCCGAGGAGGAAAATGCAGCCATATCGAAGGCCCAGGTGGAAGCCCATTTTGCACCGAAACCGCCACCGCCGCCAAGGGAGAAAGTACCTGCGGAAACGATTGACCACTTCATTCGTATGGCTCAACCACCAGCTCCCAAGCCTGTTGACATAGACTATGAGCGCCACATCAGGAAGTTAAATCAAGCACGTCTACGTAAGGAGGCGAGCTCGGGATCGAGCAAACAACATGCAGCTGTCAAAAAATGCGGGAGAACCATTCCCCAGCTGGGAGAACAGGCATAATCGATCCCCTCGCTTGTTGTGCCAACAACACGTGACAGTACGCGTGCCCAATATTATTGTGGGAAAACAGTTTACGTTCCCGAGGTGGGCAATGTGGTAATAACCAAGGACCATATAATGCAGGCTGAAGTTCTCAACATCACTGTTGGACAACTCCTCGAGATCGAGCCCATGCCTGTGCTTACAGAGGATGAAATAAAACGGAAATATGTCCGGGGCCAACCTTTGTTCGAGCCAGACAAGGTCAAGAACCTCCAACCGAGAAAGTACGAATTGCATCAATGGTACATGAACATTACCAAGATTTCCAATCGATTGTCCCTCATGGTGAATGTCAAGGAGGAGCATTACTTCCATGAGAAAGCTCTGTACGTTGAGTATTCTGAACTGTTTCAGTTATACAATCAAGGCACTTTTCGACAAATCTATAAATGGGTTGCTATTGCTGTAAGTGATTTCTTTCTGTAATTTAAGTCTCAAGCTAGCTGTAGTGATCCTTTTGATCAATCATTACCTGTAATTATCCTCACTATATTCTTTTCCGTGGTATTATGCAGGATGAAGATGTATGAAATGAGAAAATGTGGACGCTTTGGCATTGGGTTCATTGACCCAAACACCGTTAACGAATACACATGGAAAATAAATCCATGTCATGAAAAGGCCGTAGAGGACAACATGCTAGAGTTCTTGAAGCGCCTCAAATACGATGAAGATATACTACTTCCTTACAACTTCAATTGATTCACACTGTCTTGTACTACAAATTCTCTGTTTTTGCCTACTAGCTAGCTACATGTTCTTGCTTACATATGCCCGCTTAATTAAGACATGCAAATGTGTGTGCATGCAGATTTCACTGGATCTTGTGTATCATTAAAGTTGACGCTTTAACAGTTGAAATCTGGATCGACTACTCAAAGCAAATCGACTATAACATCTTGTTTGGGATAGTCAACAGGTAATTTCAATCATTATTAACTATATATCTCGGCCTATTTAGTTCGTCATTTCATGATATGAACTATTTAATAACCCTTTATTCATTTTCTTTGTCGTTGGCAGGGCTTGGGCAAGGTTCATCAGCGTCACGGAAGGCGAATGGAAAAAAGCTTAAATGGTTTCGACCCAAGGTAAGTAATTAAGTAGTACTAGCTAGCTAGCTAGCTGCCATCTCTTTAATTATCATGCTTGATTAATTATTATCTGATCAAATTTCATTCTTGTAAAGGCCCTGAAGCAAGCGAGGGACTGATCTGTGTGCATTCTCAAGGCGCATGCGAGAACATTCGCATGATGGCGTCCAAAGGTGCAGATCTCAAAGACAGGAATGGGTACGCTTGTCGAGAACACTATTCACAATTTTACACCATTATCGATATCTAGTCACACAACTAATACATATGCATATTGATCTCCTTCTTAACAGTTCCACAGAGGTGCGGGACAAGCTCCTAGAAAGCGGAGCGTAGAAGCACTTCAAGAGAAATAGCGGGATTTTGCTCGACCAGGTCATAAATCCGAAGGGAGAATACTATTACCCGCTCCGCCCCCATGAAAACCACTTCCAATTGTCATCGTGCTCCGAAGGCACCAATTAGGCTAATGCCACTGGCTCAGAAGGCAACATGCATATGTAGGAGAAATTGTATATAGCTATACATGTGTATATGTGTGAATTAATTAATATGGTGGTTTGTGAGACATTGATGATATATATATGCACGATTGGTTCTCCTAGAAATTCTATATATATATATATATATATATATATATATATATATATATATATATATATATATATATATATATATATATGAATAACGTGTACAATGTGTAGTATCGTAAAATACCAAAGCGAAAAAAAAAAAATTAAAATGGAAACACAAAATTAAATGAAAAGAAATCATAAAACTAAAAACCCCCCAAACCTTATAGTCTTACCAACCGGTACTAAAGGGCTCCAGGCCCCCGGAGCTGGCTCGTGCCACGTGGTTGCCCTTTAGCACCGGTTCGTGCTGAACCGGTACTAAAGGGGGGGCGCTTTAGTGCCCACACTTTAGTGCCGGTTATGGAACCGGCACTAAAGGGCCCTACGAACCGGTGCAATTGCCCGGTTCTACACTAGTGCTACCAGGACAGCTGGATAATGGCCTCCAGAAAAAGATAACTATCAACCTACATATATCCCAGGACAATATAGATACATGGTTACTAAAAGAAGAGATTTTGAAAAACCAGTGCAATTTCAGAATTATAAAAACGATGGAGCTATATTAAACCTAGCAGCTCATGATCCAATAGATTGGCCGAATATAATCAGCATATGGAAAGGTTTAATAGTGCAAAAATATATACAAAATCAGTATAGCATAGGCACTAAGGTAGAAGATATGTTAACGTATCTTGAAACATTTTTAGGAGAATCTGTAAAATTTCTATGGGAACAATGGGTAGAATCATACCCTAGTCAATATGAAGAATTAAAAAGGGCAGGAAGTAACCCTAATAACTTTGTCGAATGTTATCTCAAATATGATCATAGCAGAAGATCCAGAATTAGGACATACCTCATTGCAAAATGAAAGGTTAAGAGAAATAGAAAAATTAACATTAACTAGCTGGAATGGTATTAAAGAATTTTCCCAGCATTATTTGTGTAATGCTAATACTGCTAAACAAGGTTTTAATGTAGGCGTAGTAGAAAGATATTTAAATATGTTCCCTGACTGCCTAGGGTCTATAATATTTGAAGAATATAAAAAGGAAACGACAGGAAACGTGGTAAATATATCTCAAGCTGTAACATTTGTTTTCAAACAATTAAGAAATGTATGTACTAGCATTCAAGCACAAAGATCTATGAAAAAATCAGACTACAATTTTTGCAATAATATTGTCCAAACACCACTAAATATATGGAGAAGAAAGGCATAGGAAAAACAAATATTATAAACCACAAAGGAGAGATAATAGAAATTTTAAAACAATGAAAATATATTTCTTAAGAAGTTCAGACAATAGAGCCCCATTCTTGCATAAAAGAAATGTAAGAAGTTATAATCCCAAGAAAACCTATGATAAAACATGCGGGTGTTTCATATGTAACTCTCCTGATCATCTAAGTAGAACTTGCCCTAATAAAGATCAGAAAAGGTATTCCAGTAAATATGAAGAACAAGAGAGGAGAGCACGAAGCACTCAGAGCATCGAGACTCTCCACCAGAGCACCACTTCCTTTGTAGTTTTGCCACCACCGCTACTAGTAGAATAGCCAAGAAGGCGCTTAGTTCGCCAAGAATTTGAAGGTAATTTCCTAGTTGTGTGTAATCCCTTCGGGGCCTCCCGAAAGGGAAAACCATATGTGAATTATGTTGTTGAAATGATGTAGTTTCTTGGTTTCACTTGGTATTTTTATTTATGAATTTATGGGATGAGTTCTTATGCTAGGGATCCCATAGGAGAAACCTCTGCGTGTGTAGTTCTCTGTGTAGCCCAGAGTGGCGTTTGAATGAGAACCTTGTGGTCGTAGAGAAGTGTTCCCTTCGGGTGGAACTGCATGGGAAGACGATAGGAATAGACCCCATAAATTTGCTACTAAAACTGCTAAGTGAACGTAACTAGCTACATCTGATACAACATAATGATAAATATGGTGAGTACTAATTAGGATTTTACACCACTGCGTACATTCACCGGTCGAACCATTGGCCTCACCAGCCCAGAATAGATCATGTATCAAATAAATAATATAGTTAGAACGTGGAGGTAATCATATTGAATTAAATATTACTGTGAATAGTGAAAGTACTATTCCAAATAGTGTTTTAAATAGTAAAGCACTTTCGTGAATAGTGCCCTACCTAGTTAATAGTAAATACTATTCAAGATAAAAAGTACGTCCTGTCTACCACTTTCACCTAATCACATATTAACCTAATCAAAATCTTAATTAATATTGATTAGAATATATTTGTAAAAATTTATTCCCCATATTGTTGGTTTCAGGTCCAGTGTTTAACCATTGAAAGGTTAATATATTTAAACTTAGAAGTTAGTGCGGGTAAAGTAATAAATACTAAGGAAAATTTAAATATAAGGTGTAGAGTAAATCCCTCTGAAGAGCATATCTGGCATACATCTCATAGCCAGTTAAATACAGTCGTGGATCTGTTATATAACTTTTACATATCTTGGGGTAAAATACAAGATAATTTAGACTAAAATTTTGAAAGTTTATTCAAAGAATACCAAAAACTTGCGGATAAGTATTCTGGGTTGAATAATAAAATTGATCTAGCTTTACATAAGCTAGAGGAAGCAAAAGCAAGACAGAATACTGTTTGCAAGAATAACAATTATATTAAAGAGGAAGTGTTGTGAATAGGCCGTTACTTAAGTAAAGGCAAAGAGTCACTCCCACGCACTGATACAAGACAAGATATACTTGAAATTAAAAAGTTGGTGCAAGAGGTTAAAACTTTGATTATCTCATAATTTTATGACTGAATATACTCAAGCATTAAACGAAGTAGAAAAATACTGTCACCTCTCGTCGGATTCTCCGATCACGACTCCCCAAAGGATGATTCCAAAGTAATAATAAGACAAAATAACACAATCATCCAACTACTAATTCAAGTATTAGATAAGCTAAAAAGTGTTCAAAGCAACAAAAAAATTGTGCTATCATCATCCGGAATAGTTTCCTCTACTAGAAATATTAATTCAGAAAAATGGATGTATCTAAAGGCTTCCTTAGAAGAGACAAAACCCTCCAATTAGTAAGACAAGATTCAAGACCTCTGGCTATGAAGCATAGATTATCATGCAAAGCTGATGACATTGATAGCATTGAAGAAGTTATAGATATACAAAGAGACCTAGAAAGATATCAAAAAGATACCATAAGAAAAATAAAACTGCAACAAGTATACCACATGGGTATGTTTGAAAAAAAAAGTGGTCTATATAGAATATCCAGATAAGTAGAATTAAGTGTGTCAACACACCCAGTAGATTTAAGAATTGTAAGCAAAAATATTGAAAATGAACTAAAATATTGTGGTTATAAATATATTCATCAAGATATGTATATCATAGGAGTCAAAGGTATGACAAGAAAGAAATTAGGTGCAAAGGTTTTAATAACATTATTAGATAGAAGATGGGAATTAGTAGACAAAGCAGGATTAGGATTTTTAGAAGGAGACATGAATGAAAATAGATTAATAACCTATATAGCTCCAGTCCTAATGATGCCCGTAAAAGAATTTATTGAAAAAATGAGTTTTGGTTTCCAAACTAAAGGTTATGAAGATTTTATAGGAACAAATTTGTTAGTAAGTATAGAATTTATAGGAAGGCTCACTAATAGAAGTTGCTCCAGATATAGAGTAAATGTGAATGACGTAATTGATAGTATGCAATCAAAAGGTATAAAGTTTATGAATCCTCTTAAAATTGGTTCTGAATAAAGAGCTGGAGAAGAATGGAAGATAGGTGAATTAATAGAGAAAAAGGAATTAAAGCAACCTGAAAATTACATAAGCTATCAAAATTGTGAAGGAAGCAGCAGTATTCGATTTATGAACTATAAAGCTGCATCAATGGAAGACTCTGAATCTTTTATGTCAGAATCAGAAATTGATACTGATAAAAATAAGGGTGTATCTGAATGCATGGAAAAGGCTAATTTAGAAGATGAAATAATTTATTGGGAAAAGAAGCTAAATCATATTGAATGGGAATATAGTCATTCTATGACAAAGAGTTCTATGGGAACAATGGGTAGAATAATACCCTAGTCAATATGAAGAATTAAAAAGGGCAGGAAGTAACCCTAATAACTTTGCGAATGTTATCTCAAATATGATCATAGAAAGAAGATCCAGAATTAGAACATACCTCATTGCAAAATGAAAGGTTAAGAGAAATAGAAAAATTAACATTAACCAGCTGGAAAGGTATTAAAGAATTTTCCCAGCATTATTTGTATAATGCTACTATTGCTAAACAAGGATTTAATGTAGGTGTAGTACAAAGATATTTTAATAAGTTGCCTGACCCCCTAGGGTCAATAATATTTGAAGAATATAAAAAGGAAACGACAGGAAACGTGGTAAATTTATCTCAAGCTGTAACATTTGTTTTCAAACAATTAAGAAAGGTATGTACTAGCATTCAAGCACAAAGATCTATGAAAAAATCAGACTACAATTTTTGCAATAATATTGTCCAAATACCACTAACATATGGAGAAGAAAGGCATAGGAAAAACAAATATTATAAACCACAAAGGAGAGATAATAGAAATTTTAAAACAAAGAAAAGATATTTCTTAAGAAGGTCAGACAATAGAGCCCCATTCTTGCATAAAAGAAATGTAAGAAGATATAATCCCAAGAAAACCTATGATAAAACATGCGGGTGTTTCATATGTAACTCTCCTGATCATCTAAGTAGAACTTGCCCTAATAAAGATCAGAAAAGGTATTCCAGTAAATATGAAGAACAAGAGTGAGTGTTAGTTATAGATAGCGTTAATGAAAATATATTAGTATGTGATGATGAAATAAAAGATGACGAGTCAATATATTCAATTATAGAAACAGATGAAGTAGAAAATGAGGCTCCAGAATATGAATCAAGTGAAGATGAAATAGACCTAATAGATGAATTAGCCGGTTTAAAAATTGAAATGATGAACCAAGTAGATTGCGAACATGATTGGATTAGAGGAAAAGGTGATTATAACATAAAATGTGCTTTTTGTATATATTACCCATGCCAAGATAATAGGTTCACATGTAGCTTGTGTTTAAAACAAGCATGTGCCTCATGTCTAAGAGCCAATAATCAAAAGTGGAGACAAGAGATAGAATTAGAACCAGAAGAGCGAATATTATCCAGTAGGGTTAGAAATTTAGAAAATAGAATAAATAAGCTAGAAGCAGAGCTAGAAAAACTTAAAGATGAGTTAGAAAATAGTAGAGAGCAAAATAATAATGTTCCAAAAATCACGGAAATGAAAGAGCAAACGGTAACAGTAAGGGATAAAAAAGGAGACAAGTTAATACAATTGAAAGATGCACTTACTAGTTTTGGAAACAAATATATTGTTCGATTACCATTCAAAAAAGTGTTAGGGATAAGGATCCCAGTTAAGATTGTTCTAAAGCCAAATATTTCATATAGAATACTGGAACTATTAGATACTGGTTGCACTAAGAATATCATCCATGATAAATATTTTATGAGATGTCCCGAAATAGTTGAAAATATAGAAGATAATAAAGCTGAAGTATCTACCGATATGTCAGGAATAAAGAAGATCCATAATCAGCTAGCATATAATATTGAAGCTTACATAAATGGCACAAAATATATAATAGATGAAATTACAATAAGAGATTTGTCAGTAATAAATGATGACATGATAATACGGTTAAGATTTTTACAACAATCTTTACAAACCACAATCATACATGAAGTGGGGGTAACATTTATCCCTTATCAAGATAATGTTCCATACATATATGAAGTGAGAAAGCAAAGAAAGTCCTTGCAAAATGTAGAAATATCTAATTTAGATGATGAATATAGCACAAGTCCAGATCCCCTTGAATTCTGTAAAGATGAAGAACTTAGTGAGACTATAGAAGAATATCATATAGAAAATACATGTACAAAATGCATTGGGTTACAATCATTCTCGCCAAATTGGTATGGATATATAAAATCTAAAAAGGATATAGATAAGATTGTGCAAAGACTAGAAAGCATACAAATTATTGGGGAAATACCAATGAAACATTGGGATAAGACCTCTATAGTTTGCAAAATAAATATCAGAAATCCAGATTATGTAATTAAATCAGGACCAATAGAAGCTACTCCTAAAGATATCGAAGAGTTCAAAATGCATATTGAAGAGTTATTAAAGCTAAAAGCTATAAGAGAAAGCAGAAGCCCTCATCAGTCTGCTGCATTCATAGTTAGAAATCATGCTGAAGAAGTTAGAGGTAAATCTAGAATGGTAATTAATTTTAAAAGGCTTCATGATAATACAATTGACGATGCATACAACATACCTAATAAGCAGGAATGGATTAACAGAATTGTCAGGACCCCGATTCCAAGTCACATCGATCTAGCCGGTAACACCTCATATCACTTTCCGGCCTCACGCACGGTATTCCCACGGGTGTCGCCTTACCATGGCCCGGGACCGTTTGCGTCTTTTGGCTCACGTATATGATAGTGTCGCTAGCATCCATATGACAGAGAACCCGGGCCGACATGGCTAGTCGTGAACCCAAAGCGGCACTAACCCATGGGGACAAGCATACATGAATCACATCGAGCATGTCGGTCATCAACGTATGAATCCGGGCTATAGCACTGGGCTAACAGGACTCCGGTGAACCGGGCTGTAGCAGGCTAGGAAGGACTCTGGATGTCACCGCGTGACATTTCCCGAAGGACAGAACCATGTGAACGAAGTGAAACACATGCCGCCGATCAAGTGTCCATAGCAGTAGTGCTGGGCTAGCAGGACTCCGGTGAACCGGGCTGTAGCGGACTACTATCGCTCATGAAGCACTAGACTACATTTCCCCATATGAGAGGCTGCCCAGGATAAACAACTAGATTGTCGGATCCAACGCATAGCAAGCATTTCAAACATACACACAATATGCTCAATATGTGTAAATAGAACATGGCATCACAACATAATTCTACGGCTCAAATATTTATTCATTAGGCTCCGAGGAGCGAAATATTACAAACATGGGTCTCATGACCCAACACTCAGAGCATACAAGTCAAAACACAAGCGGAAGCTTAACATGTCTGAGTACAGACATCTACAAATGAAAAAGGCTGAGAAGCCTGACTCTCTACCAGATCCACAAGGGCACAAGATCGTAGCTGAGGTAACAAGCTAAACGTCGAAGTCCAAGCGGAACTACTAGCGAGACTGACGTCTCTCTGCAAAACATAAAATAACCAAACATGAGTACAAACGTACTCAGCAAGACTTACATCAGATCTAACTACATATGCATCATTATCAAAAAGGGGGTGGTCGAGTTTGACTGCAGCAAGCCAGCTTTGACTCGGTGGCTATCCTGAACTATGACTGCAAGTAACTATTTGAGGTGGCGCACACGAGTCCACATATTCACCATATCAATACACCACTATGGATCCGCTCCCGTCTCCCTACGAGAACGCCATCCATAGCAGTCACGCTTATCTTGCGAGTTTTAGAGTATCCACTTTCACTTGTCTATGAACTGTTATAGGCAACTCAGAAGTCCTTTACCGCGGACACGGCTATTCGAATAGAGCATATTAACCCTGCAGGGGTGTACTTCTTCACACACGCTCTCGCCACTTACCGCCATGTACACCTCGTGTATCTCGGCAACCTTCAAGCGGAAGCTTTGGCGAGGGAGTCGGCCACGACCGACTAACCACACAAGTCTCTAGTCCAGGTTTATCGCCTATTCGGGTTCCATCCGCAAGGAGATCCGGCCGGGTGTCGCTCACGGCCCCAAACGATGTGCAGGGTTCCCAATCCCACCTCGACGGGTGGATCTACGCTGGTACACCGTGCCATGGGGCCTAGTCTGTCCCAAGCCCACCTGCATCGGGTGCCACTCGGTAGACTACTAACACTACCTACAAACACCGTAAACTAGTTGCAACTCCTGGACAGAGATCAAGTTGATTAATAAGTCGAGAGGGCACTTAAGCATTCAATGTGTGGTAGTCACTGTTCATGGATCACAAACACAGAACTCAGTTCCTGAGGACGGCTGCAATGAGACAACCCACCATGTACTCCTACATGGCCTCTCACCGCTACCTTTACCAAATCGTGTTCACACACTTAGCTCACACACGGTAGGACATGTCCACACACCATTCCAATTCATTCCCGATGAATCAGACCTGACACAACTCTAAGCAATAGCAGGCATGACAAACAAGCATGAATGAGTAGGCACATCAGGGCTCAAACAACTCCTACTCATGCTAGTGGGTTTCATCTAATTACTGTGGAATGACAGGTCATGCAGAGGATAAAGGGGTTCAGCTACCGCAGCAAGTAACACATGATTCGTTGTTATCCTAATGCAGTGAAATAGAGCAGGAGCGAGAGAGTGGGATTATATCGGAATGAACAAGGGGGTTTTGCTTGCCTGGCACTTCTGAAGATAGTATAGTTCTTCATTGGTGTCATTGATCACATCGTCGAAACGCGTTTATCGAGAGGGGGCAATTACCGGCAACTGAGAAAGAAACACAATCAATGCAATGCACAATATGATGCATGCTCATGACATGGCAATATGAGTGTGTTGGACTAGTGCAACTACAACCAGATGGATTTGGGTCATTTTGAACCAAAGGTTCAATCCCAAACTCAAATTATGAATTTAAATAGTGCATTATCATGTTTCACCTAAACAGAAAGGTTGAAGTGTTCTAACATGCATGAAAATGGTACAGATGGATAGATTGCATTTTTCTGATCATTTTTCATATATAAATTATTTCCATTGGACTTACGGTTGACTTTCTATGAATTTTAGAAGTTTAGATCATTTTCTGCAAATAATAAATCATTTCTGATTTATTAAAAATCCCAGAAACAATTACTGCGCCAGCATGACGTATTAGTGATGTCAGCAGGTCAACGGGCGGCCCAGGTCAAACTGACCAGTGGGTCCCGCGTGTCAGTGTCATTAGTCTAACTAATTAGATTAGTACTAATCCTAGATTAATTAGCAGTGCTAGGACCCACCTGTCATTGACCCGGGGGTGAAACTGGGCCCCACCCGTGGTCAAACAGGGTCAGTGGGGTCAAACTCGCCGGCGACTCGACGCCGGCGAGGCCCGAGACGGCGGCGCGGCTCGGAAATCGCCCACAGGGCACGGACGAGGCCGTTCTTGGGCTCGTTGGAGAGCTCTCGCTGGCGCTCGTCGAGTGGTGGTGGCGGTTGGGCCTGGGGTGGCCGGAGTTGTCGCCGGCGTCGACCTTGGCGGTCGCCGGAGCTCGGGTGAGCTCGGGGTCGACGCTACGGTGGCCGGGAAGGCTCGTCAAGGGCACCTATGTGCTCTACGTGGCGCGGGAAGGGAGTTGAGCACGACGGCCGGACCGCTAGGTGGCCGGAGGCTCGTCGGCGGCGGTCACAGGCGGCGGCGCGTGCGGGCGAGCAAGGTGCGGCGGCTACGGCGCACGAGAGTGAGAACGGAGAGGGGGAAAAGGTTCGATGGCTCATGGAGGTTGCAGCAGACGTCGAAGCGGGCTCGGGGAAGGCCGGATGGCGGTGGAATCACGGCGGCGATCGCCGGGACCCGAGGAGGGGAACGGCGGAGCTAGCGGCATCCAGGGGCTTCCGGCCCCTTTCGTCTGGGTGAGGAGGTAGGGAACGAGGTGGCGGAGCTCGAGGATAGCTCGGGGCGGCTCGGGGATGGCCGTGGCCGCGGCAACGACGAGCGGCGGCGACGGGGCCGCTCGGGTGCGTGCGAGTGAGAGAGCAGAGGAGGGGAGAGGCCACGGGTGAGGGAGAGAGAGGTCAGGGGGGTGCGTGGCCCTGCGGGAGGCGTCCAGGGCGACGAGGGGGGGCAGCTAGGCAGGCAGGAGGTGGCGCGGCGAGCGTCGGGCACGCACTGTGCATCCGACTGGCGGGAGGAAGAAGACCTCCCTGTCCCTGGTGGGCTGGGCTGCCTAATGGGCCGGCTACAGGTAAGGCCAGGTAAGTGGCCCAGGTACTCTCTCTCTCTCTAATTTGTTTTAGTTTTCTATTTTTATTACTCTGTTTTGAATTAGTAAAAATACTAAGTCATTTTATAAAATCCTGACAAAAATTGTGGGCACTATTTGAATTATTTCCAATAGCCCCAAGTACTTTCAGGATTATTTGGACATTTAAAAATATTATAAAATTTAAATGTCCAAATTCAAATACTTATGAATAATTCAAAAATCCAGAATAGCCTCCAAAAATATGAAACCATTTTTGGCAGAGGGTTTAGCCAGGACCAAAGATGGTGAACATTTATGAAGGGCATTTTGGGTTCATTGAGCATATTTTTATTTGAACCTCGTTGATTTGGTTTGGTGCTAGGGTTTGAGCAATCCCCATTTCAACTTTCAATAAATTTAGACATGATGCAACAACCAAGCTAGCACTAGTGTATTGCAAGTCTAGGGATGTGACAACTCACCCCCACTAAACAAGAATCTCGCCCCGAGATTCAAGACGTGAGGTAAGAGGAAAAGGGAAGTCACAAAGCTATCACAATCTTCATGATCCATTTGCCCTTCTCGAAGATGTTGACTCATTCCATCATCTTGGTCTTGATGTCTTTGCTTTCGAGATCTTCATCCAACACGATGGCGAAAAAAAGAATACTCTATAGGAAACGATCTCCTCGGAGATCGAGCACTCAAGATCAACTCGTGGAATGAGATGTTGGAACATCTCGAGTTGAGACACAAAACACATCGAGAGGAATGGAAGAACAAATGATGGGGTTTGATTTGGTGGGCAACAATTCCACGCTTAGAAAGACGGTGGATGGTGTCAGATGGCGAGGAAATAATTGCCACGATCCCGTAACGGGGCACTTTGGGAAAAGTGACGCAAAGAACTATTCCCTTAAGTGGCAAAAAGAATTACTTTGATCCATAGAACGTTGGAACTCTTTATACCAGCCTAAGGCAATCACAATCGATCATTTGAAGGACTTCGAAAGAATGACATACTCGGACTAGAATGGATGATGCGAACTACCTTGTTGAGGACATCACAATGGATGATTTTGCTTATCATCGGAAATGGATGGGACCCATGGTAAGTCCACTTTTGAAGATGATATTGGACAGCAACTACCGAGAAGGGCAGCCCATGGGGGATTGGCACAATGGCGGTGCAAGCTGGGAACAAGATGCAACTGTTGGGAATGTTCCAACCATCATATCTGCCTGAGATTAAGATCCGATTGGAAATAGGATACTTCAGACTCAGCATGTCCGAAAAGAAAGCTCGCAACACAAATCGACGAGATGACGTTGCGAGATTCTCGGGAGATGGACTATGGTAGTAAGCTCCAAAACATGAGCGGTTCTGCTACAAACAGGTGAACACGTTGTCCCAGACAAGCATGGCCACGTAGTAGTCTTATATTAAACACTACCAAGTTCATATGGGGAACCCTCATCAAGGATAACGAAGTCCTTGCATAAGGCATGCTCTTAAGAAGGAATTTCTTCTCCTTGAACAAATCAGTTAGTGGCTTGGTGTGCTAGGAAACACATATAGAATGGAGGCGGCCAACCTATCAAACCATAAAGTACTTCGCACATGCATGATCGACTTGGGATGATTCCAGGGGAATCAAAAACAATCTTTCTCGAACTCACGGCGGCAACTTGCACCAAATGCACGTGAATCAGAGAAAGTCACTTCTTTCCTCCAACATATTCTTCGCGAATGGGACATGAAGAAAATGCTTATAAAAGTTTCCAACACTAGGTTGATGTTCAACATGAATCATGGGGGGGGGGGGGACAAAATGCTACTGATGGGCTCAATAGCAACTCATCGGAATTTCCATATCACTGGACTTCCACCATCATGTGAACACGGTGATAGTATTGGTCAGACCAAAAGATGTAATGGTGTATGCTCGAGGGATCAACCACAAGTAAGACAACATTACGAACATCGTTGGTACTGATTTGATTTGATGATAGCCCACACTCAAATCAAAGGATTGATAAGACAATAGGTCCAACAACTGATAACAGGGACCAATCGATGAAGATATCATCTTTCTTCAACACACACTACACAAGGATATCCCTTTGGAACGAACTAAGTTAGGCAAGCTTTTATCTTCCAACTCTCCAAGTTGTTGTTTAGCTTATCCAACTAGTTCAGGGGTATCCAACACAGATCCTTGGAGAATGGGTGGTTTAGAGAAAAACCAACATGATCACGAACTCAACATAGCGGTCAGGTGACAACCTGGTAACACTTCCGAGAAGATTTTCGGAACATCACGAAGCCACCGATATATTACTAAGCTCGAGAACAATCTTTCTTTCCAGGGCAAGACGATATGATCAAAGAGTAAGGGATTGATATAATCCTAACTCATAGATCGAAGAGTGCACGAGGAAAACGGACTAGGTAGCATGATAAATCTTAGGATGATGATTCAATAACCAACACACTAAGAATGAAATTATTGTCCATTTACTACCAAGCAACGAGGTTGCTAGGAGTATTGATTTCACACATCACAATTCACTAGTCGGCATTCCGGTTGCGACAACACGGAACCGGGGACTGAATAATGATGGCGGGAAGTATCACTGCATCAAGAATTCCTAAGAGGTTGTGCAATTCCCACGACATTCTTGACATAAGATGGCAATACTTTAGGGTAGAACTGAATCAAAAGCTGGATTGGCATTTGATCTGCGGAATACAACTGCTTTGAGCCAATCCTAGACATGGATGAGGTACTGGAGTTTGTTTCTCCTAGTCATTCCGAAATAGAATGGCTTGACGGACCACATGAGTAATAGGCGTCGATAACATGAATGCACAACTACTCCTGACTACCAACTGATAGACGGGGGTCGGAATACAACTGCAATGGAAACAACTCAAAGGATCATATATCTTTCTGAGTTGTGGATGCATAGATTAGTATGTCGAGCAAGCTCAACATTTCTTCCGGATAACACATGCAGAAAGGTAGAACTGACAGAATCACCATATAGAATGGAGGACTCATCATGAGCATTCTGGCGGCGATCTTTGGTGCAACGAGGAACTTCTGCCATAAGTAGTTCATGGTATTTGGAAGAAGGATATACCACGGACCTCGAGGGCTATCGCAAGGTTACTAATATCCTGAAGGAACTAGCAAATACTATCAACAGGAGGTAAGTAGGGTGAATCTCGGGTTCAAGAACCCAGGGATAGAATGCCTACTAACTAATAACATCACGGGATGCTTTCAAGAATAATGGCTAGAATCATCACACTGGGGATACAAAAACATTGCTAAGTTACTATGTGACTTCCTAAAACACCTAGGTCATAACAACAACTCCAACATATATGTTGAGGCAGCGGAGTACCTCAACATACTAATTTGTGTGATTAATCTGGCCCAGATGAACATTAGAAATGGAGAGAAGGGATTTGCAAATGCATCAGACTATTTAGAGACCTGGGATGACTCGGACAGCATAACGGCTGTAAATGCTCAAAATGATTTGAGACATCCTGCAAAAATGGTGGCATAACCACTCAACATCACAATATCAAGGTTCCGAGATCAACAATTATCATACAAAAATAGTAGGAACTGAACTGGGGCTTAAAACCAACAATCTTAAAGGTCTATGGATTAGTAACACGTCATCCTGATAGATAGATGAGAAGCCTAGTTCTTAATCCCCGTAGAAGAGAAGAGGATGACTCAGATTAGAAGGCCATGAGGTATAAGGAGTAAAAAGAACCTTACGTTCCCTTCCCCAATCAATTCCCTTACATAACTAAAGCATTTCTAGTCACAACTTCGACCAGTTTGGCTTGGTAATCCTACAGGCAGTCAGGCTCTGATACCAAAGCTGTCAGGACCCCGATTCCAAGTCACATCGATCTAGCCGGTAACACCTCATATCACTTTGCGGCCTCACGCACGGTATTCCCACGGGTGTCGCCTTACCATGGCCCGGAACCGTTTGCGTCTTTTGGCTCACGTATATGATAGTGTCGCTAGCATCCATATGACAGAGAACCCGGGCCGACATGGCTAGTCGTGAACCCAAAGCGTCACTAACCCATGGGGACAGCCATACATGAATCACATCGAGCATGTCGGTCATTAACGTATGAATCCGGGCTGTAGCACTGGGCTAACAGGACTCCGGTGAACCGGGATGTAGCAGGCTAGGCAGGACTCCGGATGTCACCGCGTGACATTTCCCGAAGGACGGATACGTAAACGAAGTGAAACACATGCCGGCCGATCAAGTGTCCATAGCAGTAGTGCCGGGCTAGCGAGGACTCAGTGAACCGGGCTGTAGCGAACTACTATTGCTCAGGAAGCACTAGACTACATTTCCCCATATGAGAGGCTGCCAAGGATAAACAACTAGATTGTCGGATCCCACGCATACCAAGCATTTCAAACATACTCACAATATGCTCAATATGTGTAAATACAGCATGACATCACAACATAACTCTACGACTCAAATATTTATTCATTAGGCTCCGAGGAGCGAGATATTACAAACATGGGTCTCATGACCCAACACTCAGAGCATACAAGTCAAAACACAAGCGGAAGCTTAACATGTTTGTGTACAGACATCTACAAATGAAAAAGGCTGAGAAGCGACTATCTACCGAGATCTCGCCGAGGGCACAAGATCGTAGCTGAGGTAACAAGCTAAACGTCAAGTCCAAGCGGAACTACTAGCGAGACCGACGTCTCTACGCAAAACATAAAATAAGCAAACGTGAGTACAAACGCATTACTCAGCAAGACTTACATCAGATCTAACTACATATGCATCATTATCAAAAGGGGTGGTGGAGTTTGACCGCAGCAAGCCGACTTTGACTCGGTGGCTATCCCGAACTACGATCGCAAGTAACTCTTTGAGGTGGCGCTGCGAGTCCACATATTCACCATATCAATACACCACTATGGATCCGCTCCCGTCTCCCAACGAGAACGCCATCCATAGCACTCATGCTTATCTTGCGAGTTTTAGAGTATCCACTTTCACTTGTCTATGAACTGTTATAGGCAACCCAGAAGTCCTTTACCACGGACACGGCTATTCGAATAGATCATATTAACCCTGCAGGGGTGTACTTCTTCATACACGCTCTCGCCACTTACCGCCATGTACACCTCGTGTATCTCGGCAACCTTCAAGCGGAAGCCTGGCGAGGGAGTCGGCCACGACCTGACTAACCACACAAGTCTCTAGTCCAGGTTTATCGCCTATTCGGGTTCCATCCGCAAGGAGATCCGGCCGGGTTGTCGTTCACGGCCCCAAACGATGTGCGCAGGGTTCCCAAGCCCACCTCGACGGGTGGATCTACGCTTGTTACACCGTGCCACGGTGCCTAGTCTGTCCCAAGCCCACCTGTACCGGGTGCCACTCGGTAGACTACTAACACTAGCTACAAACACCAGAAACTAGTTGCAACTCCTAGACAGAGATCAAGTTGATTAATAAGTTGAGAGGGGCACTTAAGCATTCCAATGTGTGGTAGTAACTGTTCATGGATCACAAACACAGAACTCAGTTCCTGAGGATGGCTGCAATGAGACAACCCACCATGTACTCCTACATGGCCTCTCACCGCTACCTTTACCAAATCGTGTTCACACACTTAGCTCACACACAGAGGGACATGTTCACACACCATTCCAATTCATTCCCGATGAATCGGACTGACACAACTCTAAGCAATAGCAGGCATGACAAACAAGCATGAATGAGTAGGCACATCAGGGCTCAAACAACTCCTACTCATGCTAGTGGGTTTCATCTAATTCTTGTGGAATGACAGGTCATGCAGAGGATAAAGGGGTTCAGCTACCGCAGCAAGTAACACATGAGTCGTTGTTGTCCTAATGCGTAAAATAGAGCGGGAGCGAGAGAGTGGGATTATATCGGAATGAACAAGGGGTTTTGCTTGCTGGCACTTCGAAGATAGTATAGTTCTTCATTGGTGTCATTGATCACATCGTCGAAACGTCTTCATCGAGAGGGGGCAATTACCGGCAACTGAGAAAGAAACGCAATCAATGCAATGCACAATATGATGCATGCTCATGACATGGCAATATGAGTGTGTTGGACTAGTGCAACTACAACCAGATGGATTTGGGACATTTTGAACCAAAGGTTCAATCCCAAACTCAAATTATGAATTTAAATAGTGCATTATCATGTTTCACCTAAACAGCAAGGTTAGTATGTTCTAACATGCATGAAAATGGTATAGATGGATAGATTTCATTTTTCTGATCATTTTTCATATATAAATTATTTCCATTGGACTTACGGTTGAATTTCTATGAATTTTAGAAGTTTAGATCATTTTCTGAATATAATAAATCATTTCTGATTTATTAAAAATCCCGGAAACAATTACTACGCCAGCATGACGTATTAGTGACGTCAGCAGGTCAACGGGCGGCCCAGGTCAAACTGACCAGTGGGTCCCGCGTGTCAGTGTCATTAGTCTAACTAATTAGATTAGTACTAATCCTAGATTAATTAGCAGTGCTAGGACCCACCTGTCATTGACCCGGGGGGGTGAAACTGGGCCCCACCCGTGGTCAAACAGGGTCAGTGGGGTCAAACTCGCCAGCGACTCGACGCCGGCGAGGCCCGAGACGGCGACGCGGCTCGGAAATCGCCCACAGGGCACGGACGAGGCCGTTCTTGGGCTCGTTGAGAGTTTCGCCGGGCGCTCGTCGAGTGGTGGTGGCGGTTGGGCTGGGGTGGCGGAGTTGTCGCCGGGTCGACCTTGGCGGTCGCCGGAGCTCGGGTGAGCTCGGGGTCGGCCTTCTGATGGTCGGGGAGGCTCGTAAGGGCACCTATGTGCTCTACATGGCGCGGGAAGGGAGTTGAGCACGACGGCCGGACCGCTAGGTGGCCGGAGGCTCGTCAGCGGCGGTCACAGGCGGCGGCGCGTGCGGGCGAGCAAGGTGCGGCGGCTACGGGGCACGAGAGTGAGAACAGAGAGGGGGAAAAGGTTCGATGGCTCACGGTGGTTGCAGCAGACGTCGAAGCGGGCTCGGGGAAGGTCGGATGGCGGTGGAATCACGGCGGCGATCGTCGGGACCCGAGGAGGGGAACGGCGGAGCTAGCGGCATCCAGGGGCTTCCGGCGCCTTTCGTCTGGGTGAGGAGGTAGGGAACGAGGTGGCGGAGCTCGAGGATAGCTCGGGGCGGCTCGGGGATGGCCGTGGCCGCGGCAACGACGAGCGGCGGCGACGGGGCCGCTCGGGTGCGTGCGAGTGAGAGAGCAGAGGAGGGGAGAGGCCACGGGTGAGGGAGAGAGAGGTCAGGGGGGTGCGTGGCGCTGCAGGAGGCGTCCGAGGCGACGAGGGGGGGCAGCTAGGCAGGCAGGAGGTGGCGCGGCGAGCGTCGGGCACGCACTGTGCATCCGACTGGCGGGAGGAAGAAGACCTCCCTGCCTCTGGTGGGCTGGGCTGCCTAATGGGCCGGCTACAGGTAAGGTCAGGTAAGTGGCCCAGGTACTCTCTCTCTCTCTCTAATTTGTTTTAGTTTTCTATTTTTATTACTCTGTTTTGAATTAGTAAAAATACTAACTCATTTTATAAAATCCTAACAAAAATTGTGGGCACTATTTGAATTATTTCCAATAGCCCCCAAGTACTTTCAGGATTATTTGGACATTTAAAAAATATTATAAAATTTAGATGTCCAAATTCAAATACTTATGAATTAATTCAAAAATCCAGAATAGCCTCCAAAAATATGTAACCATTTTTGGCAGAGGGTTTAGCCAGGACCAAAGATGGTGAACATTTATGAAGGGCATTTTGGGTTCATTGAGA
Source organism: Aegilops bicornis (assembly GCA_021605145.1). Classification (NCBI taxonomy): domain Eukaryota; kingdom Viridiplantae; phylum Streptophyta; class Magnoliopsida; order Poales; family Poaceae; genus Aegilops; species Aegilops bicornis. Next base: position 750,987,360 of record CM038675.1, read on the forward strand.
ATATTTTTATTTGAACCTAGTTGATTTGGTTTGGTGCTAGGGTTTGAGCAATCCCCATTTCAACTTTCAATAAATTTAGACATGATGCAACAACCAAGCTAGCACTAGTGTATTGCAAGGCTAGGGATGTGACAAGAATACAAGGAAGTAAATATTTCTCTAAATTCGACTTAAAGGCAGGATTTTGGCAAGTAAAAATGGCTGAAGAATCTATTCCCTGGACAGCATTTACTTATCCACAAGGCCATTATGAATGGCTAGTAATGCCATCAGGTCTAAAGAATGCACCTGCACTATTTCAAAGAAAAATGCAAAATATATTTAATGAGAATCAAGCATTTATATTGGTATACGTAGATGATTTGTTAGTATTCTCAAAATCTTACAAAGAGCATATAGCCCATCTTGAAGTGTTATTTCGAAAGGTAGAACAAAATGGGCTCATACTATCCAAAAAGAAGATGAAAATCTGCAAAGAAAATATAAATTTCCTTGGTCATGAAATAGGAGAAGGAAAGATATATCTACAAGATCATATTGCAAAGAAAATATTAGAGTTTCCTTATAATATGAGTGATAAAAAGGTTTTGCAGCAATTCTTAGGAATTGTAAACTATGCACGAAACTATATAGATAACTTAGCAAAGCTAGCAGGACCTTTATATGCTAAATTTAGAAAAACTGGTCAAAGATACTTCAATTCTGAAGATATAAAATTAGTAAAGGCCATCAAAGAAAAAGTCAAGAATTTAAAACCACTAGAATTGCCTCTAGAAGACAATTATTTCATAATTGAGACAGATGCATCTAAGGTAGGATGGGGTGCGATACTAAAACAAAAGCCCAATAAATACTATCCAAAGGCAGATGAAAAAATATGTAGATACGCTTCAGGAAGTTACAAACTAAAGACGGTAAATAATATTGATAGAGAAATTCTTGCAGTTGTAAATGCAATAAATGCATTTAGGTTATATCTAGGATTTAAAGAATTTACAGACTGAACAGACTGTGAAGCCACATGTCGATATTACAATAAAATTAATAGTAAGAAAAGCTCAACCAGAAGATGGGTCTTATTTGAAGACACCATAGCTGGGAATGGTTATAAAGTTATTTTTGAGCATATTAAGGGAAAGGATAATACCTAAGCAGATATTTTTTCTCATGCATCAAATTTGCAGATGTGAGGAAAGGGTTATTCCACACCAAGGAGGAATATATCTTCTTTGGAGAAGAAAATAGGTTGAAAGTATTTCAGCCAAATACATTCAATTTCAAGCCAAAGGCTCATATCAAGCTTGATGAAGTTCAACGCTGCATATTGGATAATTTCTGGTTCCAATATACCACCAAAAGAGAGGAAATGGGATATATGTTATCAATTCAGAATAACTTGGCAGAATATTTTAGCGAACTAAACAAAAAATTGCCAAAGCCAGAAAATACTGAAATACCAAAGGAGAAACACTATATCTTATATTTGATGGAAACAAACCTGGCATATATTTGGCATGGGAAAATATTATGATTGAAAAATTAGATGCAAAAAGAAATGGACAAGATTTACCATTCAAAAGATATTACAGTATAGATGAGGCCTTACTTTGGGCAAGAAAGGTATTAGGACCAGATTATTATATTGACCCAAAGGCTAAACACTATATCCAAATGGAAAGAGGCATACCTGCTTCACCAACTCCCACAAAGGGGGAGGCATCAAGCTTAAAAAATATAAAGAAGGAAGAATCCCCAAAATATAAGACATATCAAGAATGCCTTCTAAAGGGGTTTGACCCTTTAGATAGTGAATACATAGATCAAGAAATGGATAAAAGGTTTGAAGAATTTTCAAAGATAATAAAGAAAGAATTAAAGGAAGAAATATTAAAAGAATTAAAGCAAGAAATGGATGAAAAATTTGAAGAAATAAAGAAAGAATGTGATGAAAAATATGATTTCAATCTGTTAAATGATGATGATCATATGGACATAGCAGGGCATGGGCAGCGGCCTGAATAAAGCCGAAACTGCATATATTGATATTGCTATCAATTACTCAGGCGCGGAGGACCTATACCCGAACCGAATATTGATAGAAATTCCCATAATAGATCCTTTAAATATTGATAAGGTATTATCAATCATATGGGCATGGAAGACCCCCTGTAAAACATTTAATATAAATAAATAAATAATAATATTAAGCAATGTTGAAAATGTAAGCAGCCTTGGCATGTATGTACGCATACACTGGCACAAGGATTCTTGAAGGCAGAAGAAGCTCTCAAGGCTATGAAGATCTGTATGGCCGAAGAGCAAAGACTCGTACACAAAGGCCTATCAATTATTCACCGAGAGACAATGCCACATGAAGAAAGCAAAGATTCCTGAAGATTGAAGCTTGTCGGCACTCTCTCGCACTTTTCCATATTATTAGAAGGACACGCGTGTACCCTAGTAGGACACATGTGCATACTACCATGTGTAAAATAAGTGAAGGAAGGCTCCCGAAGGCCTCCCAAGCAGCCACCCCTCGCGGCTATAAAAGGAGACGCTGGGCTCAAGAGCACAACACAAGACAGGAGAGCACGAAGCACTCAGAGCATCCAGACTCTCCACCAGAGCACCACTTCCTTTGTAATCTAGCCACCACCACTACTAGTAGAATAGCCAAGAAGGCACTTAGTTCGCCAAGTGTTTGAAGGTAATTTTCTAGTTGTGTGTAATCCCTTCGGGGCCTCCCGAAAGGGAAAACCATATGTAAATTATGTTGTTGAAATGATGTAGTTTCTTGGTTTCACTTAGTGCTTTTATTTATGAATTTATGAGACGAGTTCTTATGCTAGGGATCCTATAGGAGAAACCTCTGCGTGTGTACGTAGTTCTCTGTGTAGCCCAGAGTGGCGTTTGAATGAGAACCTAGTGGCCGTAGAGAAGTGTTCCCTTCGGGTGGAACTGCCTGAGAAGACGATAGGAATTTACCCCATAAATTTGCAAATAAAACTGCTAAGTGAACGTAACTAGCTACATCTGATACGACATAGTGATAAATATGGTGAGTACTGAGTAGGATTTTACACCACTGCGTACATTCGTCGGTCGATTTGTTGGCCTCGCCATCCCAGAATAGATCCTGTATCAAATAAATAATCTAGTTAGAACATGAAGGTAATCATATTGAATAAAATATTACTATGAATAGTGAAAATACTATTCCAAATAGTGTTTTAAATAGTAAAGCACTTTCTTGAATAATGCCCTACCTAGTGAATAGTAAATACTATTCAAGATAAAAAGTACGACCTGTCTACCAGTTTCATCTAATCACATATTAACCTAATCAAAATATTAATTAATATTGATTAGAATATATTTGTAAAAATTTATTTCGTATATTGTTGGTATCAGGTCCAGTGTTTAACCATTGAAATGTTAAAATATTTAAACATAGAAGTTAGCGCAGGTAAAGTAATAAATACTAAGGAAAATTTAAATATAAGGTGTAGAGTAAATCCCTCTGAAGAGCATATCTGGCATAGATCTCATAGCCAGTTAAATAGAGTCTTTGATCTGACATATAACTTTTACATATCTTGGGGAAAAAGACAAGATAATTTAGACCAAAAATTTGAAAGTTTATTCAAAGAATACCAAAAACTTGCGGATAAGTATTCAGGGTTGAATAATAAAATTGATCTAGCTTTACATAAGCTAGATGAAGCAAAAGCAAGACAGAATATAGTTTGCAAAAATAACGATTATATTAAAGAGGAAGTGTTGTAAATAGGCCGTTACTTAAGTAAAGGCAAAGAGTCACTCCAACGCACTGATACAATACAAGATATACTTGAAATTAAAAAGTTGGTGCAAGAGGTTAAAACTTTGATTATCTCATAATTTTATGACTGAATATACTCAAGCATTAAACGAAGTAGCAAAATACGTGTCACCTCCAGTCGGATTCTCCGATCACGACTCCCCAAAGGAAGATTCCAAAGTAATGATAAGTCAAAACAACACAATCATCCAACTACTAATTCAAGTATTAGATAAGCTAAAAAGTGTTCAAAGCAACAAAGAAATTTTGCTATCATCATCCAGAATAGTTTCCTCTACTCGAAATATTAATTCAGAAAAATGGATGTATCTATAGGCTTCCTTAGAAGAGACAAAACCCTCTAATTAGTAAGGCAAGATTCAAGACCTCTGGCCATGAAGCATAGATTATCATGCAAAGCTGATGATATTGATAGCATTGAAGAAGTTATAGATATACAAAGAGATCTAGAAAGATATCAAAAAGATACCCTAAGAAAAATAAAACGGCAACAAGTATACCACATGGGTATGTTTGAAAGTAAAAGTGGTCTATATAGAGTATCCAGAGAAGAAGAATTAAGTGTGTTAACACAACCAGTAGATTTAAGAATTGTAAGCAAAAATATTGAAAATGAACTAAAATATTGTGGTTATAAATATATTCATCACGGTATGTATATCAGAGGAGTCATAGGTATGACAAGAAAGAAATTAGGTGCAAAGGTTTTAATAACATTATTAGATAGAATATGGGAATCAGTAGAAAAAGCAGCATTAGGATTTTTAGAAGGAGACATGAATAATCTATATAGCTCCAGACCTAATGATGCCCGTAAAAGAATTTATTGAAAAAATGAGTTTTGGTTTCCAAACTAAAGGTTATGAAGATTTTAAAGGAACAAATTTGTTAGTAACACTACTGGAATCAGCTACTTTGCTCCTTCGACTCTTTCTTTGCCGTCACTAGTGACGGCAAAGAAGCTCTTGCCATCGGCTACCAAAGCAGACGCAAGAAAGAACTGGCTGATGGCAAAGACTTTGTTTGCCAACAGCCAGTTCTTTGCCGTCCGCTAGCAGACGGCAAAGAGAGAGGGGGCCCCGCTGACGAGCTGCTTAAAAAAACATAACGGCCCTCCCTCTTTGCCGTCTGCTAGCAGACGGTAAAGAGCAAAAAAGCGGACGGCAAAGGGGCGGACGACAAAGATTTAACATATATAACGGCCGCGCCCACCCCGCCCCTCACTCTCTGTTTCTCTCCCTGCTCTTCACACGCGCGCCGCCGCTCCCACCACTCGCCGTCGCCCGGTCGCCCCACCACCCCGCTGCCTCACCGGCCCCCCGCCCATCGCCACTGGCCTTGCCGCCCACCACCTGCACCCCACTGCCCTCGCCTGTCGCCTGCCCCTGCCCCACCGCTGCCCACCTCGGCCCGCACCCACCGACCCACCACCCGGCCCCCTGCCCGTCGTCCCGCCCGCCTGCCGTCTCGGCGCCGCACGCCCCCTCCGCCTCACAGCCTCGGCCTAGCGCCGCCAGCCTGTGCCGTCTCCGCCCCCTTCCTCGACCGGCCACCTCCTCCATCGGCCCTGCCCCAGGTGAGCTCTACCTCCTCTTTTTTTCCTTTTTTTCTATTTTTTTAGTTTTAGGTTTATGTTTAGTTTAGATGTAGTTTTAGGTTTAGGTTTAGTTTTAGGTTTAGGTTTAATTTTAGTTTAGTTTTAGGTTTAGATTTAGTTTTTTTTCCTTTTTTTCTGTTTTTTTAGTTTTAGGTTTATGTTTAGTTTAGATTTAGTTTTAGTTTTAGATTTAGTTTAGTTTTAGGTTTAGTTTAGTTTTAGGAAAGAAGAAGAAGAAGAAGAAGAAAAGAGGAGAGGAGGAGAAGAAGAAGAGGAAAAAGGAAAGGAAGAAGAAGAAGAGGAGGAGGAGACGAAAAAAGAAGAAGAGGAAGAAGAAGAAGAAAAAAAGAGGAGAGCAGGAGAAGAAGAAGAGGAAAAAGGAAAGGAGGAAGAACAGGAAGAAGAACAAGAAGGAAAAAAAGGAAGAAAAGGAAGAAAAGGAAGAAGAGGAAGAAGAAGAAAAGGAAAAAAGAGGAAAAAAACCCGACCCGACACGGCACCCCGACCCCGACCCGGCACCCCGACACGACACCCCGACCCCGAGACCCCGACTCCGACACCCCGACCCCGACCCCGACCCCGACCCCGACCCCGACCCCGACCCTGACACTCCGACCCCGACCCTGACCCGACACCCCGACCCCGACACCGACACGGCACCCCGACCCCGACCCGGCACACCGACCAGACACCCTAGCCCCGAGACCCCGACCCCGACCCCGACACGGCACCCCGACACAGACACGACACCCCGACCCCTGACACCTCCCGAAAAGGAGTTCGTTGGCCTTCCAGAGGCCGACGGGGTCATATATTTCTGAATTATTAGTTAGGTCTTATATTTTTCGATTTTGTTATGAAAAAACTAATATATAATTGTGTTGATCGGGTAGTTTTAAATGTGCAGTTGTTTCATCGCTGTGAGGTTTGGTGTTCGACGACCTCGCCGTGCGTTTGACGAGCTCTGCCCCTTCGTTGGTGGGTGAGCACAAATGACATGTCCTCCTCCCCCATTAATTATTTTATCTATTCCGAAGAAACTTGATAGCAAGCTATATATGTGTCTTTAATCATTAGTATGTGTAACCTATATGTGTCTCCCGTTCGAAAGCGTCATAGTTATAAATATGCATGCATTTGCATATTTATAACCTTGATTCTTTCGAATTGTCCAATGCTATCCATGGATAGCCCGAGTATGTGTAGATTGGGTTCATTTTCTCATATGCTTTGCTCCGGATCCGACGCATAAATTTCGTCAGTTCCTCCCCTGTTGTTCTCCGGGTACACATCCTCTATGTTTATTGCAGAGACGTGTATCAGGAGAACAGCGGGGAGGTGTTGCCGAAATTTTGCGTCGGATCCGAAGCATAGCATGGGAAAATGAACCCAATCTACACATACATGGGTGGGATTAGGACCTATCATTACCTATTAGAGTGTACGTTGCATGGACGTAATAAAATTGACAAAGTAGATCAACTGATGAATATATACATGGTGAATTACAAATATAATTGTTGTGTGTCCAAGAGCTCGATACCAAGATGAGTGATCATGCGTGGATGTATACCGGTCACACTGGTCAGAACAAATTGAGCGCTGAATGGTTCACAAAAACCAAGGGGTATGTGCAAGCCGCATTTGCAAATGGCCAAAAGAAAACCTGGTGCCCCTGTTTCCGGTGCGGCAATTGGGAAAAGAGGACAGAGGCTGAAATGGGCAAACACCTGCAGAAGAGTGGTTTTACGCCCGATTATACGGTGTGGACATTTCATGGTGAGTCTGTCTATCGTGACCGAGCTGAGGTGGATCATCGTCGCACCGACGCAGCATGGTACCGGGATGGAAAACATGGTGCAAGACTATGATGATGCTCGGAATTCGGACGAGGAGATGGAGGAATCTGCAAAGGCCTTCAATGAAATGTTGGAGTCTTCAAAACGTCCGCTCCACGAGCACACTGAGCTTTGTCAGTTGGATGCCATCTCACAAGTAATGGCTCTGAAGGCTCAGTTCAACTTGGGCAGAGAATGCTATGACGCAATTATGACAATATTTGGACGCTTTCTACCCAAAGGCCATGTAATGCCTGCAAACCTGTACCAGTCGGACAAAATCCTCCGTGCACTGAAGATGCCCTAAGAGAAGATACATGCAGGTGAGAAAGTATGTGACTTATTTAGGCTTGACTATGAGTACTTGAACTATTGTCCCATTTGCAAGTCTTCCGGTATATTGTGGTAGACAACGGTATGGGTGAGAAGACACAGACCAAAATCCCCGTTAGTGTTCTTCGGTATATGCTAATTGTACCAAGACTTCAACGTCTTTTCATGGTCGAAGAGACGGCCAGACAGATGACATGGCACAAAATAGGCAAAAGAACCAAACTAGATACAGATGGGAATCTGATGATGGTACACACATCGGATGGTGTTGCGTGGAAAAAGTTTGATGAATTACATGTTGACAAAGCGGCAGATCCGAGGCATCCTCGAGTCGGCATCAGCATGGATGGGTTCAGTGTGTTTGGTATGACGGCATCCCAATACAGTTGTTGGCCCATATTTGTCTTTCCAGTCAATCTCCCCCCCGGACAGATTATGCAAAGAAAGAACATTTTCCTGACGTTGATAATTCCAGGGCCCAACTATCCGGGGAAAAATATGAATGTGTACATGCAGCCGCTTAAGGACGAATTGCAAGAAGCCTGGGATAATGGGTTCAAGACATACGATGCATATAGCAAACGGAACTTCATAATGCATGTCTGGTACATGTACTCGACGCATGACTTGCCGGCTTATGCGCTATTCATTGGCTGGTGTGTGCATGGAAGGTTCCCGTGCCCCACATGCAAGGGAGCTCTTGAGTTTCGTTGGCTTCAGGCCGGTCGCAAGTTTTCTTGCTTCGACATGCATAGACAGTTCCTGGATCGTCGCCATAAGTTCACAAAAGACAAGAAGAACTTCATCAGATGTAGAGTTGTCAAAAACTCTGCTCCACCTGCATTGACAGGCCAACAGACCCTGGATCAGTTAAACGCTCTCGAGCCAGATCCACAGCGTCCAGGGTACTTCAAGGGGTATAATAATAAGCACGCGTGGACTCACAAAACATGCTTATGGGATCTGCCTTACTTCATTGACCTCCTTTGCCCACACAACATCGAAGTGATGCACACTGAGAAGAATATCGCCGAGGCACTTTTTGGTACATTATTGTTCGGCATAGATGGGAAGTCAAAGGTTAATACTAAGGCTAGAGTCGATCTGGAGGTGCTATGTGATAGGCCGTTACAAAACATGAAAGAACCGAAAGGAAAGCAGAACTGGACGAAGCCAAAGGCATGGTTCAATCTTGGAAGGCCAGCTATGAGTGAAATTATCTTGTGTGTGCAAAAACAGTCGATGTTCCCCGATGGGTATGCAGCGACTCTAATGAGTGGATCGAATCTTAATAAATTGAAGATATTTGGTCTCAAGAGTCATGATTGGCACATATGGATTGAGCGGGTAATGCCGGTGATGTTGCGTGGCTTCATCCCTAAGGAGGATTGGCTAGTACTGGCAGAACTCAGCTATTTCTTCTGTGTTCTTCGTGCGAAAGAATTATCGCCTGGCGTGCTAGACGAAATGGAAGAGTTGGCGCCGGAGTTGATCTGCAAGTTAGAGAAGATCTTTCCACCGGGCTTCTTTAATCCAACGCAGCATTTGATTTTGCATCTCCCGACCGAGGCAAGATTGGGGGGGGCCGTGCAAAATCGTTGGTGCTACCCAACTGAGAGGATGCAGTAAGACGCCGAGAAAAATGTAAAAATAAACGTAGAATTGAAGCATCGATGGCTGAGGCATTCATCACAGAGGAGGCGGCAAACTTCAGAATAACACAAAGATGAAGCCAAAAATCGTCATTTGCATAATCTGAAGCCTCGGTACAATGCTGACGACCCTAAAAAGGGTGGATCCAACCTCGTCCTATTCAAAGGGAATCTCGCACCAGCTAGTGTTTCACATCCAGTATCTTTGGATAACGAAGAATGGCGGACCATTTCGTTGTATATCTTCAACAACCTGATAGAAGTGCGGCCGTACATCGAGTAAGTTCTCGGTACATTGTTTCACAACTTCTATTTCCTTTGAACTGCTCTTATTCCTGGATATGTCATACAGACGATACATCGTCATATTCTCGTATGGAGCGGAGATCCAAAAGGATTCCGTCGAAGAGTATGAGCTTCTCGCAAAGCTAGGAGGGGGCTATCCCGGTTTCATCTCTTGGTTCAAACAAACGGTAATTTCTATTAGACAATTTCATTTCATTCGTTAATTTGTGTGTAATGCAACAATCCTTTCATATTAAACTTGTAGGCTAATTCAGACTCTATGGACGCCGAATTGAGACAAGTCGCTAATGGTTTTGACTATAAGGTCCGTTCATTTGATAAGTACGACATCAACGGGTATCGCTTTCGTACCAATGGAAAAGAGCTATCTATGGCCGACCGAAAGTCTACAAATTGTTGTGTATCTGCTATCGGCGAAGGAGGTACCGAGTATTATGGGAGAGTTGAAGCAATTTATGAACTTCTGTTCTATGGTGAAAACCCAACGAATGTCGTAGTCTTCAAATGTTATTGGTTTCAGCCGAAGGAGACTAGAAGGACTCATGAACATATAGGGCTAGTTGAAATCAACCAAAACACCCATTTAGATGTTCACTACAGGAATCCAGTATTTTTCCGTCCGCCAAGGCATGGACGGCGGACGGCAAAGAGCTTTGCCGTCAGCGGCGGACGGCAAAGGGTGACGGCAAAGACAGGGTCGGCAAATAGGTCCTTTGCCGTCTGCTTTTCACGGCGAACGGCAAAGGGGAGGGACGGAAAAATACTTGACATCCGCCAGCGTTAGTCCGTTAGGTGGCTAACGGCGGCCTTTGCCGTCCGCCAGCGGATGGCAAATTTGACCACCGCTTTGCCGTCCTCCGATTGACGTCGAAGCGGCGTCAACGCCACGGTGGTTTGCCGTCACCACGGCGACGGCAAAGGTTATCTTTGCCATCAGCTTTTCTTTACCGTCACCAGCTAACGGCAAAACCTTTGTCGTCCGCCACGGTAGGCAAATTTGCCAAATGGCACAGGTGCCGGGGAAGCACGCAGTGGGCGCCACGTGTCCCCTTTGCCTACAGTGGCGGACGGCAAAGGGCTCTTTGCCGTCAGTGGCGGACGGCAAAGAGCCTGCACTGCCTCTTTTTAATTCTGTTTTCCTTATATCCAACAATTATCACAGCACACAACACATATATATCCATCACATAAACATCACATCACATATATATATCACAGCACATATATATCCATCACATAAATATCCAGCACATATATATCCATCCATACATACATAGTAGGTTGCACATAGTCCCATCAATCCATACATATTACAATATGCAAAGTTTCATCATAGCAAGCGAGCAGAATACAAGAAGTGCATAAAAGGAAAAACAAGCAATCCATCATATGATGTCAAGGCTTCCGTGAAGTGAATGAAACCTGCAAAATGACAAATAAGAAAGTTAGAAAAAGAATAGAAGAAGAAGAAGACTAGAAGAAGAAGTATATGCCATTTATTAGCTAACTTAGGTGAACTGGATCATTTATGAGCTAAATTAGTTGAAATGGATCGTTTATGAGCTAAGTTAGGCGAAATGGATCGTTTATGAGCTAAGTTAGGTGAAATGGATCGTTTATGAGCTAACCTACGTGAAATGGGTCATTTATGAGCTAACCTAGGTGAAATAGGTCGTTTATGAGCTAACCTAGGTGAAATGGGTCGTTTATGAGGTAACCAAGGTGAAATGGGTCGTTTATGAGCTAACCTAGGTGAAATGCATCATTTTGGAGCTAAGTTAGGTGAAATGGATCGTTTATGAGCTAACCTAGGTGAAATGGATCATTTATGATCTAATCTAGGTGCAATGGGTCGTTTATGAGCTAACCTAGGTGAAATAGGTCGTTTATGAGCTAACCTAGGTGAAATGGGTCGTGTATGAGCTAACCTTGGTGAAATGGGTCGTTTATGAGTTAACCTAGGTGAAATAGGTCGTTTATGAGCTAACCTAGGTGAAATGGGTCGTTTATGAGCTAACCTTGGTGAAATGGGTCGTTATTTAGCTAACCTAGGTCAAATGCATCATTTATGAGCTAACCTCGGTGAAATGGATCATTTTGGAGCTAACTTAGTTGAAATGGGCCGTTTATGAGCTAACTAAGGTGAAATGCCACGTTTTTTAGCTAACTAAGGTGAAATGGGTTATTTTGGAGCTAACCTAGGTGAAATGGGTCATTTAGGAGCTAACGAGGGTGAAATGGGTCATTTTAAAGCTAACGTAGGTAAAATGGATCATTTAGGAGCTAATCTACGTAAAATGGGTCATTTTAGAGCTAACTTGGATAAATTGGATCACTTGTAAGATAACTAAGGTAAAATGTGTCATTTTAGAGCTAACTTAGGTAAAATGGATCGTTTATGAGCTAACTAAGCTAACTATGCAATTTTTGACATAAGTAAGCTAACTCTAGGTCATTATGTGTAGCGACCCGACCTCAGATGGTCAAGTCTCTGTGCTTCTGTTTCATCCCTGGATCGGTAACGCTCACACACACAGTACTCGAAGGATTTATAACAGAATAGCAATCACACACTTATTACAACGAATGTCTCAAAAGAGAACTTATTACAATAATACGGCTGAAGGCCATCTAATGTGATAACAGCGGAAGGCTTGGAAGATAAAGTGAGTCCATCAACTCCAACAGCATAACTGAGCTGTACGGCAATGATCTACAATCCTTACTCCTCGTCTGAAAAGTCTGAAACATAATATGTTGCAGCCCGAGAACGGGTCAGCACATGGAATATGTCGGCAATGTAACACATAGAGTAATGAAAGAATAAGCTATACTACATGCATATATGGCTGGTGGAAAGCTCTATGGTTACAGTTTTGCGAAAAGCCAATTTTTCCCTACATCAAAGGAATAAATTTTTCCTTTAACTATCATGGTGGTTGAAACATCATTGAGAAGGTATAACCCCAACTCAATGATCCCAATTAAAGTGATTAACAACCCAGCAATGTTAATTTAGAGTGATGAGATACATGTGAATACTCAAGTACTAGATACTCAGAATTGTCCATAACCGGGGACACAGCTAACCATGATTAGTTTGTACACTCTGCAGAGGTTTGCGCATTTTTCCCCACAAGACTCGATCTCCTCCGTTGGTTTCTCGCATTGCATGGTGTTTGAGAGACGGATGACCGAGACACAGTCTTTCAGAAACATTAACTCTCTACTCCGGATAGATCATACCAAACCTATAAAACCCACTCACCTGCTGATCTACCTCTTCGAGAGCTTCACGTAACTTACTCAACTATGCTAGAGCCCATAATAGCTTGTGGCTGCACACGGAAGTTTCTAGCATGAATAATCTCAGCCCCTTTGAGCCTGGTGGCGGTCCATAGGAAGATAACTCGGGTACCCCGGGATTTCCAAAAAAACAGACAACACTGGGTTCCCCAGGTGCCTCAATCCACCCAGATGTGTATTTAAGTTGCCACCTTAAAGTAAACCATTAATTAACAATATCATATCTGTCGTGAATATCTCTCAAACCCAAACCACGTCTACGGGCATAGCATGGCAATACAGGCATAACGTAGAGGTAACTCCCAAGGTTTGAAAGTAACAGGGCAATAGGTTCCTACCTCATCATCTACTTCCTAACCCACAAATTAATGCCATCCTAATCATGCAATGTTTGAGGGTTGAAACTAATGCATAAAAACTGGGTATGAAAAGATATGATCAAGTGTTAGTTGCCTTGCTGACGATCCGTGAATCCTAGAGACTCGTAGTAACACGCTTCGCACTCCGGAAATTCTATCGCAAGCAAACAATACATACATAAATAAACAAGCAAAGCTGCACAAACGAAACTTCAACTGAAAGAGGTCGACCGGAGAGTTCAACTTAAGAACTCCGGTTTGCAAAAAGAATCAAACCAAACGGAACAACGAAACTCAAACGGCAAAAGAAATAGGGTCCGTTTACTAATCTGAAATAGAGTCAAATTTTACAAAGATAAAAACTGGTTTGAGTTGATTATTCGGAAAGAGGGTTTCGAGATGAAACTCCAGGCGCTTTAATCGCCTGATTCCAGTAAACGAGCGAAAAGATAAACAGGTTTGAAAATTGGATCAGAAATCGCTATCAGAATAACCGCGGAATAAACCTGATAAAAGAAAAGCGATGAACTGCTAAACGAACGAACATTCGTTAACAGAAACTAAATGGTGAACGCGTTCGTTGGAACGAACGGACGAACGGACATTCGCTAAGTAAATAAACCGACGAAATAAACCGATCTAAAAAACGATCTAGGGTTTTATAAAAAACCCGAAGGGTTTTCTTAAAAAAAATAAACCGGGCGTGGCGGGGTTTGCACTCTGAGGCGCGTCCGGTCGGGCGGTTCCATGGTTCCGGGTGGGCGGGGTCGGCGAGAGGCGGTGGCGGCTCGGCGAGGGCGGCGACGGGCGGATCGGGCCCGGGCGGCCTGGGCTCAAGCCTCGGGCGGGCGGCTTGGGTGGTGGCGGGTGGTGGTGTGGCGGGCGGCAGATTTATAGGAGGGCTGGGCGGCTCCGGCTTGGGAAGGGGCGCCGGGTGTGGAGTCCGGCTCGGACTCGCCCTCGGCGTCTGTGCCACGCACGTCGGCGCGCGGGGGAGGCGGTGGCGCGAGTGGGCCGGCCTGGCTGGGCCTTGACCCATCGGGCTGGGTCCATTTTTTAAAACATTCACGAAGAAAAATTCCTAGAAAAATAAATAAAAATCTAAAAATTCCAAAACAAGTTTTCTCCGTCTAAATAAAATATTTAGAACTAGAGGAACTTTTCTTGGCCCCTAAAATGCAAGTTTTTAAAGCGTGCAAATTTTTCTAGGACAAATAAAATTCCAAATAAAATCAAATAAAATCCCAAAAATGATTTTAACATTTTTCCTCCGTTATTTCAATTATTTTGGAGAAGTTATATTATCTCCCCTCATTTATTTATTTGAATTGAATATTTTTCCGGAGAGAAAAATAATTAAAATCCAATATCCTCGTCTTTCACTATTTAATAAAATCAAATATGAAAATTAAGAAATCCCCAACTCTCTCCGAGGGTCCTTGAGTTGCTTAGGATTTCGAGGATGGCAAGTGAATATGCAATAAAATATGACATGCAAGAATGCCCTATGTATAACATGACAAATTGAAAATTTGGGATGTTACAAACCTACCCCCCTTAAGATGAATCTCGCCCTCGAGATTCGGGTTGGCTAGAAAATAGGTGCGGATGGTCCTTGCGAATATCGTCTTCTCGCTCCCAGGTGGCTTCCTCCTCGCTGTGGTGGCTCCACTGAACTTTGCAAAACTTGATCACCTTGTTGCGAGTGACTCGGTTATCAAACTCCAAAATCTCTACTGGTTTCTCCTCATAAGTCAAATCATTATCCAATTGTATCGCCTCCAGGGCACTGTATCGTTTAACGGTATGTCGGCCATCTCAGCGTGGCACTTCTTTAGTTGTGACACGTGAAACACATTGTGAACTCCTTACAATCCTTCAGGTAATTCCAGTTTGTAGGCAACTTCTCGCATTCGTTCCAAAACACGATACGGTCCTACAAATCTTGGGGCTAACTTTCCCTTTACTCCAAAACGTTTCACTCCCCTCAAGGGTGATACTCGCAGATAGGCTCTGTCTCCAATTTCATAGGTTACTTCCTTGCGTTTTGAATCTGCGTAACTCTTACATCTAGACCGAGCAATCTTTAGTGCATCTCGATCAGTTTAACCTTCTCCTCGAGTCTTTGATCAAGTCTGGTCCAAACAACTGACGGTCTCCAACCTCATCCCACATCAAGGGTGTTCTACATCTGCGTCCATACAGAGCTTCGAACGGTGCCATCTTCAAAATGGCCTGGTAGCTGTTGTTGTATGAGAATTCTGTGTACGGCAAATTATCATCCCATCTAAATCCATAATCTAGCGCACAGGATCTCAACATGTCCTCCAAAATCTGATTGACTCTCTCTGTCTGTCCATCCGTCTGTGGGTGGAACGCGGTACTAAACTCCAATCTGGTACCCAAAGTCTGGTGTACTTGATGCCAAAATTTTGAAGTAAACTGTGTTCCTCTATCTGATACGATACTCCTCGGAACTCCATGCAAACATACGATCCTGGTCATATATATCTTGGCCAACTTTGCACTTGTATAAGTTGTTTTCACTGGAATAAAGTGAGGTACTTTGGTCAACCGATCCACTACTACCCATATTGAATCATATCCTGCTTTGGTTCTGGGTAATCCGGTGATAAAATCCATGCCAAGCTTATCCCACTTCCATTCTGGTATTGGCATAGGCTGCAACAGTCCTGCTGGCTTTTGATGCTCTGCCTTCACTCTCTGACATACATCGCAAATGGCTACATACTCGGCAATATCCTTCTTCATAACAGTCCACCAGAAACGTTCCTTCAAGTCCAAATACATCTTGGTGTTTCCGGGGTGAATCGAGTATGGTGAGTCAAGGGCCTCTTGAAGTATTAACTTCCTGATCTCCGAATTGTTGGGCACATAAATCCGATCCTCAAACCACAAGGTATCGTGCTCATCCTCGCGAAAACCTTTGGCTTTTCCTTTGCCCATATTTTCCTTTATCTCAGCAATCTCTTTATCCTCCTTTTGAGCGCCTCGAATCTTGTCTAACAAGGTCGACTGAACCTCCATTGTTGCAAGAAAACCTCTTGGAACAATCTCCAACTGAAGTTCCATAACATCCTCTCGCTAACTCCTTTGGCAGTCCTCTACCTTCAAGGATATTGGCATAACTCTTCCGACTCAAAGCGTGCCTTTCTGACGTTGGCTTTTCCTGGATGATAGTGTAGCTTCATGTCGTAATCATTTATAAGTTCCAACCATCTCCTCTGTCTGAGGTTTAACTCCTTCTGTGTGAAAATGTACTTTAAACTCTTATGATCCGTGTACACATCACAACGGTTTCCCATGAGATAATGTCTCTGTGTCTTCAACGCATGTACTACAGCTGCTAACTCCAAATCATGCGTGGCATAGTTCAACTCATGAGGCTTCAGTTGTCGTGAGGCATACGAAACAACTTTTCCTTCCTGCATAAGAACACATCCAAGTCCCAAGCGAGAGGCATCACAATACACTTGAAACTCCTTATGTATATCTGGCAATGTCAGCACTGGGGCTGTAGTCAACCGTTTCTTCAACTCTTGGAAACTTGTCTCACAATCCTCTGTCCATTTGAACTTGGTATCCTTCTTTAGCAATTCTGTCATTGGTTTAGCAATCTTGGAAAAATTCTCAATGAATCTCCGATAATATCCTGCCAGTCCAAGGAAACTGCGAATCTCGCTAACTGAAGTGGGTGCCAACCATTCAGTGACTGACTGAATTTTACTGGGATCTACTGCTATACCCTCTCCTGATATAACATGCCCAAGAAATCCAACTTCCTTTAACCAAAACTCGCACTTGCTAAATTTGGCATATAACTGGCGTTCCCTGAGTTTCTCAAGAACCAAACGTAGGTGTTCTGCGTGCTCCTCTTCGTTCTTCGAGTAAACTATAATATCATCGGTGAACACCACAACAAGCTTGTCCAAATACTCCATGAACACTTTGTTCATCATACTCATGAAATGGGGAGGGGCGTTATTCAGTCCAAACGACATGACCGTATACTCATATAATCCATATCGTGTGGTGAATGTTGTCTTTGGTATATCCTTCTCTCGGATCTTCAACTGATGGTATCCTGATCGTAGATCAATCTTAGAAAACACCTTAGCTCCTTGCAACTGATCAAACAGATCATTAATCATCGGTAAGGGTATTTGTTCTTTATCATTACTTCATTCAGAGCTTGGTAATCAACAACCATCCTTAGGGATTTATCTTTCTTCTCCACCAAAAGTACTGGAGCTCCCCAAGGTGATGAACTTCTACGAATGTAACCTTTCTCCAATAGCTCCTTGATCTGTTTCTTAATTTCCTTCAGATCATTTGTGGGCATCCGATAGGGTCTCTTTGATATTGGCCCGGTACCTGGCATTAGCTCTATCAGAAACTCGATATCTCGATCCGGTGGCATGCCTGGTAACTCTTCCGGAAAAACATCTGGATAATCCTTCACTACCGGTACTTCCTCTTGTACAACTCCCGTGAGGGTATTCACTTGGCTCCTCCTAGGCACATGCCTAGATACATACTTAATCCTTTTTCCCTCTCGGGTGGTAAGATAGATTGACTTGCTAGCACAAATGATACTTCCTCCAAACTTCGACATCCAATCCATACCTAATATCACATCCAATCCTTGCGACTCCAAGATAATTAGGTCGACGGAAAAACATGTGTGCCAATGATTAGGGGTATCTGGGTGCACCATCTGCGGCCATATACTCTGCTCGAGCGAGCTCACTAAAAGAGGGGTTCTAAGTGCAGGTTGGTAACTTAAACTTATCCACAAATCCCTTGATATATAAGAATGCGAAGCACCAGTATCGAAAAGAACAATAGCGGTAAATGACTGAACCAAGAACTTACCTATTACCGCATTCGACTGCTCTTCAACTTCCTCCACGTTAACGTGGTTCACTTGTCCTTTGTTGAATGGATTGGGCTTCTTCCCAGCGCTCCCATTTCCGTTTCCATTCTTTCCTTCAGGGCAGTCGTTGGCATAGTGCCCTGTCTTCCCGCACTTAAAGCAAATAACTTGGCTCAAGTCTCTCTTAGCGGGTGTAGCTGGGTTAGAGCGATTCTGATTATTGTTGGCTGCATTTCCATTCCCATTCTTCGCAGCATTATGCGTTCCTCCTCCAAAGATGGTTATGTCCTCCATGGTTATGAACTAGTCCTCCACGAGTTCGGGGTTAAGAGAGGTTTCGTGAGCTCTGAGTTATACTTCCCTTGTCCATACTTCCTCTTATGACTCTCAATTTGCTGCTGCTTTCCTTCAATCATTAGGGCCTTATCTACCAACTCCTCGGTAGTTGTTGAAAGTTGCCACCATCAGCTGCATACTCATCTCATCATTCAGTCCTTCCATAAACTTCTCTTGCTTGGCGGCATCCGTGGCCACATCATCGAGGGCATAAGCGTGATAACTTGCTAAACTCATCCACGTACTGGGCCACAGTACGATTCCCCTGGCGTAAGTTGCGGAACTCAAGCTTCTTTATCTGCATGGCTCCAGTTGAAACATGGGCCGTGCGAAAAGCTTGTTGGAACTGGTCCCAAGTGACATTGGCTATAGGAAAAGTAGCCGTGTAATTCTCCCACCATGCGGCTGGTCCATCCAATTGATGTGCTGCAAAGCGCACTCTTTCAGCATCCGTGCATCCTGCGGTGGTTAACTCTCTTCCAATACGGCGTAACCAGTCATCTGCAACTATTGGATCGGTGCTACTGGAAAACACCGGCGGTTGTACCCTTAGAAAACGGGCTAAATTGTCCACTGGCAGCGGGTTGTTGTTGTTGTTGTTGTTGTTGGCATTGCCCTGGTTACGAACTAGCAATTGCATTAAGGCATTCTGCTGTTGGATCAATCGAGTGAGCTCCGTGGAAAGCAAAACCGGGTCACGTCTCGGAGGCATCCGAGGTTTAGAGGGAGAGATTAGAAATAGAAAGAGGTCTAGTCGTAAAACACTACCCATATGCACATGAGGCAAAACACACATTCATTCAATCAAGCAAGCAAGGGCATACAAAGCGATCTAGGACTATCGCATACGTGCTCAACTACTACTAGTTACATGGGGAAAATACTACTAATATTTGGTGGTCATCTAGAAATATTGATCGGTGGAAGACTTCGATGATGTCTGCTCGGCTTCGTCTTCATAGTCATCATCACTTGGATCCGAGTCGGTGTCGCCGATGATGATGTAGTTGTCCGGACAAGCGGGTCTTCTTCCTCTACTTGCTCCTCTTCCTTGGGTGCTGGTCCTCCCATGAAAACTCCAATCTTCTTGACTAGGTCGCCGTTCTTCTCCAAAGAGTATCTTGATTTCTTCCTCATATCCATCGGCGTAGACTTGAGTTCTTCCTCCAATTCGATGATCTTAGTTTTCGCCTTCTTCAAATCCAGCATGTCAGCGCACATCTGGTTCTCATGACGTCGAATGTGCTGGTTTAGCTCCTGGATGTAAGCTGCAATGGATCTATCCTTCTTGGTGCTAATTACTTCCCATTGCTCATCACGGCGCCCACATATTTGGTATATGGTGTCTTTAAGCTCCTTGTTGTAGACTTCTCCAATGCGTCCCATGGTAATGTGAGCTGCCATACTCTTTCCCAAACTCCATGTTGGGGCATTGAAAACACATAATATGGGCTCCGTGCTTGGTGCAAACGTCCTTCCGGGAACTAGAGCTTGAATCTTCCAGCATTCTTCTTCTGGTAAGGTGGAGTTATGCGTCGGTGAAGCTTGGTATTCCAATATTCAGGTACCTAGTGACTTCCTTCAAGTGGCGTCCAAAGGTGTGTCTTCATCCGGTTGGGCAAACTTGTACTTCATCTCCGTCATCCTAAAGAGTGGAAAAATGGAGAGGGGTCAGAAATGAGTAGAGAGGAGTGACCTATGGTTTTATCTTAGTGGTCGTGTCCTACACTCAGTGTGTGCTCTGATACCATCTTGTAGCGACCCGACCTCAGATGGTCAAGTCTCTGTGCTTCTGTCATCCTCGGATCGGTAATGCCGACACACACAAAGACTCAAGGATTTATAACAGAGTAGCAATCACACACTTATTACAACGAATGTCTCAAAAGAGAACTTATTACAATAATATGGTTGAAGGCCATCTAATGTGATAACAGTGGAAGGCTTGGAAGATAAAGTGAGTCCATCAACTCCAACGGCATAACTGAGCTGTACGGCAACGACCTACAATCCTTACTCCTCGTTTGAAAAGCCTGCAACATAATACGTTGCAGCCCGAGAACGGGTCAGCACATGGAATATACTGGCAATGTAACACATAGAGTAATGAAAGAATAAGTTGTACTACATGCATATATGGCTGGTGGAAAGCTCTATGGTTACAGTTTTGCGAAAAGCCAATTTTTCCCTACATCAAAGGAATAAATTTTTACTTTAACTATCATGGTGGTTCAAACATCATTGAGAAGGTATAACCCCAACTCAATGATCCCAATTAAAGTGATTAACAACCCAGCAATGTTAATTTAGAGTGATGAGATACATGTGAATACTCAAGTACTAGATACTCAGAATTGTCCATAACCGGGGACACGGCTAACCATGATTAGTTTGTACACTCTGCAGAGGTTTGCGCACTTTTCCCCACAAGACTCGATCACCTCCGTTGGTTTCTCGCACTGCATGGTGTTTGAGAGACGGATGACCGAGACACAGTCTTTCAGAAACATTAACTCTCTATTCCGGATAGATCATACCAAACCTATAAAACCCACTACCTGCTGATCTACCTCTTCGAGAGCTTCACGTAACTTACTCAACTATGCTAGAGCCCATAATATCTTGTGGCTGCACACGGAAGTTTCTAGCATGAATAATCTCAGTTCCCTTTGAGCCTGGGTGGCGGTCCATAGGAAGATCACACGGGTACCCCGGGATTTCCAAAAAAATAGACAACACTGGGTTCCCCAGGTGCCTCAATCCACCCAGATGTGTATTTAAGTTGCCACCTTAAAGTAAACCATTAATTAACAATCTCACATCTGTCATGAATATCTCTCAAACCCAAACCACGTCTACGGGCATAGCATGGCAATACAGGCATAACGTAGAGGTAACTCCCAAGGTTTGAAAGTAACAGGGAAATAGGTTCCTACCTCATCATCTACTTCCCAACCCACAAATTAATGCCATCCTAATCATGCAATGTTTGAGGGTTGAAACTAATGCATAAAAACTGGGTATGGAAAGATCTGATCAAGTGTTACTTGCCTTGCTGACGATCCGTGAATCCTAGAGACTCGTAGTAACACGCTTCGCACTCCGGAAATTCTATCGCAAGCAAACAATACATACATAAGTAAACAAGCAAAGATGCACAAACGAAACTTCAACTGAAAGAGGTCGACCGGAGAGTTCAACTTAAGAACTCCGGTTTGCAAAAAGAATCAAACCAAACGGAACAACGAAACTCAAACGGCGAAAGAAATAGGGTCCGTTTACTAATCTGAACTAGAGTAAAATTTTACAAAGGTAAAAACTGGTTTGAGTTGACTATTCGGAAAGAGGGTTTCGAGATGAAACTCCAGGGGCTTGAATCGCCTGATTCTGATAATCGAGCGAAAAGATAAACAGGTTTGAAAATTGGATCAGAAATCGCGATCAGAATAACCGCGGAATAAACCTGATAAAAGAAAAGCGACGAACTGCTAAACGAACGAACGTTCGTTAACAGAAACTAAACGGTTAACGCGTTCGTTAGAACGAACGGACGAACGGACGTTCGCTAAGTAAATAAACTGACGAAATAAACTGATCTAAAAAACGATCTAGGGTTTTATAAAAAAACCGAAGGGTTTTCTTAAAAGAAATAAACCGGCGGCGGGGTCGGGTACCTCCGGCGAGGCGCCCGGGCGGGCGGGCGGTTCGCGGTTCCGGGTGGGGCGGGGTCGAGAGGCGGCGGCGGCTCGGCGAGGGGCGGGCGGCGGCTCGGCGAGAGGGCGGCGACGGCGCTGGATCGGGCTCCGGCGGCTCGGGGCTCCGGCTCGGCGGCGGCTTGGGGTGGTGGCGGGTGGTGGTGTGGCGGCGGGCGGCGGTATTTATAGGAGGGCGGGCGGCTCCGGCTTGGGAAGGGGCGCCGGGAGTGGAGTCCGGCTCGGACTCGCCCTCGGCGTCCGTTACGCACGCGGGCACAGGTGTAAGCTGGCGCCAGCTGCCTGGCTCGTGGGCCTTGACCCGATCGAGGCGTGGGTCCATTTTTTTTAAAACATTCCGCCAGAAGAAAAATTCCTAGAAAAATAAATAAAAATCTAAAAATTCCAAAACAAGTTTTCTCCGTCTAAATAAAATATTTAGAACTAGAGGAACTTTTCTTGGCCCCTATAATGCAACTTTTTAAAGCGTGCAAAATTTTCTAGGACAAATAAAATTCCAAATAAAATCAAATAAAATCCCAAAAATGATTTTAACATTTTTCCTCCGTTATTTCAATTATTTTGGAGAAGTCATATTATCTCCCCTCATTTATTTATTTGAATTGAATATTTTTCTGGAGAGAAAAATAATTAAAATCCAATATCCTCGTCTTTCACTATTTGATAAAATCAAATATGAAAATTAAGAAATCCCCAACTCTCTCCGAGGGTCCTTGAGTTGCTTACGATTTCGAGGATGGCAACTGAATATGCAATAAAATATGACATGCAAGAATGACCTATGTATAATATGCCAAATTGAAAATTTGGGATGTTACATTATGGTAAGCATATTGGAGGAAATAAAGCTAAGTCTAAGTCTAGAGAAACTTACCGTGATCAGGGAGGTGTAGTAGCGGGCTGGCTCGTGCTTAGTGGAGAAGGATCGTATGCGATGCGTTCGGAGTTAAGCTGCACCAAAGATCATTACAATGTCTCGTTAGCATTATGACACTCAAATGTTAAGACTAGCAAGTAATGTCCATTCAAATTAAACTCACCGTGCTCCTGTGAGCAATCATCGGCATCGGGCGGAGTGGTCTGACCGGACTTCTCGCACAATGCATCGCACATTTGGTTTTCACAATGAGTCATACTAGTTAGTAATGAGACTCAAATGTTAAGACTAGCAAGTAATCTGCAGAAGAAACTTACCACAAGGAGCTCATACATGGCCCTTGCCTGCATGTCATTTCGTGCCCTCTCCTCCTCCAACTCCCGCTGCCTCTCCGCCGCCTCCGCCAGAAGTTTCTCCGTTCTATCTCTCTCACTCTGTATAGCAGCCTGCAATACCACTCACATGACCATTTGTAATCATTGATGGAAGCGCACACAATGTAATGGAGAAAGATAGCTGAGTACGTATAACTAACCTTGATGGCCAGTTGGACTGGCCGTTCACGAGGCCTTATCTCAGGAGCGGAGCTCGACTGGCGCGCCTT
The DNA here is from genome assembly GCA_021605145.1 of Aegilops bicornis. NCBI lineage: Eukaryota > Viridiplantae > Streptophyta > Magnoliopsida > Poales > Poaceae > Aegilops > Aegilops bicornis. The sequence goes on from CM038675.1 coordinate 751,011,019, forward strand.
GATCTCCGGGAGAGTGCTAGGACAACGGATAAGTCCATCTCCCATGGCTATGGAGCCATGGGACCTCCCGCCACAAGATATCATCAGCAACTCTGTATCAATGGGACCCTGGCTCGGGTTAAAGTCCTCCCATTTCCTCGCCTTCCCCTAATCTCTCTATAGCACGAGCTTGTTGTGGGCGGAGATGTTGGTGAAGTTCTTTGCATCATCGAGGTCAGACGCAGAGAATGCCTTGACTTTCTTGTAAGGGCCAGTGTGGGCCATGGCATACAGTGTCGTACACCTCGGCACCTTATCCGCCTTTATTGTGGCGTGCACGAAAGAGAGAAACAAAGTAAATTAGTAATTAAAGGGCTAAAGCTAGCATGATGAATGAATTGCATGAATCATGAAGAAAACCACATACCTAGTTCCGCCCGTACTGAAATAAGTTGGAGTTGCCTTGGTGGTGTGGCACACCTTCCATTTGGGCACGTTTGTCCTTGGCCTCGTTGTGGGTGGCCCGCCATTCTTTTGAGCACCACGCATTGACCAACACCTCCCAACAATCCATCCGATCCGCACACCATCTCGGAGGGGCCTAAGTTAGCGGCCTAAGTTAGCAAATAGAAACTTCAGCGCTACGGCTATGAATTACTAAATGAAGGAATTAAGTACAAGGCCTTAAGAATTACCTTCATGTACTGCTCCTTACTCAAGAACTTATCGCGACACTCCTGCTTGGGCTTCTTGATACCACGCCCGGCGTAGTAGTCTCGAACAGCCTGCACCCGAGCCTCATGCCGTAAGTTCTGAAGTAGGCGCTTGCACTCCTTGTGGATAACATCTGCCGCCTCCTCCTCGTATTCCTCCTCACACCTATAGAATGTCTACAATCAAATGAGACAATATTGATTAGTACAATTAATAACTAGCTAGTTGAAGATTTTTAATTGTGTAAAGGAGAAATTACCCAGAACTTTCTGATCACCACGTCTGCCCTCGTCTTGCACAAGACACCATCGATAATCTCACCCGGCGGGGCCGGGGAAGCCAAGTAGTGCTCCCAACTCAATCCAACCTCTAGAAGCCGACCCTCACCAGGCAGCGTGACAAACCCTGGAAAGTTTTGCCGAATCAGAACTCCAAGGACGGAGTTGGGCCGGCGGACACTTTCATGGTGGTCCCAACCCCTGCAGCATGACAAGGCCAACGCATTAGTTATTTGAACAAACGTGAATGCAGAAGGTACAAAAAGATTAAATGCACTTACCTCTCCCCATCAGGGAAAATCAATCACCTCTGCTCGCGGGTCGCCGCCACGGACGGGAGCCGTGTAGCACCACGCTGGTAGACGTTGCCCCCTCCTCCCCCTCCTCCTCAAAATTAGTCAGCTCCCCGCCATCATCAGCATGGCCACTCGGCTCCCCGCCATCATCAGCATGGCCACTCGGATCCTCAGGCTGACCCGACCAAGTACCCCATCCATACGTGTGCTCCTCCGGGGTCTCGTGGGCCCAACTCTCATGGGCCGAAGGCCCGTCGACCCGAGGCTCGTGGGCTGAAGACCCGTGGACTGGAGGCTCGTGGACCGGAGTCCGTGTAGCCTCCTCCTCAGACGAGTCCACCCTAGCAGTCACGTGCTCGGGTGAAACAGCTGGGGGCGGCGGCGAGGAAGGCGCCGTAAGAGTCACCCTAGCTCCTCTCCCGCGACCACGTGCTCCACCTCCTCTCTTCTTCTTACCTCGTCCCCTGCTAGGCACCGCGGTCGACGAAGAAGGGCCCGACGGTGTCGCCATACTGTCCAGCAACGCTCGGCAGAGTGGTGCGTGTGGAATGGAAGACCTCGCACCACGCGCCGACGAAGAAGGGGCCTCGGCGCGCTCCCGACCAGCGCCCACCATCTTTCAACACCTGCCATGACAAAGAATAAACGAAATTAGTACAACATAAAAAAAGTACCGACATGAATAATAATATGTATATCACTTAAGTGTATCATCATCAAGTACAACATAAAAAAATTGAATACTGACACTACTAATAATCTCGATCAGTATCATCAATAAATGCATAATCATCATCATCACTATAATCAATGATGGGCTCATAGGGTTCATTGGCATCAACATGTGCAAGGCCACCTTGACGTGTCGGTCAAGCATTGACAGGTCATCCGCAGTGATAACCTCTTCTTGTTCCGGCTCTTCTTGTTCCTCCTCTGGGGTGATGTCGGATTCACTGTCGCTGTCTACTTCAATGTTTTGGGGTGAAGCATAGCGGTTCTTGAAACGCTTTTTGGAAAGACGTGTCTTTTGGAAGAATTATCCTTCATATGTGTCTGGGTTAATGTGAGGTTCATAATCCTCTTCCTTTGGGGGAGAAAGTCTAGCACGTGGCGGCACTTCATAAACGACATCCCAACCTTTCAGATTTGGATTAGTTTGGCAGGCCCACGGTAGATAGAATACTTGGTTCGCCTGTTCTGCTTTCCTTTCGGTTCTTTCTTGTATTGTAACGGCCTATCACATAGCGCCTCCAGATCGACTCTAGCCTTAGTATTATCCTTTGACTTCCCATCTATGCCGAACAATGTACCAAAAAGTGCCTCGGCGATATTCTTCTCAGTGTGCATCACGTCGATGTTGTGTGGGCAAGGGAGGTCTTTGAAGTAAGGCAGATCCCATAAGCATGTTTTGTGAGTCCACGCGTGCTTAGTATTATACCCTTGAAGTACCACGGACGCTGTGGATCCGGCTCGAGAGTGTTTAATCGATCCAGTCTGTTGGCCTGTCAATGTAGGTGGTGCAGTAGTTTTGACAACTCTACCTCGATGAAGTTCTTCTTGTCTTTCCTGAACTTTTGGCGAGGATCCAGGAACTGTCTATGCATGTCGAAGCAAGAAAACTTGCGATCGGCCGTAAGCCAACGAAACTCAAGAGCTCCCTTGCATGTGGGGCACGGAACCTTCCATGCACACACCAGCCAACGAATAGCGCCAGACGCCGGCAAGTCATCGCGTCGAGTACATGTACCGTATACACGCATTATGAAGTTCCGTTTGCTATAGGCGTCGTATGTCTTGAACCCATTATCCTGTGCTTCTTGCAATTCGTCCTTAAGCGGCTGCATGTACACATTCATATTTTTCCCGGATAGTTGGGCCTGGAAATATCAACGTCGGAAAATGTTCTTTCTTTGCATAATCTGTCCGGGAGATTGAGTGGAAAGACAAATCACGGGCCAACAACTGTATTGGGCTGCCGTCATACCAAACACACTGAACCCATCCGTGCTGATGCCGACTCGAGGATGCCTCAGATCTGCCGCGTTGTCAGCATGTAATTCATCAATCTTTTTCCACGCAACACCATCCGATGTGTGTACCATCATCAGATTCCCATCTGTATCTAGTTCGGTTCTTTTGCCTGTTTTGTGCCATGTCATCTGTCTGGCCGTCTCTTCGACCATGAAAAGACGTCGAAGTCTTGGTACGATTTGCATATACCGAAGAACACTAATGGGGATTTTGGTCTGCGTCTTCTCACCCATACCATTGTCTACCACAATATACCTGGAAGACTTGCAAATGGGACAATAGTTCAAGTCCGCATAGTCAAGCCTAAATAAGGCACATCCTTTCTCACAGGCATGTATCTTCTGATAGGGCATCTTCAAGCACGGAGGATTTTGTCCGCTGGTACAGGTTTGCGTGCATTACATGGCCTTTGGGTAGAAAGCGTCCAAATACTGTCATAATTGCGTCATAGCATTCTTCGCCCAAGTTGAATCGAGCCTTCAGAGCCATTACTTGTGAGATGGCATCCAACTGACAAAGCTCAGTGTGCTCGTGGAGCGGACGGTTTGAAGACTCCAACATTTCATTGAAGGCCTTTGCAGATTCCTCCATCTCCTCGTCCGAATCCCGAGCATCATCATAGTCTTGCACCATGTTTTCCATCCTGGTACCATGCTCGTCGGTGCGACGATGATCCACCTCAGCTCGGTCACGTTGGGCAGACTCACCATGAAATGTCCACACCGTATAATCGGGCGTAAAACCATTCTTCTGCAGGTGTTTGCCCATTTCAGCCTCTGTCCTCTTTTCCCAATTGCCGCACCGTAAATAGGGGCACCAGGTTTTCTTCTGGCCATTTGCAAATGCGGCTTGCACAAACCCCTTGGTTTTTGTGAACCATTCAGCGCTCCATTTGTTCTGACCAGTGTGACCGGTATACATCCACGCACGATCACTCATCTTGACTTTCAGAGCTAGTGGACACACAACAATTATATATGTAATTCACCATGTATATATTCATCAGTTGATCTACTTTGTCAATTTTATTACGTCTATGCAACCTACACTCTAATAGGTAATGATAGGTCCCAATCCCACCCGTGTATGTGTAGATTGGGTTCATTTTCCCGTGCTATGCTCCGGATCCGACGCAAAATTTCGGCAGCTCCTCCCCGCTGTTCTCCTCGATACACGTCTCGCAATAAACAGAGAGGATGTGTACCGGAGAACAACAGGTGAGGCAATCGACGAAATTTATGCGCCGGATCCGAGTAAAGCATATGGGAAACGAACCCAATCTACACATACCGGCTGTCCATGGATAGCGTTGGACAATTCGAAAGAATCAAGGTTATAAATATGCAAATGCATGCATATTTATAACTATGACGCTTTCGAACGGGAGACACATATTGGTTACGCATACTGATGATTCAAGACACATATATAGCTAGCTATCAAGTTTCATCGGAATAGATCAAATAATTAATGGGGGAGGAGGACATGTCATTTGTGCTCACCCACGAACGAAGGGGCAGAGCTCGTCAAACGCACGGCGAGGTCGTCGAATACCAAACCTCGCAGCGATGAAACAACTGCACATTTAAAACTACCCGATCAACACAATTATATATGATGTTTTTCATAACAAAATCGAAAAATATATGACCTAACTAATAATTCACAAATATATGACCCCGGCGGCCTCTGGAAGGCCAAAGAACACCTTCTCGGGAGGTGTCGGGGGTCGGGGTGTCGTGTCGGTGTCGGGGTGCCGTGTCGGGGTCGGGGTCTCGGGTCGGGTCTCGGTCGGGGTGCCGGTCGGGTCGGGGTACCGTGTCGGTGTCGGGGTCGGGGTGTCCGGTCAGGCTCGGGGTCGGGGTGTCGGTGTCGGGGTCGGGGTCGGGGTCGGGGTCGGGGTGGGGATCTCGTGGTCGGGGTGTCGGGTCGGGGTGCCAGGTCGGGGTCGGGGTGTCGTGTCGGTGTCGGGGTCGGGGTGTCGGTGTCGGGGTCGGGGTCGGGGTGCCGTGTCGGTGTCGGGGTCGGGGTGTCGGGTCAGGGTGTCGGTGTCGGGGTCGGGGTCGGGGTCGGGGTGTCGGGGTCGGGGTCTCGGGGTCGGGGTGTCGTGTCGGGGTGCCGGGTCGGGGTCGGGTTGCCGTGTTGAGTCGTGGTTTTTTCCTCTTTTTTCCTTTTCTTCTTCTTCCTCTTCTTCCTTTTCTTCCTTTTCTTCCTTTTTTTCCTTCTTGTTCTTCTTCTTCTTCTTCCTCCTTTCCTTTTTCCTCTTCTTCTTCTCCTCCTCTCCTCTTTTTTCTTCTTCTTCTTCCTCTTCTTCTTTTTTCTTCTCCTCCTCCTCTTCTTCTTCTTCCTTTCCTTTTCCTCTTCTTCTTCTCCTCCTCTCCTGTTTTTTCTTCTTCTTCTTTCCTAAAACTGAACTAAACCTAAAAATAAACCTAAATCTAAACTAAAAATAAATCTAAAACTAAAAAAACAGAAAAAAAGGAAAAAACTAAATCTAAACCTCAAACTAAACTAAAACTAGACCTAAACCTAAACCTAAAACTAAAACTAAATCTAAACTAAACATAAACCTAAAACTAAAAAAACAGAAAAAAAAGGAAAAACAGAGGAGAGGTAGAGCTCACTGGGCCGGTGGAGGAGGTGGCCGGTGGAGGAGGGGGCGGCTGGGGGCGGCGTGCACTGCCCTGGGCGATGGGGCTGGGGCGCAAGGGCGGGCCGAGACGGGCAGGGCGGGGCGACGGGTGGGGGCGGTAATGGGCGCCGGGAGGCGATGGCGGTATGGGGCGGCGGAGGAGGGGGGCCGGGCGGGGGCAAGGGCGCTGCCCGGGAGGTGGGGCTGGGCTGGGCGCTGGGGGGGTGTGGCGCCGAGACGGTGGTGGCGGCGGTGACGGGCTGGGCGGGGCGACGGGCGGGGGTGGGGGCGGGGCGCGGGCGGTGGAAGGCCCGGCGGCAAGGTGTGGGAGCAGGGGAGAGAAACAGAGAGAGGGGCGGGGTGGGGCGCCGTTAGATATGTTTAATCTTTGTCTGCGCCACCTTTGTCGTCTGCTAATGTGCTCTTTGCCGTTCGCTAGCAGACGGCAAAGAGGGGGGGGGCTGGTAAGTATTTTTTAACCAGCTCCTCGGTGGGGCCCCCTCCCTCTTTGCCGTCTGCTAGCGGACGACAAAGAATCTTTGCCGTCAGCTAGCAGACGGCAAAGAACTGGCTGATGGCAAAGGCTTTCTTAGCCATCAGCCAGTTCTTTGTCGTCTGCTTTCGGGTAGCGGATGGCAAAGAGCTGGCAGATGGCAAAGTAGCTGATTCCAGTAGTGGTTCCTGATGTCTATATTACGGCTCAACAGGCGACCCAAGTATTCTATCCACGTGCTAGACTTTCTCCCCCAAAGGAAGAGGATTATGAACCTCACATTAACCCAGACACATATGACGGAGAATTCTTCCAAGAGACACGTCTTTCCAAAAAGCGTTTCAAGAACCGCTATACTTAACCCCAAAACATTGAAGTAGACAGCACCAGTGAATCCGACATCACCCGGAGGAGGAACAAGAAGAGCCGGAACAATAAGAGGTTACTCGCTATTGCGGATAACTGTCAATGCTTGACCGACACGCCAAGGTGGCCTTGCACATGTTGATGCCAATGAACCCTATGAGCCCATCATTGATTATAGTGATGATGATGATTATGCATTTATTGATGATACCGACGATCGAGATTATTAGTAGTGTCGAATTATTCAATTTTTTTACGTTGTACTTGATGATGATACACTTATGTGATATACATATTATTATTCATGTCGGTACTTTTTTTATGTTGTACTAATTTCGTTTATTCTTTGTCATGGCAGGTGTTGAAAGTTGGTGGGCGCTGGTCGGGAGCGCGCCGAGGCCCCTTCTTCGTCAGCGCGTGGTGCGATGTCTTCCATTCCACACGCACCTCTCCGCCGAGCATTGCTGGACAGTATGGCGACACCGTCGGGCCCTTCTTCGTCGACCGCGGTGCCCAGCAGGGGATGAGGTAAGAAGAAGAGAGGAGGTGGAGCACGTGGTCGCGGCAGAGGAGGTAGGGTGACTCTTACGGCGCCTTCCTCGCCGCCGCCCCCAGCTGTTTCACCCGAGCACGTGACTGCTAGGGTGGACTCGTCGAGGAGGAGGCTACACGGACTCGGTCCACGAGCCTCCGGTCCCACGGGTCTTGACCCCACGAGCCTCGGGTCGACGGGCCTTCGCCCCACGAGAGTTGGGCCCACGAGACCCCGGAGGAGCACACGCCTGGATGGGGTACTTGGTCGGGTCAGCTGAGGAGCCGAGTGGCTATGCCGATGATGGCGGTGGAGCCGACTGATTTTGAGGAGGAGGGAGGAGGGGGGCAACGCCTACCAGCGTGGTGCTAAGACGGCTCCCGTCCGTCGGGCGGCCACCTAACAGAGGTGGTTGATTTTCCCGATGGGGAGAGGTAAGTGCATTTAATCTTTTGTACCTTCTGCATTCACGCTTTCTTCAAATAACTAATGCGTTGGCTTGTCATGCTGCAGGGTTGGGACCACCATGAAAGTGTCCGCCGCCCAACTCCATCCTTGGAGTTCGATTCGCAAAACTTCCCGGAGTTTGTCACGTTGTTCGGTGAGGGTCGGCTTCCAGAGGTTAGATTGAGTTGGGGAGCACTACTTGGCTGCCCTGCCCCGCCGGGTGAGATTATCGGCGGTGTCTTGTGCAAGACAAGGGCGTACGTGGTGATCGTAAAGTTCGGTAATTTCTCCTTTACACAATTAAAAATCTTCAACTAGCGAGTTATTAATTGTACTAATCAATATTGCCTTATTTGATTGCAGACATTCTATAGGTGTGAGGAGGGATACGAGGAGGAGGCGGCAGATGTTATCAACAAGGAGTGCAAGCGCCTATTTCAGAACTTACGGCATGAGGTTCGAGTGCGGGCTGTTCGAGACTACTACGCCGGGCGTGGTATCAAGAAGCCCAAGCAGGAGTGCCGTGATAAGCTCTTGAGTAAGGAGCAGTACATGAAGGTAATTCTTAAGGCCTTGTACTTACTTCCTTCATTTAGTAATTCATAGGCGTAGTGCTGAAGTTTCTATTTGCTAACTTAGGCCCCTCCGAGATGGTGTGCGGATCGGATGGATTGTTGGGAGGTGTTGGTCAATGCGTGGCGCTCAAAAGAATGGCGGGCCACCCACAACGAGGCCAAGGACAAACGTGCCCAAATGGAAGGTGTGCCACACCACCAAGGTAGCTCCAACTTATTTCAGTACGGGCGGAACTGGGTATGTGGTTTGCTGCATGATTCATGCAATTCATTCATCATGCTAGCTTTAGCCCTTTAATTACTAATTTACTTTGTTTCTCTCTTCGTGCACGCTACAATAAGGCGGATAAGGTGCCAAAGGTGTACGACCTGTATGCCATGGCCCACACCGCCCTTACAAGAAAGTCAAGGCATTCTCTGCGTCGACCTCGATGATCCAAAGAACTTCACCAACATCTCCGCCCACGACAAGCTCGTGCAATATAGAGATCAGGGGAAGGCGAGGAAAGGGGAGGACTTTAACCCGAGCCAGGGCCCCATTGATACAGAGCTGCTGATGATATCTGGTGGCAGGAGGTCCCATGGCTCCATAGCCATGGGAGATGGACTTATCCGTTGTCCTAGCACTCTCCCGGAGATCAAGGCGCGCCATTCGAGCTCCGCTCCTGAGATAAGGCCTCGTGAACGGCCAGTTCAACTCGCCTTCAAGGTTAGTTATACGTACTCAGCTATCTTTCTCCATTACATTGTGTGCGCTTCCATCAATGATTACAAATGGTCATGTGAGTAGTGTTGCAGGCTGCTATCAGAGTGAGAGAGATAGAACGGAGAAACTTCAAGGAGGCGGCGGAGAGGCAGCGGGAGTTGGAGGAGAGGACGACAAAGATGTTGGAGGAGGAGAGGGCACAGAATGACATGCGGGCAAGGGCCATGTACGAGCTCCTTGTGGTAAGTTTCTTCTGCAGATTACTTGCTAGTCTTAACATTTGAGTCTCATTACTAACTAGTATGACTACATTTGTGAAAACCAAATATGCGGTCTGTAATGCGAGAAGTCCGTCAGACCTCTCCGCCGATGCAGTTGATTGCTCCCCGGGAGCACGGTGAGTTTAATTTGCATGGACATTACTTGCTAGTCTTAACATTTGAGTGTCATAATGCTAACGAGACGTTGGAAATAATCTTTGGTGCAGCTTAACTCCAGAAACGCATCGCATGATCCTTCTCCAGCTACCGGCACGAGTGTGACGCCCCCGATTTAATCGTACACTAATCATGCACGCAAATGTGTACGATCAAGATCAGGGACTCACGGGAAGATATCACAACACAACTCTACAAATAAAATAAGTCATACAAGCATCGTAATACAAGCCAGGGGCCTCGAGGGCTCGAATACAAGTGCTCGATCATAGACGAAGTCGTGGAAGCAACAATATCCGAGTCTGAGACATAAGTTAAGCAAGTTTGCCTTAAGAAGGCTAGCACAAACTGGGATACAGATCGAAAGAGGAGCAGGCCTCCTGCCTGGGATCCTCCTAGGTTACTCCTGGTCATCGTCAGCGGGCTGCACGTAGTAGTAGGCACCTCCAGAGTAGTAGTCGTCATCGACGGTGGCGTCTGGCTCCTGGGCTCCATCATCTGGTTGCAGCAATCGAGTAGAGGTAGGGGGAAAAGGGGGAACAAGGCAACCGTGAGTACTCATCCAAAGTACTCGCAAGGAAGGAGCTACACTACATATGCATGGATATATGTGTAAAGGGCCATATCAAGGACTGAACCGCAGAATGCCGTAATAAGAGGGGGTAGCTAGTCTTAACGAAGACTACGCTCGGACACCGATCTTGCAATAGGTAGGAGGGGACACGGAAGTCCTCCAAGTAACATCATATAGCAATAATCCTACCCGGCAATCCTCGCTCATATCCCCGAGCGAGAGCGACCACCGGTTGTATCCGCACTTGGAAGGGTGTGTTTTATCAAGTATCCGGTTCTAGTTATCATACGCTCAAGGTACAACTCCAAGTCGCCCTCATCAAGATCACGGCTATCCGAATAGATTAACTTCACCGCAGGGTGCACCATCTTACCCAAAGACGCTTGATCCCATTTGGCCGGACACACTTTCCGGGTCATGCCCGCCGCGGAAGATCAACACGCCGCAGCCCCACCTAGGCACAACAGAGAGGCCAACACGCCGGTCTAAACCTAAGCGCCGCAGGGTCCGGGCCCATCGCCTCGAGCACACCTCAAGACGTTATGCAGGGCGGCCGGATGCGACTCCAGCCTAGCGGTGCGTTCCAGTCCAATCCGGCCAAGGCCGCTCCGTCGCCGCCGACGTCAAGTGCTTCGCTGATACCACGACGCCAGGATACCCATAACTACTCCCGCGTAGATGGTTAGTGCGTATAAGCTCGTAGCCAACTCAGATCAAATACCAAGACCTCGTTAAGCGTGTTAAGTATCCGCGAACACCGAACAGGGCCAGGCCCACCTCTCTCCTAGGCGGTCTCAACCTGCCCTGTCGCTCTGCCATAAAGTAACAAATGGGGCCGCCGGGAACCTGTGCCCACCTCTACCGGGATGGAGCCACCCGTCCTTTCAGCCCCCATCTCCGAACAGTACCACAGGTAATGTAATAGTGTAAAGTATATAGTATATACCCGTGGTCACCTCCCGATTGATCACGGCCCGATAGTATAGCACGGCAGACGGACAAGGATGTAGGGCCACAGATGAAAGTACTAGCATCCTATACTAAGCATATAGGATTGCAGGTAAAGGTAACAACAGTAGTAACAAGGACAGGCTATGCAACAGTATAGGAGTATCTGAAAACAGTAACATGCTATACTATTCTAATGCAAGCAGTGTAGATAAGAGTAGGCGATATCTGGTGATCAAGGGGGGGGGGGCTTGCCTGGTTGCTCAGACAAGAAGGAGGGTCGTCGGTGACGTAGTCGATCACAGGGACATCAGCATCGGTCTCGGGGTCTACCGGAGAGAAGAGGGGGAAGAAACAGTAAATACATAGCATGCAAGTGCATAACAGGACAACAGACAGAGTTAGACGTGTTCTAACGCAGCGCTAGGCGATACTGGCGAAGGGGGAAACATCCCGAAAAGTTTTCCTGCCCGACGTCTGTCGATGGATGAACCGGAGAGGAAAGTTTGCAGGTTCGATAGGTTAGGGGTGTGTGGCGATTTAACGGATTGCGTATCCGGATTCGCCTCGCTGCTCGAGCAACTTTCATGTAGAAAACATTTTCATCCGAGCTAAGGTTTATTTTATATGAATTATTAAAGTTTAAACAATATTCTGAAATTATTATTAATTGAATTAAAGGTGAAATTGCTATGTGCACCCAGCAGAGTGCACACAAGAAGGTTACAGAGGTCGACAGTGGACCCCGCTGACCAGGTCAACTGTTGACCAGCTTGATCGTCAACTAGGAAGGGACCCACATGTCGGTTCTCGTTAATCTTGACTAATTGACTAATTAGGTAATTAGCAGGTTAATTAACAGTAATAATTAAGTTAATTATTTAATTAACAAAATAATGATTTTAATTATTATTTATTTAATTCTTTTATTAATTTTAATTAATTGATTTTTTTTAAAACAAACGTTTTGGGCTGGGACCCACTTGCCATTGGCCCCAGGGGGCCTGGCGGATCAGGCGTGCGGGCGAATCGGGCGGGCGGAACCGCCCAAACGCGAGGGGGGGGGGGCTGGCACCCGTGCGGGGCGCACGAGATGGTCGCCGGCTCGCGCAAGGTAGAGGGAGGAACGGTGGGTGCGGGGGACCGGGGAGCTGCGGACGACGGCGGTTGCCGAAGCAACAGCGGGCAGAGGCGGGGACTCCGGCGGGCGCGACAATGGCGACTAGTGGACGGCGAGCGGCGACGGTGAGGGCCGCATCGAGAGGGAAGAGAGGAGAGGGGCTGCTCACATCGTTGGAGAGAGGAGGATGGCAAGGCCGGGCGAGAGGAGCCGGCGTGGCGACGGGCGGTTCAGCGGTGAGGCGGCGCTGGGGACCGCGACGAGGGCGGCGGCGACGAGGTCGAGGGCGCGGGCGCTGAACGGCGGCCTCGGCAGACGGGCGAGGAGGAGGCCGAGGCACGCGGGGCGATGGCGGCGTCCACGGAGACCTCAGGCAGTGGGCACGCTGGCGAGGTGGCCGTCGACGAGGCAGGCCACGGCGGTGGCGTTCCGAGCGGCGGCGACGAGCGGGGGGGGGGGGGAGGGTGCGAGGGGATCGGGACCCCGATCCAGAACGACGGGAGGGAGTGGGGGGAGAGCGAGTGGAGGAAGTGGGGGAAACGAGGGGCGTGGGGGGTTTCGGTCCTAGGGTTAGGTCGGTGGTGGGCCGACCGGATCGGCCTAGTGGGTCCAGAGGCTGGGCCGTGGCCCAGTGGGGGGGTTCTTCTATCTCTTTTTTTTTTGTTCTTACCTTTTTATTTATTTTACCTTTTGACTTTTCTATTTTATTTTAGTTTTAGCAATTTACTAAAGTGGCACCTAAATAGATTTTACAAATTATGCCACTGCCACAATATTTTATTACTTATACAAATTAGTTTTGAAAATGTTTATTAATTTCAAAGCACTTAAATAATTGTATTTGCTACTGTTTTATTCATTTTAGAGTATCTAAACATTTTATAAAAGTGTGGTTTCACCACCATAATTACCTATGCATTATCTGGCTCACTCCGAACATTTTAGTTTGTATATTTGAAAACTTTTATTGTTTGCTTGATTTTGAATTTGAATTCGAACAGGTTTCGAACTAGCGCGAGTTTATCCACAGTAACCGAGGTGACGTGGCATCATTAGCGGGGATTACTGTAGCGTAATTACCCGGGCGTCACAATTCTCCTCCACTACAAGAAATCTCGTCCCGAGATTTAAGAGGGAGCAAGGGGGAAAGGTCTGGTTACGATAATCTAACGGATCTTCTCGAAGAAGTTAATCCTTCTCGTTGATGTCTTCAATCCTTTATTCCGATGCATCATGATAAACTGGTCATCATTTCTTCGAACTCCATCGCATTTACGAAAGATAAGGGCAGCTCACTACGACATAATGCTTTTAAGGAAACAATCTGGGGTTAACCCATGAATTAGTATAAAATTATCTCTCGAGTTGAACATATGAAATACCTCGAGAGTAAGGTACTGAAGGTACCATAATAGGCTCCAAGCGGTAGGTAGTTGCTCAAGCCTGAACCAGAGTGAGAAAGGGGTTGAGTAGCGAGTAAGTATCGCGTCTGATACCAGAATAGATCACCATGACGGTGGCCCGTGAATTACATACGAGGCCACGTGCGAGGAATAACTTTTTTGAAACAGGGGTATACAGGAGAGTCAGGTTTCGATCATGTGGAACTGTGGGTTATGGGCCCACCATGTGGTTAAAAGTAGGATGGTCGGTGACATCTTGCACGATCATGTAAGCAAGGCATGTCAGAGGAGAGTCTGAGGGTCATGTCGGCAACAACATAGGTACCAAGGGCGAGGGACTAAGAGAACCGTTTTCCTGCTCGTCGAACGAGGCGGACCATTAGGCAAAGTTCTCCTCCATCGGTGGTTACCAAAATGTCATCAACAAAAGTAACAGGGTCTCACTGGCAGAGTTGTACACCGAGGTGTTTACATAAGAAGTAAATTATTACTGCTTAGGTTATATAGACTACAAGAAAGGTCAAACAGACCACTGGAAAGGAAAATGTGATCATTAGGTTAAACAGAACAATGGAAAGGAGAATGTGTTTAAACACATCTTTCAGGGGTAAATCCTTACCAAGGACAAGCAGAGCATGATATCCGTGGCAGGATATAATGTAGAAAACCCTTTAGGTAAGGGGGGGAGGAATCACATGATATTACCCATACAACGGTGTTAGGATAAATGATAAATAAAATTTGGCATCGTGCTTCAATTGTTCCTGTTGAAAATCGGAGTACCATTGACATGCTTCGAGATAGCATTGACGTGGTGTTCAGGTGAAGATCAGACTTTGGAATCACGAAGGATCCATCAGGAATAACTTGAAGTAACAGTATTACAATTCCCTCATGGACGAACGGATAACCCTGCTGAAAAGGAATCTATAATGATAGGTCCTCCAGCCGGCGGGGGGGGGGGGGGGGTGCTAGGCATGACATCATACTACCGGGTCATCAAAGGATCATCATCATAACTCTTGGAAAGTTGTCCCAACCATCATGGCTGACCGAGATTCAGATCCGATTGGTGGCAGGATACCTCAGACTTAGGATACCTGAGAAGAAAAGGATGCAACGCAAATTGACGAGATGACATTGTAAGATTCTCGGGGAAATGGACTATGAAGTGATTTCCGTTAACAAGAGTCCATCATTAACCCAAGGAGAGGACAAGGAGGTGTCCGTGAACTCAACGACAATTCACCGAGATTCCCAAAAGATGGATTTCCACAATTAAGTGAACAAGGAGATAACATTTGTCGATCAAATGATATAAGGATGTATGCTCGAGGAAAACATACACAACTAAACATTGGTTGAAAGGTGCGCCCAAATATGGGTTGGGTTGCACGACCAATGTCGTAATGGTGATTCGATAATCAATAGCCTAAGAATGAACTTTCGACCATTATCTTGAAAAATAGGGTTGCTAGAAGGAAAGCATCCAAACAACACCGGCCCACTTGTTGGAATTAACACGGGGACCAAGAAAGAATGGTGATGGTGAGAAGTATTTCTATGTCAAGAATTCTCAAGAGGTGGAACAATTCTCAGAACATTCTTGACATAAAGGATGGTAATATTCCAAGGTAAAGAAGAACAATTGCTGGGTAGCTAGGAACTCAAGGTATAACACCAAACATGAACAAGCTTGTGTTGGTGGGAAGGCAATAAAGTGGTCGATGATAATACAATTCATCGAGGGCAAGGATGGTATTTCTCATCATAAATTCAATTGATATCCCGGATGAGCTCAGTGTTGATGATCACGACACCTTTGTCGCGAGAGTTCATGAAGATGTAATCGATCGGCGCATTTACATCAAGTCAAAGTAATGATGAAATGAAAGGTTATTGGAACCAAGGGTACGACACAAACTCGAAACCAAGCTTGTTGTTCAAGGCGAAATGATATGACGATGAGGATCGACGTAAGGTTAATTCATCGTCGAAAATTGTGCTCCGAGAAGAAGGACCAGGTAGCACAGTTAAAATCGGTACGACAAGGATATAGCCAAACAGGCTAGGAATGGCGTGGTCGGGTACAAACTCGTACTTATAGAAGCTTACTGAAGAGTTGTTGAACCATAGTGCGGACTCGGTTCATTTATCGGTGTCTTTGAGTGTTTAATAACTCATAGCCCGTGAAAAATTGGAAACAGTGGGAAGGTAGCACTTGATGAAGAACTCATAAGAGGTTATGCAGTTCCATGATAATCTCGAGATACCAGGTAATACTCGATGACATATCAAAGTAGAGGTTGGACGGGGTTATTGCTCTCTGTAAGACAAGTGCTAAAACTTGCACGAGAAATGGTATTTAAAAGAGAACATGGTCGGAACCACGATTGCAAAAGGCGGATCCACGATATAAGATGAACTTATACCAAAGGAATAATTAATTTAAGAGAAGCTTTAATGATAAGATCTATATCGTGTCCATGGGCATGAACACAAGTTCAAGGTCGACTCCCACTTCTCCAATGCATAACCTTTCATTCACTTCTCACGTTCGATGAAGTTGCAGTGTTGAAAATCTTATCTGGCGAAGCACCAGAAGAGTATGATTCGTGAAAACTTTCGGGTTCATACGGTTTGGGGAAGGCATATGTTCAACCCATAGGGGCTTCTTAGAAACATATACCACCAGTTTCGAGTAAATAACACAAGCTCGGAGGTAGAGCATGGTTGACAAAGCAGAGGATGCAATTTACCAAAGGCATTATGTATCAGGGGAAGGTCTCACAAAGTTATTGAATATGAAGGACCCTGACGGGTAAAATCCAATAATGGACCTGATGGTCCACCAGGGGTCTGACGTGAGCATCAAGATTACTTAACTAGAGGAAGAAGAATGCAAGGAGATCAGATTATAGAAACAACTCGACTAACTCAATTGTCAAATGCAAAGGAATTATGATTCCCAAATCAAGGGGTCAAGCAATGCTCGATTAGGGATGGATAAGTTGAATAGCCTTAGGGTACAATCAACGACAATTGGATTGGTCGAGAACCAATTCCAGTTAAAAGAATGGCAGCTCACGGAAAGGTAATTTATAAGGATCAATGATGATTATGGGTATTCAAGAAACATATTGAGTCAACAGACTCAAAATGATAATGACAAGGAATGTCAATAAGACTACCAGATTTATGGGATTAACCATAATGCAAGCAAGCAAGAATTTCAAGAGCCAAGGCTCCAGAGGACTTTCGGAAGATCGAATAGTATTCTGAAGACTTTTGTGAAACACATGAACAAGCTGGGGTTGAGCGGATACTCGACAAGTGCGAGGATTTATTTGAAGGGGGTATTCATGTGGTAAAGAACTGCTAGGCAGTAGGCACAAAGTATTCTCGGAACAATAGAGAAACTCCGGGGTATCTTGTAATAACAAGATCAATGGGGATGATCATAGGAATGGCAAGTGTAAGTAGTTATCCATACGGATTTATCGGTGGTCGAATAGCAAAAGTGATGGGCACAAAGTCTCGAGAGAACATCAGAGAGTATCTTCGGAATCTTCTGATGTAGCAGGCGATCCTCTGCAGTAAGGGGCTCTCCGGGTGGATGCGATCACGAGATCCTAATCTTAGAGTTAGCAAATTCATTTAACCCGAATAGTAGAGAGATCAGAGTCCCAGAGTATAGGTCGAGGAGTAAAAGATCCTACTACCACCCGATGGCGACGTGGGCCCGTAAGGCACACAGCCAAGTTAGTAAAAGTTTTTGCAATGTCTAGACTCGACTTCGGCCAAGGAGTTGGAAGGGGATTCCCTACAGCAATGGGCTCGATACCAACTTCAGACGCCTCAATTTAATCGTACACTAATCATGCACGCAAATGTGTACGATCAAGATCGAGGACTCACGGGAAGATATCACAACACAACTCTACAAATAAAATAAGTCATACAAGCATCGTAATACAAGCCAGGGGCCTCGAGGGCTCGAATACAAGTGCTCGATCATAGACGAGTCAGCGGAAGCAACAATATCTGAGTACAGACATAAGTTAAGCAAGTTTGCCTTAAGAAGGCTAGCACAAACTGGGATACTGAGATCGAAGAGGAGCAGGCCTCCTGCCTCGGGATCCTCCTAGGTTACTCCCGGTCATCGCCGCCGGGCTGCACGTAGTAGTAGGCACCTCCAGTAGTAGTCGCCATCGACGGTGGCGTCGCTCCCCGGCTCCATCGTGCAGTTGCAGCAATCGAGTAGAGGTAGGGGAAAAGGGGAACAAGGCAACCGTGAGTACTCATCCAAAGTACTCGCAAGCAAGGAGCTACACTACATATGCATGGATATATGTGTAAAGGGCCATATCAGTGGACTGAACTGAAGAATGCCAGAATAAGAGGGGGGGTAGCTAGTCTTAACGAAGACTACGCTTCTGGACACCAGTCTTGCAACAGGTAGGAGGGGACACCGGAAGTCCTCCAAGTAACATCATATAGCAATAATCCTACCCGGCAATCCCCTGCTCATATCCCTGAGCGAGAGCGACCACCGGTTGTATCTGGCACTTGGAAGGGTGTGTTTTATCAAGTATTCGGTTCTAGTTGTCATACGCTCAAGGTACAACTCCAAGTCGTCCTGTTACCGAAGATCACGGCTATCCGAATAGATTAACTTCCCTGCAGGGGTGCACCACCTTACCCAACACGCTTGATCCCATTTGGCGGACACACTTTCTGGGTCATGCCCGGCCGCGGAAGATCAACACGCCGCAGCCCCACCTAGGCACAACAGAGAGGCCAACACGCCGGTCTAAACCTAAGCGCCGCAGGGTCCGGGCCCATCGCCTGAAAGCACACCTCAAGACGCTATGTAGGGCGGCCGAAGCGCACCTAGCCTAGCGGTGCGTTCCAGTCCAATCCGGCTGGCCCGTCACGACGTCTGAAGTGCTTGGTGATACCACGACGCCGGGATACCCATAACTACTCCCGCGTAGATGGTTAGTGCGTATAAGCTCGTAGCCAACTCAGATCAAATACCAAGACCTCGTTAAGCGTGTTAAGTATCCGCGAACGCCGAACAGGGCCAGGCCCACCTCTCTCCCAGGCAGTCTCAACCTGCCCTGTCGCTCCGCCATAAAGTAAAAGTCGGGGGCCGTCGGGAACCCAGGCCCACCTCTACCAGGATGGAGCCACCCGTCCTTTCAAATTTCATCTCCGAACAGTACCACAGGTAATGTAATAGTGTAAAGTATATAGTATATACCCGTGGTCACCTCCCGAGTGATCACGGCCCGATAGTATAGCACGGCAGACGGACAAGGATGTAGGGCCACAGATGAAAGTAATAGCATCCTATACTAAGCATATAGGATTGCAGGTAAAGGTAACAACAGTAGTAACAAGGACAGACTATGCAACAGTATAGGAGTATCTGAAAACAGTAACATGCTATACTATTCTAATGCAAGCAGTGTAGATAAGAGTAGGCGATATCTGGTGATCAAGGGGGGGGGCTTGCCTGGTTGCTCAGACAAGAAGGAGGGTCGTCGGTGACGTAGTCGATCACAGGGACATCAGCATCGGTCTCGGGGTCTACCGGAGAGAAGAGGGGGAAGAAACAGTAAATACATAGCAGGCAAGTGCATAACAGGACAATGCATGTGAGTTAGACGTGTTCTAACGCATGGCGCTAAGCGACATCTTGGCGAAGGGAAACATCCGGAAAAAGTTTTCCGGTTCGGACGTCTGTCGAGACAGATGAACCGGAGAGGAAAGTTTGCAGGTTCGATAGGTTAGGGTGTGTGTGGCATTTAACGGACTGCGATCCGGATTCGCCTCGCTGCTCGAGCAACTTTCATGTAGAAAACATTTACATCTGAGCTAAGGTTTATTTTATATGAATTATTAAAGTTTAAACAATATTCTGAAATTATTACTAATTCGAATTAAAAGGTGAAATTGCTATGTGCACCCAGCAGAGTGCACACAGGTTACCAGAGGTCGACAAGGGACCCTGCTGACCAGGTCAATCGCTGACCGATTGACCGTCAACTAGGAAGGGACCCACATGTCGGTCATTATCACGACTAATTGACTAATTAGGTAATTAGCAGGTTAATTAATGATAATAATTAAGTTAATTATTTAATTAACAAAATAATGATTTTAATTATTATTTATTTAATTCTTTTATTAATTTTAATTAATTGATTTTTTTTAAACAAACGTTTTGGGTCGGGACCCACTTGCCATTGGCCCTGTGGCTGGCCGGATCAGCGTATGGGCGAATCGGGCGGAACCGCCCAAACGCGAGGGCTGGCACTGCTGGGCGACGAGATGGTCGCCCGGCTCGCACAAGGTAGAGGGAGGAACGGTGGGTGCGGGGACCGGCAACATGGACGACGGCGGTTGTCAAGCAACAGCGAGGCGGGGACTTCGGCGCGACAATGGCGACTAGTGGACGGCGAAGCGGCGACGGTGAGGGCTGACCGAAGCGAAGAGGAGAGGGGGCTGCTCACATCGTTGGAGAGAGGAGGATGGCAAGGCCGGCGAGAGGAGCTGGCGATGACGGGGCGGTCCAGCGGTGAGGCGGCGTCGGGGGACTGGCGACGAGGGCGGTGGGCGACGAGGTCGAGGGCGCGGCGCTGGAACGGCGGCCTCGGCACGGGGCGAGGAGGAGGCCGAGGCACGCGGGGGGATGGCGGCGTCCACGGAGACCTCAGGCAGCGGGCACGCTGGCGAGGTGGCCGTCGACGAGGCAGGCCGCGGCGGTGGCGTTCCGAGCGGCGGCGACGAGCGGTGGGGGGGGAGGGCGCGAGGGGATCGGGACCCCGATCCAGAACGACGGGAGGGAGTGGGGGAGAGCGAGTGGAGGAAGTGGGGGAAACGAGGGGCGTGGGGGGGTTTCGGTCCTAGGGTTAGGTCGGGCGGCGGCTGGGCCGACTGGATCGGCCTAGTGGGTCCAGAGGCCAGCTGGGCCATGGCCCAGTGGGGGGGTTCTTCTATCTCTTTTTTTTGTTCTTACCTTTTTATTTATTTTACCTTTTGACTTTTCTATTTTATTTTAGTTTTAGCAATTTACTAAAGTGGCACCTAAATAGATTTTACAAATTATGCCACTGCCACAATAGTTTATTACTTATACAAATTAGTTTTGAAAATGTTTATTAATTTCAAAGCACTTAAATAATTGTATTTGCTACTGTTTTATTCATTTTAGAGTATCTAAACATTTTATAAAACTGTGGTTTCACCACCATAATTACCTATGCATTATCTGGCTCACTCCGAACATTTTAGTTTTAATATTTGAAAACTTTTATTGTTTGCTTGATTCTGAATTTGAATTCGAACAGGTTTCGAACTAGCGCGAGTTTATCCACAGTAACCGAGGTGACGTGGCATCATTAGCGGGGATTAATGTAGCGTAATTACCCGGGCGTCACAACAAGCCAGCCCGCTCCTACACCTCCTTGATCACGGTAAGTTTCTCTAGTGTTTTGCTTAACAAATGCATAAAGACCTAGATTTAGCTTTATTTCCTCCAATATGCTTACCATAATGACCTAGAGTTAGCTTCTTTTCCTCCAAAATGACTTAATAAGCTTACTGACCTAATAAACCATCCATTTTACCTAAGTTAGCTCTAAAACGATATGTACTTAGCTTACTTATGTCAAAAATTGCATAATTAGCTTTGTTAGCTCATAAACGATCCATTTTACCTAAGTTAGCTTTAAAATGACTCATTTTACCTTAGTTAGCTTACAACTGATCCAATTTATCCAAGTTAGCTCTAAAATGACCCATTTTACATAGATTAGCTCCTAAATGATCCATTTTACCTACGTTAGCTTTAAAATGACCCATTTCACTTAGGTTAGCTCCAAAATGACCCATTTCACCTAGGTTAGCTCCAAAATGACCCATTTCACCTAAGTTAGCTCAAAAAGATCCATTTCGCCTTAGTTAGCTCAAAAACGTGGCATTTCACCTTAGTTAGGTCATAAACGACCCATTTCAACTAAGTTAGCTCCAAAATGATCCATTTCACCTAGGTTAGCTCATAAACGACCCATTTCTCCTAGGTTAGCTCATAAACGACCCATTTCACCTAGGTTAACTCACAAACGACCCATTTCACCTAGGTTAGCTCATAAACGACCCATTTCACCTAGGTTAGCTCATAAACGACCTATTTCACCTAGGTTAGCTCATAAACGACCCATTTCACCTAGGTTAGCCCATAA
Source organism: Aegilops bicornis (assembly GCA_021605145.1). Taxonomy (NCBI): domain Eukaryota; kingdom Viridiplantae; phylum Streptophyta; class Magnoliopsida; order Poales; family Poaceae; genus Aegilops; species Aegilops bicornis. The sequence goes on from CM038675.1 coordinate 751,032,802, forward strand.
ACGATCCATTTCACCTAGGTTAGCTCATAAACGATCCATTTCACCTAACTTAGCTCCAAAATGATCCATTTCACCTAGGTTAGCTCATAAACGACCAATTTCACCTAGGTTAGCTCATAAACGACCCATTTCACCTAGGTTAGCTCATAAACGACCCATTTCACCTAGGTTAGCTCATAAACGACCTATTTCACCTAAGTTAGCTCATAAACGACCCATTTCACATAGGTTAGCTCATAAACGACCTATTTCACCTAGGTAGCTCATAAACGACCTATTTCAGCTAGGTTAGCTCATAAACGACCCATTTCACCTAGGTTAGCTCATAAACGATCCATTTCACCTAGGTTAGCTCTTAAACGATGCATTTCACCCAACTTAGCTCATAAAAGATCCATTTCACCTAAGATAGCTCATAAACGATCCATTTCACCTAGGTTAGCTAATAAATGATCCATTTCACCCAAGTTAGCTCATAAACGATCCATTTCAACTAATTTAGCTCATAAATGATCCAGTTCACCTAAGTTAGCTAATAAATGGCATATACTTCTTCTTCTAGTCTTCTTCTTCTTCTATTCTTTTTCTTCTAATCTAATTCTTCTTCTAGTCTTCTTTTTCTAACTTTCTTATTTGTCATTTTGCAGGTTTCATTCACTTCACGGAAGCTTGACTTCCTATGATGGATTGCTTGTTTTTCCTTTGATGCACTTCTTGTATTATGCTCGCTTGCTATGATGGAATTAACTTGCTATGATGAAACTAGATTGCTATGATGAAACTTTGCATATTGTAATATGTATGGATCGATGGAACTATGTGCAACCTACTATGTATGTATGGATGGATATATATGTGCTGGATATTTATTATGTTGGATACATATGTGCTGGATATTTATTGTGAAAGAGTTCTGTGATATATTTGCTGTGATAATTGTTGGATATAAGAAAAACAGAATAAAAAAGAGGCAGAGCAGGATCTTTGCCGTCCGCGCAGACGGTAAAGACCCCTTTGCCGTCGGTGGCAGACGGCAAAGGGGGCACGTGGCGCCCACTTGTGCTTCCCGAGAGATGGGCCATTTGGCAAATTTGCCTACCGTGGCGGATGGCAAAGCTAAGCTGATGGCAAAGACTTTGCCACGGCGGACGGCAAAAAACAACGAGCGCTGACGCATTGCTGACGTCAACAGGCGGACGGCAATGAGGCGCTCAAATTTGCCGTCCGCTGGCAGACGGCAAAGGCCGCCGTTAGCCGCCTAACGGACTAACGCTGGCGGACGTCCAGTATTTTGCCATCCCTCCTCTTTGCTGTCTGCCTCTGTAGGCAAAGGACTCTTTGCCGTCCGCCATAAAAAGAAGACGGCAAAGGACCTGTTTGCTGACCCTGTCTTTGCTATCCCTCTTTGCCGTCCGCCGCTGACGGCAAAGCTCTTTGCCGTCCGCCGTCCGTGCCTTTGCCGTCCGTCGTGGCAGACGGCAAAATACTGGATTCCTGTAGTGTAAGTATAGAATTTATAAGAAGGCTCACTAATAGAAGTAGCTCCAGATATAGAGTAAATGTGAATGACATAATTGATAGTATGCAATCAAAAGGTATAAAGTTTATGAATCCTCTTAAAATTGGTTCTGAAGAAAGAGCTGGAGAAGAATGGAAGATAGGTGAATTAATAGAAAAAAGAATTAAAGCAACCTGAAAATTACATAAGCTATCAAAATAGTGAAGGAAGTAGCAGTATTCGATTTATGAACTATAAAGCTGCATCAATAGAAGACTCTGAATCTTTTATGTCAGAACCAGAAATTGATGATGATAAAAATAAGGGTGTATCTGAATGCATGGGAGCTGGAGAAGAATGGAAGATAGGTGAATTAATAGAGAAAAAAGAATTAAAGCAACCTGAAAATTACATAAGCTATCAAAATTATGAAGGAAGTAGCAGTATTCGATTTATGAACTATAAAGCTGCATCAATACAAGACTCTGAATCTTTTATGTCAGAATCAGAAATTGATGATGATAACAATAAGGGTGTATCTGAATGCATGGAAAAGGCTAATTTAGAAGATGAAATAATTCATTGGTAAAAGAAGCTAAAGCATATTGAATGGGAACATAGTCATTCTATGACAAAGGATTGGCCAAAAATTAGAGAAAGAGAACTATTTATCATTCAAGAAATTGCAAGGTTAAAGAAACAAAAAAACGATAAAATGTCTGCCACTAGTAGTTCAAGCATGGAAGATAAAATTATAGCATCCACATAAAGAAAAGCAAATGATATTATTAATAAAAATTCTATCATTAATAATAATAAAGATAAGAATATTATTCAAAAAGAAGAAATTATTAGTGAAGAAGAGCAATGGGATATCAATAATAAGTTATTATTAGAAAGTTATTAGGAAGAGGAGGAATTAATAAAAGAAATGTGGTTAGAAGATGAAAGATATGATGATTCAGAACAAAATATTGATTTCTATAACTCACTAGATGATGTGGGACTACATAATTTAGACAATGCAATGGAAGCCATGGAAGTAGAATGTAGTGGTAAAAGAAGAAGGGGATATGGAGAATCATCTATAAAAAGAGAAGGAGAAAGAGAGAGACCTTCCAGGACAGCTGGACAATGGCCTCCAGAAAAAGATGATTATCAACCTACATATATCCCAGGACAATATAGATACATGGGTACTAAAAGAAGAGATTTTGAAAAACCAGTGCAATTTCAAAATTATAAAAATGATGGTGCTATATTAAACCTAGCAGCTCATGATCCAATAGATTGGCCGAGTATAATCAGCATATGGAAAGGTTTAATAGTGCAAAAATATATACAAAATCAGTATAGCATAGGCACTAAGGTAGAATATATGTTAATATATCTTGAAACATTTTTAGGAGAATCTGTAAAAGTTCTATGGGAACAATGGGTAGAATCATACCCTAGTCAATATGAAGAATTAAAAAGGGCAGGAAGTAACCCTAATAACTTTGCGAATGTTATCTCAAATATGATCATAGCAGAAGATCCAGAATTAGGACATACCACATTGTAAAAAGAAAGGTTAAGAGAAATAGAAAAAATAGCATTAACTAGCATTCAAGCACAAAGACCTATGAAAAAATCAGACTACAATTTTTGCAATAATATTGTCCAAATACCACTAACATATGGAGAAGAAAGGCATAGGAAAAACAAATATTATAAACCACCAAGGAGAGATAATAGAAATTTTAAAACAAAGAAAAGATATTTCTTAAGAAGGTCAGACAATAGAGCCCCATTCTTGCATAAAATAAATGTAAGAAGATATAATCCCAAGAAAACCTATGATAAAACATGCAGGTGTTTCATATGTAACTCCCCTGATCATCTAAGTAGAACTTGCCCTAATAAAGATCAGAAAAGGTATTCCAGTAAATATGAAGAACAAGAGAGAGTGTTAATTATAGATAGCGTTAATGAAAATATAGTAGTATGTGATGATGAAATAAAAGACGACGAGTCAATATATTCAATTATAGAAACAGATGAAGTAGAAAATGAGGCTCCAAAATATGAATCAAGTGAAGATAAAATAGACCTAATAGATGAATTAGCCGGTTTAAAAATTGAAATGATGAACCAAGTAGATTGCGAACATGATTGGATTAGAGGAAAAGGTGATTAAAACATAAAATGTGCTTTCTGTATATATTACCCAAGCCAAGATAATATGTTCACATGTAGCTTGTGTTTAAAACAAGCATGTGCCTCATGTCTAAGAGCCAATAATCAAAAGTGGAGACAAGGGATAGAATTAGAACTAGAAGAGCGAATATTATCCAGTAGGGTTAGAAATTTAGAAAATTAAATAAAAAAGCTAGAAAATTAAATAGTAAAGAGAAAAATAATAATGTTCCAAAAATCACGGAAATGAAAGAGCAAATGGTAACAGTAAGGGATAAAAAAGGAGACAAGTTAATACAATTGAAAGATGCAATTACTAGTTTTGGAAACAAATATATTGTTCGATTACCATTCAAAGAAGTGTTAGGGATAAGGATCCCAATTAAGATTGTTCTAAAGCCAAATATTTCATATAAACTACTGGCACTATTAGATACTGGTTGCACTAAGAATATCATCCATGATAAATATTTTATGAGATGTCCCGAAATAGTTGAAACTATAGATGATAATAAAGCTGAAGTATCTACCAATATGTCAGGAATAAAGAAGATCCATAATCACCTAGCATATAATATTGAAGCTTACATAAATAGCACAAAATATATAATAGATGAAATTACAATAAGAGATTTGTCAGTAATAAATGTTGACATCATAATAGGGTTAAGATTTTTACAACAATCTTTACAAACCACAATCATACATGAAGAGGGGGTAACATTTATCCCTTATCAAGATAATGTTCCATACATATCTGAAGTGAGAAAGCAAAGAAAGTCCTTGCAAAATGTAGAAATATCTAATTTAGATGATGAATATAGCACAAGTCCAGATCCCCTTGAATTCTGTAAAGATGAAGAACTTAGTGAGACCATAGAAGAATATCATATAGAAAATACATGTTCATAATGGATTGGCTTACAATCATTCTCGCCAAATTGGTATAGAGATATAAAATCTAAAAAGGATATAGATAAGATTGTGCAAAGACTAGAAAGCATACAAATTATTGGGGAAATACCAATGAAACATTGGGATAATAACTCTATAGTTTGCAAAATAAATATCATAAAGCCAGATTATATAATTAAATCAGGACCAATAGAAGATACTCCTAAAGATATCGAAGAGTTGAAAATGCATATTGAAGAGTTATTAAAGCTAAAAGCTATAAGAGAAAGCAGGAGCCCTCATCGGTCTGTTGCATTCATAGTTAGCAATCATGCTGAAGAAGTTAGAGGTAAATCTAGAATGGTAATTAATTTTAAAAGGCTTAATGATAATACATTTGACGATGCATACAACATACCTAATAAGCAGGAATGGATTAACAGAATACAAGGAAGTAAATATTTCTCTAAATTCGACTTAAAGGCAGGATTTTGGCAAGTAAAAATAGCTGAAGAATCTATTCCCTGGACATCATTTACTTGTGATGGATAATACCTTATCAATATTTAAAGGATCTATTATGGGAATTTCTATCAATATTCGGGTCGGGTATAGGTCCTCCGCGCCCGAATAATTTATAGCAATATCAATATATGCAGTTTGGGCTTTATTCAGGCCGCTACCCATGCCCTGCTATGTCCATATGATCATCATCATTTAACAGATTGAAATCATATTTTTCATCACATTCTTTCTTTATTTCTTCAAAATTTTCATGCATTTCTTGCCTTAATTCTTTTAATGTTTCCTTCTTTAATTCTTTCTTTATTATCTTTGAAAATTCTTCAAACCTTTTATCCATTTCTTGATCTATGTATTCACTGTCTAAAGGTTCAAGCCCCTTTAGAAGGCATTCTTGATATGTCTTATATTTTGGGGATTCTTCCTTCTTTATATTTTTTGAGCTTGATGCCTCCCCCTTTGTGGGAGTTGGTGAAGCAGGTATGCCTCTTTTCATTTGGACATAGTCTTTAGCCTTTGGGTCAATATAATAATCTGGCCCTAATACCTTTCTTGCCCAAAGTAAGGCCTCATCTATCTTGTAATATCTTTTGAATGTTAAATCTTGTCCATTTCTTTTTGCATCTAATTTTCAATCATAATATTTTTCCATTCCAAATATATGCCAGTTTGTTTCCATCAAATATAAGATATAGTGTTTCTCCTTTTGGTATTTCAGTCTTTTCTTGCTTTGGCAATTTTTTGTTTAGTTCGCTAAAATATTCTGCCAAGCTATTCAGAATTGATAACATATATCCCATTTCCTCTCTTTTGGTGGTATATTGGAACCAGAAATTATCCAATATGCAGCGTTGAACTTCATCAAGCTTGATATGAGCCTTTGGCTTGAAATTGAATGTATTTGGCTGAAATACTTTCAGCCTATTTTCTTCTCCAAAGAAGATATATTCCTCTTTGGTGTGGAATAATCCTTTCCTCATATCTGCAAATTTGATGCACGAGAAAATATATCAGGTAAGGTATTATCCTTTCCCTTAATATGCTCAAAAATAACTTTATAACCATTCCCAGCTATGGTGTCTTCATGTAAGACCCATCTTCTGGTTGAGCTTTTCTTACTATTAATTTTATTGTAATATCGACATATGGCTTCACAGTCTCTTCGTACTGTAAATTCTTTAAATCCTAGATATAACCTAAATGCATTTATTGCATTTACAACTGCCTTTAATTTGTAACTTCCTGAAGCATATCTGCATATTTTTTCATCTGCCTTTGGAGAGTATTTACTGGGCTTTTTTTTAGTATCCCACCCCATCCTACCTTAGATGCATCTGTCTCAATTATAAAATAATTGTCTTCTAGAGGCAATTCTAGGGGTTTTAAATTCTGGACCTTTTCCTTGATGGCCTTTACTAATTTTATATCTTCGGAATTGAAGTATTTTTGACCATTTTTCCTTAATTTAGCATATAAAGGTCCTGCTAACTTTGCTAAGTTGTCTATATAGTTTCGCGCATAGTTTACAATTCCTAAGAATTGCTGCAAAACCCTTTTATCAGTCATATTATCAGGAAACTCTAATATTTTCTTTGCAATATGATCTTGTAGATATATCTTTCCTTCTCCTATTTCATGACTAAGGAAATTTATTTTTTTCTCAGATTTCCATCTTCTTTTTGGATAGTATGAGCCCATTTTGTTCTACCTTTCGAAAGAACACTTCAAGATGGGCTATATGCTCTTTGTAAGATTTTGAGAATACTAACAAATAATCTACGTATACCAATATAAATGCTTGATTCTCATTAAATATATTTTGCATTTTTCTTTGAAATAGTGCAGGTGCATTCTTTAGACCTGATGGCATTACTAGCCATTCATATTGGCCTTGTGGACAAGTAAATGTTGTCCAGGGAATAGATTCTTCAGCCATTTTTACTTGCCAAAATCCTGCCTTTAAGTCGAATTTAGAGAAATATTTACTTCCTTGTATTCTGTTAATCCATTCCTGCTTATTAGGTATGTTGTATGCATCGTCAACTGTATTATCATTAAGCCTTTTAAAATTAATTACCACTCTAGATTTACCTCTAACTTCTTCAGCATGATTTCTAACTATGAATGCAGCAGACCGATGAGGGCTTCTGCTTTCTCTTATAGCTTTTAGCTTTAATAACTCTTCAATATGCATTTTGAACTCTTCGATATCTTTAGGAGTAGCTTCTATTGGTCCTGATTTAATTATATAATCTGGATTTATGATATTTATTTTGCAAACTATAGAGTTCTTATCCCAATGTTTCATTGGTATTTCCCCAATAATTTGTATGCTTTCTAGTCTTTGCACAATCTTATCTATGTACTTTTTAGATTATATATCTCTATACCAATTTGGCGAGAATGATTGTAACCCAATGCATTTTGTACATGTATTTTCTATATGATATTCTTCAATGGTCTCACTAAGTTCTTCATTTTTACAGAATTCAAGGGGATCTGGACTTGTGCTATATTCATCATCTAAATTAGATATTTCTACATTTTGCAAGGACTTTCTTTGCTTTCTCACTTCAGATATGTATGGAACATTATCTTGATAAGGGATAAATGTTACCCCCTCTTCATGTATGATTGTGGTTTGTAAAGACTGTTGTAAAAATATTAACCCTATTATCATGTCACCATTTATTACTGACAAATCTCTTATTGTAATTTCATCTATTATATATTTTGTGCCATTTATGTAAGCTTTAATATTATATGCTAGCTGATTATGGATCTTCTTTATTCCTGTCATATTGGTAGATACTACAGCTTTATTATCATCTATAGTTTCAACTATTTCGGGACATCTCATATAATATTTATCATGTATGTTATTATTAGTGCAACCAGTATCTAATAGTGCCAATATTTTACATGAAAATTTTGGCTTTAGGACAATCTTAACTGGGATCCTTATCCCAAACACTTCTTTGAATGGTAATCAAACAATATATTTGTTTCCAAAACTAGTAATTGCATCTTTCAATTGTATTAACTTGTCTCCTTTTTTATCCCTTACTGTTACCATTTTCTCATTCATTTCCGTGATTTTTGGAACTTTATTATTTTGCTCTTTACTATTTTCTAACTCATCTTTAAGTTTTTCTAGCTATGCTTCTAGCTTATTTATTCTATTTTCTAAATTTCTAACCCTACTGGATAATATTCGCTCTTCTGGTTCTAATTCTATCTCTTGTCTCCACTTTTGATTATTGGCTCTTAGACATGAGGCACATGCTTGTTTTAAACACGAGCTACATGTGAACCTATTATCTTGGCTTGGGTAATATATACAGAAAGCACATTTTATGTTATAATCACCTTTTCCTCTAATCCAATCATGTTCGCAATCTACTTGGTTCATCATTTCAATTTTTAAATCGGCTAATTCATCTATTAGGTCTATTTCATCTTCACTTGATTCATATTCTGGAGCCTCATTTTCTACTTCATCTGTTTCTATAATTGAATATATTGACTCGTCGTCTTTTGTTTCATCATCACATACTAATATATTTTCATTAACGCTATCTATAATTAACACTCTCTCTTGTTCTTCATATTTACTTGGAATACCTTTTCCGATATTTATTAGGGCAAGTTCTACTTAGATGATCAGGAGAGTTACATATGAAACACATGCATGTTTTATCATAGGTTTTCTTGGGATTATATCTTCTTACATTTCTTTTATGCAAGAAAGGGGCTCTATTGTCTGACCTTCTTAAGAAATATCTTTTCTTTGTTTTAAAATTTCTATTATCTCTCCTTTGTGGTTTATAATATTTGTTTTTCCTATGCCTTTCTGTCGGTGTACTAGAGTAGGGGTACCCTAGTACCCCGAACTCGTCTGCAGACGATCCCTTGACACCCATGGCGAGGGCTGGCCTGGTGACCGCCAAGGTCCTCAGCGGCTCCTTTGGAGCCATTCAAGAACAAAGTAATCAAGGCCCCGGCAAGAGGAGCTTGCTGGGAAGACCACCCAAGGCACGAAGGAAACAAGACCCCGGCAAGAGGAGCTTGCCGGGAAGGCTTGGTGAGCGACAAGCTCCCGAGCGCGACAAGGACTTTGCCGCAGCAGGTAACCTCTCTTCATCTCCGCTCCAGCTCATCCGCCAACGTGTCACCATGGGGTTTTTCCCAGGCACGCGTGTCAATGGGTTGTGCAGCCAGCGGGGAGCGGCGATAAGCGGCGCTGACAAGCTACCATCGTGGCAAACGGAGGCGCACTTGACGGTCCCTGTTGCCTTTATTCAGCGACAGGACGGACATTTATGGCTCTTGTCCCTTGCCGTCGGAAAGTTAGGTATAGATCAACGTACACCTGTACAAAGCGGTGTACCAACCTCTGTTTTTCCTATTTTACCCTTGTCTACTTGCCACCTGTGGTGACCCCTTGAACCTATAAAAGGAGGCCGAAGGGGAACGTAGAAAGGGTTCGGCTCCAGCTCAGTTCATTCGACTCTTTCGAGACCACACTCACTCAGGCTAGGTTTTGTAGCTCCCATTGCTCCCTAGCAAGAACACACTATAATCCACCAAGCAGTAGTAGGAGTGTTATCTCTCCGGAGAGCTCCGAAGCTGGGTAAATTTGCTCGTGTGCATCGCCTCGATCCGCTCTTTGTGCATTCTCCGCCCCCCTCCGAACCACAAGGGTCCAGGTCCCATAGGTGTTCGTGGGACACGATCAGCTTCCCCGACATCTTTGGCGCGCCAGGTAGGGGGCGTCGAGGCTGTGTGAACCCGATCCGACGTTCACACGAGCGGTTTCTTCATCATCTTCGTCAACATGCCACCGAAGAAGAAGGCTTCGGCGGCAGCAGAGCCGTCCGCGTCGAACCCACCACCACCGGAGCTGACGGGTGGTGGGGAAGACGCTGGCGGAGGAACGGGCGTCGTCGAGAGAGCCCACGATGCCGCCAGGACCAAGGACAAGGCGGCGCAAGCTTCGGCGTCCGAGTCCGCATCGCGTCCATCTCAGGAGGCGCGGGACCGACAGCGTCATGATGCTCGCAGCACCATACGCTCGTTGGATCAAGGCCAAGCTGGAGGTTCCCGAGGCCCTCGAGACCCGCATGCATGCCAGCATGCTGGTACGAGTGGAGTACGGTCGCTCGGGCGGGATGCTGCTCCTCCTAACTTGGTTAGGAGTCCGAGCACATCCCGTTCCTCGCTCCGTACACCATTGCCTCCTACAACTCCAGCGGAAGCCTTGGCGAGAGCTCAGTTACTTCGAGACTACCCTCCAACGGCCGACAAGGTCGACGAATGGAGGGCCACAATCCAGAGTCTCATCGGCTTTGCCAACGGTGACGTTCCGCAGCAACAAATTGTGTCCTTGCCGCGGCGCGGCGACAAGGCACGAGCCGGTGGCGACGAGACCTGCGGGGGTGACACCACCATGCACTCCCCTTCCCGAAGGCCAAGATCACCAGCTCCTCGGATCCACCTCGACAGCGACTCCACCGCATCGTCGGATCCACGAGCTCGCCGTGATCAGCGCCAAGTTCTTAAGGAACGGCAACAAGAAGACGCTCGAACTTCGCATCGGCGCCCGAAGAGAAGCGGCGTCAATCCGACCAGCAGCGCCCGGCCTGTTGATATGCATGCGCCCGAAGAACGAGGCGACTTGCCGTCTGTGATAGGTTGCCCTGCGTTCACTCGTGAGCTGCGGCAAGTCCAGTGGCCCGACAAGAAAAACTTAGAGCCAGATGTGCCAGAGAAGTATGATGGCAGGACACACCCATCGGAGTTCCTCAGCATCTACACCATTGCGGTGCAGGCTGCGGGGGGACGAGACGACAAGATCCTTGCCAACTACTTCCCTCTGGGGCTCAAGCCAAACGTCAGATCTTGGCTCATGCACTTGCCGGACAGTTCCATATCTTCTTGGGAAGATTTGTGCCATCAGTTTGTCGGCGCCTTCACAGGCGGCCGCAAGCCTCATGGCCAAGAGAGTGACCTTCACCTGCTCGCCCAGAAGGAGGGAGAGTCCCTGCGCAAGTTCATCCAGAGATTCAGTCATGTGCACTACAACATCCCAGACGTCCACCCTGCCGCGGTGATCAGTGCGTTTCATCAGAACGTGCGGAACCGTAGGATGAGGGAGGAAATGGCGATGTGCAAAGTCAAGGACGTCAGTGAGCTGTATGCCTTGGCCGACAAGTATGCACGCGCTGAGGAGGGAAGAAGGCTCCCTGGAGAGAATGTTGCAGCAGGATCTGACAGTGAGGAGACCGCCCCGGCAAGGAAGGGCCGGCGGCGGAACAACAGAAGGAAGAAGAACAAAGAGGTACTAGTTGTCGAGCAGTCCGGTAACGGCTGTGGCGCCGGCAAGGCTAAGGCTGGTGGCTCCGGCAAGGAGGTTGCCGCTGACACCGACCGCCAAGTTGTGGCGGCCGCCGATAAGCAGGACAGCTCCAACAAGCAGTACTGCAAGATTCACCACGCCAAGGGCCATGACCTCCAGAGCTGCAAGAAAGTCGAGCAACTTGTTGAACTGCAGAAGGCAGAATACGAGCGGCGAGACAAGGAGAAGGCCCAGGAAGGTGCAGGGGCAGCTAGCAAGAAGAGACCCGGCCGGGGAGGGCGCCGCGGCAAGGCCAAACAGCGGCAAGGAGACAGACCTCCCCGCGGCCGCGACAAGGACGAAGACGATGATGATGACGAAGATATGGAAGAAGATGAAGCTGACGAGCAAGAGTTTCAGAAGGAAACAGAGGTTCTCTGCGTTGACGGAGGTGCTTCTCTGCATACCTCGCACCGTCAACTCAAGCAGTGGATGCGAGAGGTTAATGCAGCAGAACCATCCATGGAGTCGCGCAAACCTCTGACGTGGTCCAGCACGCCCATCATCTTTGACGTTGAGGACCACCCTGATCGCATAACTGCGGTCGGGTGCTTGCCGATGTTGGTCTCACCAACTATCCGCAACCTCAAGGTCACCAAGATGTTGGTTGACGGCGGGGCCGGCCTGAACCTGATCTCCTCTGCAGTGCTCTAGAAGCTTCAAATCCCCGACAGCGAGCTTGAAGAAACTGGCACTTTCCAAGGAATCAACCCAGGAAGGAGCAAGCCCAAAGGGAAAATCACGTTGCCGGTAACATTTGGCAGCGAGCTCAACTTCAGAACTGAGAGGGTCACATTTGACGTTGCCGATTTCCCATTGCCCTACAATGGCATACTTGGCCGTCCAACACTCGCCAAGTTCATGGCAGCCTCTCATTACGCTTACAACCTACTCAAGATGCCCGGCCCGATAAGCGTCATTTCTGTCCATGGCGACAAGAAGGATGCGCTCATCTGCGTCGACAAGATTTACCGGGATGCAGCAGCTGCGACAGATAGCAAATCACTTACCGCTGAAGCTCCCAGGGGGAAGAAGAAGACCAAGTCCGGCAAGAGCTCTGATGCCCACTCCGGAAAGCGCACCTCTTCGGAGTGCTGCGCTACCGTCGAGGACGCACCATCGAGCTCCACCGGCAAGTGCAAGAAGATGATGGCGGCTCCGTCGAAGACCAAGAAGGTGCCCGCCAAGGAGGACGGCACTGGTGGTACCTTCACCATCAGTGCCACGCTTGACCCTAAATAGGAAGGCGAGCTCGTTGCTTTCCTGCGGGCGAATGTCGATGTGTTTGCATGGCAACCATCCGACATCCCCGGTGTTCCCAGGAAAGTAGTTGAGCACCACCTAGCTGTCTGTCCTCACGCGCGGCACGTCAAGCAAAATGTTAGGAAACAGGCAGCGGAGCGCCAAGAATTCATAGCAGAAGAGATCAAGAAACTTGAAGCAGCAGGCCTTGTCAGAGGAGTGCTCCATCTCACGTGGTTGGCCAATCCGATAGTTGTACGCAAGGCGAATGGGAAATGGAGACTTTGTACTGACTTCACAGATGTTAATAAAGCTTGTCCCAAAGACCCATTTCCCTTGCCGCGTATAGACCAGATTGTTGACTCCACAGCTGGATGTGATTTGCTTTCATTTCTTGACGCATATTCTGGATATCATCAGATTTTCATGGCAGAGGAGGATGAAGAGAAAACCGCATTCATTACACCATGTGGCACATACTGTTTCATACGGATGCCTTTCGGTTTGAAGAATGCTGGTTCAACCTTTGCAAGAGTAGTCCATGATGCCTTTGAGCCACAAATGCATAGAAATTTAGAAGCTTACATGGATGACATAGTGGTTAAGAGCAAGGACAAAGCAACTCTGGTTCGAGTCTTAGATGAGACTTTTGCAAATCTGCGCAAGATCAACCTTAAGCTCAACCCCGAGAAGTGCGTGTTTGGAGTCCCTTCCGGCAAGCTTCTCGGGTTCTTCGTGTCTCAGAGGGGAATTGAAGCCAATCCCGACAAGATCAAGGCCATTGAGCATATTGAAGCACCAAAGCGCGTCAAGGATGTAAGAAGGCTTGCCGGTTGTGTGGCTGCTCTCAGCAGGTTTATCTCTAAGTCAGCTGAGCGCGCCTTGCCATTTTTCAAGATTTTGAAAAAGGCAGGTCCAATGAAATGGACTCCCGAAGCGGAGGCTGCGCTGCAGGACTTAAAGAGATACCTGTCCTCCACTCCAATACTTGTCGCACCTAGGCCACAAGAGAAGTTGCTGCTGTACATAGCGGCAACCAATCAAGTGGTTAGTGCTGCGTTAGTAGCGGAAAGGGAGGCAGATGAGGAGCCGGCAACCGAGGCAGATGCATCCAGCGACAAGCAGGGGGCTTCGCCGACAAGCTCTGGTCCCGACAAGGACGGATCTGCGCAGGATTGCGACAAGATACATAAAAGGATGGTACAGCGCCCAGTCTACTTTGTCAGTTGCCTTCTGCAGGGGGCTAGGTCAAGGTACTCTGGTGTGCAGAAATTGCTTTTCGGCCTCCTCATGGCCTCGAGAAAGCTGCGCCATTACTTCCAAGCACATGAGATAACAGTTGTCACTCGCTTTCCGTTGAAGAGGATATTGCAAAATCCAGAAGCAACAGGCAGGATTGTTGAGTGGCCACTGGAACTGTCAAGCTTTGGCCTTAAATTTGAAAGCACTTCAACTATCCAGAGCAGAGCATTAGCAGAGTTTATAGCAGAATGGACGCCAACGCAAGATGATGAAATTCCAGAGACGAGCATCCCCGTCAAAGAAGCAAATAAAGAGTGGCTTATGTACTTTGATGGTGACATCTTGCTGCAAGGCACCGGTGCCGGCGTGCTGCTTATCGCACCCACCGGAGAGCACCTCAAGTACATAGTCCAAATGCACTTTCCCAAGGAGCAAGCGACAAATAATACTGCAGAGTATGAAGGATTGCTGGCTGGTCTCAGGATTGCAGTGGACCTTGGGATCAAGAAGCTTATCGTCCGGGGTGACTCGCAGCTTTTCGTCCGCCAAGTGAACAAAGATTATTAGAGTCCGTTGATGGAAGCCTACGTTGATGAGGTGAGAAAGCTAGAAGAACACTTTGAAGGCCTGCAAATGGAACATGTTCCAAGAGCTCAAAATGATATTGCTAATGGCCTGTCAAAGTGTGCTGCACTCAAGTTACCTGTGGAACCAGGAATTTTTGTGCTCAAGCTGACTCAACCAACTGTAACATCATCAACCGGACAGAACAAGAAGAGGAAGTTGGTTTCTGGTGACTACTTTCCGGCAGAGCTCCCTGAAGCCGCCGCCAAGAAGGTCCCCAAAATCAATGCAAATATCGCTGAGGAGCAGTCTGCTCCGACAAGCCCTAGGGTTTGTTTCGTTGAAGCAGACGCTCCCGACAAGTTTTGCTTCGGCAAGCTTGCTGGGGATCATCAAGCTTCGGCAGAACCGCAGGTTCTTGCCGTGGAAGCTGATGTTCCCACAGCGGCAGATATGCCTTTAGTCCTTGTTGTCGAGCCGCAGGCTCCAACATGGGCACAACAGATCGTCCATTTCCTCCAGACATGAGAACTTCCCGAAGAGCAAGAAGAAGCGGAAAGAGTAGCCCGGCAGTCAGCTATGTACCAGTTTGTTGACAACATCACATGCAGAAGAAGACTCGACGGAGTGAAATTGAAGTGTATTTGCGGGAAGATGGATGAAAGCTGTTGGCAGAGATACACGGAGGCATATGTGGTCACCACATTGGTGCAAGAGCACTTGCCGGCAAAGTTTTCCGGCAAGGTTTCTTCTGGCCAGAAGCCCTCCAGGATGCAACTCCACAAGTAACCAAGTGTGAAGTGTGCCAGTTCCATTCAAAACAGATACACCAGCTAGCTCAAGCTCTCCAGACAATCCCTTTATCCTGGCCATTTTTGATGCAGGGCTCGACATCCTCGGCCCCTTCCCCGAGCTGTCGGGGCTTTGAGTACTTGTACGTCGCAATCGACAAGTTCACAAAGTGGCCGGAAGTGGAAGCAGTGAGGAAGGTGACAGCACAGTCAGCAGTCAAGTTCTTTAGATCAATTGTTTGTCGTTTTGGGATACCTAACCGGATAATCACCGACAACGGAACCCAATTCACGAGTCGCACCTTCATGCAGTACGTCCAAGATCTTGGCGCGAAGGTCTGCTTTGCTTCTGTTGCTCACCCGAGAAGCAATGGTCAAGCAGAGCGGGCAAATGCTGAAGTGCTGCGATGACTCAAGACCAGAACTTTTGACAGGTTGCGCAAGTGCGGAAGAAACTAGATTGAGGAGCTGCCGGCGATTCTTTGGTCGATCAGGACGACGCCAAATCGAGCCACTGGCCAGACACCTTTCGCTCTAGTCTATGGAGCAGAGGCAGTTCTCCCCATGGAACTCGTATACGGATCACCTCGAGTACTCGCTTATGATGAGCTTGAGCAAGAGCAGCTGCGACAAGATGATGCGCTGCTCCTCGAGGAGGATCGTCTTCAGGCTGCTGTACGAGCTGCTCGTTACCAGCAAGCTTTGCACCGCTACCATAGCCGCAAAGTTAATGCCAGAAGCTTCGAGGAAGGCGACCTTGTTCTTCGCGTTCAATCCGCCAAGAATTCCAACAAGTTGACGCCTTGAAGTGGGAAGGCCCTTATCGGGTGAAACGAGTCACTAGGCTGGCGCTGTTCGCCTTGAGACCGAAGATGGCGTTCCGGTGAGCAACTCCTGGAATATAGAGCATCTTCGTAAGTTTTACCCATAGGGCGCGGTTGCCGGAACCCGTTCCGGCAACCACCCTTTGGACAAGTCTTGCCGCTGTTGCATATAATCCTTTGTACAAAGCCGGGCGCAGACCCCGTGCATCAGTAAAGCTCATGTGTTGCGCATAATTTGTCAATTTCATGCTTTCATCATTATTATGCATGTATTATCTGACATTTTGTGCAGCACCCACACCCGGTAAGCGATAATGAGCCACTAGGCTCCATAACTTTATTTTCTCTTCTTTCTTCTCAATAAGAGAGCAAGGTTCATCCACCCACAAGTTAACCGGGGGGGAAGGAGAAGATAATGGTGTGGGCCACCAAGTGTCGCTCGAGGAAGTGTCACCTTGCCGGGAAGCAAACAACAGAAAAGCTAAGTTGCTAAGTTTAAGCAATCAGTTTTTAAATTTTCAAGTTATCTTCCTCGAATGATAGTACTTTGTATGGAAAACCCGTGCGCGGAGGAACCAACTCGCGGCTAGCTTGCGCCCTTACGTTGTTTCGAGTCCGCTCAACAACTTAAGCGTCTTGCAACTAGTTGCGACAAGGTTGCTTGTCGGAGGCAGCACCGCCCGGCCGACGCTCCGCGTTCACTTTTCGGCCTTTCATGACAAAGGTGCTCGCACCGACAAGTTTCCTAAAAGCGTAGGGCACAAACATACAAGGGAAGAAATCAAGTAAAGGGAATAACATTGCAATTGATGCCTAAGATAGAGTATATTACAAAAATGACTTGTCACAGGCCTAATAGATTCTTCTCCTAAACATGATCTGCAGCGACAAGGGAAAGGTAAACTTGGCGGCCTAGTCCACGCGATCGCCATCGAGCCTCTTGACTCCGCTCACCCTGTCCACGATGGGTGCGACAAGGGCCTTGAGCGCTTCAATGTCAGCAGTTGGAGGCAGGGACTTGAGGACGTTGGTGAAGTTGACGCCCGGATTGCGGAAGGCCACCTTCATCAACACCTTCTGGAGGGCCCCGGTGCAGATTTGGCGCGACTCGTCGGCCAGCTGCTTTGGGACCTCCTCCCGGAGCCGCTGGAGACCCGTCAACACGCCCTTGAAGAACAGGCTGAGCTTGGCGCTGGGTTGGAGGTTCTCGTCGGTGGAGTACCCAAGATCCACCATACCCAGCTCCATCAGCTCATTATGGATGGCGGCGGCG
The DNA here is from genome assembly GCA_021605145.1 of Aegilops bicornis. NCBI lineage: Eukaryota > Viridiplantae > Streptophyta > Magnoliopsida > Poales > Poaceae > Aegilops > Aegilops bicornis. The sequence goes on from CM038675.1 coordinate 751,050,227, forward strand.
GTGTCCACAAGACCTTACATCGGTGCATTATGCTATCTCTCGAGATCATTACAGGCGATCGCGGCATTCGCCAACAGCTCCTCATTGGCCTTGATCTTCTCCAGCAGGCCCGCTTCTCGCTCCTTGGCGCCGTCCAGCGTCTCCGTCAGAGTTGTTAGTTTCAGCTCCAGATCTGCCTTGGAGTCCTCGGCGGCGTCGAGCTCTTTGATCTTTTCAGCGAAACGACCCTGCAACTCGCCGAGAGTATAGGCGTCCTTCTCGCGCTCGCGCTTCAGCCCGGCGACCTCCTCGGCACTCTTCAGGAGGGTGGCCTCCAGCTGAACCACCCTCGTCTCCAATTCCTTCTTGGCGGTCTCGGCAGCCACGGCGGCGTCCTTTGCCTCCTGGAGTGCCCCGCCAATTGATTGCTCGCGCGCGGCAAGATCTTCCTCATAGCTGTCGAGGTTGATCTTCCGGCTGCGCGGCTCCACTTCTTCTTGCGGAGAGCTTCTCGCCGGCAAGCCTTTGCTGCTCCTCGACCTCGGCCTTCTCCAAGATGAAGGCCGTGCGCTCCTCAGCAAGTTGCTCCCGAGCTTCTGCTATATCCCGGAGAGTTTCCTTGTTGGCGCGCCGGAGCTCCTCTGCGCGCTTCTCGATGTCAGCTCCCGACCTCACGACGAGTGCTTCCCGCGACTCCAACTTAGCCTGTCGGGCGCGGTAGAGCGATAGCAACCTCTTCAGTAGCTGCTCCTCCTCAGGCTCGCCACTGCTGCTGCTTGGAGCATCTACCAGCGACAGCCCGGCGGAGGCGAGCAGTTCCGCGTCAAAGGTCTCCCCTTCGGCCGGTGCCCTGGAACTTGACGCCCATGGAAGCTTGATGAAGACACCTTCGCCGGCCTTCAGATAGGCGCCGGGCTGGGGCTCTTCGGAGTCTGGTGCGGCATCGGTGGCGAGGGGATCGGCGGTCGGTGCAGCGCCTGGCGCTCCTGCGGCCCAGGGCCGTCGGTCACGATCGCGGATCCCTCCCAGCCTCTGCGCCAAAGAGCCTTGGCGGCCTCCTCGCCCGGCGCACCCATCGGCGCCGTCCTCTTCCTCCTTGTTGGCGGCGTCGTCATTGTTGCCGCGGCGTCCTCTCGCCCGGCAGCCTCGGTCTCCATCGGCTCTCCGTGAGATGGATCGGCGATCGAGAGAAAGAAAGAACCGATCAAGCAAATGTTCGAAAAGAAGAACGGAAGAAAAGAACCCAAGGGAAATTCTCAAACAAGAAGATTACCTGCAGTGGGATCTGTTGCCGCGGTCTCCACCACCGGAGGTTCGTCGGCGCTGCCCCTTGTCGGAGAAGCTCCCCTTGTCGGAGAGGCCTCCCTTGCCGGAGAGCGCTCCCTTGGCGGAGATTTCTCCCTTGGCGGCGTAGTTGAAGCAGACAGGACTTCAGGAGTGACTTCCGGGACCTCCTGATGAGGCTGCTCTGCTCCTACACAAATCAACAAACCAGAAATCAGTAAAGAAGGAGTACCCAAGCACACCCAACCGTAAGAAAGGGATCAAATACTTACGCTGGGGGCTGTGTTGGGGGCTGCTCTGTTGAAGGGTCGCCGGATCCGGCAAGGGAGTCTCAGACGTGCCTCCTATCGCCGCAGGGGAATCGTCTTCGACGACGACCACCGGATTCTTGGCCCTCTTCGACGCCCTCTGAGCCAGCGTCCTGAAAAAGGAAAGAGCTCAAAATGAAGCAAGTCAGATACAAGACAAAGCAGTAAATTGAAGAATTACAAGTAGCAGCGACAATAACTTACTCTTCCTCTTCTTCCTCGGAGCTGAGAGCGGAGAAGTCAAATTCTGCTCCGGTGCGACGAGCTGGAGGAGTAGGCTCCCTCGGACGCTTGGCGGGTGCGGGGGCCCTGCTCCGAAGGCCCCGCTCCGTTGTTGTGGCGGCATGAGGCGCCTCCAGAACAGTGCTTGCCGCGGTGGAAGCGCTGCCGGGCGGCGTAGGCGGTTGGCCCGTCTGCCGCCCCGCCACTTCTCCGGTCTTGCGGAGGCGTCTTCTTGGCGGGGCAGCCGGCTCCTCCCGCGGCAAGCTACTTGACGGGAGGAGGGGAGGCGCCCCCGGCAGGCTCGTTCGGGTCAGCGTCGGGCTCGGCCTGCTCCTCCTCAACGGCGAACTCTTCTCGGTCGGCAAGGCTTGCCGCCTCGGCTGTTTCCGCCTCCTCAACAGTGAACCCAAACACGCCGGCGGCGGCAGCTTCTGCCGCCTCCTCCAACCTTGTGGCGATGCGCGCCATCTCTTGCTCAGTGGTGTCGCGGGTGAGCCGCTTCTGCTCGTCGGCACGGATCGGCACTTCTTCCAAGTCGTCGAAGAACTGCTGCACGACGTCGTCGGCGGGCTCCTGCCAAGTTGGAACGATTCCATGGGAATCGCACAACGGCATCATCGCGCGGATGCGGTCAAGCGACGAGTTGTTGCACAAGGGCACGACTCCCCTCGGCAACATGAACCACTCGGGGTGATATGCATCAGGCTTGAACAGCTCCCGCAGCATGCCATCCAACTCCAAGACAGTAAAGTTCCAGTTCAGACTCGGGCGCAGCCTCATGATGTCCGCCGCGTTTTGGAACTCCCAAGCAGGCCTCCCTCTCTCCTGCAAGGGCGCAATGCGGCGGCGAAGGAAGTCCGCGCCAACTGCTCCTACGGTAAGCCCGGCATGCCTGAGGCGCAAGATCCTAGTCACGGCAATCTTCAACTTGGCATCCTCCGGCGCCAAGTTGCTCCAATCGTTGCCGCGCACTATGGGGGTTTGGCGCAGGGCAGTGAAAGGTTGCGGGTCCTCCTCTAAGCTCCAACACCAGTTGGCTCTCCACTCCTCCCACTTGCTGCGCAGCTCTTCGTCAAGATATGCTTCTTTCTTGCCGATCCTGGAGGTCCATGCAATTCCTCCGGCAAGCGGCTCTCCTCTCTCTCTGGCAGGCGTGAAGTAATGGCGGAAAAGTGCGACATTTGGGTGGACCCGACAAAGTTCTCGCAGAGGTGTGCAGCGGCCATGGTGAGGACGGCGTTGGGGGTGAAATCAAGGAGGCGGAGGCCATATGTGTTCATGACATCGCAAAAGAATTGGAAAAGGGCGGGCAGAGCCCTGATGGAATAAAAGCGCCAAGAAAGGGTACCCGATGGAAACCTTCTCGGATGTGGCGGCGGAGATCACCTCGTGCGCGGATGCGCCTGCCTCCGTCGACGAGAAAAAAGGTAATACAGCTCCGCAGCTCCTTCCTGTCAAGCAGGGGATCGAAGAGGGCCCACTCCTTCTGCAGCGCCGCGAGCCGCTGCGCCTCGGCCGATTTCACGCCTTTCCCCTTGTCGGCTTTCGGAGCCATGGAGAGACGTGGTGGAGGAGGTCGACGGCGTTGGTGGCGCCGGTGGCAATGGGGGGGCGGAGCATCGCTTTCTTTGGACTTGAGAAGAAAGGGGGAGCGGCGGTGGTTTTTGATGTGACAGCAATGGCAAGTGGGCGTTCTGCCCCTGTTTCCCCTGCTTATAAGGGGGGAGAGGGGGTGGACGTTCCGCTTTTCCCATTAAAGAAAGCCCCCACGATCTCTCCCACGACGCCACGTCCGGAACGTGCCGTTCGTGGGGGACGTGGTGGGTCCGAAGCGAATAACTGCGCGATCCAGGCCGCGCGTGCCCGTGCACTGTTTTGGGCCTGGCCCAACAGAGCTTGGCGCCGTGTGTGGCCCAGGCCCGGGGGCTCCTGTCGGTGTACTAGAGTAGGGGTACCCTAGTACCCCGAACTTGTGCACGGACAGTCGATCGACTGTGGCAGGGCTGGCCTGGTGACCGCCAAGGTCCTCAGCGGCTCCTTTGGAGCCATTCAAGAACAAAGTAATCAAGGCCCCGGCAAGAGGAGCTTGCCGGGAAGGCCACTGAAGGCACGAAGGAAACAAGACCCCGGCAAGAGGAGCTTGCCGGGAAGGCTTGGTGAGCGACAAGCTCCCGAGCGCGACAAGGACTTTGCTGCGGCAAGGCGCTTGCCGCGGCAGGTAACCTCTCTTCATCTCCGCTCCAGCTCATCCCTCAACGTGTCACCATGGGGTTTTTCCCAGGCACGCGTGTCAATGGGCTGTGCAGCCAGCGGGGAGCGGCGATAAGTGGCGCTGACAAGCTACCATCGTGGCAAACGGAGGCGCACTTGATGGTCCCTGTTGCCTTTGTTCAGCGAGTGGACGGACATTTATGGCTCTTGTCCCTTGCCGTCAGAGTTAGGTATAGATCACTGTACACTGTACAAAGCGGTGTACCAACCTCTGTTTTTCCTATTTTACCCTTGTCTACTTGCCACCTGTGGTGACCCCTTGAACCTATAAAAGGAGGCCCAAGGGCAACGTAGAAAGGGTTCGGCTCCAGCTCAGTTCATTCAACTCTTTCGAGACCACACTCACTCAGGCTAGGTTTTGTAGCTCCCATTGCTCCCTAGCAAGAACACAATATAATCCACCAAGCAGCAGTAGGAGTGTTATCTCTCCGGAGAGCTCCGAAGCTGGGTAAATCTGCTCGTGTGCATCGCCTCGATCCGCTCTTTGTGCATTCTCCGCCCCCGTCCGAACCACAAGGGACCAGGTCCCATAGGTGTTCGTGGGACACGATCAGCTTCCCCGACACTTTCTTCTCCATATGTTAGTGTTATTTGGACAATATTATTGCAAAATTGTAGTCTGATTTTTTCTTAGATCTCTGTGCTTGAATGCTAGTACATACCTTTCTTAATTGTTTGAAAACAAATGTTACAGCTTGAGATATATTTACCACATTTCCTGGCGTTTCCTTTTTATATTCTTCAAATATTATTGACCCTAGGGGGTCAGGCAACTTATTAAAATATCTTTCTACTATGCCTACATTAAAACTTTGTTTAGCAGTAGTAGCATTATACAAATAATGCTGGGAAAATTCTCTAATACCTTTCCAGCTAGTTAATGTTAATTTTTCTATTTCTCTTAACCTTTTCATTTTGCAATGAGGTATGTCCTAATTCTGGATCTTCTGCTATGATCATATTTGAGATAACATTCGCATAGTTATTAGGGTTACTTCCTGCCCTTTTTAATTCTTCATATTGACTAGGGTATGATTCTACCCATTGTTCCCATAGAACTTTTACAGATTCTCCTAAAAATGTTTCAAGATATGTTAACATATCTTCTACCTTAGTGCCTATGCTATACTGATTTTGTATATATTTTTGCACTATTAAACCTTTCCATATGCTGATTATATTCGGCCAATCTATTGGATCATGAGCTGCTAGGCTTAATATAGCTCCATCATTTTTATAACTTTGAAATTGCACTGGTTTTTCAAAATCTCTTCTTTTAGTAACCATGTATCTATATTGTCCTGTGATATATGTAGGTTGATAATTATCTTTTTCTGGAGGCCATTATCCAAATGTCCTGGTAGGACTCTCTCTTTCTCCTTCTCTGTTTACAGATGATTCTCCATATCCCCTTCTTCTTTTACCACTACTTTCTACTTCCATGGCTTCCATTGCATTATCTAAATTATGTAGTCCCACATCATCTAGTGAGTTATAGAAATCACTATTTTGTTCCGAATCATCATATCTTTCATCTTCTAACCACATTGCTTTTACTAATTCCTCCTCTTCTTCATAACTTTCTGATAATAACTTATTATTGATATCCCATTGCTCTTCTTCACTAATAATTTCTTCTTTTTGAATAATATTCTTATCTTTATTATTACTAATGATAGAATTTATATTAATAATAGCATTTGCTTTTCTTTCTGCGGATGCTATAATTTTATCTTCCATGCTTGAACTACTAGTGGCAGACATTTTATCGTTTTTTAGTTTCTTTAACCTTGCAATTTCTCGAATGATAAATAGTTCTCTTTCTCTAATTTTTGGCCAATCCTTTGTCATAGAATGACTATATTCCCATTCAATATGCTTTAGCTTCTTTTCCCAATGAATTTTTTCATCTCCTAAATTAGCCTTTTCCATGCATTCAGAAACACCCTTATTTTTATCATCATCAATTTCTGATTCTGACATAAAAGATTCAGAGTCTTCTATTGACGCAGCTTTATAGTTCATAAATCGAATACTGCTACTTCCTTCACAATTTTGATAGCTTATGTAATTTTCAGGTTGCTTTAATTATTTTTTCTCTATTAATTCACCTATCTCCCATTCTTCTCTAGCTCTTTCTTTAGAACCAATTTTAAGAGGATTCATAAACTTTATACCTTTTGATTGCATACTATCAATTACGTCATTCACATTTACTCTATATCTGGAGCTACTTCTATTAGTGAGCCTTCCTATAAATTCTATACTTACTAACAAATTTGTTCCTTTAAAATCTTCATAACCTTTAGTTTGGAAACCAAAACTCATTTTTCAATAAATTCTTTTACGGGCATCATTAGGTGCGGAGCTATATAGGTTATTAATCTATTTTCATTCATGTCTCCTTCTAAAATCCTAATGCTGCTTTGTCTACTGATTCCCATCTTCTATCTAATAATGTTATTAAAGCCTTTGCACCTAATTTCTTTCTTGTCATACCTTTGACTCCTATGATATACATACCTTGATGAATATATTTATAACCACAATATTTTAGTTCATTTTCAATATTTTTGCTTACAATTCTTAAATCTACTAGGTGTGTTAACACACTTAATTCTACTTCTTTGGATATTCTATATAGACCACTTTTACTTTCCAACATACCCATGTGGTATACTTGTTGCGGTTTTATTTTTCTTAGGGTATCTTTTTGATATCTTTCTAGATCTCTTTGTATATCTATAACTTCTTCAATGCTATCAATATCATCAGCTTTGCATGATAATCTATGCTTCATGGCCAGAGGTCTTGAATCTTGCCTTACTAATTGGAGGGTTTTTCTAAGGAAGCCTAATCTTGCCAGGTAGAGGAAACTATTCCGGATAATGATAGCACAATTTCTTTGTTGCTTTGAACACTTTTTAGCTTATCTAATACTTGAATTAGTAGTTGGATGATTGTGTTATTTTGTCTTATTATTACTTTGGAATCTTCCTTTGGGGAGTCGTGATCGGAGAATCCGACAGGAGGTGACAAGTATTTTGCTACTTTGTTTAATGCTTGAGTATATTCAGTCATAAAATTATGAGATAATCAAAGTTTTAACCTCTTGCACGAACTTTTTAATTCCAAGTATATCTTGTCTTGTATCAGTGCGTGTGTGACGCCCCCGATTCAATCGTACACTAATTATACACGCAAACGTGTACGATCAAGATCAGGGACTCACAGGAAGATATCAAAACACAACTCTAAAATAAAATAAGTCATACAGGCATCATAATACAAGCCAGGGGCCTCGAGGGCTCGAATACAAGTGCTCGATCATAGATGAGTCAGCGGAAGCAGCAATATCTGAGTACAGACATAAGTTAAAGAAGTTTGCCTTAAGAAGGCTAGCACAACCGGGATACAGATCGAAGAGGCGCAGGCCTCCTGCCTGGGATCCTCCTAACTACTCCTGGTCGCCGCTGGCTGCTGCGTAGTAGTAGGCGCCTCCAGTGTAGTATTCGTCATCGATGGAGGCGTCTGGCTCCTGGGCTCCATCGTCTGGTCGCAGCAATCGAGTAGAGATAGGGGGAAAAGGGTGAACAAGGCAACCGTGAGTACTCATCCAAAGTACTCGCAAGAAAGGAGCTACACTACATATGCATGGATATATGTGTAAAGGCCATATCAGTGGACTGAACTGTAGAAAGCCAGAATAAGAGGGGGATAGCTAGTCTTATCGAAGACTACGCTTCTGGCAGCCTCCGCCTTGCAGCATGTAGAAGAGAGTAGACTGAAGTCCTCCATGTAGCATCACATAGCAATAATCCTACCCGGCGATACCCTCCTCGTAACCCTGAGAGAGAGAGCGACCACCGGGTTGTATCTGGCACTTGGAAGGGTGTGTTTTATTAAGTATCCGGTTCTAGTTCTCATAAGGTCAAGGTACAACTCCAAGTCGTCCTGTTACCGAAGATCACGGCTATTCGAATAGATTAACTTCCCTGCAAGGGTGCACCACATAACCCAACACGCTTGATCCCATTTGGCCGGACACACTTTCCTGTGTCATGCCCGGCCGCGGGAGATCAACACGTCGCAGCCCCACCTAGGCACAACAGAGAGGTCAGCGCGCCGGTCTAAACCTAAGCGCACAGGGGTCTGGGCCCATCTCCCATAGCACACCTGCACGTTGCGAGGGCGGCCGGAGGCAGACCTAGCCTAGCAGGCATTCCAGTCCAATCCGGCGCGCGCCGCTCCGTCGCTGGTGTCACGAAGTGCTTCGGCTGATACCAAGACGTCGGGATACCCATAACTACTCCCACGTAGATGGTTAGTGCGTATAGACCAAATGGCGGACTCGGATCAAATACCAAGATCTCGTTAAGCATGTTAAGTATCCATGAACGCCGACCAGGCCAGGCCCACCTCTCTCCTAGGTAGTCTCAACCTGCCTGCCGCCTCCGCCATACAAAGTAACGATCGGGGCCGTCGGGAACCCGGGCCCACCTCTACCGGGATGGAGCCACCCGTCCTTTCAGCCCCCATCTCCGAACAGTATCACAGGTAATGTAATAGTGTAAAGTATATAGTATATGCCCGTGATCACCTCCTGAAGTGATCACCGCCCAGTAGTATAGCATGGCAGACGGACAAGAATGTAGGGCCACTGATGGAACACTAGCATCCTATACTAAGCAGTAGGATAGCGGTAAAGGTAACAACAGTAGTAGCAAGGACAGGCTAAGCAAGATAGGATTAGCGAAAGCAGTAACATGCTACACTACTCTAATGCAAGCAGTATAGAGAAGAGTAGGCGATATCTAGTGATCAAAGGGGGGGCTTTCCTAGTTGCTCTGGCAAGAGAGAGGTTTCGTCAACTCCGTAGTCATACTGGGTAGCAGTGGCGTCGGTCTCGGTGTCTATCGAGAGAAGAGGGGGAAGAAACAATAAATATTTAAGCAAGCAGATGCATAGTGATGCATGACATGACAAGTATCGGTGCTAGAGGTGCCAAAACGCGGTATGAGGTGATAACGGTGAAGTGGGGAAACTACCGGGAAAGTATCACCGGTGTTTCGCGTTTTGAAGCGAAGGAGCGGAGGGGAAAGTTGCGAGTTCGATAGGTTAGGGGGTGTGGTGGACGAACGGGTTGCGTATCCGGAATCGTCTCATTGTTCTGAGCAACTTTCATGTTGAAAATATATTAATCCGAGTTACGGATTAAAAGATATGATTTTCTAAAGATTTTATTAATTTCTGGAATTTAGTTAATTATTTAATCAATTTGAAAATGTATTAATGACATCAGCATGATGTCATACTGACGTCAGCAGTCAACAGAGTTGATCGTCAACTCGACCAAGGTCCCACTTGTCGCTGACACATTTTAATTAGATGCATTAATTAAACTAATCATAATTAATCGGGGTGGGCCCCTTGTCATACTAATTAATTAACTAATTAATGATGAGTTAATTATGTTAATTTATCACTAGGTTAATTAACCTTAATTAGTTAATTTAATCAGAATTAATTAAGTTAATTAATCAGTTAATTAATTAATTAATTATTTTTATTATTTGTTATCATATTTTATTTTTTAAATTCTTTTTTTGTATTATTATTAAACGTTCTGGGGTGGGCCCCAGCTGTTCGAACGAGGCGACGCCCAGGGCGGGCGCGCGGCTTGCGCCGGTGGCCGTGGCCGGAGCGCGGGGGTGGGGGGGGCCTCGCCGGGATCCGCCGGCAGGAGGAGCCGGTCGAGGAGGCACGCTATGGAGGATGTGGTGGGGGAACACGCAAGGCGTGGTGCAGCGGCGGGGAGGAGCAAGGCGGCGGTCGGAACACAGGTGAGCCGCTGGTCGGACGGGGAAAAGGGGGGCGGCGATGCTCACTTGTGAGCATGGCGGGGGTGTGAACGAGGCCACTCAGGCACAGGGGTAGAGGCGGGAAGCGACGGGGTTCTCACCCGCGTTGGTGAGCAGGGGGGCGGCGAGGCTCGGTGGAGCCTTTGGGGAGGAGGACGGGGACGCGTCGCCGTCGAGGAGGAGACGAGGAGGACGAGGCGGAGAAGCTCCGGGCGACGACGACGATTAGCGACGGCGTGCTGGTCCGGCGACCGAGGCCTTGAAGCGGCGGTGGTGGAGACGACGACGCACGGGCGAAGCGCGGCGTCGGCCAGCGGGTAGTGGCAACAGCGACAGGCGGTAGGCTCGGGGCTACCGATGGGGTAGCGGACGGCGAGACAATGAGGCGATGGTGGTGGTGCTCCGGTGAGGGCGCCGAGGACGGCGGGCGTCGTCGAAGCGATATCGTCGGGTGGGGGCTTGGTCGCCTCGATCCCGATTTGGATGGAGGGTGTGTGGGGAGTTGGGGGGGTGTGGGGTTCGGGTGCGGGTTAGGGTTCGGGGGAGGTGGCCTTGTAGGCCAGAGAGGAGGGCCGGTTGGGCCGGCCGGTTGGCTAGCTGGGCCGGTTGGCCCAGCGTGGGGGAGGGTTCTGTATTTTCCTTTTCTTTTGTTTATATATTTCTTTATTTATTTCTTCTTTATTTTAGTTTCTCTTAATTATACTTTTTACTTGATATTAAAATGAACCCTAAAATAGTAATACCACGAAACCCATCGCCTAAAAGGTTTTACCCCAAAACAATTTTGTTTTAGAATTTTATTATTTATGGAAGCCTTTAAATATCGGTTCTTGCTACTGTTTCATTCACCTTAGAGTATTTAGACATTTTTTTAAAGTGGGGTTTCTCCATCATAATTACTTATGCATTATTTGGTACAACCCGAACATTTTTGTTCTAAGGTTTGAAAACTTCTATTGTTTGCCCTGATTTTGAATTAAAAATTCGAACCGGTTTTGAACTAACGCGAGTTTATCAACAGTAACCAAGGTGACGTGGCATCATTAGCAGAGGTTACTGTAGCTTGATTATCCGGGCGTCACAATTCTCCTCCACTACAAGAAATCTCGTCCCGAGATTTTAAAGGTAGTGAAAGGGGGAAAGGTTTTGGTTACGAATCTACCGGGACTTCTCATCCTGGCTTGCTCTTCGCGAAGAAGTTGATCCCTGTCGTTGATGTCCTCATTTCTCTACTTCAGGTCATCTTGACGAAGTCACATCCTTTCTTCGGGGTCCGTTTCGTAATTACGAATAGGTAAGGGGCAGTTCGGCTACGACAGAATGCTTATGAGGGAAACAATCTGGGGTTAACCCATGAATGAGCATAAGATTATCTCTCGAGTTGAACATATGAAACACATCGAGAGCAAAGTAAGAAGGTACCATAACAAGTTTGAAGCGGATAGACAATTGTCGTTGCCTGAAACATCGCGTGAAAGGGGTTCAAGGCAACGCGAATAGCTATTGTGTTTAATACCAGAATTGATGATCTCACGGAAGGTGGTTGGTGATCTTCATACGAATCCAATCGTGAGGAATAACTTCGGAGATATGGGTGTACCGGAGAGTCAGGTTTCGATCCTGTGGATCTGTGGGTTATGGGCCCACCATGTGGGTTTAAAAGCAAGAGGGGCAGCGACATCTTGCACGTACATGATAGCAAGGCATGTTAGAGAATAACCGGCCAGTTATGTTGGCTGCATCGTCGGTACCAAGGGCGAGGGACGAAGAGAACCATTTTCCTGCTCGTTAAACGAGGCGGACCAATAGGCAAAGTTCTCGTCCATCGGTGGCTACCGGAATGTCATCAACAATAGTAACGCGGTCTTGCTGACAGAATTGTACACCGAGGTGTTTACATAAGCAGGAGAATAATACTGCTTAGATTATATAAACCCCAAGAAAGGTTAAACCAACCAATGGAAAGGAAAATAAGATTATCAGATTAAACAGAACAATGGAAAGGAAGATGTGTTTAAACACATATTTCAGGGGTATATCCTTCCCAAGGACAAGCAGAGCACGATATCCATGACAGGATATAATGTAGAAAACTCTTAAGGTAAGGGGAGAGAAATTTCATGACATTACCCATACAGCGGTGTTTGGATAGTTGATCAAGAAACATTTAGCATTACGCTCCCAATGTTCTGGTTGATGAACGGAGTATCACAAACATGTTTTGAGATAGCATTAACATGGTCAATGGGTAAAGATCAGACTTTGGATACACAAAGGATCCATCAGGAACAACTTATAGAACAAGTCTTACAATTTTCCTCATGAAAGATTGGCTAAACTTGCTAAAAAGGATACTATAACAATAGGTCCTACGGCCAGGTGTGCTAGGCATGACATCACCTTACCGGTATAAGGACCAATGTTATAACTCTTGGAAATATGTTCCAACCATCATATCTGACCGAGGTTCAGATCCGATTGGGGTCAGGATACCTCCGACTTAGTATGCCTGAGAAGAAAAGGTGCAACACAATTGACGAGATGACAATGTAAGATTCTCGGTAAATGAACTATAAAGTGATTTCCGTTAACAAGAGCTCGTCATTAACCCATGGAGAGGACAAGGAGGTGTCTGGTGAACTCAACGGCAATTCATCAAGATTTCCAAAAGATGGATTTCCACAATTAAGTGAACAAGGAGATAACATTTGTCAGATCAAATGATATAAGGAAGTATGCTCGAGGAAAAACATACACAATTAAACATTGGTTGAAAGGTGCCCAAAATATGGGTTGGGTTGCACGACCAATGTCGAGAATGGTGATTCAATAAGCCATAGTCGTAGAATGAAACTATAGACCAATAACTTCAAAGCAAGAGGGTTGTTCGAAGTTTAGAATTTACACATCACAGATCATTTGTCGGTATTCCGGTTAGAAACAACACGGGGACTAAGAAAGAATGGTGATGTTAATAAGTATCACTGGTATCAAGAATTCTTAAGGTTGGTGAATTTCTCACGACATCCTTGACATAAAAGATGGTAATACTCCAAGGTAAAGAAGAACAGAGATGCTTTGGATAGTAAGGATCTCAAGGTATAACACAAAACACGAACAAGTTTATGTTGGAGGGAAGGCAATAAAGTGGCCGATGATAACACAACTCATCGAGGGCAAGGATGGTATTTCTCTTCATGAAGCCGGTTGATATCCTGGAAGAGCTCATAAGGTTGATGATGATCACGACACATTTGTCGAGAGATTTCATGAAGATGTAATCAATGAGCGACGACATCAAGTCAAAGGAATGACGAAGCAAGAGGTTATTGGAACCATGGTTACGACAAAAACTCGAACTCAAGCTTGTTGTTTAAGGTGAAAGGGTATGACGAGGAAAATCGACGTAAGCTTAGCTATCATCGCAAACTTTGCTACGGGAATACGGACCAGGTAGCACAGTTAAAATTTAGCACAGTATGATATAGCCGATCAGGCTAGGAATGGGGTGATGGAGTATTAAACTTCTCAAACACAAAGTGCTAGGAGTACTAACTCACATGGGTGATTCGACTCACTAACCGGTGTTCTCGGTTGACGACAACCCAGAACCCGTGGAGTGTTTATGACGGGGGAAAGGTACTACTTCATTAGAAATGCATATGATGAAGTGCAATGGGTTGATATCCTCGAGATACCAGGGGGGTAATACTCGAAGGTAGATCAAAGTAAAGGTTGGGCAGGTGCAATGATCTGCAGAAGACAAGTACTTCAACTTGTCCGAGAAATGGTATTTAAAAGGAGAACATGGCCAGAACAATGATTGTAAATGATCGAACCACGGATACAAGATGAACTTATAACAAGGGGGTAATTATTTTTACGAGCAGCTTCCATGATAAGTTATACATCGTGTCCATGGGCATGAACGCAAGGTTCAAGGTCGACTCCCACTTCTTCAATGTATAACCTTCCATTCACTTCTCGCTTTGATAAAGGCATTAGTGTTGAAAGTTTTTCCTGGTGAAATACCAGATGAGTATGACTCGTGAAAACTTTCGAGTTCACACATATTAAGGAAGGCATAGGTTCAACCCGTCAGGGTATCGTGGAAACATATACCACAAGCTTCAATAGTAAATACCACCAGCTCGAAAATAGAGCATGGTTGAGAAAACAGAGGATACAATTTACCCAAGGCTTTATATATCCGTGGAAAGACTCACAAGGTTATTTGAATATGAAGGACGGTGTCGGATGAAATCCAACAATGGATCGGGCGATCCACAACGGAGCTGGTTTGAGTATCGGTACTCAATCAGAGGAAGAAAGAACGCACGGACATCATATTATGGAACATCTGAATAATTCGATGCTTAGATAACAAAGGAATTATGATTTCCAAAACAAAGGATCGAGCGAGGCGCTACGATCAAGGATGGATAAGTTGGATAGACCAGAGGCACAATTGACGACAAATAGTTTGGTCGAGAACCAGCTCATGTTCAAAATGATGTCTGAGCCGAAAAGATAATTTAGAAGGGTAGATCGATGATTGTGTGCATTCGCACACATGTTGAAGCAATAGGATCAAAATGACGGTGTCAAAAGATACTAGTGAATATTGCTAGTGATATGGGATCATCCATAATGTAAGCAGACAAGCATTTGTAGAGCAATAAGCTGCTAAGGATTTTTTTTGGAGGATCGAATAGCATTTCGAAGACTTTTGTGAAACACAAGAACAACTGGGGAGGAGCGGATACTCGACAAGTGCGAGGATTTATTTGAAGGGGTATTCGTGTGGCAAAGAACTGCTGGGCAGTAGGCACAAAGTATTCTCGGAACAATAGAGAAAACTTGAGGTATCTTGTAATAACAAGATCAATGGGGATGATAATATGAATGGCAAGTGTAAGTAGTTATCCATAAGGGTTTATCGGTGGTCGGAATTGCAAAAGCAACGGGCACAAGGTCTCGAGACAAAATCGAGAGTATCTTGAAATCTTACAGTGCAGCGGCGATCACACTGATGAAGGGGCTCTCCGGGAGAAAGTATTTTCGAGAACCTAAAGTTAGATTTTAGTGACAAATCGTTTAACCCGAATAGAAGAGAGTTCAGAATCCCAGAGTAAAGGTCGAGGAGCAAAAGATCCTAATACCACCCAATGGCGACGTGTGCCCGTAAGACACACAGCCATGTTAGTAAAAGTTTTGCAATGTCTAGACTCGACTTCGGCCAAGGAGTTGGAAGGGGGATTCCTACAGGCAGTCGGCTCTGATACCAACTTGTGACGCCCCCGATTCAATTGTACACTAATCATACACGCAAACGTGTACGATCAAGATCAGGGACTCACGGGAAGATATCACAACACAACTCTAAAATAAAATAAGTCATACCAGCATCATAATACAAGCCAAGGGCCTCGAGGGCTCAAATACAAGTGCTCGATCATAGACGAGTCGTGGAAGCAACAATATCTCGAGTACAGACATAAGTTAAACAAGTTTGCCTTAAGAAGGCTAGCACAAAGCGGGATCTGATCGAAGAGGTGCAGGCCTCCTGCCTGGGATCCTCCTAACTACTCCTGGTCATCGTCAGCGGGCTGCACGTAGTAGTAGGCGCCTCCAGTGTAGTAGTCGTCATCGATGGAGGCGTCTGGCTCCTGGGTTCCATCGTCTAGTCGCAGCAATCGAGTAGAGATAGGGGGAAAAGGGGGAACAAGGCAACCGTGAGTACTCATCGAAAGTACTCGCAAGCAAGGAGCTACACTACATATGCATGGATATATGTGTAAAGGCCATATCAGTGGACTGAACTGCGGAAAGCCAGAATAAGAGGGGGATAGCTAGTCTTATCCAAGACTACGCTTCTGGCAGCCTCCGCCTTGCAGCATGTAGAAGAGAGTAGACTGAAGTCCTCCAAGTAGCATCACATAGCAATAATCCTACCCGGCGATCCCCTCCTCGTAACCCTGAGAGAGAGCGACCACCGGGTTGTATCCGCACTTGGAAGGGTGTGTTTTATTAAGTATTCGGTTCTAGTTGTCATAAGGTCAAGGTACAACTCCAAGTCATCCTGTTATCAAGATCACGTCTATTCGAATAGATTAACTTCCTGCAGGGTGCACCACATAACCCAACACGCTTGATCCCATTTGGCGGACACACTTTCCTAGGTCATGCCCGCCGCGAGAGATCAACACGCCGCAGCCCCACCTAGGCACAACAGAGAGGTCAAGACGCCGGTCTAAACCTAAGCGACAGTGCAGGCCCATCGCCCATAGCACACCTTGACGTTGAGGGCGGCCGGAAGCAGACCTAGCCTAGCAGGCGTTCCAGTCCAATCCGGGCGCGCCGCTCCGTCGCTGGCGTCATGAAGTGCTTCGGCTGATACCACGACGTCGAGATACCCATAACTACTCCCACATAGATGGTTAGTGCGTATAGACCAAATGGCCAGACTCAGATCAAATACCAAGATCTCGTTAAGCGTGTTAAGTATCCATGACGCCGACCAGGCCAGGCCCACCTCTCTCCTATGTGGTCTCAACCTGCCTGTCGCTCCGCCACAAAGTAACGATCGGGGCCGTCAGAACCTGTGCCCACCTCTACCGGGATGGAGCGACCCGGCCCTTTCAAATTTCATCTTCGGCAGTACCACAGGTAATGTAATAGTGTAAAGTATATAGTATATGCCCGTGATCACCTCCGAAGTGATCACAGCCCGATAGTATAGCATGGCAGACGGACAAGAATGTAGGGCCACCGATGGAACACTAGCATCCTATACTAAGCGAGGATAGCGGTAAAGGTAACAACAAGAGTAGCAAGGACGAGCTATGCAGCAAGATAGGATTAATCGAAAGCGATAACATGCTACACTACTCTAATGCAAGCAGTATAGAGAAGAGTAGGCGATATCTGGTGATCAAAGGGGGGCTTGCCTGGTTGCTCTGGCAAGAGAGATGGTTCGTCAACTCCGTAGTCGTACTGGGTAGCAGCGGCGTCAGTCTCAGTGTCTATTGAGAGAAGAGGGGGAAGAAACAACAAATATTTAAGCAAGCAGATGCATAGAGATGCATGACATGACAAGTATCGGTGCTAGAGGTGCCCTAACGCGGTATGAGGTGATACCGGTGAAGTGGGGAAACAACCGGGAAAGTATCCCCGGTGTTTCGCGTTTTCGGGCAGAGGAGCCGGAGGGGGAAAGTTGCGAGTTCGAACGGGTTGTGTATCCGGAATCGTCTCGTCGTTCTGAGCAACTTTCATGTTGAAAATATATTAATCCGAGTTACGGATTAAAAGATATGATTTTCTAAAGATTTTTTTAATTTCTGGAATTTAGTTAATTATTTAATCAATTTGAAAATGAATTAATGACATCAGCATGATGTCATGCTGACGTCGGCGATCAATGAGTTGGTAGTCAACCTGACCAGTGGGTCCCACTTGTCAGTGACACATTTTAATTAGAGAGATTAATTAAACTAATCATAATTAATCAGGGGGTGGGCCCCACTGTCATACTAATTAATTAACTAATAAACAGTAGTTAATTAGGTTAATTTATCACTAGGTTAATTAACCTTAATTAGTTAATTTAATCAGAATTAATTAAGTTAATTAATCAGTTAATTAATTAATTATTTTTATTATTTGTTATCATATTTTATTTTTTTAATTCTTTTTTTAGTATTATTATTAAACGTTCTAGGGTGGGCCCATTTGTCATTGGCCAGGGGGCCTTAATGGCGGAGTTTTACTTGAGGCCCGCAGGCTGGCGAATCGAGGCGGGTGGAACCGCCCGAGAGGCGACGCCAGTGGCGCGGCGCTTGCGCCGGTGGCGTGGCCGAGGCTGGGGCTCGGGATCCGCCGGCAGGACGAGCCGGTCGAGGAGGCACGCTAGGGAGGATGCGGTGGGGGAACACGCAAGGCGTGGTGCAGCGGCGGGGGGAGCAAGGCGGCGGTCGGAACACAGGTGAGCCGCGTGTCGGACGGGGAAAAGGCCACTTTCGGCTGGGGTAGAGGCGGAAGCGACGGGATCTCACCGCGTTGGTGGCGAAGCGGCGAGGCTCGGTGGAGCCTTTGGGGAGGAGGACGGGGACGCGTCGCCGTCGAGGAGGAGACGAGGAGGACGAGGCGGAGAAGCTCCGGGCGACGACGACGATTAGCGACGGCGTGCTGGTCCGGCGACAGGGAGGCCTTCGGGCGGCGGTGGTGGAGACGACGACGACCGGGGCGAGCGCGGCGACGGCGTCAGGCGGGGCAGTGGCAACAGCGACGGGCGGCAGGCTCGGGGCGACCGATGGGGTAGCGGGACGGCGAGACAGCAGGGCGATGGTGGTGGTGCTCCGGTGAGGGGCGCCGAGGACGGCGGCGTGCGTCGGGGCGATATCGTCGGGGTCGGGGGCATGGTCGCCTCGATCCCGATTTGGATCGAGGGAGTGTGGGGAGAGTGGGGGGAGTGGGGATCGGGTGAGGTTAGGGTTCGGGGAGGTGGCCTTGTAGGTCAGGAGAGGAGGGTCAGTTGGGCGGCGGTTAGCTATGGGCCGGTTGGCCCAGCGTAGAAAGGGGGTTGTGTATTTTCCTTTTCTTTTGTTTATATATTTCTTCTTTATTTTAGTTTCTCTTAATTATACTTTTTACTCTATATTAAAATGAACCCTAAAATAGTAATACCACGAAACCCATTGCCCCAAAAGGTTTTACCCCAAAACAATTTTGTTTTAGAATTTTATTATTTATGGAAGCCTTTAAATATCGGTTCTTGCTACTGTTTTATTCATCTTAGAGTATTTAAACATTTTTTTAAAGTGGGGTTTCTCCATCATAATTACCTATGCATTATTTGGTACAACCCGAACATTTTTGTTTTACGGTTTGAAAACTTTTATTGTTTGCCCTGATTTTGAATAAAAATTCGAACCGGTTTCGAACTAACGCGAGTTTATCAACAGTAACCAAGGTGACGTGGCATCATTAGCAGAGGTTATTGTAGCTTGATTATCCGGGCGTCACAGCGTGGGAGTGACTCTTTGGCTTTACTTAAGTAACGGCATATTGACAACACTTCCTCTTTAATATAATCGTTATTCTTGCAAACTGTATTCTATCTTGCTTTTGCTTCCTCTAGCTTATGTAAAGCTAGAACAATTTTATTATTCAAACCTGAATACTTATCCGCGAGTTTTTGGTATTATTTGAATAAACTTTCAAATTTTTGTTCTAAATTATCTTGTCTTTTTCCCCAAGATATGTAAAAGTTATATATCAGATCAACGACTGTATTTAACTGGCTATGAGATGTATGCCAGATATGCTCTTCAGAGGGATTTACTCTACATCTTATATTTAAATGTTCCTTAGTATTTATTACTTTACCTGCGCTAACTTCTAAGTTTAAATATTTTAACCTTTCAATGGTTAAACACTGGACCTGATACCAACAATATGGGGATAAATATTTACAAATATATTCTAATCAATATTAATTAAGATTTTGATTAGGTTAATATGTGATTAGATGAAAGTGGTAGACAGGTCGTACTTTTTATCTTGAATAGTATTTACTATTCACTAGGTAGGGCACTATTCACGAAAGTGCTTTACTATTTAAAACACTATTTGGAATAGAATTTTCATTATTCACAGTAATATTTAATTCAATATGATTACCTCCACGTTCTAACTATATTATTTATTTGATATAGGATCTATTCTGGGCTGGCGAGGCCAACAAGTCGATCGACGAATGTACGCAATGGTGTAAAATCCTACTCAGTACTCACCATATTTGTCATTATGTTGTATCAAATGTAGCTAGTTACGTTCACTTAGAAGTTTTAATTGCAAATTTATGGGGTAAATTCCTATCGACTTCCCAGGCAGTTCCACCCGAAGGAAACACTTCTCTACGGCCACAAGGTTCTCATTCAAACGCCACTCTGGGCTACACAGAGAACTAAACACGCAGAGGTTTCTCCTATAGGATCCCTAGCATAAGAACTCGTCCCATAAATTCATAAATAAATGCACTAAGTGAAACCAAGAAACTACATCATTTCAACAACATAATTTACATATGGTTTTCCCTTTCGGGAGGCCCTGAAGGGATTACACACAACTAGAAAATTACCTTCAAACTCTTGGCAAACTAAGCGCCTTCTTGGCTATTCTACTAGTAGTGGTGGTGGCTAGACTACAAAGGAAGTGGTGCTCTGGTGGAGAGTCTGGATGCTCTGAGTGCTTCGTGCTCTCCTGTCTTGTGTTGTGCTCTTGAGCCCAGCGTCTCCTTTTATAGCCGCGAGGGGTGGCTGCAAGGGAGGCCTTCGGGAGCCTTCCTTCACTTATTTAACACACGGTAGTATGCACACGTGTCCTACTAGGATACACGCGTGTCCTTCTAATAATATATAAAAGTGCGAGAGAGTGCCAACAAGCTGCAATCTTCAGGAATCTTTGCTTTCTTCACGTGACATTGTCTCTCGGTGAATAATTGGCTGGCATTTGTGTACCAGTCTTTGCTCTTCGGCCATACAGATCTTCATGCGATTAGCCTTGAGAGCTTCTTCTACCTTCAGGAATCCTTGTGCCAGTGTATCCGTACATACATGCCAAGGCTGCTTACATTTTCAACATTGCTTAATATTATTATTTATTTATTTATATTAAAAAAATTACAGGGGTCTTCACTGCCCATATGATTGATAATACCTTTTATCAATATTTAAAGGATCTATTATGGGAATTTCTATCAATATTCGGGTCGGGTATAGGTCCTCCGCACCCGAATAATTGATAGCAATATCAATATATGCAGTTTGGGCTTTATTAAGGCCACTGCCCATGCCCTGCTATGTCCATATAGGGATAAATATTTTAAAAATATATTCTAATCAATATTAATTAAGATTTTGATTAGGTTAATATGTGATTAGATGAAAGTGGTAGACAGGTCATACTTTTTATCTTGAATAGTATTTACTATTCACTAGGTAGGGCACTATTCACGAAAGTGCTTTACTATTTAAAACACTATTTGGAATAGTATTTTCACTGTTCACAGTAATATTTTATTCAATATGATTACCTTCACGTTCTAACTAGATTATTTATTTGATACAGGATCTATTCTGAGCTGGCTAGGCCAACAAATCGACCGACGAATGTATGCAGTGGTGTAAAATCCTACTCAGTACTCACCATATTTATCATTATGTTGTATTAGATGTAGCTAGTTACGTTCACTTAGCAGTTTTAATTGCAAATTTATGGGGTAAATTCTTATCGTCTTCCCAGGCAGTTCCACCCGAAGGGAACACTTCTCTACGGTCACAAGGTTCTCATTCAAACGCCACTCTGAGCTACACAGAGAACTACACACGCAGAGGTTTCTCCTATAGGATCCCTAGCATAAGAAATCGTCCCATAAATTCATAAATAAAAGATCTAAGTGAAACCAAGAAACTACATCATTTCAACAACATAATTTACATATGGTTTTCCCTTTCGGGAGGCCCTGAAGGATTACACACAACTAGGAAATTACCATCAAATTCTTGGCGAACTAAGCGCCTTCTTGGCTATTCTACTAGCAGCGGTGGTGGCTAAACTACAAAGGAAGTGGTGCTCTGGTGGAGAGTCTCGATGCTCTGAGTTCTTCGTGCTCTCCTCTCTTGTGTTCTCTTCTTGAGCCCAACGTCTCCTTTTATAGCCGCGAGGGGTGGCTGTAAGGGAGGCCTTCGGGAGCCTTCCTTCACTTATTTTACACACGATAGTATGCACACGTGTCCTACTAGGGTACACGCATGTCCTTCTAATAATATAGAAAAGTGCGAGAGAGTGCCGACAAGCTGAAATCTTCCGGAATCTTTGCTTTCTTCACGTGGCATTGTCTCTCGGTGAATAATTGGCTGGCCTTTGTGTACTAGTATTTGCTCTTCGGCCATACAGATCTTCATGCGATTAGCCTTGAGAGCTTCTTCTCCCTTCAGGAATCCTTTTGCCAGTGTATGCGTACATACATGCCAAAGCTGCTTACATTTTCAACATTCCTTAATATTATTATTTATTTATTTATATTAATTTTTCTTACAGGGGGTCTTCCCTGCCCATATGATTGATAATACCTTATTAATATTTAGAGGATCTATTATGGGAATTTCTATCAATATTCGGGTCGGGCATAGGTCCTCTGCGCCCGAATAATTGATAGCAATATCAATATATGCAGTTCGGGCTTTATTCAGGCCGCTGCCCATGCCCTGCTATGTCCATACGATCATCATCATTTAACAGATTGAAATCATATTTTTCATCACATTCTTTCTTTATTTCTTCAAATTTTTCATCCATTCTTTGCCTTAATTCTTTTAATATTTCCTCCTTTAATTCTTTCTTTATTATCTTTGAAAATTCTTCAAACCTTTTATCCATTTCTTGATCTATGTATTCACTATGTAAAGGCTCAAGCCCCTTTAGAAGGCATTCTTGATATGTATTATATTTTGGGGATTCTTCCTTCTTTATATTTTTTGAGCTAGATGCCTCCCCCTTTGTGGGAGTTGGTGAAGCAGGTATGCCTCTTTTCATTTGAATATAGTCTTTAGACTTTGGGTCAATATAATAATTTGGTCCTAATACCTTTCTTGCGCAAAGTAAGGCCTCATCTATACTGCAATATCTTTTGAATGTTAAATCTTGTCAATTTCTTTTTGCATCTAATTTTTTAATCATAATAATTTCCCATTCCAAATATATGCCAGGTTTGTTTCAATCAAATATAAGATATAGTGTTTCTCCTTTTGGTATTTCAGTCTTTTCTGGCTTTGGCAATTTTTTGTTTAGTTCGCTAAAATATTCTGCCAAGCTATTCAGAATTGATAACATATATCCCATTTCCTCTCTTTTGGTGGTATATTGGTGTGACGCCCGGATATTCGGTACAATAAACCTCTGCTAAAGATGCCACGTCACCTCTGTTACTGTTGCTAATCTCGCGTTAGTTCGAAACCGGTTCGAGTCCAAATTAAAAAAAATCAAACAAACAATAAGAGTTTTCAAATGTCAAAACTAAAATGTTCTAAAAGTGACAAATAAGCCATATGTAATATTGATGAAGAAGCCAAGTCTTTATAAAATGTTTAAATGCACTAAACTAATTAAAACAGTAGCTAAAACTATTAATTAAATGCCTTTCATATTTTGTAGAATATTAAACTATATTATTTTGGGATGAAACATTTTGTGGTTGTGACATAAATTGTAACAACAATTTAGGTGCCACTTTGGTATTTTATTGAAACTAAAATAAATTGGAAATTAAAAGAAAACAGGAAATAAATAAAAGAAAAGAAAATACATAAAAAAAGAGACAGAGGCAAGAAGCCTCCCTTCCCCCACTGGGCTTCGGCCTAACTAGCCTCTGGGCCACCAGGCCGGCCAACACCACTCCCCTTATCCTTCCCTGTCGGCCGAAACCCTAGGGCGACCACTCCCACACCTCCCCCCTCGCACCCCACCCCCACGATCCCCTTCCCCCCCCCCCCCCCCCATCGCGAGCGGGATCGAGATCGGGCCGCCGCCTGATCGCCATCGCCCAAGTCCCGTCGTCACTCCCCGGCCGTCGCCGCCCTTCCCGTCGTCGGATCGTCGTCGCCCCGTCCTCATCCCCCTCCCCGACCCAGAACTAGATCGGGGCCCGACCTTGACGCCGCCCCGAACCGCCGTCGCCGAGCGCCCATGCTGGAGCTCCTCCGTCGCCGCCGGATCTCGCGTCCCCGACCTCCTCCCCGCGCACTGCTGCCACGTACCCTACGAACCCACGTGAGGCCCTCCCTCCTCCTCTTCCCCGCACCAAGCTGGTCACCATCGCAGCGGACACCGCGCCCTTCGTTCGCTCCCGAGCACGCGCCCGCTCGCTCCCTACCTTGTTCTGCTCACTCCATGGCCGCCCAGTGCGTGTTCCCAACTGCACGCCCACGTCTGCTGAGACCCAGCCAAGTCTGTACCACGCCGTATGTGCCCGTGCTCGACGCCGCCCGCAGGCGACTGCCGTCGCCCGCCTTTTCAGTCGTTCCACGCCTCCCCTGCCCGTTCTTGAACCTGCTTTGTTGACGCCAAGGCCGCCACGGCTCACCTTGCCGTGGGCTACCAGCCTGCACCGGCCCTGCCGAGTCCGCTCAAGATGGCGTGCGCCTCGAGCAAAACGGGTGTTGGGCACCCGATGCGCCCATTCGCCCAGTGCCCGCTAGGCTCCCCCAGAGCCTATGACATATGGACCCCACGCCAAAAAAAAATTAATAAATAAAAATAAAAATGATTAATAAAATTAATTATTAATTAATTAATTAATTAATTAATTAAGTTAATTAATCCGATTTAATTAATTTAATTAACTAGTTAAGTTTAGTTAAACAGTAATTAGATTAACCTAAACCTTAATTAACCTAATTAGAGGATAACAGGTGGGTCCCCCCCCCGGACCCACATGTCAGGTTGACCAAGTCAACTCTGTTGACTACTGACGTCAGTATGACATCATGCTGACATCATAAATCCATTTTTCAATTAATTAATTAATTAATTAAATTCCAGAAATTAATAAAATCTTTAGAAAATCATATCTTTTAATCCGTAACTCGGATTACAATATTTTCAACATGAAAGTTGCTCAGAACGACGAGACGAATCCGGATACGCAGTCCGTTCGCCCGCCACACACTCCTAACCTATCGAACTCGCAACTTTCCCCCTCTGGCTCCTCTGCCCGAAAACACGAAACACCGGGGATATTTTCCCGGATGTTTCCCCCCTTAACCGGTACAACCTCATACCACGTTAGGGCACGCCTAGCATCGTTACTTGTCATGTCATGCATCGATATGCATCTGTTTACATGGTATTCATTGTTTCTTCCCCCTCTTCTCTCCGGTAGACTACGAGACCGACGCTCTCTGCTGCCCGGTTCGACTACGGTGTTGACGACCCTCTCTCTTGCCCGAGCAACCAGGCAAGCCCCCTTGATCACCAGATATCGCCTATTCTACTCTATACTGCTTGCATTAGAGTAGTGTAGCATGTTCTTGCTTCGTTATACCTATCCTGATGCATAGCCTGTCCTTGTTACTACTGTTGTTACCTTTACCTGCAATCCTATATGCTTAGTATAGGATGCTAGTATATTCATCTGTGGCCCTACATTCTTGTCCGTCTGCTGTGCTATACTATCGGGCCGTGATCACTCGGGAGGTGATCACGGGTATATACTATATACTTTATACATGATACATGTGGAGACTAAAGTCCGGTCGGCTGGTGGAGCACCCGTGAGTGGATCTTTGTGGCGGGCGGCAGGCAGATTGAGACCGCCTAGGAGAGAGGTGGGCCTGGCCCTATTCGGCGCTCATGGATACTTAACACGCTTAACGAGATCTTGGTATTTGATCTGAGTTGGCTACGAGCCTATACGCACTAACCATCTTGGCAGGGAGTAGTTATGGGTATCCGGCGTCGTGGTATAAGCCAAAGCACTGCGTGACGCCCGGCTGGCGGCGCTTCGCGGATTGGAATGGAACGCCACTAGGCTAGTGCGCTTCGGCGCGTCGCATAGCGTGCAGGTGTGCTCGAGGCGATGGGCCTGGACCCTGGCGCTTAGGTTTAGACCGGCGTCTGGCCTCTCTGTTGAGCCTAGGTAGGGCTGCGGCGTGTTGATCTTCCGCGGCGGGCATGACCCAGAAAGTGTGTCCGGCCAAATGGGATCAAGCGTCTTTGGGTAAGATGGTGCACCCCTGCAGGGAAGTTAATCTATTCGAATAGCCTAACAGGACGACTTGGAGTTGTACCTTGACCTTATGACAACTAGAACGGATACTTAATAAAACACACCCTTCCAAGTGCCAGATACAACCGGTGGTCGCTCTCTCTCAGGGATACGAGGAGGGGATCGCCGGGTAGGATTATTGCTATGTGATGTTACTTGGAGGACTTCAACCTACCCTCTTCTACCTGTTGCAAGACAGGTGACCAGAAGCGTAGTCTTCGATAAGACTAGCTATCCCCCTCTTATTCTGGCTTTCTGCAGTTCAGTCCTTGATATGGCCCTTTACACATATATCCATGCATATGTAGTGTAGCTCCTTGCTTGCTAGTACTTTGGATGAGTACTCACGGTTGCCTTGTTCCCCCTTTTCCCCCTATCTCTACTCGATTGCTGCAACCAGACGACGGAGCCCAGGAGCCAAACGCCACCGTCGATGACGACTACTACACCGGAGGTGCCTACTAGTATGTGCAGCCTGCTGACGATGACCAGGAGTAGCTTAGGAGGATCCCAGGCAGGAGGCCTGCGCCTCTTTCGATCTGTATCCCAGTTTGTGCTAGCCATCTTATGGCAGCTTGTTTAACTTATGTCTGTACTCAGATATTGTTGCTTCCGCTGACTCGTCTATGATCGAGCACTTGTATTCGAGCCCTCGAGGCCCCTGGCTTGTATTATGATGCTTGTATGACTTATTTTTATTTATAGAGTTGGTTTGTGATATCTTCCCGTGAGCCCCTGATCTTCATCGTACACATTTGCGTGCATGATTAGTGTACGGTTGAATCGGGGGCGTCACAAGTTGGTATCAGAGCCGACTGCCTGTAGGAATCCCCCTTCCAAAACTCCTTGGCCGAAGTTAAGTCTAGACCTTACAAAACTTTTACTAACATGGCTGTGCGGCCCATGGGCCCAGTCGCCATCGGGTGGTACTAGGATCTTTTACTCCTCGACCTTTACTCCGGGACTCTGATCTCTCTTCTATTCGGGTTAAATGAATTTTGCTAAATCTAACATTAGGATCTCGTTATCACTTTCACCCGGAGAGCCTCTTATTACTGATGATCGTCTGCTGCACGCGAAGACCCTGAATATACTCTCCGCTATTAACCCGAGAACTTGTGTTCATCGCGTTTGCGATTCCCTTCCACCATCAACCGTTATGGATAACTACTTGCAGTTGTTATTCTTACATTCATCCCCAGTTGGTCTTGTTATTACAAGATACCCCGAAATTCTCTCTAATGTTCCGAGAATACTTTGTGCCTATTGCCTTGCAGTTCTTTGCTACGTGAATACCCCTACGGATAATTTCTCGCCCCTATCGAGTATCCGTTCATCCCCAGTTGTTCATGTGTTTTCACAAAAATACATTCAAATATTACCCGATCTTCCGAAAATCCTGAGCAGCCTATTGCTCTTGAAATTCTTGCTTGCTTGCAATATGATTAATCCCATAAGTCTCGTAATCTTAATGGCATACCATGTCATTATCATTTTGAGTCTGTTGATTCAATATGTTGCGAATTCTCGCAATCCTCAAATAGATCCTAGAATTCATCCTTCCGCTCAGACGTCATTTTGAACATCGGTGGTTCTCGACCTAATTATACGTAAATCGATTGTGCCTCTGGTATATTCAATTGATCCATCCTTGATCAAAGCGCCTGCTTCTGATCCTTTGTTTTGGAAATCATAATTCCTTTGCATTTAACCTGAGAATTATTCAGATGCTTCCATAACCTATTGCATTTGCATGTCTTCCTCTTCTGGTTGAGTATCGATACTCATATCAGATCCTTTGTGGACCATCAAGTCCTTTGTTGGATTGTTATCCGACAGTGTCCTTCATAATTAATCACTTTGTGAGTTCTTTCTCCGATACATATTGCCTTTGGTAAATTGTATCCTCTGCTTTCTCAGCCACCTTTCAGCTTTCGAGCTGGTGGTACTTCTGTTGAAGCTTGTGGTATATATTTCCACGATACCCTGATGGGTTGAACCTATTCCTTCCTTAATATGTGTGAACTTGACAGTTTTCATGAGTCATACCCTTCTGGTATTTTGCCAGATAAAATTTCAACACTGCAACTTCCTCGAAGGTGTGAAGTGAATGAAAGGTTATGCATTGGAGAAGTGGGAGTCGACCTTGAACTTTGTGTTCATGCCCATGGACATGATGTAGATCCTATCATGGAAGCTTCTTGTAACTATTTCCTGGATATAATATCCTTTGATATCGGTGAATTGATGCTCTGCAATCATGGTTCCGACCATGTTTTCCTTTAAATACCATTTCCTGTGCAAGTTTAAGCACTTGCCTACTGTGGATCAATACCCCGGTACAACCTCTACTTTGATCTGTCGTCTAGTAATACCCCCTGGTATCTCGAGATTATCTTGGAACTGCATAACTTCCTTCTTCATCAAGTACTACCTCCCCACTGATTCCAATTTTTCACGGGCTCTGAGTTATTAAACACTCAAAGACACCGATAACTGAACCGAGTTCGCTCTACGGTTCAACAACTATTCAGTAAGCTTCTATAAGTACGAGTTTGTACCCGATCACGCCATTCCTAGCCTGTTTGGCTATATCATTGTCGTGATGATTTTAACTTTGCTACCCGGCCCTTATTCTCGAAGCACCAATTTGAGACGATAGCTAAGCTTACGTCGATTTGCCTCGTCATACCCTTTCACCTTAAACAACAAGCTTGAGTTCGAGTTTTGTGTAAATCGTGGTTCCAATAACCTCTTGCTTCATCATTCCTTTGACTTGATGTAAATTGATTGATTACATCTGCATGAAATCTCTCGACAATTGTGTCGTGATCATCATCAACCTTATGAGCTCTTCCAGGATATCAATTGAATTCATGAAGAGAAATACCATCCTTGCCCTCGATGATTTATATTATCATCGACCACTTTATTGCCTCCCGTTCAACACAAACTTGTTCGTGTTTCGTGTTATACCTTGAGATCCATGCTATCCAGCAATTGTTCTTCTTTACCTTGGAGTATTACCATCTTTTATGTCAATAATGTCGTGAGAATTTCACCACCTCTTATGCATTCTTGGTACAAGTGATACTTCCTGCCATCTCCGATCATTCCTTGGTCCCCGTGTTGTTTTTTTAACCAGGATACCAATATGCTAACGATGTTGCTTCAGTTCTGTACTTCTACCAACCCTATTGCTTTGAAGTTAACGATCGACAGTTCGTTCTTAGACTGTTGGTTATTGAATCGTCACTCTAACCTTGATCTTGTCGCCTAAGGTCATATTTCGGGCACACCTTTCAACTAATGATTGATGGTGTATGTTTTCCTAGAGCATACAACATTATATCATTTGAATTGACAAGTGTCATCTTCTTGTTCACATTATCGTGGAAATCCATCCGTTTGGAATTCTCGATGAATTGTCGCTGAGCCCATCAGCCACCTTCTCATCCCCTCCTTGGTTTAATGATGAACTATTGCTTCAGAAACCCGCTCCCATAGTTCATTTCTCGAGAATCTTGCAATGTCATTTAAATGGGTTTGTGTTGCACCTTTTCCTCTCGGACCCCCTGAGTCTGAGGTATCATGACACCAATTGGATATGAATCTCGGTCAGATATGATGGTTGGGACAACTTTCCGAGAGTTATGATGTTGATCCTTTGGTGACCCGGTAACCTGATGTCATGCCTAGCACCCCCCCCCCCCCCGGCTGGAGGACCTATCATTATAGATTCCTTTTCAGCAAGGTTATCCGTTCATCCATGAGGAAATTGTAAGACTTATTCTACAAGTTATTCCTGATGGATCCTTCGTGTTTCCAAAGTCTGATCTTCACATGAAGACCATGTCAATGCTATCTCGAAGCATGTCAATGGTACTCCGATTTTCAACAGGAACATTTGAAGCACGATGCTAAATTTTATTTATCATTTATCCTAACACCGTTGTATGGGTAATGTCATGAAAATTCTCTCCCCTACCTAAAGGGTTTTCTATGTTATATCTTGTCATGGATATCATGCTCTGTTTCTCCTTGGGAAGGATATACCCCTGAATAATGTGTTAAACACATTTTCCTTTCCATTGTACTATTTAATCTGATGATCACCTTTTCCTTTCCATTGTTTTGTTTATCCTTTCTGTTGATCTATATGATCTAAGCAGTAATATTCTTCTTCTTATGTAAATACCTCGGTGTATACTCTGTCAGTAAGACCATGTTACTATTGTTGATGACATTCTGGTATCCACCGATGGACGAGAACTTTGCCTAATGGTCCGCCTCGTTCAACGAGCAGGAAAATGGTTCTCTTCGTCCCTCGCCCTTGGTATCGATGTTGTTGCCGACATAACTAACAGACTACCCTCTGGCATGCCTTGCTATTGTGACCGTGCAAGATGTCAGCCCCCCTTCCTACCTTTAACCCACATGGTGGGCCCAGAACCCACAGTTCCATAGGATCGAAACCTGACTCCCCTATACACCCTGTTGTCAAAGTTATTCCTCGCACTTGACTTTGTAAGTAATTCACGGGCCACCTGCCCAGTGATCTATTCTGGTATCTGATGCAATGCTTATTCACATTTCTCTAAACCCCTTCAACACTTCGTTTAGGGCATCGAACGATTGCATGCCCGCTCGAAACTTCCCATGAAACCTCATTACTTTCTCTCGATATTACTTAAGTTTCAATTCGAGAGTTACTTTCCGCCACCTTCCCCGATGTTATCGACCAGATAGTCAACCTTGTAGAGGTTCGTTCTCCCGGAATAACTCCCTTACCTATTCGTATGTACGTTGGAGTTCCCGAAGAAAAGGACGACTTCACCATGATGACCTGAAGCAGAGAAATGAAGACGTCAAGGTAAGGGATCGACCTCTTCGGGAAGAGCAACCAAGGCCGAGAAGATCCGTTAGAATTTCGTAACTAGACCTTTCCCCCCTTCTCTACCTCTAAAATCTCGGGACGAGATTTCTTGTAGTGGAGGAGAATTGTGACGCCCGGATATTCGGTACAATAAACCTCTCGCGTTAGTTCGAAACCGGTTCGAGTCCAAATTAAAAAAAATCAAACAAACAATAAGAGTTTTCAAATGTCAAAACTAAAATGTTCTAAAAGTGACAAATAAGCCATATGTAATATTGGTGAAGAAGCCAAGTCTTTATAAAATGTTTAAATGCACTAAACTAATTAAAACAGTAGCTAAAACTATTAATTAAATGCCTTTCGTATTTTGTAGAATATTAAACTATATTATTTTGGGATGAAACATTTTGTGGTTGTGACATAAATTGTAGCAACAATTTAGGTGCCACTTTGGTATTTTATTGAAACTAAAATAAATTGGAAATTAAAAGAAAATAGGAAATAAATAAAAGAAAAGAAAATACATAAAAAAAGAGACAGAGGCAAGAAGCCTCCCTTCCCCCACTGGGCTTCGGGCTAACTAGCCTCTGGGCCACCAGGCCGGCCCACCCCACTCCCCTTATCCTTCCCTGTTGGCCGAAACCCTAGGGCGACCACTCCCACACCTCCCCACTCGCACCCCACCCCCACGATCCCTTCCCCCATCGCGAGCGGGATCGAGATCGGGCCGCCGCCCGATCGCCATCGCCCAAGTCCCGTCGTCACTCCCCGGCCGCCGCCGCCCTTCCCGTTGCCGGATCGTCGTCGCCCCGTCCTCATCCCCCTCCCCATCCCAGAACTAGATTGGGGCCCGACCTCGAAGCCGCCCCGAACCGCCGTCGCCGAGCGCCCTTGCTGGAGCTCCTCCGTCGTCGCCCGGATCTCGGCCCCCGACCTCCTCCCAGCGCCTTGCTGCCACGTACCCTCTGAACCCCGTGAGGCCCTCCCTCCTCCTCTTCCCGCACCAAGCTGGTCACCATCGCAGCGGACACCGCGCCCTCGTTCGCTCGAGCACGCCGCCGCTCCCTACCTTGTTACGCTCACTCCATGGCCGCCCGTCTGCGTTCCCAACTTCTGACGCCCAGCGTCTGCCAGACCCGCCAAGTCTGTACCACGCCCGACGGCCCGTCTTCGCCGACGCCGCCACGCGTCGCGCGCTATCGCGCCCGCCTTGGCACCACGGCGTTCCACGCCTACTGCTCGATTCGCGAACTTCGTTGGCCTTGAAGGCCGCCGCTGCTCACCTCACCGTGGCCACCGGTCCCCCTGCACCGGCCCCCTGCCGGGTCCGCCCGCACTGGCGTGCGCCCGAACGAACGGGTGCTGGGCACCCGATGCGCCCATTCGCCCAGTGCCCGCTAGGCTCCCCCAGAGCCTATGACATATGGACCCCACGCCAAAAAAATAATAATAAATAAAAATAAGAATGATTAATAAAATTAATTATTAATTAATTAATTAATTAATTAATCCGTTTTAATTAATTTAATTAACTAGTTAAGTTTAATTAAACAGTAATTAGATTAACCTAAACCTTAATTAACATAATTAGAGGATGATAGGTGGGTCCCCCCTGGACCCACATGTCAGGTTGACCAAGTCAACTCTGTTGACTGCTGACGTCAGCATGACATCATGCTGACGTCATAACTCTATTTTTCAATTAATTAATTAATTAATTAAATTCCAGAAATTAATAAAATCTTTAGAAAATCATATCTTTTAATCCGTAACTCGGATTAAAATATTTTCAACATGAAAGTTGCTCGAACGGCGAGGCGAATCCGGATCGCAGTCCGTTCGCCCGCCACACACCCCCTAACCTATCGAACTCACAACTTGCCCCCTCCGGCTCCTCTTCGCTGAAAACCACGAAACACCGGGGATATTTTCCGGATGTTTCCCCATAACCGTACCACCTCATACCACGTTAGGGCACGCCTAGCATCGTTACTTGTCATGTCATGCATCGATATGCATCTGTTTACATGGTATTAATTGTTTCTTCCCCTCTTCTCTCCGGTAGACTACGAGACCAAGCTGCTGCTGCCCGGTTCGACTACGGTGTTGTGACCCCTCTCTCTTGCCAGAGCAACCAGGCAAGCCCCCCCCCTTGATCACGGATATCGCCCATTCTACTCTATCTGCTTACATTAGAGTAGTGTAGCATGCCTCTTGCTACTGTTATACCTATCACGATGCATAGCTTTGTCCTTGTTACTCTGTTGTTACCTTTACACGCAATCCTATATGCTTAGTATAGGATACTAGTATATTCATCTGTGGCCCTACATTCTTGTCCGTCTGCATTGTGCTATACTATCGGGCCGTGATCACTCGGGAGGTGATCATGGGTATATACTATATACTTTATACATGATACATGTGGAGACTAAAGTCGAATTAATTTGGTGGAGCACCCGTGAGTGGATCTTTGTGGCGGAGCAGCAGGCAGATTGAGACCGCCTAGGAGAGAGGTGGGCTGGCCTGTTCGGCGTTCGCGGATACTTAACACGCTTAACGAGATCTTGGTATTTGATCTGAGTTGGCTCTGAGCCTATACGCACTAACCATCTACGGGGAGTAGTTATGGGTATCCGGCGTCGTGGTATCACCGGCACTTCGTGACGCCTTGGCGGCGCGCCCGGATTGGATCGAACGCCACTAGGCTAGGTCTGCTTCCGGCCACGTCACGCAACATGCAGGTGTGCTCGGGCGATGGGCCTGGACCCTGGCGCTTAGGTTTGAACCGGCGTCTTGGCCTCTCTGTTGAGCCTAGGTAGGGCTGCGGCGTGTTGATCTTCAGCGGCCGGGCATGACCTAGGAAAGTGTGTCCGGCCAAATGGGATCAAGCGTCTTTGGGTAAGATGGTGCACCCTGCAGTGAAGTTAATCTATTCGAATAGCCGTGATCTTGGTAACAGGACGACTTGGAGTTGTACCTTGACCTTATGACAACTAGAACCGGATACTTAATAAAACACACCCTTCCAAGTGCGGTACAACGGTGGTCGCTCTCTCTCGGGGATACGAGGAGGGATCGCGGGTGGGATTATTGCTATGTGATGTTACTTGGAGGACTTCAACCTACCCTCTTCTACTGTTGCAAGACAGGTGACGAAGCATAGTCTTCGATAAGACTAGCTATCACCCTCTTATTACGGCTTTCTGCAGATTCAGTCCTTGATATGGCCCTTTACACATATATCCATGCATATGTAGTGTAGCTCCTTGCTTGCGAGTACTTTGGATGAGTACTCACGGTTGCCTTGTTCCCCTTTTCCCCTATCTCTACTCGATTGCTGCAGCAGACGATGGAGCCCAGAGCGAGACGCCACCGTCGATGGCGACTACTACACCGGAGGTGCCTACTACTACGTGTAGCCCGGCGACGCGACCGGAGTAGCTTAGGAGGATCGAGGCGGGAGGCTGCGCCTCTTTCGATCTGTATCCTAGTTTGTGCTTGCCATCTTATGGCAACTTGTTTAACTTATGTCTGTACTCAGATATTGTTGCTTCCGCTGACTCGTCTATGATCGAGCACTTGTATTCGAGCCCTCGAGGCTCCTGGCTTGTTTTATGATGCTTGTATGACTTATTTTTATTTATAGAGTTGTGTTGTGATATCTTCCCGTGAGTCCCTGATCTTGATCGTACACATTTGCGTGCATGATTAGTGTACGGTTGAATCGGGGGCGTCACAATTGGAACCAAAAATTATCCAATATGCAGCGTTGAACTTCATCAAGCTTGATATGAGCCTTTGGCTTGAAATTGAATGTATTTGGCTGAAATACTTTCAACCTATTTTCTTCTCCAAAGAAGATATATTCCTCCTTGGTGTGGAATAATCCTTTCCTCATATCTGCAAATTTGATGCATGAGAAAATATATCAGGTAAGGTATTATCCTTTCCCTTAATATGCTCAAAAATTACTTTATAACCAATCCCAGCTATGGTGTCTTCAAATAAGACCCATCTTCTGGTTGAGCTTTTCTAACTATTAATTTTATTGTAATATCGACATATGGGTTCACAATCTGTTAAATCTTGTAAATTCTTTAAATCCTAGATATAACCTAAATGCATTTATTGCATTTACAACTGCAAGAATTTCTCTATCAACATTATTTACCGTCTATAATTTGTAACTTCCTGAAGCATATCTGCATATTGGGCTTTTTTATCTGATACAACATAATGATAAATATGGTGAGTACTGAGTAGGATTTTACACCACTGCGTACATTCGTCGGTCGATTTGTTGGCCTCGCCAGCCCAGAATAGATCCTGTACCAAATAAATAATCTAGTTAGAACGTGAAGGTAATCATATTGAATAAAATATTATTATGAATAGTGAAAATACTATTCCACATAGTGTTTTAAATAGTAAAGCACTTTCGTGAATAGTTCCCTACCTAGTGAATAGTAAATACTATTCAAGATAACATATATATATATATATATATATATATATATATATATATATATATATATATATAGGTCTGGGCTATTCTGTTACGCGTAACAGAATATTATTCTGTTACCCTACTTGAACTGATGAATTCAAGCGGTTGAACTGATGCTTTCTGTTGTTGTTAAAAATCGTCTTTTTTAGTTCAATTTTTTTTGCAATTTTTTTTGTCGAAACGGGGCGTGTAATATATCATTGGAAAGCTCTTGACATCCACATTACAATCTTATAATTTGTTTTTGCAAAAAAATTATGATTTAAGAGCAGTTTTGAAAAAACCGTTATTTCAAAACCGAAAACGTGAACAGTATTTTGGACTTAATTTTCAAAAGGTATGTCGGAATTGACCAACTGAGATGGCGTTGGAAAGCTTGTGAAAATACGCATCTTCCATATATCTACTATTTTTTTCAAATTCTATATGATTTAAAAGTAATTTGAAAACGGTGAAATTCTGGGAGAAATGTGTTTTCACTGTTTTTTGCAAACAGTTTGTCGGATTGACGCAAATGATACGGCGTTGGAAAGCTATGGAAAATGCGCAACTTTTGCGTATAGAAAGTTTTTTCTAATTCCTTACGGTTTAGACTCGGTTAAAATTGGTTTTGAACGCGGTTTTTTTAAAGTTTATCGAAATGGGGCAAATAATATACCATTAGATAGCTATCCAAAATGTGAAACTTAGTCATGTTGAACGTTTTCTCTACTTCGCAACCGTTTAAGAGTAAATTGGAATACGGCATGATGGATCTTGATGTTTTCTCGTCTGAAAATCAGAGTAGTCATACTTATATATGTGTATGTTTGTACTGAACTATTTTTTTAGAGTAATTTTGAATGGTTCCGAAAAAGGGTACTTGTACTGATGTTTGCATGGGTTTGTACTTAGCGTGTTTTCACTAACTAGACTTTGCTCTGTTTTGCTTGTAAGTTTTCAATGGTTTATTGTATCGTCGCCCCTGTACTTGCATGGTTTATATCATTGTACTGAACGATATTTTTTAAAAAAGAAAATGTTTTTTATTCTTGTTTGAACTAAACTTTTTTTACAATGATGTTCTGGACTTCTCTTATTTTACGACTTATACTTTTCTCATTTGAATTGCATGGGGTTTTTTTTGCTTGAACTTTTACAAGTTGAATTTCTGTCATTTCTTTTATTCCGAACGGACCACCATTTTTAACTTCTACTGATCAATATTTTTAATTCAGCCATTTTTCTTTCTATAATGGACAAATATATGTTCGAGAAAAAGAGTACTTGAATGGATGTATGTATGGTTTTGTACTGAGCGTGTTTTCACATACTGAGCGTGTTCTGGACTTGTCTCTTTTTGCAACTTGAACTTTTTCTTGTTGATATTTTTTTATGTTTCATAATGTTCTCTTTTATTCGGACCTCTCTTTTTCATGGGTCCGACCTTTTCGCTTTCTTAACTTTGAACTTTCTGGATTCCTTGTACCCAAACCTCCTCAATTCTTACGTAATGTATCTCATTTCTTTATTTTCTAATTTTTCTAAGGGTTTTTGTAACCATGAAATTATTTATCCGTGAACTTATGGAATTTTTTGCCATGAACTTACCAACATTTATTCTGCCAAATACACACACTTTCCTGCCAACATTTTTAAAATGCTTCATCTCACGTAGGCATAACATCAAACAGGCAAGGGCGAAAAATAAAAACTGGAAGAAATCAGTGTTTAGCTCTTTACTGTATAAGTATATCATCCAACATGTACTCGGTGTCAACTTGCATAACATGACACGGAGCAATAGCAACATCGTACCATTAGCAATAGATAGCAACTCAATACAACAGCAGAACACACAATATATCTTTTTCTACATACAATGCCATGATTTATTATACATAATTGTTGGCAAGTACATGTCAAGCGAAACAATTTTTCAACAGAAACGACTTCTTTTGAGTGGTGCATGTCAAAACAATGATATTTTATTTTCTTGATCCTCCGAATTTGGGCGAAGAGAACGTAACAAGATAAGTGAAGCAATGCCACCACCTAGTACCTGCATTTAGTACACTTCAATTTGAGATCGTAGCTTAAGACAGTGAGGTTGCAAGTTCAAACACATGCCTGAATTGAACTCAAATAAGAAACTGAAATCCAACTACAATAAGAATTGAACTGAATGAAATTTATAAATTGAACCAAACTGAAAGAAGAAATTGGACATCATATGTACAACAAGAAATAAACTTGAGCAGTATCAGCTACTAAACAAAAAGATTGCTTTACTAAACCTAGAGATTTTATATTGGTGAACTTTTTCTTCCTACAGAACCGTAAATCAAATACATGTACTGTTCGCTAGGTTGTAGCAACATGATAAGTAGTAGCAGTACTACTCTAGGTGGCAAAGTAGTAGCGCCACAAAGGAAGGCCACCATCAATAGTGCGTACTAAAACAAAAGTTGAAATAGCAGACAAACTTGAAGAAGCTAGCATCAACGATCTTCTAACTGAAGCACCATAGGTTCCCAATTTAATACCACTACAGAGTACTACAATAATTCTGTCAAAATTAAGTACACAAACAACCTCCACATCAATCCATCACATGATCATCCATTTTACATTCCATCCCCAAATGTGCATGGCAAGTTTCAGAGTTGGAAGCTCTCTAAATTAAGCCATCTAAAAACTAAGTGATACATATATGCAGGAACAAAACTAGCTCTAAATGAGCAAGAACATAGTATGAAGAAGATTCATCAAATTCATACCAAAAATGCTGAAGAATGGAGAAAGTTGAGCTGGATCAGGAGGTGAAACACGGGTGGCCTGCATACGGCTCTTTGAGTGACCAGCATCGGAGCAAGAAGTTGGACTGATGACCGGGAGGGAAGGCTAGGCTGGCTGCTGGAGTAATCCAACAACCATGTACTACTGCTCGCGACGAACTCGACCTCCCTAATGCCATGGGGTTGGACTGAACACATCTCGACTGTGCAACAGAGATCTACCCTACTAATCAACATATGCAAGTCTGTACATAAAAAATTGGTTGAATATGATGAACATAACAAAATGGATTCTATTTTTCATATTTGAATTTCTGCTAATTAGACTTGCGAAGGGGAAGTAGATGAACTGAAAAACAGGAACTTTTGCAAATTTTCTATACAATGAACTATCGTACAATATAAAACTGATTTTTTTTAACAGGCACGCTGCACTGATTCAGCTTTCCTTTTACGAACTGATGATAAAATACATGCTGGGCTGCTACACCAGCAGCAAATCCATGAATACATGACCTTTTTTGGATAGCAATCTAACAAGTGTTATAGCAAAGCAGGAAACAAACACACTTTTTAAACTACTCATGAACACGCATCAAGCTATAAGTACAAACTGCTTCTCATTCACTAAAACGTGAGCTAATTTTCAATAGAGATTCACAAAATCGGGTGATAGCAGTGGACCGGTGTGAAGAATTGAACTGAAAAAGAATTTTTTGGAGGTAGAATCTGACGTCGGAGATCAGGTGGACCGGCTACACCTCCTCATTTGGACTGATAGCTTTGGTGAAGTGGAGCTGATGGAGGAGGAGATCACGAAGGCGCCGGATTTGGCCGCTCTTGGGAATCCATCGTGAGCACGCATCACAAAAGCAAATGTTCAAAGAAAAGCGAGATGGCGTTCTCCTTTGTGTGGATGATCAGCAGGCATGGCGCTTGGTGAAGATGTTGGTCGCATTTCGACTTGGACTGCAGCCAGAGCTCGACTTGGACAGCTCATGATGATCTTTATGCTGCTGATCGATTGGTCTGATGGTACATGTGAATGCCAATAGATAAGCGAGCATGCTGCTATGAAGCTAACCTATTTTTATAAATTTATGGTTCAGATTCAGTATCTCCATTACCTATATGCAGAATCAACATTGTCCATGGTTTAGACTACTACTATTTTTGTGAGAAAACGCAAAAACCTTGTGTTTCAATAGTAATGCACAGCGGCTCCCTTATCAATTGTTCAGGTACCGTTTAGCAATTAAAAATCGAGGAGTTGCATGCCCAGCAATTCAGAACTAAGATCACCAAATTTTTTGAGCCATAGCCCAAGTCTGATTGCACGGAAAAATCTCATCTAAGCATGCAAGGGATGAAGGGAGCACAAGGTGCAGTACTATACAGAAGAAATGACTCTGAGACAAACTACTAGATCTGATTTTTTTTGCAAAGAAGTCATACCATTTCAGCAGTCTTGCTGGATGAGCTAGCCGAGAGATCAAGTTGAGCAACAGCAAGTTCTAGCAAGTTCGACTTGGTGAAGATGGTGCAGCGGCAAGTTCGACTCCGTGCCACAACTTTGCTGTCCTCGAACTGTGCAGCGACTGGATGTGCTTACCTGGCTGGATGTGCCGGACAAGCTTATCTACTAGAACTGCAGGAAGCTCGAGCCTCTTCGCCACAGGATGGCTCCCATGCCTGGGTAACACCGGTGCATCGGGGTGCAGGGAGAGGAGCAGCGCCGGAGTCCAGGTTGTAGCAGGCTATGCTCGCCAAAGCCGGCCAGATCCGTGCGCTGGGGACACTCGTGGCAGGATCTGCGCCTAGAGTAGCTTCGGGAGGGTGCTCGCCTGGATTCGTCCGGGGCGGGCTGGCGGCTTCGTTGGAGGGATACGGGTGTTGCGGGGAAGGAGACGGGCGGCGCGGGAGGAAGGCGGCGGCCGACGCGCGAGATGGGCGGCGACGGCGTGGAGCACGGTGGTGGCGCCTGTGAAGGAGGCGGCGGCGGCAGCGGGAGGAGGCGGAGACCGCGCGGAGGATGGCGATGGGCGGGGAGGGCTTGACGGCCGGCGCGAGGAGGAAGTTGGCGGCGGTCCGAGGGATGGAGGCGAGAGTGGGTTGGGGCGATTGCGGGGCAGGGCGAACGCAGGTGGATCCGTTGGCGGCGATCCACGGCGCCGCAGCTCCCTCGCTCGTGGCGCCGTCGCTTCGCTTCGCCATGACGCCTCCGGTGGTAGGAGGCGGTTTAGGTTGGGGTGGGTCGGGCGGGGGACATAAGCGGTTCGTGCCTTATAGGGGGCGATGGTAACAGAATATTATTCTGTTACGGGTAACAGAATAGTACAACCCTATATATATATATATACTCCCAAGTGTATGTACTCCCATGCTTAGTGGATAAGGTTTGTTGGATGAAACGGGTATACCCATTACCAACAACCAAACGACCCACCTAATTAGTACTCTAGAATTAATATAAAAAATGCAACAGAAGTATATTCACTTAACTATTACTCCCTCCGTTTTCAAATATTTGTCTTTCTAACCATCTCAAATGGACTACAATATACGGTTGTATATAGACATGTTTTAAAGTGTAGATTTACTCATTTTGCTCCGCATGTAGTTACTTGTTGAAATCTCTAGAAAGACAATTATTTAGGAACGGAGGGAGTACCTAGCATTCTAGTCCGGTAATATTTTGCATGCATGCACGTACTCATAGTTTGCTTGTATATGCATGTCAGACTATACGTAGCATTTTTTTTCACTTTTTATGATAGCGTATATTGTTTTATGCCGGGAGGGTATATTATAGTCGTCCTTTTTTAGTGAGTATATGCTGCTCTTTAAGGAGTATGCACTTCCTACATTTTTATAGTGAGCATCTGATGATTTTCATGATGGGGTGCATACTTCCTTTTACAAGGGAGTATATACTGCTTTCTTTGCGTGTATATACTTGTTTGTTTTAGGAGAGTATATACTACACCATTTTTTATGAAATGAATGCTACATCTTTACGAAAGAGTATATACTACATTATTTGTGAAAAAGTACATACTTCTTTCTTATATGAAGTTGGTATATACTTCATTTTGTAATGAGAGAGAGAGAGAGAGAGAGAAAGAGAGAGAGAGAGATCCTAAATTTCATATCAAGAAGTATATACATTATTTTTCATGAATCATCAGATACTGCATTAGACATAAAAAGGAAAAAAATAGTACTCGTTTGTTAATCGGTACTGTATAATAAACAAAAGTTGATTGTATATGTGCAAAGGAAACTGCTAAATATTCCTCCCATGCATACATTACATGATAACACGTGTGCTAGGTACATGCATGCATCATCGGTGCCTAGGACATCGATTGATGTGTTCTTCAACTCGAGGACTTGCTTGCACCCTGGGGTGTGGCAGATCGGCAGCAGGAGAGCAGAAACCGGCGCAAGGTAGCTGCACTGCCGGAGTGCAAGCTATGGAAGTTAGCCAGTTGGATTACTCTATGCATTGAACTCGCTCACCATGGCCGCTCGGCACCGCGGCCGCCGGCCAGCGTCTCTATCCTGTCCGGCTGCATCCTGAGAAATTAGAGTAGAGTTATGTAAGACGGCGTTGATAGATTGATGCATTCAAAAAATTACTCCCGTATAAGAATAGAGCGAGATCTATGTGTACCTTAACTCCTTTAGTGATTTCGCTAATCAATTCATCCTGTGTAACAAGACCACAAATTAAACATGATACTGGATGCATGCCTCGAATTTACCCACGAGAGTGCATGATAGCATCGTACATAACCTGGTCAATGCATCACCCTCCTGTAGCTTGCGTTGGCCACGGAGGCTCGTCTCATCGTTCTATGCGCGTCTTCCCCGTAGGCAGGTGCCGCACTTCATCCTCTTGTCGCCGCCGTCTTCGTATCGCCGCCGCCTGGCATGGTGCGAATAGAAGATTCAAAATCCTAATAATCTTATATCTTATATTTACTAATTGAAGGCACCATAAAAGGCTTCACGTTAATCCACATCAACAAAATTAATCTAGCCATCCGATTATAAATTTGATAGTCAAGATCTATTTAAAGACGTTACATCATTTAAAAAAAGAAATACCACATACATAGATAGGATTAAGCCGACGCAATTTCTGAAAAAACCATCAGCAGCATGTTCCTTCTCACATTAAAGGATGTTGACTCATTTAAAAAAAAAACCTCACATACATGGGCAAACAAAGGAAAAAAAAACACATGTACAAATAAGAAGTCCTCAATGCTCACGTCTCATATGTAAGTCCGAAAAAAACATTCCACATAAAAAAATTAATCTAGCCATCAGATTATAAAATTTGATGGTCAAGATCTATTAAAAGACGTTACCTCATTTAAGAAAAGAAATACCGCGTACATAGATAGGATTAAGCTGGCACCTACAGAAAAGTGTCCCCAACATCGACGCCCAAGTTCTGAAAAAAAAGCAGTGCGTGCCTTCTTACACTAATGGACGTTGCCACATTTAAAAAAGGAACCTCACGTACATAGGCAAACAAAGAAAAAAACACATGTCCAAATAGAAAGTCCTCAATGCTCATGTCTTATATATCAATTACTCAAAAAATGTCAGTGCAAAAAAACATACATGCACATACAAGAAAAATACTTTAAATGTTGCCACATTTAAAAAAGGAACATCACGTACATGGGTAAACAAAGAAAAAAGACATGTACAAATAAAAAGTCCTCAATGCTCACGTCTCATATGTCCGTCCGAAAAAACACATCCATGCACATACAAGAAACTTCAAGCCTCACGTCCTGGAGAAAGGAGAGACTTCCCTTTTTATGGAAAAGAAATTTCAGTCATGGGGTAGAGGAAGCCAGGAAGGCTGGACGTGTTGCCAGTGCCATAGAAGTCTACGGGCCAAGGGTTCCTACACAGTCTAGGAAGGCTGTATACTCAGAATTGTACCAATGAATCATACGCATGACAGTCTTGGTGGGGTAGCCGACCATTACAATGGAGTCAAAGTCTCTAGGAAGGAACATGAGTGTCTTGAGTGGTGTGCGCTTGATTCTATATGCCAGGGCTCGCACTGCACTGGGTGAAACGAGATGTCGAGGATGAAGGCGCTGAAACTATCAGCCGTCATGCTACCCATCTGCCGGCTGGAGCTCCACGCTTACCTGGAGCTCTTTGGCCGTGAACTTGCTATATTGGGATTCAGTCTGATGGTGGTTGAGGACACAGACACCGGTGCCAGAGGGAGGAGAAGAAGCAAAGGTGCCATTACAAACATCACTGCGACAAGCATACAAGCAAGACGACTCAAGGTTGGCCCTCCCATCAAGTTCCAACTTCCAACCGTGCCATGCATGCCACCTATACAACAATAAAGCACTTCTTTTACCAAGTTGGCCCTCATGCTTAGTTAAAGGAAAAAAATAATTTGTTTACCAGCAAAACAAACTAGAGATTCCGAATTTCCTCGAAGTTCTATCGAACTCGCATCTTACGTCGGAGTTATATGTATTTGTGATGAGTTTTATTTGTTAGTAAAAGATATTTAACTTAATTAACCAATTGCTTTAATTTCCTCTATATATCGATCATATACTTAAATTTCTGTTATCCTTATGTACTATGATAATCTAATGACACTTTACAAACTATGATGCTGCTAGCCTTTACAGCCAATGTACAAAGGCACTAACCATGATACGAGACTCATTTCAATCTTTGGTTGCATTTGCTACCACAGTTATTTCTAAGACTATGTAGAGAGAGTGTACTTGATACAATAGTACATATGAATAATAATTGGAACAATTTTGAGACATGCTGTTCCGAATGATTTTGTTCCAGTAAAGAATTATAGTGTTTTTAAAGTTGTTTATTTCTTTATTCGGAAAAGCTAATTTCCTGCCGACTGGCAGTTAGCGAGATATCCGCATGACTCGGATGCCGTCCATCTCAAAATTGTGCGCTCGCGCGAGTCCGAGGCGGTAGACTTCGCGATTTGCGGATCTGCTGTTTTTTCTCCACGTACAGCTCTCGATGGTGCGTGATTTTCTCGGGCAATCGGTTGGATCCGTTTTTTTGGGGATGTGACGATGTTTGGCAACGTGCCAGCGCCTCCTCTGATTCTGTTTTTTCGATGACTTTTAAAGTGCTAAAAAACTGAGGAGGTGGGGATTTGAACCTACAACCTCATGCTACACCACACCCATCCTTTACCACTTGAACTAGATTAAGTCCTTCTGTTTATGTTGAGGTTAGGTACTATTTATAGATATAGTAATCTAACGTAAAGAAAACCACGGTCCAAAGAAACACAACAATAGCTTATTCACTTGTCTCCTCTTCTACGTTTGCACAATAGTTAATGCAATGTCCAATGTTTTCCGCACTTAAGTAGACTATTTTTACCAACTCATCTACAACTGATGACACCGTGGTAATTTTGCCGACCAGGTGGGATACTCCCCGGTCACTTTTGTGTGAATATCATAACTCTCATATCACAACCTGATAACTTATATAACTCAGTCCTGATAACTTTGGCGTAGGGATGAGTGTTGAAGAAATATCCCCCGTATCTTTTGGTGTGAATAGCATGGTAACCCATACATCGGAGATCTGATAACTTATGCAACCCGATCATGATAACTTTGACGAATAGAGGTGATGAAATATACCCCCGATAAATTTTATGTGAATATCACGGTAACTCACACATCGCTGACCTGATGACTTATGTACCT
Organism: Aegilops bicornis; assembly: GCA_021605145.1. NCBI lineage: Eukaryota > Viridiplantae > Streptophyta > Magnoliopsida > Poales > Poaceae > Aegilops > Aegilops bicornis. The sequence continues at coordinate 751,094,902 of CM038675.1, forward strand.
AGATCTTGGTAAATTTGGCGACTGGGTGGAGGGAGGCACGTTGATCAATACCCTCAGTTATTTTTTGTGCGAATAGCTTGATAACTCACACATCGCAGGCCTGATAATTAATGGGAGAAAAAGATGTGGAAACAAATCTTGATGCTAATAGTTTCCATATTGTAGTTTTATAGCCTAAAAATTCATGCTGAAGCTAAGAATTAAACACAAGACTTCAATATTGAGATCTTAACACACTAGCCAACTCACCCACTACTTGGCTCCTGACAAGTTCAAATAATTAAAATACCACTTTTTTACCATCCGAGGTGAAAAACTTGTTAAAATATACCACCCGATAACTTCTATGTAAATAAGATGATAACTTACGTGCAATTAACCTGATAGCTTACATATAAACACATATATAATTTTTCACCGTGGGCGAAAAGTTCTAGAAATATGCCTGGTAACCTAGTGCAAATAGCACGGTAATTTACACATCAGACATCCGATAACTTACTTTCAACACATTTTGATAACTCTTTACAAGTCATAGTTATCACGTTGGTCGTTCCAAAGATACCAAGCAAAAAAAAACTATTATTGCTGGTATGACAGAAAAGTAAAGGTTCAAATAACCTTGTTTATATACAATAGACAACAACTAAAGGTGGCTTAGTTGGTTATTGGCCTCAAAGTCTAATGAATAGACCTGGGTTCGAGTCCCCTTTCTGCCACTTTTATTTTCTTTTCATATTGTGTAGCCAAAAAACCAAAAAAACTACTAGGAATTTACTATTCACGTATACGGTTTTCGAGAGAAGAAGAAAAATTGGTCAACTATGAACCGAGCATGCAGGTCGCGAGAGGAAGGTGAGTTAAGATCGTGTGGATCTGTCGCTAACGGCCAGTCGACTGGTCGTTAGCACAGTCCTTCTTTATTTATTGTGATAGGTTACTAAAACTTGGGCCACACAAATCTTTCTGCAATTGCAATTGTTACTAACTGTGGCAAAAAATATTTTTGAAACATAATATATAACAAAAAATGCTTTAATCCTGCAACATCATATTTAGGTTGGTGGGACATCAATATCACCATTATTGTCTAATTTATTGAAACCGTGTTTTATTTCATTTAGATAATTAATTTTATATAAATATTAACAACTACATTAAATGAAGGTGGAGAGAACGTGGACTCATATTAACATCTGTATCTCTCCTTCTTAAAATCAATTCCGTTTATAAATACGCAAGAGATAGGATAATGTAAAAAATATACAAAATAATGCCGAAACAAGTAGTTCCTAGCACCCGTGCAGGTGCACGGTTTGAGGACTAGTGAGATTAATATACGGGGTGACAAATGTGCAACGGTACGTGTGTTTATCCCTAGTATTCTGGAACAACTTTTCAAAGTCCACCTTATCCCTTCCGTGGGATTTTCATCTAATTAAATAATTAATTAAGTAATTGGATATCGGTTGGAGTTTAAACGGGATAGCCTCAAAACTGACACGTTGGTAGGAGTATGTACTCCTAGGAGTATTAACACATTTTCATATATATATATATATATGGCATATATATATATATATATGCCATATATATATATATATATATATATATATATATATATATATATATATATATATATATATTCTAAGCATGAGTGTAGAATAGCTTATTCTACACTCCCTAGTAACGCTATGTACGAAATCTAGTAAAATGATGTATAAAATGTAGTAATTTGAAAAATATTTTTTTTACCATTTAAGTTTGTAATTTACTACATTTTTAAGAAAACTACTATATTTTACATAGTGTGTTACCGTATTTTGTATGTACCATTATTAGGGTGTAGAATAAGCTATTCTACACTCACGCTTAGTTTAGCGTACACCCTAGTAACACTCTATACAAAATATAGTAACGTAACATGTAAAATATAGTAAAATTTTTGACCATGTAAGAAATCAAAAACTTGGATTGTAAAAAATATATCTCATAATTACTACATTTTACATAGGGTTTTACTAGATTTTGTACATACCGTTACTGGGGTGTAGAATAAACTATTCTACACTCACGCTTAGAATAGTGTTACCCTATATATATTTTTCCCTACTACCGGGTGTAGTTACTCCCACTTTTGTTTCATACGTTCTGAGTAGTATCTATCATATAGGAGAGTATGTACGCGTAGTATGTATTATATAAGAATGTTTAGGTAGTATATATAGTACTTTTTTGATAGTATGTTCCATATTTTGTGCATACTTCATTTCGCGTATAAATATGTACGTATTTTACAAATAAAATAAAACTATGAGCTCATTTGCAATTTTTTCATATAACTCACTTTGGAGTATCTTAGATATAGTATATGAACATAATAAAAATAATAAAGTAGAGTATATACTACCATATGGTAGTATATAAGAAATGGGTGTAGCTACACCGGTAGTAGGATGCATTTTCCCTATATATATATATATATATATATATATATATATATATATATAATATATATATATATTATATATATATATATATATATAGAACATGGATTTGCTATCAACACTTGTTGTGGAGGTGGCTATCGGAACCGTTTGTATGCATCGTGATTCGCACCGTTGTGTGGATAAGGTTCTGAATTATTGATTTGCTGATTTTCGCCATGACCGAAGCGGATATGTCAGATGAACCTTTACCCATAGAGCCTCCGGAAATGGCAGCCTAGTGCCTGCGTTTTCAGGCTTGGTCAGAGCAAGGTTGTAGAAAACTTTTGAAGGTAATGGGCATGGCCAGTAGCTACTTCGGGCAACCATTAAAGTATATGCTGGGGTGTCATCTACTAAAGGTTCCATCAACAAGCTTGCTTGTTTGGGTATGTAAAATCAGAGCGGTTGCCGGAGCTCGACATTGCACCGGATTCGATCGGAATCAGTGCAGGGCACGGAGAGGACGGAGCGAGAGTGGAGAGTGAGTGAGCCATGGTTTTGGAGCGATGAGCCGTAAGGGATTTTTTGTGGGACAACCGTGGGGTTAGTGCTGGGTCGCGCTTGCCAGGCGGACGCACCCGGGCGTGCCCGAGCCGCCCCATATCCGCCCCATTATCGCCTGGTGCATTTTTTAGTGAGTTGAACAACGGTTCTGTGAATGTGACATCAATTCTTCACAAAGTATATTTTCGTTTCCCTTCCAATCAAAGACGGTTCTTACCTCATAGTTTTCGCGGTTCTTCATGGCGACCCGCGAACCCATTATCGTGACATGCGCTTTTAGCGGGTTGAACAATGGTTCCATGAATGTGGGACGCCAAATCCTCACAAGTCTATTTTCATTCCCTTCCCATCACAGGCGGTTCTTCCCTCCAAGTTTTGGTGGTTATTCATGGCAACCCACGAACCATTATTGCATCGTGCGTTCTTGAGTGAGTTGGACAATGATTCCATGAATGTGGGACACTAGTTCTTTACATTGTTTATTTTTGGTTCCCTTCGAATCAAAGATGGTTCTTCATCATAGTTTCTGTGGTTATTCATAGCCACCTGCGGACCGATTATCGCAACGTGTGTTTTTGAGTGGGTTCAACAATGGGTCCATGAATGTGAGACACCAGATCCCCACAGAAGTCTATTTTTGGTTCCCTTCACATCAAAGATGGTTCTTCCGTCATAGTTTGGGTGATTCTTCATGGCGGCCCATGAACCGATTATCCCGTCGTGTGTTTTTTAGTGGGTTGATCAATGGTTCCATGAATGTGGGACAATGGTTCATTACGAAGTCTATTATCGGTTCCCATTTCTGTCAAAGCCGGTTCTTCCCTTGTAGTTTTGGCAGTTCTTCATGGTGACCTGAGAATCCATTATCGCATCGTGCATTTTGAGTGAGTTGAACAACGGTTCCATGAATGTGGGACATCAGTTATTCACAAAGTATATTTTCGGTACCCTTCCCATCAAAGACGGTTCTTCCCTCGTAGTTTTGGCGGTTCTTCATAGTGACCCGCGAACCCATTATTACGAGTGCGTTTTTTAGCGGGTTGAACAATGGTTCCATAGATGTGGGACACCGGATGCTCACAAAGTCTATTTTCGTTCCCTTCCCGTCAAAGATAGTCCTTCCCTCGTAGTTTTGATGGTTCTTCATGGTGACCTGCGAACCCATTATCGCATCATGCATTTTTGAGTGGTTTCAACAATGGGTCCTCACAAAAGTTTATTTTCGGTTCCCTTCCCATCAAAGATGCATGGTTCTTCTCCTGGTAGTTTTGGTGGTTTCTTGTGGCAAAAGTCAAAAATGAGGAGAGGTCACAAGCTCTCCCACTTCCAATTGTTGTCAGATATGACATTAAGCAATGAGTGCAAATTGTTGAAAGGATCATGATTTAGGATACAGAGAAGTGGGACACTGTGTGCATTGTGGAACCCATTATCGTGTCATGCGTTTTTGAGTGCATTTAACAATGGTTCCATGAATGTTGGACACTGGTTCCTCACAAAGTCTATTTTTGGTTCCCTTTACATCAAAGATGGTTCTTCCCCCGTAGTTTTGGTGGCTCTTCATGGCGACCCGCGAACCCATTATCTCGTCGTGCGTTTTTTTAGTGGGTTGATCAACGGTTCCATGAATGTGGGACAATGCTTCCTCACAAAGTCTATTTCAGTTTCCTTCCAATCAAAGACGGTTCTTCCTTTGTAGTTTCATGGTGACCTGAGAACCCATTATCGCACCCTGCATTTTTTGAGTGAGTTGAACAACGGTTCCATGAATGTGGACATCGGTTCTTCACAAAGTATATTTTTGGTTCCCTTCCCACCAATGGTGGTTCTTCCCTCGAAGTTTTCGTGGTTCTTCATAGAGACCCATGAACCCATTATCATGACATGTGTTCTTAAGTGGATTAAACAATGGGTCCATGAATGTGGGACACCGGATCCTCACAGAAGTCTACTTTCGGTTCCCTTCCCATCAAATACGGTTCTCCCCTCGTAGTTCGGGCAGTTCTTCATCGTGATCGGGAACTCGTTATCCCATCGTGCATTTTTTAGTGGGTTGATCAATGGTTCCATGAATGTGGAACACTGGTTCCTCACAAAGTCTATCATGGATTCCCTTCCGATCAAAGATGGTTCTTCCCTTGTAGTTTTTGTGGTTCTTCACGGTGACCTAAGGATCCATTATCCGATCGTGCATTTGAGTTAGTTGAACAACGGTTCCATGAATGTGGGACATCAGTTCTTCACAAAGTATATTTTTCGTTGCCTTCCCATCGAAGGTGGTTCTTCCCTCGTAGTTTTCGCGGTCCTTCATGGCAACGCGCGAACCCATTATCGCAATGTGCGTTTTGTAGTGGATTGAACAAAGGTTCCATGAATGTGGGACACCAGATACTCACAAAGTATATTTTCGTTCCCTTCCGACCAAAGACGGTTCTTCCCTCCTAGTTTTGGTGGTTCTTCATGCGACCTTGTGACGCCTTCGGTTCAATCGTACACTAATCATGCACGCAAATGTGTACGATCAAGATCAAGGACTCACGGGAAGATATCACAACACAACTCTAGACACAAATCAAAATAATACAAGCTTTATATTACAAGCCAGGGGCCTCGAGGGCTTGAATACATAAGCTCGAATACACAAGAGTCAGCGGAAGCAAAAATATCTGAGTACAGACATGAGTTAGACAAGTTTTCCTTAAGAAGGCTAGCACAAAAGCAACATCGATCGAAAAGGCAAGGCCTCCTGCCTGGGAGCCTCCTAACTACTCCTGGTCATCGGCGGCCTCCACGTAGTAGTAAGCATCGGCGGTGGCATCTGGCTCCTGGCTCCGTCACTGGTTGCATCAAGCTGGAAAGAAGAAGAAAGGGGAAAAGGGGAGCAAAGCAACCGTGAGTACTCATCCAAAGTACTCGCATAAGCAAGGATCTACACTACATATGCAACATTATCAAAGGAAGGCTGTATATGTGGACTGGGCTGCAGAATTGCCAGAATAGAGAGAAGGCCCAGTCCTATCGAAGACTAGCATCTTCTGGAAACCACATCTTGCAGCAACCGGAAGGAGTAGAGTAGCATAAAATAAAGTAGTAGTAATATTATCAACCTCGGCCAGAGATCCTTTCTCGACTCCCTGTGAGAAAGATATGCCAGAGCCATACTATCCAGTTATCATCACAATCCATTCCTCATCACCATCCAATTCTCATCACAAGTATCCAGTTCTAGTTGTATCGATCGGGATACAACTCCAAGTGTCCGTTACCGTAGGACAGGCTATCGATAGATGTTTTCTTCCCTGCAGGGGTGCACCAACTTACCCACCACGCTCGCTTAACTCCGGCTGGACACACTTTCCAGGGTCGTGCCCGGCCTCGGCCAAACAATACGCTGCAACCCGACCTAGGCTTAATAGAGAAGCCAGCACGCCGGACTAAACCTATGCCCCCAGGGGTCATGGGCCATCTCCCCGGGAACTCCTGCACGTTATGCGTCTGGCCGGTGAGCAGACCTAGCTACCTCCTTCAACAAGGCGCGCCACGCAGTCCAACCCGGCAGCAGCGCCACTCGGTCGACGGCGTCTATTAAGCTTCGGTTGATGTATCTGACGCAGAACGCCCATACTATGCCCACGTGATGGTTAGTGCTATCGGGCGAGGCCCTCGGATCAAATATCCAAATCGTAGTGGATTAGGAACGCGGTAACAAGCAGAGACTCACGAAAGATGTGACCCGTTGCCCGTCCTCGAGGACTTGCGGCAAGGGCTAGGAATGCCGGCCACGCCTCGTAATTATCTCGCGGGCACCCTCCAGGTCAACCCGTCTCCACATCACTCGCAATTAAGCACGCGCAGGTACCCCTCAGGGTCGACCCGTCTTTCCAAGTAACAGTGGTAAAGTCCAAGTAACCGTGTGTCCAAACATCAAGGGCAAAACCGGAGGAATCACCCCCGATGAATTCCACTAGATGTAATCATCAGGGTGAACGTAAGAGGAATCACCCTCGACGTTCACACTTGAGGGGTTACCTGACGAGTCGTGTCGGAAGTGGTTAAGGAGGAAATCACCCTCGATGACCACGGCATCAATAACTACACTACAGGGTTAACATCGGAAGTCTTGATGAGGTCTCACCCTCGGTACTCGGTAGTAACCCAATAGTGTCAAGCAACTAAGGGAAGTGATGTGCGGTGTCGGGCCTGGTCTTGATCCGTTGATCGGGTCTTCAATGATGAAGCAGGGGCAACAAGGACAAGGTGGGGGTCACTGATGGGTCACTAACCAACCTATACTAAGCAGTTTAGGATAAGCAGGTAAGGAAACAACAGCAGATACAAAAGCAGGCTATGCATCAGAATAGGAGCAATCAATAACAGTAGCAAAATCTAATGCAAGCATGAGAGAATGGAATGGGCGATATCGGGATGATCAAAGGGGCTTGCCTGGTTGCTCTGGCAAGGAGGGGTCGTCGTCGACGTAGTCAATCACAGGGGCGGCATCGGTCTCGGGGTCTACCGAAGAGAAGAGGGGGAAGAAACAGTAAATAAAAAGTAAACATAGCATCACAAAGCAGAACATGGCAATATGATGTGCCGGGAGTGACCTAACGTATGGCTACACGATAAAGGTGAAGGGGGGAAAATCAACCGGGAATGAATTCCCGGTTCCGGACCTGTGTCAGACAGATGAACCGGAGGGGGAAGTTTGCAGGTTTGATATGCTAGGGACGTGTGGCAGACGAACGGACCGTGTATCCGGATTCGTCTCGAAATTCTGAGCAACTTTCATGTAGAAAACTTTTTCATCCGAGCAACGGATTATTATCTATGATTTTTCAAATATTTAAACAATTCCTAAAATCATTATTAATTCGGAAAAAAGGTGAAATTGCTATGTGCACCGGCAGAGTGTACACAGCAGGGTCACTAGAGGATGACAGTGGGTCCAGGGGGTCCCAGTTGACTCAGTCAACAGTGCAGTCAACAGTGCAGTCAACAGTCAACTGTTTGACTGTTGATTGGTTAAAACTGTAGATGGGGCCTAGATGTCATACACACATATCTTGCATTTTCTTTTTAAGTGGATATTTAGAGGGGGGGTCCACCTGTCATTTGCACTATACGTAACCACTGATTAGATTAACTAGTAGGAGTACTAATTAGCTAACGAAGAGCCGGCCAGCCACCACACACACAGAATACACGCACGCACACACAGTTCTGTTTTTTTTGCTAACAAAAGATAGCCTTTTGTGATTTTCATAGGATTTATTCCATGCATCAAATGGATTTGGTCCAGTGGGGTAAAATGGAGTTTGTCAAGTAAACTACCTACTCATATTATTTTTACCACTGTTAGAGTTGTTAAACTACTGATTAGAGGCTACCAAGGGAGCTAGTCCGTGTAATATTCGCAAAGCTAGCCATATAGCTACACTAATTAGCGGCAGCAGTAGATTCAGCAGAGCAGCATCGGCATGCACATGAGTTGGGCGCAGGGCGCGGCGCTGCACGGCGTGAGCCTGGGCCGCTGAGCGACGCAGGGTGAGGGGCTGATGCAGGCCGCGGTTGCAGGGCGGCTGGATGCAGGGCCGGGCGCGGCGGCTCACAGGGGCGTCCGGGAGCGCGACAACGCCTGGGCAGACCCATGCGTTGAGGTGCAGCCGGACGCAAGGCAGGCCGCGACCAAGAGCGGCTGCGGGCGCGCTGCGAGGAGCAGGGGCACGGTGATGGGCAGGCGAGCTTGCGCTCGGACGCAAAGCGTCGGCCATGGCGGCCAGGCTCATGAGGACGACGAAACGGCGACGAATCGAGCAAGGAAAAGAGGGGGATCGGGAAAGGATCTCACAACGGGGCGGATGGAGTTCTCGGGGAGGCCGTGGAGGACCGGACGACGTAGATCGACGGCGAGGACACGGCGGCCGTAGCTAAGGAAGAAGGTGCAGACGACGTGGTGGCGACCTCCCAGCTCCGATCCGGAGTTGTAGTCGATGAAGGCAGCTCCGCGGGGCTTCTGGACATGCAGAGGTGGCTAGGGGCGCACGGTGGCCACGGTGGTCGTCGACAACGGCGACGACGGCGCTGGGGGCGAGCGGATCTGAAGGGGGAAGGAGGTGGATCTGAGGGGCGAGGATGAGAGAGAGAGGGGGGGCAAGTGGGCGAGTGGGAGGCGAGGGGGCCGAGGCGTCAGGGCGGCCTTATCCCCTCCCGTCGACGGCAAGGTGGTTCGGCGGCGACGGGCGCGCTCTGCCTCGCCCGGTCGGAGGAACAGGAGGGAGGCGCCCTTCGGGGAGCTGGGCCGGCCAGGCTGGGTGAGGTGGGCCGGCCTGCTGGGATGGGCCGGAGCCCAAGGGGAGGCCAGGAGCTCTCCCACCCCTTCTTCTTTCCTTTTCTTTTTTTGTTTTTCTTTTCCAGCAGCTTTTGCATTTTCTTTTTGCCACAATTGACTTTGCAAAATTATGCCACTGGCCAAAACAATCTCAAAGAATTAAAGTGCACTGCCTCAAAAAGGTTGGGAGGCTTTTGGAATAGTTGCCAATTTTATAAATTAAAAAGGGCATTTAATTTATTGCTTAGGTCACTGCTTTAAGTAGCTTAGGCCACTTAAACCTTTTGCAAAATGTTGGTTCACCACCAATATAACATGTGGATTATTTGGCACATGATGAACATTTTGTGTTCATGTCTCGAGCATTTTGAATTTCACTCATAACTTTAAATTGAATTCAACTGGAATTTAAAAGAGAAAGGAGACAATTATGATCGAACACTTGTTTAGCAAAATGAATAACTTAACCCCAGGGGTTACTGTAGCATCATTACACCGGGGTGTTACAACTCTCCTCCTCTAAAAGAAATTCTCGTCCCGAGAATTAAGAGGTAGAAGGGAACAGGTCGGGGTATTCAGCACGGAGGTTATCCTCGCGTTCCCAAGTGGCTTCATCCTTAGAATGATTTGACCATTGCACCTTGAGGAACTTGGTAACCTTCTGGCGTGTTCGACGTTCAGCTTCTTCAAGAATGCAGATCGGATGCTCCTTGTATGTGAGATCATCTTGAATTTCAATCAATTTCGGATCCACTTCACGTTAGGATCCTTGAAGCATCGACGAAGTTGCGACACGTAGAAGACGTCATGAACATGAGAGAACCGAGGTGGCAACTCAAGTTGATAAGCCACCAGCCCACGACGGGCCGTAATGCGGAAAGGACCAATGTAGCGCGGAGCTAGCTTGCCCTTGACTCGAACCGATGAGTGCCTCTCAAAGGAGTGACACGCAGATAAGCTTGTTCACCAGGTTGATAAGTTGAACCCAGTGTTTCGGTCATAGTTGCTCTGGCGGGGTGGGCCGCCTTGAGATTATCCGGACAATGCGAACCTGCTCTTGACTTGTTGAATAATGTTCGGACCAATGAGTGCCCGTTCCCCAGTTTCTGACCAATTCAGAGGGGTTCGGCACTTACGTCCATAGAGCACTTTGAAGGGTGCCATCTTCAAGCTGGCTTGATAGCTGTTGTTATAAGAGAACTCCGTATAAGGGAGAGATTCTTCCCACTTCTTGCCAAAAGAAATAACACAAGCCCGAAGCATGTCTTCAAGAATTTGATTGACTCGCTCGACTTGGCCTTGGGACTGGGGATGATAAGCAGTGCTCCAGGTAATATGAGTTCCCATTGCCTCTTGGAAACTATCCCAGAACTTCAAGTGAAGACGCCGTGATGTCTGAACTGATCTCCTTCGGAATGCCGTGGAGCGACACAATTCTGGAGATATACAAGTTTGCTAATTGACTAGCAGTGATAGTCTCCTTGACTGGCAGAAAGTGAGCAACCTTCGAGAATTGGTCGATGACGACAAAGATAGCATCGTTACCTTTCTGAGACTTGGGAAGTCCAGTGACGAAGTCCATTTGAATCTTATCCCACTTCCATTCAGGAATCGGAAGCGGTTGCAGAAGTCCAGCCGGTTTCTGATGTTCTGCTTTGACGCGACGACAAACGTCACATTCTTCAATATATCGAGATATGTCTTGATTCATTTTAGACCACCAGTTCTTCTGACGGTTGTCTAGATACATCTTGGTACTTCCTGGTTTAATAGTGAGAGGGGTGTCATGCGCTTCTTTCATCACCTTCTCTGTCATAAGCTCGAACCGGGGTACTACAATGCGATCTCTGAAGTATAAGGTTCCATCTTCACCAAGTGAGAAATCTCTGGATTTCTCTAAGGCAAGAGACTTTTTCATCAAATCAATGTGAGCATCTTTGGCTTGAGCAGACTTAATTGCTTTTAGAAGAGTTGGTTCCAGTACAAGGTTATTCAGAGAACCCTGTGGAACTAGTTGAAGGTTTAGCTTGCATAGATCTTCATAAAGGCGGGGTTGAGCTTTGTAGACCATGTGATTATTGCAATAAGACTTGCGGCTCAGGGCATCAGCCATTACATTAGCCTTACCAGGGGTATAAGATATACCGCAGTTGTAGTCCGCAATAGCTTCCATCCACCGCTGCTGACGGAGGTTCAGATCTGGTTGAGTAAACAGGTACTTCAGACTCTGATGGTCAGTGAAGATCTCGCAACGATTACCGAGAAGGTATTTTCGCCATAGCTTCAATGCAAAGATAACCGCTGCAAGCTCAAGGTCATGAACCGGGTAGTTTTCCTCGTGAGGACGCACTTGACGGGAAGCATAGGCAATCACCCTGCGCTCTTGCATTAGAACACAGCCTAATCCTTTTCATGATGCGTCGCAATAGATGACGAAGTCCTTGCGAGAATCAGGAGGAGCAAGCACTGGGGCAGAAGTCAGCTTGTCCTTGAGTGCCTGGAAACTTTCCTGACATTTGTCTGTCCAGTCGAACTTAACGCCTTTGTGAAGCAGATTAGTCAGTGGCTTGGCGATCTTGGAGAAATTCTCAACAAAGCGGCGACAATAGCTGGCTAGTCCGAGAAAGCTTCGACTTGCTTGACAGTCTTAGGAGGGGTCGATCAAGAATAGCCTGAACGCGCCTGGGTTGACGGCAATACCATCCTTGGAGATGACATGACCAAGGTAGGTGACTTCGGGCAACCAGAATTCAGACTTGGAATACTTGGCATAAAGTTGATGCTCTCGAAGCTTTTCCAGCACAAGACGAAGATGTTCAGCATGTTCTTCTTTATTCTTCAAAAATACCAGTATATCATCCAGATAGACTACGACGAACTTGTCAAGGTAATCCATGAATATATAGTTCATCAGACGAGAGAATGTAGCTGGAGCATTGGTTAAACCGAATGACATGACGGTGTATTCGTAAGAACCATAACGAGTGACGAAGGCGGTCTTTGGAATATCCTCTTCACGAACACGGATCTGGTGGTAACCCAACCTCAAGTCGAGTTTAGAGAATATCGATGAACCAGCAAGTTGATCATATGATCATTGATCCGAGGAAGGGGATATTTGTTCTGAATTGTAGCTTGGTTGATAGGACGATAGTCTTGGACCAAACGGTTCGTACCGTCCTTCTTCTTGACGAAGAGTGAAGGTGCTCCCCAAGCAGAGGAACTTGGACGAATGAAACCACTGCGAAGAGATTTGTCGATTTCCTCCTTCAGTTCAAGGAGCTCATGAGGCGGCATCTTGTAGGGCCGTTTGGCGATAGGAACGGTGTCAGGACCCCGATTCCAAGTCACATCGATCTAGCCGGTAACACCTCATATCACTTTGCGGCCTCACGCACGGTATCCCCATGGGTGTCGCCTTACCATGGCCCGGGACCGTTTGCGTCTTTTGGCTCACGTATATGATAGTGCCGCTAGCATCCATATGACAGAGAACCCGGGCCGACATGGCTAGTCGTGAACCCAAAGCGGCACTAACCTATGGGGACAGGCATACATGAATCACATCGAGCATGTCGGTCATCAACGTATGAATCCGGGCTGTAGCACTGGCTAACAGGACTCGGTAACCCGGCCGTAGCAGGCTAGGCAGGACTCGAATATCACCGCGTGACATTTCCCGAAGCGAGACAAAAGGAACGAAGTGAAACACATGCCGGCCAGTCAAGTGTCCAAGCAGTAGTGCTGGGCTAGCAGGACTCCGGTGAACCGGGCTGTAGCGGACTACTATCGCTCAGAAGCACGAGACTACATTTCCCCATATGAGAGGTTGCCAAGGATGAACAACCAGATTGTCGGATCCCACACATACCAAGCATTTCAAACATACACGCAATATGCTCAATATGTGCAAATACAACATGGCATCACAACATAACTCTACGACTCAAATATTTATTCATTAGGCTCCGAGGAGCGAGATATTACAAACATGGGTCTCATGACCCAACACTCGAAAGCATACAAGTCAAAGCACAAGCGGAAGCTAATCATGTCCGAGTACGCATAACTATAAATGAAAAAGGCTGAGAAGTCTGACTATCTACCAGATCCTGCCGAGGGCACAAGATCGTAGCTGAGGTAACAAGCTAAACGTCGAAGTCCACGTGGAACTACTAACGAGACTGACGTCTCTCTGCAAAACATAAAATAAGCAAACGTGAGTACAAATGTACTCAGCAAGACTTACATCAGAACTAACTACATATGCATCATTATCAACAAAGGGGTGGTGGAGTTTGACTGCAGCAAGCCAGCTTTGACTCGGTGGCTACCCTGAACTACGACTGCAAGTAACTCTTTTGAGGTGGCACACACGAGTCCACATATTCACCATATCAATACTCCACTATGGACCCGCTCCCGTCTCCCTACGAGAACGCCATCCATAGCACTCACGCTTATCTTGCGTATTTTAGAGTATCCACTTTCACTTGTCTATGAACTGATATAGGCAACCCAGAAGTCCTTTTCCGCGGACACGGCTATTCGAATAGATCATATTAACCCTGCAGGGGAGGACTTCTTCACACACGCTCTCACCACTTACCGCCGTTTACACGACATGTACTCGGCAACCTTCAAGCGGAAGCCCAACGTGGGTGTCGGCCACGGCCTACCTAAACACTCAAGTCCCTAGTCCAGGTTTATCGCCTATTCGGTTCCATCCGCAGGAGTCCGCCGAGGTTTCCCATACAGCCCGAACGATGTGTGCAGGGTTCCCGAGACACCAAGCAGGCGAATCGGTACAGACCCACGGTGCCTACCGCAACACAACCCACCCCTAAGGTCAGCGTATGTATGCGGCCCCAAAGATGCTACAAACACCGAAACTACTTGCAACTCCCGGACCGAGGACAAGGGTGGTTAAGAAGAGAGAGGGTCCATTGGTTTCGGGCCCAATGCGTGGTAGTAACTGTTTCATGGATCACAAACACGTAACTCAGTTCACGAGGACGGCTGCAATGAGACAACCCACCATGTACTCCTACATGGCCTCTCACCGCTACCTTTACCAAATCGTGTTCACACACTTAGCTAACACACAGTAGGACATGTTCACACACCTCCGATTCATCCCGATGAATCAGACCTGACTCAACTCTAAGAAGTAGCAGGCATGACAAACAAGCATGAATGAGTTGGCACAACAGGGCTCAAACAACTTCTACTCATGCTAGTGGGTTTCATCTAATTACTGTGGAATGACAGGTCATGCAGAGGATAAAGGGGTTCAGCTACCGCAGCAAGTAACACATGAGTCGTGGTTGTCCTAATGCAGTAAAATAGAGCAGGAGCGAGAGAGTGGGATTATATCGGAATGAACAAGGGGGTTTTGCTTGCCTGGCACTTCTGAAGATAATATAGTTCTTCATCGGTGTCATCGAATTCATCGTCAAGACGTGCGTCTCTTGAGAGGGACAATTACCGGCAAACAAGAGAGAACACAATCAATGCAATGCACATTCATATGAATGACATGTCATGTTAAGGTACTGAATTCACCTAATGCAATATCTAGCCAAGTTAATTGGAGTGGAACTCAAACAAGAACAAATTCCAACTCCAAATGTTATTCCATAAATTTCCCTAATCATCATTTGTCCTATTCGGTGAGGTTAACTTGTTCAAACATGCATGATCATGGCATAAACAGATTCTTCATATTTTTCTGATCATTTTTCATATATAAATTATTTCCATTGGAGTTACGGTTGAATTTCTATGAATTTTAGAAGTTTAGGCAAATTTCTGGAATTTCCTGAATTATAATAAATCCAGAAAATGACTTACTGCGTCAGCCTGACGTCAGTGTGACGTCAGTGGTCAACGGGACATGGTCCGGGTCACAGTGGGTCCCCCGCGTCAGCATAATTAGTTTAACTAAAATTAATTAGTACTAATCCTAATTAACTAGCAGGGCTGGGCCTCACCTGTCATTGGTTCAGGAGAGTCAACCGGGGCCCACCCGTGGTCAAAGTCAAAGTCGGCTGCCGGCGTTTAGCCGCCAGCCCGGCAGCGGAGAAGAGTGGTTTAGCCACTCCGGCGACCAACTGGGCCGCGGAGGGCATCTCGGAGGCGCGGGGGACGAGCCAAAGCTCTTGGTGGAGTGGGTTGAGCTCGGGGCGGCCGGAATCGGCGCCGGCGCCGGCGACGACCTAGGCGGCCGCCGGAGCTCGGGCGAGCTCGGGCTCGACGCTGCGGTGCACTAGAGGAGAAACGGAAGGGCGCTGCGGGCTCTCGGGAGGCGGCGAACTTGGTGGCGTGGTCGAGGCGCAAGCTGGGGTGGCCACAGCCTGGCGGGCGCGCCATGGCCGGCGTGAGGAACTTTCGGGCTTCTTCGAATCAGCGACTACGGTGAGAAATAGGCCACGGGGTGAGGGGGAAGGTGACCGGGAGCTCACGTGGAGTCGGTAGGGCGGCTCAGCAAGCTCGGGGATGTCCG
This sequence comes from Aegilops bicornis, assembly GCA_021605145.1. NCBI lineage: Eukaryota > Viridiplantae > Streptophyta > Magnoliopsida > Poales > Poaceae > Aegilops > Aegilops bicornis. The sequence continues at coordinate 751,110,728 of CM038675.1, forward strand.
GACGGCGGCGGAATCACGACGGCGATCCTCGGTGGCCGAGAATGGGGAAGACGGCGTGGGCGGCGATGCAGGGCTCCCCCGGTCGCGTGTGACGGCGGGGAGGGCGAGGGTGGCACGGCGGAGCTCTTGAGCTGGTCGGGGAAGCAAGGGGGAGGCGGTGGCCGCGGTGAACGGCGATGGTGGCGACGGGGCCGCTCGGTGGTGTGCGCGAGAGGGAAGCAGAGGAGGGAATGGGGTCCAGGGAGAGAGGGGAGAGGACGAGGGGGGGTCGGGGAGGCGCGTGGCGTCTCTGGGGCGTCGAGGAGGAGCCAGGCAGGCTGGGAGGGAGGAGGTGGAGGCTTGGCGTGGCGCGTCGACACGCCTCGCCCTCTTGGCGGAGGTTGAAGACGGTGGGGAGTTGGGCTGGGCCTCAGCCACAGTGCTGGGCCAGATGGGGCGCTAGGTGGGCTGCAGGTAAGTGGCCAGGTACGTGGCTGGGCTTCTCTCTTTATTTCCGTTTTCTATTTTCTTTGCCTCTGTTTTGATTTAGTTTAGCACCAAATCATTTAAATAAATCCTGAAAATAATTGTGGGCATTAACTGAATTATTACGGAGGCCCTTAACTATTTTTTCAGAATTGTTGGAGCATTTAAAAATATTAATAGTATTTAAATGCCCCAATTCAAATACAATATGGTTTATTCAAAAATCCAAAAATGTCTTGGAAAAATATCCATCATCTCTGGATATGGTTTTCACCCTTTTCCATTAATCGTGAACATTTTTGCAAACCAATTTGGGTTCTTTGAAAATATTTTGAAGTTGAACCTATTTGCATTGTTTTAGTGCTAGGGCTTGGTCATCCCCATTTCAAATTTCATGAAAATTAAACATGATGACATGAATGCCTTAATGCAACTAATGTCAAACAATTCTAGGGCTGTGACAAACGGTGCCTGGTTTCAAATCGCTGACGAACTCAACAGCCCGGGCAGGGGGTATCCCTGGAAGTTCTTCTGGAAATACGTCTTGGAAGTCGCGAACAACTGGAATCTTTTCAATTCCCTCAAGAGGTGCTGCGTTCAACGCATTCAAAGCATAAAGTCGTGCTTCAGCGTCCTGAACAAGCTGAGCATGGTAGCTTACTATTTCATTGGAAGGATGTAGGAGGTGAACAACCTTGGTGGCGCAAACGATAGAGGCAGTATGCGCTTTCAACCATTCCATTCCCAGGATGGGGTCAATATTGGAAGACTCCAGAATAATGGGAGAAACAAGGAACTCCAGCCCTTCAATCTCAACGGGAACGTCGCGGCCAATCATGGTAGTTTGACATCGGCCATGAAGTGCATACTACTATCGGGGTGTTCATGGCCTCGCATCGAATGTCGTGTGTGTATACAAACCTTTCTGACATAAATGAATGTGATGCTCCTGAATCAAACAAAACAGAAGCTTGTACTGAATTAACAAGGAGAGTACCTATCACAGTGGCAGGATGGTCTTGAGCTTCATTCAGATCAACATGATTAGCCTGACCACGACCATAAGGTGCAGCATTGTTGTTATGGGGCTGATTATTACGGTCGATTGAAGGCGAGCGGCTGATTCTGATTACGAGGGCATTTCTGGAGCGGTAACACAGGAAGGCGACACTTGAAGCATAGACCATCATTGGGATTGGGAGCGAAGCTTGGGGTGGTACAGCCCGTAGAACTGCCTCTCTGCGGTGGAGGAGGCAGACGAGGTGCAACGTAGGACTGTCTTGGTGCAGGTGCAGTTGGACGATACATGCTGTGGGGAATCCATATCCGACGCTTCTGCGCTGACGGGCCCGAAGATGAGCCAACGTCGCGACTACGCCTAAGGGATCCCTGGTGTTCCTGAAGACCAGTCTCAACCTGAATAGCCTTGTTCACCAAGGTGGCAAAGTCGGCAAAGTCATGAACGAGCAATGCTAGTTTTATATCAGGGTGAAGTCCATCACGAAACTTCTCTTGCTTATGAGCATCAGTTGCAATGTCTTCTTCAGCATAACGTGACAAGTCCAGAAATTACCGTTGATAAGCATCTACAGACTTGTTGCCTGGGATGAGGTTGCGGAACTCTCGCTTCTTCCTGTCCATGGTTCCCTGAGGAATGAAAGCAGACACGGAAGGCAGCTTGGAAATCCGGCCAAGTAATGACCGTTCCAGCAGGTAGAATGCCTGTGGCTGTCCCACCATTGAGCAGCGGGACCCTTCAGAAAGAAAGATGCAAAGGTGACATAGCTGGCAGGGGCCACACTAGCAGACTCCATTTCATACGTGATGTCGCGGAGCCAGTCATCAGCATCAAGGGGTTGAGTTGAGCTGCGGTAGATAGTTGGGTTGAGGCGCATGAAGTCCTGCAGAGTTACTGGGGTTGGCTGTTGATTCATGTTCGGACGAGGAAACTGAGCCATCATTCCTTCCATGAACTGGCGGTTCAGCTCAAATTGTTGCATCATTCCAGCAAAGAATTCGGCGGTGGTGGATCATTGGCACCACGGCCACGACCAGCGGGTCTAACCATCCTGCTAACATGTAACAGGGGGTAGTTCAGCATTGAGCATTTGCAAAGACAAGGATCATTCATGATGAAACATGCATAAGGAAAGATGTACGATGGATTCCACTTCGTAGTCAACACGACAGGTGTGTGTACTATTCAAGACGCTATTCTAAGGAATAACTATGGCTTTATCCAACTTTGGGGTGAATGTGGTCACGGGATCCTAATGTTAGTAAATTCGTTTAACCCGAGTAGAAGAGAGTTCAGAGTCCCAGAGTATAGACGAGGAGTAAAAGATGCTAATACCACACAATGGCGACGTGGGACCGTAAACACACAACCAATGTTAGTAAAAGTTTTTCGGTGACTAGACTCAACTTCGGCCAAGGAGTTGGAAAAGGGGGCTACCTACAGGCAGTTGGCTCTGATACCAACTTGTGATGCCCTCGGTTCAGTCGTACACTAATCATGCACGCAAATGTGTACGATCAAGATCAAGGACTCACGGGAAGATATCACAACACAACTCTAGACACAAATCAAAATAATACAAGCTTTATATTACAAACCAGGGGCCTCGAGGGCTCGAATACATAAGCTCGAATACACAAGAGTCAGTGAAAGCAACATTATCTGAGTACAAACATGAGTTAGACAAGTTTTCCTTAAGAAGGCTAGCACAAAAGCAACATCGATCGAAAAGGCAAGGCCTCCTGCTGGAGCCTCCTAACTACTCCACGGTCATCGGCGGCCTCCACGTAGTAGTAAGCATCGGCGGTGGCATCTGGCTCTGGGCTCCGTCACCTGGTTGCATCAACCTGAAAGAAGAAGAAATGGGGAAAAGGGGTAGCAAAGCAACCGTGAGTACTCATCCAAAGTACTTGCAAGCAAGGATCTACACTACATATGCAACATTATCAAAGGAAGGCTGTATATGTGGACTGGGCTGCAGAATTGCCAGAATAGAGAGAAGGCCTAGTCCTATCGAAGACTAGCATCTTCTGGAAACCACATCTTGCAGCAACCGGAAGGAGTAGAGTAGCATAAAGTAAAGTAGTAGTAATATTATCAACCTCGGCCAGAGATCCTTTCTGGACTCCCTGCGAGAAAGATATCCCAGAGCCATACTATCCAGTTATCATCACAATCCATTCCTCATCACCATCCAATTCTCATCACAAGTATCCAGTTCTAGTTGTATCGATCGGGATACAACTCCAAGTGTCCGTTACCGTAGGACATGCTATCGATAGATGTTTTCTTCCCTGCAGGGTGCACCAACTTACCCACCACGCCGCTTAACTCCGGCGGACACACTTTCCGGTCGTGCCCGGCCTCGGCCAAACAATACGCCGCAACCCGACCTAGGCTTAATAGAGAGGCCAGCACGCGGACTAAACCTATGCCCCGAGGGTCATGGGCCATCTCCCGGGAACTCCTGCACGTTATGCGTCGCGGCCGGTGAGCGACGTAGCTACCTCCTTCAACAAGGCAGGCGCCACGCAGGTCCAACCCGGCGCGCGGCACTCGATCCTCGGCGTCTATTAAGCTTCGGCTGATGTATCTGACCTTGAACGCCCATACTATGCACACGTGATGGTTAGTGCTATCGGGCCGAGGCTCCTCGGATCAAATATCCAAATCGTAGTGGATTAGGAGCAGCGTGGTAACAAGCGAGACTCACGAAAGATGTGACCCCGTTGCCCCGTCTCGAGGACTTGCGGCAAGGGCTAGGAATGCCCGGCCACGCCTCGTAATTATCTCGCGGGCACCCTCCAGGTCAACCCGTCTCCACATCACTCGCAATTAAGCACGTGCGGGTACCCCTCAGGGTCGACCCGTCTTTCCAAGTAGCAGTGGTAAAGTCCAAGTAACCGTGTGTGCAAACATCAAGGGGAGAACCCGAGGAATTACCCCCGATGAATTCCACTAGATGTAATCATCAGGGTGAACGTAAGAGGAATCACCCTCGAGGTTCACACTTGAGGGGTTGCACGACAGAGTCGTATCGGAAGTGGTTAAGGAGGAAATCACCCTCGATGACCACGACCGAATAACTACACTCTGAGGTTAACATCAGAAGTGCTGATGAGGTCTCACCCTCGGTACTCGATAGTAACCCAATAGTGTCAAGCAACTAAGGGGAAGTGATGTGCGGTGTCGGGGCCTGGTCTTCGATCCCGTTGATCGGGTCTTCAATGATGAAGCAGGGGCAACAAGGACAAGGTGGGGTCACTGATGGGTCACTAACCAACCTATACTAAGCAGTTTAGGATAAGCAGGTAAGGAAACAACAGCAGATACAAAAGCAGGCTATGCATCAGAATAGGAGCAATCAATAACAGTAGCAAAATCTAATGCAAGCTTGAGAGAATGGAATGGGCGATATCGGGATGATCAAAGGGGGGGCTTGCCTGGTTGCTCACGGCAAGGAGAATTAAATCGTCGGCGTAGTCGATCACAGTGACATCGGTCTCGGGGTCTACCGAAGAGAAGAGGGGGAAGAAACAGTAAATATAAAGCAAACATAGCATCACAAAGCAGAACGTGGCAATATGTTGTGCCGGGAGTGACCTAACGTATGGCTACACGATAAAGGTGAAGGGGGGAAAATCAACCGGGAATGAATTCCCTGTTCCGAACCTGTGTTAGACAGATGAACCGGAGGGGGAAGTTTGCAGGTTTGCTATGCTAGGGACGTGTGGCAGACGAACGGACCGCGTATCCGGATTCGTCTCGAAATTCTGAGCAACTTTCATGTAGAAAACTTTTTCATCCGAGCAACGGATTATTATCTATGATTTTTCAAAGATTTAAACAATTCCTGAAATCATTATTAATTCGGAAAAAGGTGACATATCTATGTGCACCCGGCAGAGTGTACACAGCAGGGTCACTAGAGGATGACAGTGGGTCCAGGGGGTCCCAGTTGACTTAGTCAACAGTGCAGTCAACAGTCAACTGTTTGACTGTTGACTGGTCAAAACTGTAGATGAGGCCTAGATGTCATACACACATATCTTGCATTTTCTTTTTAAGTGGATATTTAGAGGGGGGGTCCACCTGTCATTTGCACTATACGTAACCACTGATTAGATTAACTAGTAGGAGTACTAATTAGCTAACGGAGAGCCGGCCAGCCACCACACACACAGAATACACGCACGCACACACAGTTCTGTTTTTTTTTTTGCTAACAAAAGATAGCCTTTTGTGATTTTCATAGGATTTATTCCATGCATCAAATGGATTTGGTCCAGTGGGGTAAAATGGAGTTTGTCAAGTAGACTACCTACTCATATTATTTTTACCACTGTTAGCAGTTGTTAAGCTGCTGATTAGAGGCTACCAAGGGAGCTAGTCCGTGTAATATTCGCAAAGCAAGCCATATAGCTACACTAATTAGCAGCAGCAGTAGATTCAGCAGAGCAGCATCGGCATGCACATGAGTTGGGCGCAGGGCGCGGCGCTGCACGGCGCGAGCCTGGGCCGCTGAGCGACGCAGGGTGAGGGGCTGATGCAGGCCGCGGTTGCAGGGCGGCTGGATGCAGGGCCGGGCGCGGCGGCTCACAGGGGCGTCCGGGAGCGCGACAACGCCTGGGCGGACCCATGCGTCGAGGTGCAGCCGGACGCAAGGCAGGCCGCGACCAAGAGCGGCTGCGGGCGCGCTGCGAGGAGCAGGGGCACGGGGATGGGCAGGCGAGCCTGCGCTCGGACGTAAAGCGTCGGCCATGGCGGCCAGGCTCATGAGGACGACGATACGGCGACGAATCGAGCAAGGAAAAGAGGGGGATGGGGAAAGGATCTCACAACGGGGCGGATGGAGTTCTCGGGGAGGCCGTGGAGGACGGGACGACGTAGATCGACGGCGAGGACGCGGCGGCCGTAGCTGAGGAAGAAGGTGCAGACGACGTGGTGGCGACCTCCCAGCTCCGATCCGGAGTTGTAGTCGATGAAGGCAGCTCCCGCGGGGCTTCTGGACATGCAGAGGTGGCTAGGGGCGCACGGTGGCCACGGCGGTCGTCGACAACGGCGACGACGGCGCTGGGGCGAGCGGATCTGAAGGGGGAAGGAGGTGGATCTGAGGGGCGAGGGAGAGAGAGAGAGGGGGGGGGGCAAGTGGGCGAGTGGGAGGCGAGGGGTCCGAGGCGTCGGGGCGGCCTTATCCCCTCCCGTCGACGGCGAGGTGGTTCGGCGGCGACGGGTGCGCTCTGCCTCGCCCAGTCGGAGGAACAGGAGGGAGGCGCGCTTCGGGGAGCTGGACCGGCCAGGCTGGTTGAGGTCGGCCGGCCTGCTGGGATGCGCCGAAGCCCAAGGGGAGGACAGGGGCTCTCCCACCCCTTCTTCTTTCCTTTTTTTTGTTTTTTCTTTTCCAGCAGCTTTTGCATTTTCTTTTTGCCACAATTGATTTTGCAAAATTATGCCACTGGCCAAAACAATCTTAAAGAATTAAAGTGCACTGCCTCAAAAAGGTTGGGAGGCTTTTGGAATAGTTGCCAATTTTATAAATTAAAAAGGGCATTTAATTTATTGCTTAGGTCACTGCTTTAAGTAGCTTAGGCCACTTAAACCTTTTGCAAAAATGTTGGTTCACCACCAATATAACATGTGGATTATTTGGCACATGATGAACATTTTTGTGTTCATGTCTGAGCATTTTGAATTTCACTCATAACTTTAAATTGAATTCAATTGGAATTTAATAGAGAAAGGAGACAATGATGATCGAACACTTTTTTAGCAAAATGAATAACTTAACCCCAGGGGTTACTGTAGCATCATTACACCGGGGGTGTTACAGACCTGCGAACCCATTATCGCATCGTGCATTTCTTAGTGAGTTGAATAATGGTTCCATGAATGTGGGACACCGGTTCTTCACATAGTCTATATTCGGTTCCCTTCCTATCAAAGACGGTTCTTCCCTCATAGTTTTGACGGTTCTTCATAGCGACCCGCGAACCCATTATCGCGACATGTGTTTTTTGAGTGGGTTCAACAATGGGCCCATGAATGTGGGACACCCGATCCTCACAAAAGTCTATTTTTGTTTCCCTTCCCGTCGAAGACGGTTCTTTCCCTCGTAGTTTTGGTGGTTCTTGTGGCAAAAGTCAAAATTGAGGAGGTGTCACTAGCTCTCCCGCTTCCAATTGATGTTAGATATGACGCTAAGCAATGAGTGTTATTTGATCGCGATTTAGGATACATAGAAGTAGGACATTGTGTGCATTGTGGAACCCATTATCGCGTCATGCGTTTTTTAGTGCATTTAACAATGGTTCCATGAATGTTGGACACTGGTTTCTCACAAAGTCTATTTTTGGTTCCCTTTACATCAAAGATGGTTCTTCCCTTGTAGTTTTGTCTCCATCGAGCTTGATACGTTCATGGAAAGGAACTTATCCTTCTACATATTGCACGCAGATCCCCTGGTACCCATGCGGCGAGCCGAACTGATTTCATAAATCTTGTTCCTTGGTGTTCCACCCTCCATATTTCTGGTGGACTAAATACATGCGGGATTTCACGCCCATGACCCGGGGTGCGCTTGTTGTTTTTGGTGGTGACGACTCGAGACAGGGGTGGCGAAGATCATCTATATTGGGGGAGGGCATGTTGGTTTGTTTTACATCCGGACATGCCGAGGGGGGGGGGGTGGCTTTTTGGTTTCAGTGGTGGCGACTCGAGACTAGGGGGTGGGGCAAAGATCGCATATATGGTTGGGGGCGGGGGGCATGTTGATTTGTTTTTGAACCAGATAAGGCCTGGGGGGAGGGGGGCTTTGGAGCATGGGTGATGACCATAGGGGACGTAAAGGCTGTTCAACTAGCTCTGTGACGAGCAGTGCAAGAACATGTGGGTGGACACCATGTTTTTTGGTATACTAGTTTGAGGGATGGCGGAGCTTGGTTTGGCATGTTATCCTCATGGTTTCAGTACTGCACGAAATCCTCAAAACCAACGCTCATACATAGTTCGGAAAATTCATGCGGATTCATCAAAAAGCATGCCTTGGTTTATTATTAGGTTGGGTTGCTTAATAATAGGGGGTGAAACAAAAAGAAATCTCTTGCTATAAAAAGAAATCACCTTGCAGTCCGTCGCTCTGGTGCTCGTCGTCGCCTAGGATCGCCTTGCAGTCCGTTGCTCCGGTGATTGCTGCCGCTGGTGTGAGTGGAGAAGAGGGGAGGGAGAGCGGCGAGGGAAGGAAGTTGAGAGTAATTTATGTCGCAGCTAACACCTCGAGGCCACCTCCACGCGTACAACAGTCCATGCCCACATGCCTCAGGTTATAGCGCTCAGGCCTGACTCTGAAAAAAGGCCGATTCAACGGTCATCTAAGAGAGACCCGGATGGGCTTTAAGATTTGTGCGGGTCATCTTTTGAATGCGACCCAACCAACGAAATGACCTAATTTCTTTCCGTGCGTCCGTAAGGGTAATGCGAACGACCAAACGCATCATATATTTGTTGTGGAGATCATGATGCATAGGATTCACAAATCGTCTGTCATATTGCTTGTGAAATATCTAGTCCTGCATGCTGACGTATACGTAAAACATCTAAGGCTGTAGCGACTTACTAGCTTAAGATAAGTGCTAGCTGTCCTAATAGAAAACTCTAGTGAGATGAGCTGCGTGTACTAGATAATGTACGTGTATGATGTAACTACTAGTGACTTCTAGTGTGAATGTGGTGACTGTACACGTTGCATGCCGTATGCTTCTATTTAAGGAGCTCCGACCCGTGGATGTAAACAAGCCATCAAGGCTCCAATCAATAAAAACCTCTAGTTCTGTGTACGTGAGCAACACCAGTGTATGTGTGAGTGCAAACGCTAGTCTATTCTTCCTGTGCTAGAACCGCAAGAGCACTTGCTCTGCCTCTGCTCCATTGATCTGTGAGGAGGAAGCTAGCTGGGAGTTTAGCTGATACTCAGGGAACCTGCCGGAAACGTGCCAGCTGTTTTTTTGCAGCTGCTGTGCGAAGGCTGCTCGCCTGACTTCGTGAAAAGACGCTAATCCCGGCCGGAGATACCTGTCTTGCTCACGGGCTGACGGTGAGCAGCTGTTCATCTTTTCCCCACAAGGCTTGGTTAATGGAGGACGATTGAAAATCTGGTCTGTGACACGGCATGGGGAGGCGATTGAAAATCTGGTCTGTGACACGCAAGGAGGCACCTGCGGTGGGAGACTCAGGTCACCGGCGCGAGCAGCGCGTTGAATGCCTTTTGACTTGAAATATCACGTGAATGCAGCTGCAAGCACAGGGGCACACCACCTTGATTCAAATAGTACTCCTAAGTCCTAACATATCCGTTATGAACAAAAAGAGTATTGTGAAGGCGAGTTTTGCTAGTTTAACAAAAGCTAGTGTGTTTCTCTCACCCACAAAAATTACTCCTCGTCCCCGCTCCTGCCGGAGTCCAGAAAAAGCACCCACCCACCATCACGCCGTTTGTTCCCAAAAATAAAAGCTTGAATGTAAGGAAGAGAGAACACAAAAACCACCCCCACATCGCGGCCTGATTCAGGGCCCATAGGACCTTCGTAATGGGCATGGAATGTCTCGAAAAAAACAGAAACAAAGGCACAAGAAAAGAAAACAAGAAAAGGTTCGAACCTTCCGAAAAAAGTTCTCCAAGGCCTTCCTGGAACCTCTTGGGCCGAAGGCCGGTGGTCCAAGCCTGCTGGACTACGCGCTTGACAGCCTAGTGCTGCCATCTTGCAGCCCATGTGGTCCACTTTCTCTAAAAGAGGAAATTAGCATCAAATGAACTATAAAGTGAAAATGCAAATGAGGTAAGTGGAGGGAACGAATCCCCACACGAATGAGCGCTTGTGATTGCAGCCGCGCCAGCGAAACTTTATATCTTGCTTTTTCCTATATATATATATAGGGATATAAATTTTTATTTAGCTTAATATGTGATTAGATTTTGATTAGGTTAATTTGGGATTAGGTGGAAGTGGTAGACAGGTATTCTTTTTATCTTGAATAGTATTTACTATTCAGCACTATTCACAATAGTGCTCCACTATTAAATACACTATTTGGAATAGTATTCCACTATTCACAACAATATTTAATTCAATATGATTACCTTCACGTTCTAACTTGATTATATATTTAATGCAGGATCTATTTAGAGGCTGGCGAGGCCAACAATTCGTCCGGTGATGTGCGCAAAGGTGTAAAATCCTACTCAGTACTCACCATATTTTTCATTATGTTGCATCAGATGTAGCTAGTTACGTTCACTTAGCAGTTTTAATTGCAAATTTATGGGTAAATTCATATCGTCTTCCCAGGCAGTTCCACACGAAGGAACACTTCTCTACGGCCACAAGGTTCTCATTCAAGCGCCACTCTGGGCTACACAGAGAACTACACACGCAGAGGTTTCTCCTATAGGATCCCTAGCATAAGAACTCGTCCCATAAATTCATAAGTAAAAATACCAAGTGAAACCAAGAAACTACATCATTTCAACAACATAATTTACATATGGCTTTCCCTTTCGGGAGTCCCCGAAGGATTACACAAACTAAAGAAAATTACCTTCTAAGTACCTTCTTGAGCCTTACAATGCTCTGGATATGGGGGCTCTTATTGCAGGATGAAACTACTACTACTACTACTGAGCAACGAGCTTGCTAGCTGGGTCGCAGCTCTTTGCTCTATCGGTGGCTGGTGGCTCTTCTCTGTCTGGTCTCCCTCTCTCTTTGCAGCAAGTGTCTCCTTTTATAGGCGAGAGAGCAGCTCTCTGGATGGCTTCCGGGAGAATGCACCTCTTATTTTATATGTAGTAGGGATGCATGCGTGTCCCTCTAGGTGATGGATAAGAGCGAGAGGATAGTGCCCGACAAACTTCAATCTTCAGGAATCTATCAAATCTTTGCTTTGTTCACGTGGGCATTGTCTCTCTGTGAATAATTGGCTGGCTCTTCTTTTCTTCTTCGCTTGCGCCGATGCACTTCTTCATGCCTTCAGATAGGTAGCTCTTCCTTAGGAATCCTTGTGTCAGTGTATGCGTACATACATGCCAAGGCTGCTTAAATATTCAACACTGCTTATTCATTTAATTTAACTTGATTAAATATTAGACATGGCTTATTATTATTATTATTATTATTATTATTATTATTTTTTTTTTTTTTTTTACAGGGGGTGTCCTCCCTGCCCATATAATTGATAATACCTTATCAATATTTAAAAGATCTATTATGAGAATTTCTATCAATATTCGGGTCGGGTATAGGTCCTCCGCGCCCGAAATACCAATAATATAGGGATATAAATTTTTATTTAGCTTAATATGTGATTAGATTTTGATTAGGTTAATTTGGGATTAGGTGGAAGTGGTAGACAGGTATTTTGCTACTTCGTTTAATGCTTGAGTATATTCAGTCATAAAATTATGAGATAATCAAAGTTTTAACCTCTTGCACCAACTTTTTAATTTCAAGTATATCTTGTCTTGTATCAGTGCGTGGGAGTGACTCTTTGCCTTTACTTAAGTAACGGCCTATTGACAACACTTCCTCTTTAATATAATCGTTATTCTTGCAAACTGTATTCTGTCTTGCTTTTGCTTCCTCTAGCTTATGTAAAGCTAGATCAATTTTATTATTCAAACCTGAATACTTATCCGCAAGTTTTTGGTATTCTTTAAATAAACTTTCAAATTTTTGGTCTAAGTTATCTTGTCTTTTCCCCAAGATATGTAAAAGTTATATATTAAATCGACGACTGTATTTAACTGGCTATGAGATGAATGCCGATATGCTCTTGAAGGATTTACTCTACACCTTATATTTAGATTTTCCTTAGTATTTATAACTTTACCTCGCTTAACTTCTAAGTTTAAATATTTTAACCTTTCAATGATTAAACGCTGGACCTGATACCAATAATATAGGGATATAAATTTTTATTTAGCTTAATATGTGATTAGATTTTGATTAGGTTAATTTGGGATTAGGTGGAAGTGGTAGACAGGTATTCTTTTTATCTTGAATAGTATTTACTATTCAGCACTATTCACAATAGTGCTCCACTATTAAATACACTATTTGGAATAGTATTCCACTATTCACAACAATATTTAATTCAATATGATTACCTTCACGTTCTAACTTGATTATATATTTAATGCAGGATCTATTTAGAGGCTGGCGAGGCCAACAATTAAATCGGCGATGTGCGCAAAGGTGTAAAATCCTACTCAGTACTCACCATATTTTTCATTATGTTGCATCAGATGTAGCTAATTACGTTCACTTAGCAGTTTTAATTGCAAATTTATGGGGTAAATTCCTATCGTCTTCCCAGGCAGTTCCAAGAAGGAACACTTCTCTCTGACCACAAGGTTCTCATTCAAACGCCACTCTGGGCTACAGAGAACTACACACGCAGAGGTTTGTCCTATAGGATCCCTAGCATAAGAACTCGTCCCATAAATTCATAAGTAAAAATACCAAGTGAAACCAAGAAACTACATCATTTCAACAACATAATTTACATATGGCTTTCCCTTTCGGGAGGCCCGAAGGATTACACAAACTAAAGAAAATTACCTTCTAACTACCTTCTTGAGCCTTACAATGCTCTGGATATGGTGGCTCTTATTGCAGGATGAAACTACTACTACTACTACTCTTGAGCAACGAGCTTGCTAGCTGGGTCGCAGCTCTTTGCTCTATCGGTGGCTGGTGGCTCTTCTCTGTCTCGTGTCCCTCTCTCTTTGCAGCAAGTGTCTCCTTTTATAGGCGAGAGAGCAGCTCTCTGGATGGCTTCCGGAGAATGCACCTCTTATTTTATATGTAGTAGGGATGCATGCGTGTCCCTCTAGGTGATGGATAAGGCGAGAGGATAGTGCCCGACAAACTTCAATCTTCAGGAATCTATCAAATCTTTGCTTTGTTCACGTGGGCATTGTCTCTCTGTGAATAATTGGCTGGCTCTTCTTTTCTTCTTCGCTTGCGTGATGCACTTCTTCATGCCTTCAGATAGGTAGCTCTTCCTTAGGAATCCTTGTGTCGGTGTATGCGTACATACATGCCAAGGCTGCTTAAATATTCAACACTGCTTATTCATTTAATTTAAATTTAATTTAACTTGATTAAATATTAGACATGGCTTATTATTATTATTATTATTATTATTTTTTTTTTTTTTACAGGGGGGTCCTCCCTGCCCATATAATTGATAATACCTTATCAATATTTAAAGGATCTATTATGGGAATTTCTATCAATATTCGGTCGGGTATAGGTCCTCCGCTACCAATAATTGATAGCAATATCAATATATGCAATTTGGGCTTTATTCAGGCGCTGCCCATGCCCTGCTATGTCCATATGATCCTCATCATTTAACAGATTGAAATCAAATTTTTCATCACATTCTTTCTTTATTTCTTCAAATTTTTCATCCATTTCTTGCCTTAATTCTTTTAATATTTCCTCCTTTAATTCTTTCTTTATTATCTTTGAAAATTCTTCAAACCTTTTATCCATTTCTTGATCCATGTATTCACTGTCTAAAGGGTCAAGCCCCTTTAGAAGGCATTCTTGGTATGTCTTATATTTTGGGGATTCTTCCTTCTTTATATTTTTTGAGCTTGATGCCTCCCCCTTTGTGGGAGTTGGTGAAGCAGGTATGCCTCTTTTCATTTGGATATAGTCTTTGGCCTTTGGGTCAATATAATAATCTGGTCCTAATACCTTTCTTGCCCAAAGTAAGGCCTCATCTATACTGTAATATCTTTTGAATGTTAAATCTCCTCCATTTCTTTTTGCATCTAGTTTTTCAATCATAATATTTTCCCATTCCAAATATATGCCAGGTTTATTTCCATCGAATATGAGATATAGAGTTTCTCCTTTTGGTATTTCAACTTTTGCTGGCTTTGGCACATTTTTGTTTAATTCATTAAAATATTCAGCCAAACTGTTGAGAATTGATAAAAAATACCCTTGTTCGTCTCTTTTACGAGCATATTGGAACCAAAAGTTATCCAATATGCATCTTTGGGCTTCATCGAGCTTAATATGGGATTTTGGCTTAAAATTGAATGTATTTGGCTGAAACATTTTCAGCCTATTTTCTTCTCCAAAGAAGAGATATTCATCCTTGTTGGCGAATAATCCTCTCTTCATTCCTGCAAATTTGATGCACGAGAAAATATATCAGGTAAGGTATTATCCTTCCCTTTAATATGCTCAAAAATAACTTTATAACCATTCCCAGCTATGGTGTCTTCAAATAAAACCCATCTTCTGGTTGAGCTTTTCTTACTATTAATTTTATTGTAATATCGGCATATGGCTTCACAGTCTGTTCGTACTGTAAATTCTTTAAATCCTAGATATAACCTAAATGCATTTATTGCATTTACCACTGCAAGAATTTCTCTATCAATATTATTTACCGTCTTTAATTTGTAACTTCCTGAAGCATATCTGCATATTTTTTCGTCTGCCTTTGGAGAGTATTTATTGGGCTTTTGTTTTAGTATCGCACCCCATCCTACCTTAGATGCATCTGTCTCAATAACAAAATAATTGTCTTCTAGAGGCAATTCTAGGGGTTTTAAATTCTTGACCTTTTCCTTGATGGCCTTTACTAATTTTATATCTTGAATTGAAGTATCTTTGACCATTTTTTCTTAATTTAGCATATAAAGGTCCTGCTAGCTTTGCTAAGTTATCTATATAGTTTCGCGTAGTTTACAATTCCTAAGAACTGTTGTAAAACCTTTTTATCACTCATATTATCAGGAAACTCTAGTATTTTCTTTGCAATATGTTCTTGTAGATATATCTTTCCTTCTCCTATTTCATGACCAAGAAAATTTATTTTCTCTTTGCAAATTTCCATCTTCTTTTTAGATAGTATGAGCCCATTTTGTTCTACCTTTCGAAAGAACACTTCAAGATGGGCTATATGCTCTTTTGTATGATTTTGAGAATACTAACAAATCATCTACGTATACTAATATAAATGCTTGATTCTCATTAAATATATTTTGCATCTTTCTTTGAAATAGTGCAGGTGCATTCTTTAGGCCTAATGGCATTACTAGCCATTCATAATGGCCTTGTGGACAAGTAAATGCTGTCCATGGAATAGATTCTTCAGCCATTTTACTTGCCAAAATCCTGCCTTTAAATCGAATTTAGAGAAATATTTACTTCCTTGTATTCTGTTAATCCATTCCTGCTTATTAGGTATGTTGTATGCATCGTCAACTGTATTATCATTAAGCCTTTTAAAATTAATTACCATTCTAGATTTACCTCTAACTTCTTGACATGATTTCTAACTATAAAAGCAGCAGATCGATGAGGGCTTACGCTTTCTCTTATAGCTTTTAACTTTAATAACTCTTCAATATGCATTTTGAACTCTTTGATATCTTTAGGAGTAGCTTCTATTGGTCCTGACTTAATTATATAATCTGGATTTATGATATTTATTTTGCAAACTATAGAGTTCTTATCCCAATGCTTCATTGGTATTTCTCCAATAATTTGTATGCTTTCTAGTCTTTGCACAATCTTATCTATATCCTTTTAGATTTTATATCTCTATACCAATTTGGAGAGAATGATTGCAACCCAATGCATTCTGTACATGTATTTTCTATATGATATTCTTCTATGGTCTCACTAAGTTCTTCGTCTTTCTGAATTCAAGGGGATCTGGACTTGTGCTATATTCATCATCTAAATTAGATATTTCTACATTTTGCAAGGACTTTCTTTGTTTTCGTACTTCAGATATGTATGGAACATTATCTTGATAAGGGATAAATGTTACACCCTCTTCATGTATGATTGTGGTTTGTAAAGATTGTTGTAAAAATCTTAACCCTATTATCATGTCATCATTTATTACTGACAAATCTCTTATTGTAATTTCATCTATTATATATTTTGTGCCATTTATGTAAGCTTCAATATTATATGCTAGCTGATTATGGATCTTCTTTATTCATGACATATCGGTAGATACTTCAGCTTTATTATCATCTATAGTTTCAACTATTTCGGGACATCTCATAAAATATTTATCATGGATGATATTCTTAGTGCAACCAGTATCTAATAGTGCCAGTATTTTATATGAAATATTTGGCTTGAACAATCTTAACTGGGATCCTTATTCCTAACACTTCTTTGAATGGTAATCGAACAATATATTTGTTTCCAAAACTAGTAATTGCATCTTTCAATTGTATTAATTTGTCTCCTTTTTTATCCCTTACTGTTATCATTTGCTCTTTCATTTCTGTGTTTTCTGGAACATTATCATTTTGATCTTTACTATTTTCTAACTCATCTTTAAGTTTTTCTAGCTCTGCTTCTAGCTTATTTATTCTATTTTCTAAATTTCTAACCCTCTGGATAATATTCGCTCTTCGGGTTCCAATTCTATCTCTTGTCTCCATTTTTGATTATTGGCTTTTAGACATGAGGCACATGCTTGTTTTAAACACAAGATACAAGTAAACCTATTATCTTGGCTTGGGTAATATATCTGAAAAGCACATTTTATGTTATAATCACCTTTTCCTCTAATCCAATCATGTTCACAATCTACTTGGTTCATCATTTCAATTTTTAAACCGGCTAAATCATCTATTAGGTCTATTTCATCTTCACTTGATTCATATTCGGAGCCTCATTTTCTACTTCATCTGTTTCTATAATTGAATATATTGACTCATCGTCTTTTATTTCATCATCACATACTAATATATTTTCATTAACGCTATCTATAATTAACACTCTCTCTTGCTCTTCATATTTGCTAGAGTATCTTTTCTGGTCTTTATTAGGGCAAGTTCTACTTAGATGATCTGGTGAGTTACATATGAAACACCTGCATGTTTTATCATAGGTTTTCTTAGGATTGTATCTTCTTACATTTCTTTTATGCAAGAATGGGGCTCTATTGTCTGATCTTCTTAAGAAATATCTTTTCTTTGTTCTAAAATTTCTATTATCTCTCCTTTGTGGTTTATAATATTTGTTTTTCCTATGCCTTTCTTCTCCATATGTAAGTGGTATTTGGACTATGTTATTGCAAAAGTTATAATCTGATTTCTTCATAGATCTTTGGGCTTGAATACTAGTACACACCTTTCTTAATTGTTTGAAAACAAATGTTACAGCTTGAGATATATTTACCACGTTTCCGCCGTTTCCTTTTTATATTCTTCAAATATTATTGACCCTAGGGGTCAGGCAACTTATTAAAATATCTTTCTACTACGCCTACATTAAAACCTTGTTTAGCAGTAGTAGCATTATACAAATAATGCTGGGAAAATTCTTTAATACCTTTCCAGCTAGTTAATGTTAATTTTTCTATTTCTCTTAACCTTTCATTTTGCAATGAGGTATGACCTAATTCTGGATCTTCTGCTATGATCATATTTGAGATAACATTACTTAAAGTTATTAGGGTTACTTCCTGCCCTTTTTAATTCTTCATATTGACTAGGGTATGATTCTACCCATTGTTCCCAAAGAACTTTTACAGATTCTCCTAAAAATGTTTCAAGATATGTTAACATATCTTCTACCTTAGTGCCTATGCTATACTGATTTTGTATATATTTTTGTACTATTAAACCTTTCCATATGCTAATTATATTCGGCCAATCTATTGGATCATGAGCTGCTAGGTTTAATATGGCACCATCATTTTTATAATTTTGAAATTGCACTGGTTTTTCAAAATCTCTTCTTTTAGTACCCATGTATCTATATTGTCCTGGGATATATGTAGGTTGATAATCATCTTTTTCTGGAGGCCATTGTCCAGCTGATCTGGTAGGTCTCTCTCTTTCTCCTTCTCTTTTTACAGACGATTCTCCATATCCCTTCTTCTTTTACCACTACTTTCTACTTCCATGGCTTCCATTGCATTGTCTAAATTATGTAGTCCCACATCATCTAGTGAGTTATAGAAATCACTATTTTGTTCTGAATCATCATACCTTTCATCTTCTAACCACATTTCTTTTATTAATTCCTCCTCTTCCTCATAACTTTCTAATAATAACTTATTATTGATATCCCATTGCTCTTCTTCACTAACAATTTCTTCTTTTGAATAATATTCTTATCTTTATTATTATTATTAATAGAATTTTTATTAATAATAGCATTTGCTTTTCTTTCTGCGGATGCTATAATTTTATCTTCCATCTGGAGCTACTAGTGGCAGACATTTTATGGTTTTTAGTTTCTTTAACCTTGCAAATTCTAATATGATAAATAGTTCTCTTTCTCTAATTTTTGGCCAATCCTTTGTCATAGAATGACTATATTCCCATTCAATATGCTTTAGCTTCTTTTCCCAATGAATTATTTCATCGTCTAAATTAGCCTTTTCCATACATTCAGATATACCTTTATTCTTATCATCATTAATTTCTGATTCTGACATAAATGATTCAGAGTCTTCTATTGATGCAGCTTTATAGTTCATAAATCGAATACTGCTACTTCCTTCACAATTTTGATAGCTTATGTAATTTTCAGGTTGCTTTAATTCTTTTTTCTCTATTAATTCTCCTATCTTCCATTCTTCTCCTGCTCTTTCTTGAGCCAATTTTAAGAGGATTCATAAATTTAATACCTTTTGATTGCATGCTATCAATTCGTCATTCACATTCACTCTATATCTGGAGCTACTTCTATTAGTGAGCCTTCCTATAAATTCTATGCTTACTAGCAAATTTGTTCCTTTAAAATCTTCATAACCTTTAGTTTGGAAACCAAAACTCATTTTTCAATAAATTCTTTTACAGGCATCATTAGGTCTGGAGCTATATAGGTTATTAATCTATTTTCATTCATGTCTCCTTCCAAAATCCTAATGCTGCTTTGTCTACTGATTCCCATCTTCTATCTAATAGAGTTATCAAAACCTTCGCACCTAATTTCTTCCTTGTCATACCTTTGACTCCTATGATATACATGCCTTGATGAATATATTTGTAACCACAATATTTTAGTTCATTTTCAATATTTTTGCTTACAATTCTTAAATCTACTGGATGTGTTAACACACTTAATTCTACTTCTCGAGATATTCTGTATAGACCACTCTTACTTTCAAACATTCCCATGTGGTATACTTGCTGGCTTTATTTTTCTCAGGGTATCTTTTTGATATCTTTCTAGATCTCTTTGTATATCTATAACTTCTTCAATGCTATCAATATCATCAGCTTTGCATGATAATCTATGCTTCATGGCGGAGGTCTTGAATCTTGCCTTACTAATTGGAGGGTTTTGTCTCTTCTAAGGAAGCCTTTAGATCGTCCATTTTTCTGAATTAATATTTCTAGTAGAGGCAACTATTCCAGATGATGATAACACAATTTCTTTGTTGCTTTGAACACTTTTAGCTTATCTAATACTTGAATTAGTAGTTGGATGATTGTGTTATTTTGTCTTATTATTACTTTGGAATCTTCCTTTGGGGAGTCGTGATCGGAGAATCCTACAGGAGGTGACAGGTATTTTGCTACTTCGTTTAATGCTTGAGTATATTCAGTCATAAAATTATGAGATAATCAAAGTTTTAACCTCTTGCACCAACTTTTTAATTTCAAGTATATCTTGTCTTGTATCAGTGCGTGGGAGTGACTCTTTGCCTTTACTTAAGTAACGGCCTATTGACAACACTTCCTCTTTAATATAATCGTTATTCTTGCAAACTGTATTCTGTCTTGCTTTTGCTTCCTCTAGCTTATGTAAAGCTAGATCAATTTTATTATTCAAACCTGAATACTTATCCATAAGTTTTGGTATTCTTTAAATAAACTTTCAAATTTTTGGTCTAAGTTATCTTGTCTTTTTCCCCAAGATATGTAAAAGTTATATATTAAATCGACGACTGTATTTAGCGGCTATGAGATGAATGCGGATATGCTCTTCAGAAGGATTTACTCTACACCTTATATTTAGATTTTCCTTAGTATTTATAACTTTACCTGCGCTAACTTCTAAGTTTAAATATTTTAACCTTTCAATGATTAAACGCTGGACCTGATACCAATAATATAGGGATATAAATTTTTATTTAGCTTAATATGTGATTAGATTTTGATTAGGTTAATTTGGGATTAGGTGGAAGTGGTAGACAGGTATTCTTTTTATCTTGAATAGTATTTACTATTCAGCACTATTCACAATAGTGCTCCACTATTAAATACACTATTTGGAATAGTATTCCACTATTCACAACAATATTTAATTCAATATGATTACCTTCACGTTCTAACTTGATTATATATTTAATGCAGGATCTATTTAGAGGCTGGCGAGGCCAACAATTCGTCCGGCGATGTGTAAAGGTGTAAAATCCTACTCAGTACTCACCATATTTTTCATTATGTTGCATCAGATGTAGCTAGTTACGTTCACTTAGCAGTTTTAATTGCAAATTTATGGGTTAAATTCCTATCGTCTTCCCAGGCAGTTCCACCGAAGGAACACTTCTCTCTGACCACAAGGTTCTCATTCAAGCATACTCTGGGCTACAGAGAGAACTACACACGCAGAGGTTTCTCCTATAGGATCCCTAGCATAAGAACTTCGTCCCATAAATTCATAAGTAAAAATACCAAGTGAAACCAAGAAACTACATCATTTCAACAACATAATTTACATATGGCTTTCCCTTTCGGGAGGCCCGAAGGATTACACAAACTAAAGAAAATTACCTTCTAACTACCTTCTTGAGCCTTACAATGCTCTGGATATGGTGGCTCTTATTGCAGGATGAAACTACTACTACTACTACTGAGCAACGAGCTTGCTAGCTGGGTCGCAGCTCTTTGCTCTATCGGTGGCTGGTGGCTCTTCTCTGTCTGGTCTCCCTCTCTCTTTGCAGCAAGTGTCTCCTTTTATAGGCGAGAGAGCAGCTCTCTGGATGGCTTCCGGGAGAATGCACCTCTTATTTTATATGTAGTAGGGATGCATGCGTGTCCCTCTAGGTGATGGATAAGGCGAGAGGATAGTGCCCGACAAACTTCAATCTTGAGGAATCTATCAAATCTTTGCTTTGTTCACGTGGGCATTGTCTCTCTGTGAATAATTGGCTGGCTCTTCTTTTCTTCTTCGCTTGCCAGCGATGCACTTCTTCATGCCTTCAGATAGGTAGCTCTTCCTTAGGAATCCTTGTGTCAGTGTATGCGTACATACATGCCAAGGCTGCTTAAATATTCAACACTGCTTATTCATTTAATTTAAATTTAATTTAACTTGATTAAATATTAGACATGGCTTATTATTATTATTATTATTATTATTATTATTATTTTTTTTTTTTACAGGGGGTGTCCTCCCTGCCCATATAATTGATAATACCTTATCAATATTTAAAAGATCTATTATGAGAATTTCTATCAATATTCGGGTCGGGTATAGGTCCTCCGCGCCCGAATAATTGATAGCAATAATATGTGATAATATCCTCTCTCTATATATATATATATATATATATATATACAGTGGCGCTAAAGCGAGCGTGAGCGCAAAAGCGCTTATCCTGTGCTCTGCCCGCTGCGTGTGCCGCTCGGCCGATCGGACAGGTTCTATTGCTAATCCTCGTAAAGCTCTATGCAGATAAACATAACAAAATTAAATGGGTTACTACATAGTCTGCCAACTTCTCCGCCCCAGAATTTAGTCATCCTGCTAATCCTAGTAAAACTTGTAGCAAACATGGTAACAAACTTAAATGGATTACTGACTCCCACACACTTCTCCGCTCCACAAAATAGCAACAAAAATTCCTTTTATATGTGTGCTCGTAAAACAATTATTACTATGTTATTGTATCAGTAGTGGTTCTTGTATCCAAATTGTTGTTCCAATTAATTGTAGTGAAAACAAAGGAAATAGGAAGATCGACATTTGATCTCATAAATGAGCACACCAATGGTAAATTTCAAAAACACTATACTTTCTAGTAATTTTTACAGTATATAAGTAATATTATACTCTGGTAACCCTCACATTATTATGGTAAAAACAAAGGAAAATATGTTCAGAGAAGTAAAAGAATTAGGTTGAGAGTTGTAATTGTTCAGGTACTATAGCAATCGTATTACAAAACAATGGAAGTAATTAAGGAGATGTTTGAGAGTATGGTAATTCAATTACTACAGTTCACAACTAGTCATTACTATAATTAGATGCTAGCATGAGGCAGTAATTTTTTTGGAACAAGTAGGTATGTAGTAATTGCATTACTATCAACCCCTTATGAACAACAGTGGTAAGTCATGGGCTATGCGGGTACAAACCAAAATTGGATGATGATTTTTTTTGTAATATAATACGTGATGATGGTAATTGAGTTACGACTCATGACGTGCAGATTGCCATTGCTTCCAAAAAGGTACATAGTAATTATATTACTATATTTCCCGTCTTTGGTTACTATTAATTTACCTCGATCGATGGTAATTGAGTTACGACTCATGACATGCAGGTTGTTATTGCTTTCAAAAAGGTAGGTAGTAATTACATTACTATATTTCCCATCTCTGGTTACTACCAATTTACCGTGTCGATCGGGGGCTGGTTGGTTCAGCGAGATTAGGAGCGGGGTTAGTTACGGACGCGATTCATAGTGCTCTGGCCGGAGCGTATTATAACCCCAATACACTCTCGCTCATTTTAGCAAGCCTATAATTGGAGCCGCCACCGCGCCCGCATGTCCGCCGGCCGCCGGCCGCCGGAGAAACCGCCTCCTCTCCCACGCTGGCAGCAGCTGGAAACCGCCGCCTCGCCAGTGATGCGCCACCACAGGGCTCTCAATCCCACTATAGCGATGGCCGACCATGGCCCCGATCGCGGATCCTGCTGCTGCGGTCAGAGCCACCTCCACCGGTTCCTTCATTGCAATCGACTTCCTGCTGCTTCTTCCCCCACTGCCGCAGCCATCCCCACGTCCAACCGCTGTCGCGACATTGACGGGAGGTCGAAGATATCTATTGGAGTGGTGGAGACGGGGGTGGGGGAGGGAGGAGCACGGTCCACGACGGAGGTTCGTCACGGTGACAGGGAAGAAGGCTGGTGGCAGGATCCGTCACGGCGGAGGTCCGTCATGCGTCATCTAGAAATTGGTTAACTCTCGAAGATCAAATTTTATAAATTGGAGATATGAAAGAAAACGATATAGGTACCATGAATTTTCCCGTTACTAAAAAGGATAACAAACAATAATTGGGTTTTCGTTGAAGTTCAAATACATAAATTTGAGTGGTTCTACGTTAAAATAAATAATTGAAAAAGCCCCAAGAAGTCCATATTAAAAAGATGGAGAAGTTCGATGATTATAGAAAGCTCAAATTCCTCGTTATTAAAGAATGGAAACAAGAAGTTCAAAAATAAAATAACAAGAAGTTCAATTTTGAAAAATAGAGCGCTTCAAAATTTCATAAAAAAGATTAAGAAATAAAACCAGGAAATCCAAATTTAAAAAGATGGAGAAGTTCAATGATTATAGAAAACTCAGATTTTCCTCGTTATTAAAGAATGGAAACAAGAAGTTCAACTTTTAAAAAATAGAGCACTTCAAAATTTCATAGAAAATAAATAAGAAATAAAACAAGGAAGTCCAAATTAAAAAGATGCAGAAGTTTGATGATTATAGAAAACTCAGATTTATCTCGTTATTAAAGAATGAAAACAAGAAGTTCAAAAATAAAGTAACTTCTAAAAAAGTTGTTGCTAGAAGTTCAAGTGCTCTGTCCGGGGAAGTTCAAAAAATTCTTGTGAGAGAGGTTGAACAAAAATACATGACAGAAGTTCAATATCAAAATAGTGGGAAATTCAACTACTACACGAAATGTGTTTCAGATAGGAAAATAAGAATAAAAACAAAAGGCTTAAAAGATTTTCTTGCTAGAAGTTCACGTGCTACTCCCGGTGAAGTTCGAGATCTCTTGTGTGAGACGTCCGACCTTCAGTTACATGTAAAAAACAGGCAAAAAATACGTTGTTTTACGCATTCAAAAATATATATTGAACCGTTGCGAGTATGAAAAACTCATCAACACAAAAAGTTGCGTGTTTTTAATAGCTTTCCATCGTTATATCATTTGCTCAATTATGGTAAGTAGTTTGAGAATTACGGGCAAAAAACATCACGTCAAAAAACAGAGTGAAGTTCAAACAGACATGCTCCAGAAGTTCAACTACTTCACGCAGTGCATTTCCGTTCACGATGAATGCAGAAATCATGATCTCGCCATTCTCTAATTTACCTTGAAACGACGGTAATATCATTTGTGTAAGTTCAAGTCCTTGGTCGGAGAAAGTTAAAAAAATTATTGTGAGAGATGTTTGTACAAAAGGAATATTATTTGTGTAACACTTACGAATGGATGAGAAATTTACAAACAAAAATACGTCCCGGAAGTTCAATGTGAAAACAGAAGGAAGTTCAACTACTATACATTCACGTAGAAAATTTCATATATAAAAATAAAAAAGAGAACTTCAAACAGGTTGATAGTAAAAAAATTTATGTTTCTATTTTTTATGATTACCTCATTTCTGGAAAAATATGAAAAACAGAAAAAGGCCGATACTAAAAAAACAAAGAAGTTCAAATTAAAATAACACGATAGTTTGATGTTTATATAATAAGAAGAAAACTAGCGTCATCTAGAAATTGGTTAACTCTCGAAGTTCAAATTTTATAAATTGGAGATATGAAAGAAAACAATATAGGTACCATGAATTTTCCCGTTACAAAAAAGGATAACAAACAATAATTGGGTTTTCGTTGAAGTTGAAATACATAAATGTGAGTGGTTCTACGTTAAAATGAATAATTGAAAAAGCCCCAAGAAGTCCATATTAAAAAGATGGAGAAGTTCGATGATTATAGAAAGCTCAGATTCCTCGTTATTAAAGAATGGAAACAAGAAGTTCAAAAATAAAATAACAAGAAGTTCAATTTTTAAAAATAGAGCGCTTCAAAATTTCATAAAAAAGATTAAGCAATAAAACCAGGAAGTCCAAATTTAAAAAGATGGAGAAGTTCAATGATTATAGAAAACTCAGATTTTCCTCGTTATTAAAGAATGGAAACAAGAAGTTCAACTTTTAAAAAATAGAGCACTTCAAAATTTCATAGAAAATAATTAAGAAATAAAACAAGGAAGTCCAAATTAAAAAGATGCAGAAGTTTGATGATTATAGAAAACGCGGATTTATCTCGTTATTAAAGAATGAAAACAGGAAGTTCAAAAATAAAGTAACTTCTAAAAAATTTGTTGCTAGAAGTTCAAGTGCTCTGTCCGGGGAAGATCAAAAAATTCTTGTGAGAGAGGTTGAACAAAAATACATGACAGAAGTTCAAGATGAAAATAGCGGGAAGTTCAACTACTACACGAAATGCGTTTCAGATAGGAAAATAAGAATAGAAAACAAAAAGCTTAAAAGATTTTGTTGCTAGAAGTTCACGTGCTACTCCCGGTGAAGTTCGAGATCTCTAGTGTGAGACGTCCGACCTTCAGTTACATGTAAAAAACAGGCAAAAAGGACGTTGTTTTACGCATTCGAAAATATATTTTGAACTGTTGCGAGTATGAAAAAGTCATCAACCCAAAAAAGTTGCGTGTTTTTAATAGCTTTCCATCTGTATATCATTATTTCAATTACGGTAAGTGGTTTGAGAATTACGGGCGAAAAACATCACGTCAAAAAACAGAGTGAAGTTCAAACAGACATGCTCCAGAAGTTCAACTACTTCACGCAGTGCATTTCCGTTCACGATGAACGCAGAAATCATGATCTCGCCATTTTCTAATTTACCTCGAAACGACGGTAATATCTTTTGTGTAAGTTCAAGTCCTTGGTCGGAGAAAGTTAAAAAAATTATTATGAGAGACGTTTGTACAAAAGGAATATTATTTGTGTAACACTTACGAATGGATGACAAAATTACAAACAAAAATACGTCCCAGAAGTTCAACGTGAAAACAGAAGGAAGTTCAACTACTACGCTAAATGAATTTCAGATGAAAATCTTTCAAAATTGTCGTGAGTATGAAAAAATGATCAACACGGGAAAGTTGCGTGTTTGCAGCAGCTTTCCATCGGTATATCACCCGCTTAATTCCCATGAGTGGGATGGAGAGCTACGAGCAGTGGATGAAGATCTACGAGCAAAAAAATCACGTGAAAAACAGAGTGAAGTATAGGTACACGCACCGAGAAGTTCAGGTTCGTCACGCGGTGCATTTTCGAAGAATCTGTTTCGCGGTAGAGGCAGAAAGAATGATCCCGCCGTTTTAGTAATTACTTGAAAACGGCTAGGAATCAGAGAAAACCATCAACATGAAATTTTTTTGCATTTTTCGTAGCTTTTGGACGGTATATTATTTGCCCAATTCCGATAAAGTTTCTAGAAATTACAGTAAAAATACGTTTTTCGCCATTTTCGAAACTGACTTAAAACCATAAAGAATTGTGAGAAACAATACATACCAAAAAGTTTCGAATTTGTTCAAGCTTTCCAAGGCCATATCATTTGCTGCATTGGGACGCACGGTTAAAAAATTAGCTCAAAAATACGAACTCGGTAGGACTTGGACTATTTTCTAAATTACTCTTAAATCATTCAAAATTAGAAAAAAAAACTTTCAAAATGAAAAAGTAGCGCATTTTCATAAGCTTTCCAACGCCATATCATATGCCTCCATTGGATTATCTGTTTAGAAATTACATCGAAAAAACGAACTCGGCTTTTTGGTTTACGAAATTTTACGTTTTTTCAAATTACTGTTTAACCATAGGGAATTATAAAAAACTTTCAACATGTGGAAGGAGTGGTTTTGAAGCAGCTTTTCAACGCCATATTATATGCCTCATTTCGATAAACGGTTTAGAAATGCGATCGAAATTCCATTTCACGTTTTTTGTGTGAAGAGAAAACGGTTTTCGAAACTGCTCTTAAACCGCTTACATTTTGCGAAAATTTTAACTTGGGTCATCGTGTCCATAGCTTTCCAACGGTATATCGCAAGCCCTATTTGGGCAATGTTGCGGGAAGTTCAACCTAGCATAGGGGAAAGTTCAGGTCGAACAACTCAGGGACTAAAATCGCAAAAAACACGAGTTCTTCAGGACCCGACTGCAAAATCCGCCTATGAGCGAGATTCCTATCTAAAATGAGTATTTAGTTGCTAAAATCGTTTGAAGATTACACTTACATCACATGGAACCCGACTAACCAGAAAAACTCGCCGTTGCGAAGATAACCCGAAGGTCGGGTTCGTACAGAGAGAAGTTCAGGCGCGTTACTCAGGCAGTTCAGGTTTGATCAGAATATTATTCTGATCCCGTGATCGAATAGTGTTTATGTTTATGTATATATATATATATATATATATATATATATATATATATATATATATATATATATATATATAGGTGATCTAGATCAATACCGCCTTTCTCTTTAGGATCGGTCTAGCGGCGGTAATTTGTTCGCTACCCATTGCGAGCGGCCGGCCTAAAACATGAAGTTTTGATATTCATATTAAACATGTTCGGCGTTTTACATAAATTATTAAAAAATTAAGGGGCGAAGAAGCCGATCAGCGCGGCGAAGTCGCCGAGGTCGCTGCCGTCCTCGTCGTCGGCGGCGGCCTTCTCCTTCTTGATGGCGCGGCCGCCCCTGCTGGACCCCTGCCCGGCATCTCCATGGCGGACCGGCGGTGGCGGCGCGTCGTTGTCGTTGTCGTCGAGGACGATGATGCCCCCGTCGTCCCGACCACGGCGACGAGC
This sequence comes from Aegilops bicornis, assembly GCA_021605145.1. Classification (NCBI taxonomy): domain Eukaryota; kingdom Viridiplantae; phylum Streptophyta; class Magnoliopsida; order Poales; family Poaceae; genus Aegilops; species Aegilops bicornis. Next base: position 751,139,084 of record CM038675.1, read on the forward strand.
TGCGAACTACACTAAGGCGGCGCACTGGCGCTTCCTTCCGTGCTCGCAGCCGCCGTCATGCGCGCTTCCTTCAGGTTTCGCTGGGCCGTCGGGCTTGACGGCGGCGAGTCCCGGATCCGTCTTCGTCTTGACGAAACGCGGAGGAGCCAAGGAGGAGGCACGCCGGCCGCCCTCGTTAATGACGATGCTGGCGCGGCGGGTGCGCCAGCCGAGTGGTGTCTCCGCAGCGGGCTCTGCCTTGACGCCGAGGAGCGCCGGCGAGCCGAAAGAGTGGGAGGAGGAGCGGGAGGAGGATGAAGAGTGGGAGGAGGAGCCACTGAACCTCCTGGGCACCCAAGGCCCGGTGCTCCGGCGAGGGGCCGGCATGGCGGCTGCCGCGGCGGGTTGTTGCCGCCCTCGAGGTGCGCCATCACCTCGTGCAGGGTTCGGCGGGGGACGCCCCACCAGAGGCGGCGCCCGTCGCTGTTCTTCACGCCGCTGACCACCGGCGCCACGTTCGTGGACGCCAGCCGCTGCGCCTACCGCCGCTGGAAGTAGTTCGCCAACGTGGCGTTGTTGTTGGCGGCGTACTGGGGCAGGGCGCGCTGCTCCTCTGACAAGGACGACCGCACGCGGTCGACCTCGGCGGCGAAGAAGCCAGGGCGCGCGTCGACGTCGGGCAAGGGGGGATGGGGACGCCGCCGTTGCTGAGCTTCCACCCTGTCGGCCCGACGCGCAGGTCCGGTGGCGCCGGGATGTTCGCCTCGAAGAGCAGCCACGATTCGCACTCCTGGAGAGAGTGGCAGCCAAAGCCGTTGGCCGCCGCGGCGTCGCCGGGGAAGCGTTCCACCATGGAGAGAAGGAGGGGAAGGGTAGGGAAGGGAGAGCGGCACTGCTCGGCGGCGGATGGGAGGGACGGCGGCTGGTTTGGGCTTGGCGGACTGGGTGGCTAGTGGCGAGGGAAACCTCTGGTTTTTATAGCCCCAGGCGCCGTGTGAACTGAAGGAAATATGCCCTAGAGGCAATAATAAAGTTATTATTTATTTCCTTATTTCATGATAAATGTTTATTATTCATGCTAGAATTGTATTAACCGGAAACATAATACTTGTGTGAATACATAGACAAGCAGTGTCACTAGTATGCCTCTACTTGACTAGCTCGCTGATCAAAGATGGTTAAGTTTCCTAGCCATAGACATGAGTTGTCATTTGATTAACTGGATCACATCATTAGGAGAATGATGTGACTGACTTGACCCATTCCGTTAGCTTAGCACCCGATCGTTTAGTATGTTGCTATTGCTTTCTTCATGACTTATACATGTTCCTATGACTATGAGATTATGCAACTCCCGTTTATTGGAGGAACACTTTGTGTGCTACCAAACGTCACAACGTAACTAGGTGATTATAAAGGTGATCTATAGGTGTCTCTGAAGGTACTTGTTGGGTTGGCGTATTTCGAGATTAGGATTTGTCACTCCAATTGTCGGAGAGGTATCTCTGGGCCCTCTCGGTAATGCACATCACTTAAGCCTTGCTAGCATTGCAACTAATGAGTTAGTTGTCGGATGATGTATTACGGAACGAGTAAAGATACTTGCCGGTAACGAGATTGAATTAGGTATTGAGATACCGACGATCGAATCGCGGGCAAGTAACATACCGATGACAAAGGGAACAAACGTATGTTGTTATGCGGTCTGACCGATAAAGATCTTCGTAGAATATGTGGGAGCCAATATGAGCATCCAGGTTCCGCTATTGGTTATTGACTAGAGACATGTCTCGGTCATGTCTACATAGTTCTCGAACCCGTACGGTCCGCACGCTTAACGTTACGATGACAGTTATATTATGAGTTTATATGTTTTGATGTGCCGAAGGTTGTTCGGAGTCCCGGATGTAATCACTGACGTGAAGAGGTGTCTCAAAATGGTCGAGACATGAAGATTGATATATTGGAAGCCTATGTTTGGATATCGGAAGTGTTCCGGGTGAAATCGGGATTTTACCGGAGTACCGGGAGGTTACCGGAACCCCCCGGGAGGTAAATGGGCCTTAGTGGGCTTTTACGGAGAAGAGGAGAGGCGTCTAGGGCTGGGCCGCGCCCCCCTCTCCCCTAGTCCGAATAGGACAAGGAGAGGGGGGCGGCGCCCCCCCTTCCTTCTCTCCCTCCTCTTTCCCCCTCCCGAATCCTATTCCAACTAGGAAAGGGGGGGAGTCCTACTCCCGGTGGGAGCTCTTGGCGTGCCCTCTCCCTGGCCGGCCGCACCCTCCCTTGCTCCTTTATATACGGGGGCAGGGGGCACCCCATAGACACAACAATTGATCTGTTTTATCTTTTAGCCGTGTGCGGTGCCCCCCTCCACGATAGTGTTGGGGAACATAGTAATTTCAAAAAAATTCCTACGCACACGCAAGATCATGGTGATGCATAGCAACGAGAGGGGAGAGTGTTGTCGACGTACCCTCGTAGACCGAAAGCGGAAGCGTTAGCACAACGCGGTTAATGTAGTTGTACGTCTTCACGATCCGACCGATCAAGTACCGAACGTACGACACCCCCGAGTTCAGCACACGTTCAGCCCGATGACGTCCCTCAAACTCCGATCCAGCCGAGTGTTGAGGGAGAGTTTCATCAGCACGACGGCGTGGTGACGATGTTGATACTCTACCGACGTAGGGCTTCGTCTAAGCACGCACTACTAGGGAAAACCTTATACACGGAACTTTAGCAGTAGCGAGGGTCAAAAAAGAACGTTGGTGCTAAGTAGCAGTAGCACGCCTGAGCAAACCGCGCTGCAGATAAATTCCTAGAAGTAGCGCGTCTTTCTCTAAACACGTTACTACTAAAATTCCCACGGCTTAGCCGATAGGCTACACATAGTAGTAGCGACCTATAACGAACCGCGCCACCGCTACTTTCTTTGTAGCAGTGCGTTTTAATCTAAACTCGCTACTGCTAAAGGATATAAAATTAAATGGAAAGCAAATAGAAAGGTAATTGAAAATGAAAGAAATAGAATAAGGTGAAAGGAAAAAAAATAAAATGTGAAGAAAACTAAATGAAAAAGGGGAAAAAAAGAGAAAGGAGTAGCGATGGCGTGTATCGAGCAGCTGTGGCGGCGTAGCGATGGCGCGCTTCTGGAGCAGCGCTCTGCTACTTCTGACTTAACCACGGGGTTCATCCTTCCCCACGGCCACTTCCCCCAAATCCAACTCTCCACTCTCGCTGCCGCCGCCGCCCGTCGGCCGCCGCGCACTCTCCGCACACCCTCTACGCCGCCCCGACCCCAGATTCAACACCGCCCACGCCCCCGACCTCAACGCCTCCCCGGACGCCGCCCCCGACACCGACCTCGACGCCGCCATTCGCCGCGCGCCGCCCGAGCCCCGGCCCTGACCTCGACGCCGCCTGCCCCTCCCTCGTTGCAGGCACCCGAGGTGAGCACGCCTGCTCCTCCCTCTTCCCTACCTCTGCCTAGGGTTTCTTTATATTTTAGTTGCATCAAATTAGTTAGGGGTCATGTAATAGTGGAAAGAAATCGGATGCGGATGCGGCTCAAATGAGTTAGGGTTCATGTAAGGGTGGAAACGAATAAAATTTCTAAGATGAATCATAAAACGAGTAAAATTTGATCACTTATTTCACTTTATAGTTGGATAATTGGAATATCCGCTACCACTTTCCACCCCTATAGGTTCATCAAATTAGATGGTAATTAGGGCAGTAGTTCCTAGGTACTAATTAGTTAGTAAGACCTAAGTACTAATTAGGTACTAGAATATTTTTATTTATAGTAAGTTTATTTTTAGTAAGAACTAGTTGAATTAATAGAACTAGTTAGTAAGAATTTGTTGCTATTTTTTAGTTAAAGCAATTTTTCCCGCATCGACCTGGACGATGCCTATCCCGCATCCTCGTCGTCGAGTCGGCGGAGGACGACACCTGCTTGACCAGATGGGCCATGTCCGGGACTGGCCTCCGCCGGGGTGGTACTGGAAGGCGCTACCTACCGGGGGCGCAAGTTGGTGAGGAGCCAGGCTGTCGTTGACCCGAACCTTCTTTGGTGGCGGTCGTGTGGACCAGTGACGGTCTAGAGGCTCGAGGACTCCGCGGAGGTGGTGCGTCACCGTGTCAGTGAGGAGGACGCGCACGTCCGTCGCTACTTGTTTGCGTTGGAGCACAGATTCTCCAATACCTGGCAGGTTCTCCGAGGATCTCACCGGAGCTATGATCCCGTGATGGTTCCTTCTCTGTGGGTGTCCACCGCCCGCGCCGATACCCATCGTGTGCTAGGGTTTTAGTTGTATTAGTGATGTTATATGTAGGACACTATTTGTGATGTATTAGTGATAATATTCGATGATGTACGGACGCATGAGATGATTTTACTTTTTCTTATTGAATGCATGCTAATTTGAGTCCTATAAGATATTTTGAAATGTATATCTTGTGTTGCTCAATATCCAAGTGGCTGGTCATGTTTGCAGGTTACACCTCCGAGTGGCCTATGTTTTGCGGAGTGTTGATTCATTTCCGTTCGGCAAATTTCAGGCGCTCGATATGTCCTATTTTAGCAAAGGTCATGCGGATTTTTTCGTGAATTTTGGCATGACTTGTGCCGAATATGTAGGAAATATCGAGTGCCTCGGATTTGTGTGTTGAGTATCCTGGTAGTTGTCTTGATCGATTTTCAATTAATGTTTTAACTATGAACATAGGAAATGTTTGACGAAAAAGGATTTCGGTATTTGCAAATACTGCGAAGACGGCGCAGCTTGCGTACATGAATCTTCCTAGATGATGATAGGCGCTTGACATCAAAATTGGACGAGAACTTCGAAGTGGATACAGTAAGTCACAACGACAAGTCTTTTTTCATAATTAAGCATGACATCTGCTTCATTTGCTTCAACCTATATTTTTTTTACTATTCTACTAGCATATCCCCTTCCATGCAAGAGTTTTTGTATTGGATAAGATAGGTTTCAGTCATACTACGGAGGTAAAGGAAGTTTAGTTGAAGACCGAGCATGGTTATATTTTCCACGCAAAATTATACAATTCAGACGACTACACCTATTCTGGATGCAAAACATGGCAAGCACTATGCAAGACTTATGCATTTGAGCCTGCTATGGTTATCACCTTTGATATTCGTCCGGAAGATGATATTGAAGGTAATACCGACATCTGGGTCGATGTGCGACGCCTCAGTTATACCATTATGTAAGTTTCTCAACCGTATTTATGTCTTTGATATTGTTTATTCAAAAATAGTTGACAACTAATTTGTATTGTCGACTTATTTTGGTGCAAGCAAACATGTCCAGCGCTTGGTAGACAGGACCTACTACTGTCCCGGGGCTGAACTAAGCTGCGAGGAGCTAAGTCATTATGTTTCATGGCTTGATGATCTTGATCTTGTCAAGACAAATTTTCTTCTGGATTTAGAAATGTTAGTACTGAAAGCGTCGACCAATAGTGTTAAGTAATGAACTAAGGTCACATCTATTTAGGAAGGATGGTAAGATTTTTACTATTTGTCCTCGGTGCATCTTTTCCATACATTATTTTTGAAGCTAAACTTCATTGCTAAGTATGTTACCATACGATGTTCTTCAACAGGGACTGAATGTTGTGCCTTATGGGATCGAGACTAAAGGTACCATGAGTATTATTAGCTTACGGCCAAGATATCCTACAGATTACTTTAGTGCATTCAAGATAAGCGATGGATGCTTAATAGTGCAAGACTGGACTAAATATGTGAAGGGGGAGCGCAGAGAAGTACTAGGGGGCAGCAAACAGAGGCGCTACCCATGATTAGGAGACAGGTTCATCTGCACGCTCCAACTTGATCAAGGAGGAGAGCTACACATGTTTTATGTTATTTTACCTAAGAGAGAGCAGCATGAGTGATTAGCTAGCTAGAAATGAGTTTGGGGATGATGATGTGCTACACTATTACTATGATGATAAAATAGGTAGTGTTGGTGGTAATGACTATGATGATTATTATTAGCTAGTGTTAGTGGTGACTAAATAAATAATGTTGGTGGTAATGACCATGATGATGATTAAATATCTTGTCTTTGGCAGATTAGATTCAAGTGGAGGCAACATGTGGTGCACATTGAAAGTACTACTAGTCCAAACTAGATCAAGTTTGGATTAGTAGTATACTTTTGACATGCACCACATATTGCCTCCACTTGAAACTAATCCACCTTCATTTGACACACTATTATGGACATAATGATGTAAACCTCATAACTGGTATTGTACCAATATTTGTACGATGGCGCATAAATACACTAAAAATGAAAAAAATTAAAAAAGAATACTAGTAGCGATGGAGAGAAAACACGCTGCCAGTAGTTACATTAGCAGTAGCGTGGGAGTGAACAAAACGTTGCAGCTATGCGTCCTAGCAGTAGCGTGTGCGGGCACGCATTACTGCTAAGCAATAGCTGTAGCACCTTATTAGTAGCGCGCCTATCCGCGCTACTAGTGAGCACAAAACCAGCGCTACTGCTAGGGACATCAACAGATCAACTTGTGTCTAGAAGTGCCCCCCTGCCCCCGTATATAAAGGAGCAAGGGGGGTGCGGCCGGCCAAGGGGAGGGCGTGCCAGGAGGAGTCCTACTCCCGAGTTGGAATAGTATTCGGGAGGAGGAAAGAGGAGGGAGAGAAGGAAGGGGGGCGCCGCCCCCCTCTCCTAGTCCTATTCGAACTAGGGGGGAGGGGCGCGCGGCCCAGCCCTGACCGCCTCTCCTCTTCTCCGTAAAGGCCCACTAAGGCCCATTTACCTCCCGAGGGGGTTCCGGTAACCTCCCGGTACTCCGGTAAAATCCCGATTTCACCCGGAACACTTCCGATATCCAAACATAGGCTTCCAATATATCAATCTTCATGTCTCGACCATTTCGAGACTCCTTGTCATGTCCGTGACCACATCCGGGACTTCGAACAACCTTTGGTACATCAAAACATATAAACTCATAATATAAATGTCATCGTAGCGTTAAGCGTGCGGACCCTACGGGTTCGAGAACTATGTAGACATGACCGAGGCACGTCTCCGGTCAATAACCAATAGCGGAACCTGGATGCTCATATTGGCTCCCACATATTCTATGAAGATCTTTATCGGTCAGACCGCATAACAACATATGTTGTTCCCTTTGTCATCGGTATGTTACATGCCCGAGATTCGATCGTCGGTATCTCAATACCTAGTTCAATCTCGTTACCGGCAAGTCTCTTTACTCGTACTGCAATACATCATCCCGCAACAACTCATTAGTTGCAATGCTTGCAAGGCTTAAGTGATGTGCATTACCGAGAGGGCCCAGAGATACCTCTCCGAGCAATCGAGTGACAAATCCTAATCTCGAAATCGCCAACCCAACAAGTACCTTCGGAGACAATTGTAGAGCTCCTTTATAATCACCCGATTCGTTGTGAAGTTTGGTAGCACACAAAGTGTTCCTCCGTAAACGGAGTTGCATAATCTCATAGTCATAGGAACATGTATAAGTCATGAAGAAAGCAATAGCAACATACTAAACGATCGTGTGCTAAGCTAACGGAATGGGTCATGTCAATCACATCATTCTCCTAATGATGTGATCCCGTTAATCAAATGAAAACTCATGTCTATGGCAAGGAAACATAACCATCTTTGATCAACGAGCTAGTCAAGTAGAGGCATACTAGTGACAATATGTTTGTCTATGTATTCACACATGTATAATGTTTCCGATAAATACAATTCTAGCATGAATAATAAACAGTTATCATGATATAAGGAAATAAATAATAACTTTATTATTGCCTCTAGGGCATATTTCCTTCAGTCTCCCACTTGCACTAGAGTCAATAATCTAGATTACACAATAATGATTCTAACACCCATGGAGCCTTGGTGCTGATCATGTTTTGCTTGTGGAAGAGGCTTAGTCAACAGGTCTGCAACATTCAGATCCGTATGTATCTTGCAAATTTCTATGTCTCTCACCTGGACTAAATCCCGGATGGAATTGAAGCATCTCTTGATGTGCTTGGTTCTCTTGTGAAATCTGGATTCCTTCACAAAGGCAATTGCACCAGTATTGTCACAAAAGATTTTCATTGGACCCGATGCAGTAGGTATGACACCTAGATCGGATATGAACTCCTTCATCCAGACTCCTTCATTTGCTACTTCCGAAGCAGCTATGTACTCCGCTTCACACGTAGATCCCGCCACAACGCTTTGTTTAGAACTGCACCAACTGCAGCTCCACCGTTCAATGTAAGCACGTATCTGGTTTGCGATTTAGAATCATCCGGATCAGTGTCAAAGCTTGTATCAACGTAACAATTTACGATGAGCTCTTTGTCACCTCCATAAACGAGAAACATATCCTTAGTCCTTTTCAGGTATTTCAGGATGTTCTTGACCGTTGTCCAGTGATCCACTCTTGGATTACTTTGGTACCTCCCTCCCAGACTTATAGCAAGGCACACATCAGGTCTGGTACACATCATTGCATACATGATAGAGCCTATGGCTGAAGCATAGGGAACATATTTCATCTTCTCTCTATCTTCTGCAGTGGTCGGGCATTGAGTCTTACGCAACTTCACACCTGGTAACACAGGCAAGAACCCTTTCTTTGCTTGATCCATTTTGAACTTTTTCAAAACTTTGTCAAGGTATGTGCTTTTGAAAGTCCAATTAACGATAGTCAATCCCTTGAACTTGTCAAAAACCTTTCGCGACAAGTTGAGCTTTGTAGATAGTAACATTACCGTCAACGTCAGTCTTCTTCTTGAAAATCCATTTATTCTCAATTGCTTGCCGATCATCAGGCAAGTCAACCAAAGGCCACACTTTGTTCTCATACATGGATCCCATCTCAGATTTCATGGCCTCAAGCCATTTTGCGGAATCTGGACTCACCATGGATTCTTCATAGTTCGTAGGTTCGTCATGGTATTGTAACATAACTTCCAGAACAGGATTACCGTACCACTCTGGTGCGGATCTTACTCTGGTTGACCTACGAGGTTCAGTAACAACTTGATCTGAAGTTTCATGATCATCATCATTAACTTCCTCACTAATTGGTGTAGGTTGTCGCAGAAAACGGTTTCTGTGATGAACTACTTTCCAATAATGGAGTAGGTACTGTTACCTCATCAAGTTATACGTTCCTCCCACTCACTTCTTTCGAGAGAAACTCCTTCTCTAGAAAAACTCCGAATTTAGCAACAAAAGTCTTGACTTCGGATTTGTGATAGAAGGTGTACCCAACAGTCTCCTTTGGGTAACCTATGAAGACACATTTCTCCGATTTAGGTTCGAGCTTATCAGGTTGAAGCTTTTTCACATAAGCATCGCAGCCCCAAACTTTAAGAAACGACAACTTTGGTTTCTTGCCAAACCATAGTTCATAAGGCGTCGTCTCAACGGATTTTGATGGTTTCCTATTTAACGTGAACGCAGCCGTCTCTAAAGAATAACCCCCAAAACGATAGCGGTAAATCAGTAAGAGACATCATAGATCGCACCATATCAAGTAAAGTACGATTACGACGTTCGGACACACCATTACGTTGTGGTGTTCCGGGTGGCGTGAGTTGCGAAACTATTCCGCATTGTTTCAAATGTAGACCAAAATCGTAACTCAAATATTCTCCTCCACGATCAGATCGTAGAAACTTTTGTTTTGTTACGATGATTTTCAACTTCACTCTGAAATTCTTTGAACTTTTCAAAAGTTTCAGACTTATGTTTCATTAAGTACATATACCCATATCTGCTTAAATAATCTGTGAAGGTGAGAAAATAACGATATCCGCCACGAGCCTCAACATTCATCGGACCACATACATCTGTATGTATGATTTCCAACAAATCTGTTGCTCTCTCCATAGTTCTGGAGAACGGTGCTTTAGTCATCTTGCCCATGAGGCACGGTTCACAAGTACCAAGTGATTCATAATCAAGTGGTTCCATAAGTCCATCGGTATGGAGTTTCTTCATGCGCTTTACACCGATATGACCTAAACGGCAGTGCCATAAATAAGTTGCACTATCATTATCAACTCTGCATCTTTTGGCTTCAACATTATGAATATGTGTATCACTACTATCGAGATTCAATAAAAATAGACCACTCTTCAAGGGTGCATGACCATAATAGTTATTACTCATATAAATTGAACAACCATTATTCTCTGATTTAAATGAATAATCGTCTCGCATCAAACAGGATCCAGATATAATGTTCATGCTCAACGCTGGCACCAAACAACAATTATTTAGGTCTAATACTAATCCCGAACGTAGATGTAGAGGTAGCGTGTCGGCCGCGATCACATCGACTTTGGAACCATTTCCCACGCGCATCGTCACATCGTCCTTAGCCAATCTTCGCTTAATCCGTAGCCCCTGTTTCGAGTTGCAAATATTAGCAACAGAACCAGTATCAAATACCCAGGTGCTACTGCAAGCATTAGTAAGGTACACATCAATAACATGTATATCACATATACCTTTGTTCACCTTTCCATCCTTCTTATCCGCCAAATACTTGGGGCAGTTCCGCTTCCAGTGACCAGTCTGCTTGCAGTAGAAGCACTCAGTTTTAGGCTTAAGTCTAGACTTGGGTTTCTTCTCCTGAGCAGCAACTTGCTTGCTGTTCTTCTTGAAGTTCCCCTTCTTCTGCCCTTTGCCCTTTTTCTTGAAACTAGTGGTCTTGTTGACCATCAACACTTGATGCTCCTTCTTGATTTCTACCTCCGCAGCCTTTAGCATTGCGAAGAGCTAGGGAATCGTCTTTTCCGTCCCTTGCATGTTATAGTTCATCACAAAGCTTTTTTAGCTTGGTGGCAGTGATTGGAGAATTGTGTCAATGACGCTATCATCCAGAAGATTAACTCCCAGTTGAATCAAGTGATTATTATACCCAGACATCTTGAGTATATGCTCCTTGTGTAACTATTCTCCTCCATCTTGCAGCTATAGAACTTATTGGAGACTTCATATCTCTCAATCCGAGCATTTGCTTGAAATATTAACTTCAACTCCTGGAACACCTCGTATGCTCCATGACGTTCAAAACATCGTTGAAGTCCCGGTTATAGGCCGTAAAGCATGGCACACTGAACTATCGAGTAGTCATCAGCTTTGCTCTGCCAGACGTTCATAACATCTGGTGTTGCTCCTGCAGCAGGCCTGGCACCCAGCGGTGCTTCCGGGACGTAATTCTTCTGTGCAGCAATGAGGATAATCCTCAAGTTACGGACCCAGTCCGTGTAATTGCTACCATCATCTTTCAACTTTGCTTTCTCAAGAAACGCATTAAAATTCCACGGAACAACAGCACGGGCCATCTATTTACAATCAAACATAGACAAGCAAGATACTATCAGGTACTAAGTTCATGATAAATTTAAGTTCAATTAATCACATTACTTAAGAACTCCCACTTAGATAGACATCCCTCTAATCCTCTAGGTGATCACGTGATCCAAATAAACTAAACCATGTCGGATCATCACGTGAGATGGAGTAGTTTCAATGGTGAACATCACTATGTTGATCATATCTACTATACGATTCACGCTCGACCTTACGGTCTCCGTGTTCCGAGGCCATATCGGTTATATGCTAGGCTCGTCAAGCTTAACCTGAATATTCCGCGTGTGCAACTGTTTTGCACCCGTTGTATTTGAACATAGAGCCTATCACACCCGATCATCACGTGGTGTCTCAAAGACGAAGAACTTTCATAGCGGTGCATACTCGGGAGAACACTTATACTTTGATAATTTTTTGAGGGATCATCTTATAATGCTACCGTCAATCAAAGCAAGATAAGATGCATAAAAGATAAACATCACATGCAATCAATATAAGTGATATGATATGGCCATCATCATCTTGTGCTTGTGATCTCCATCTCCGAAGCACCGTCATGATCACCATCGTCACCGGCGCAACACCTTGATCTCAATCGTAGCATCGTTGTCGTCTCACCAATCTTATGCTTCTATGACTATCGCTACCACTTAGTGATAAAGTAAAGCATTACAGGGCGATTGCATTGCACACAATAAAGCGACAACCATATGGCTCCTGCCAGTTGCCGATAACTCGGTTACAAAACATGATCATCTCATAAATAAAATATAGCATCACGTCTTGACCATATCACATCACAACATGCCCTGCAAAAACAAGTTAGACGTCCTCTACTTTGTTGTTGCAAGTTTTACGTGGCTGCTACGGGCTTAGCAAGAACCGTTCTTACCTACGCATCAAAACCACAACGATAGTTTGTCAAGTTGGTGCTGTTTTAACCTTCGCAAGGACCGGGCGTAGCTACACTCGGTTCAACTGAAGTTAAAGTAGCATGGAGCAATCAAATATGATAGATACGTTGGAGACGTATCAGCCCCGCGCCCCTCCCCCTAGTCCGAATAGGACAAGGAGAGGGGGGCGGCGCCCCCCCCCCTTCCTTCTCTCCCTCCTCTTTCCCCCTCCCGAATCGTATTCCAACTAGGAAAGGGGGGAGTCCTACTCCCGGTGGGAGTAGGACTCCTCTGCACGCCCTCCCCTTGGCCGGCCGCACCCCCCCCTTGCTCCTTTATATACGGGGGCAGGGGGCACCTCTAGACACAAGTTGATCAGTTGATCTCTCCCAACCGTGTGCGGTGCCCCCCTCCACCATAGTCCACCTCAATAATACTGTAGCGGTGCTTAGGCGAAGCCCTGCGTCGGTAGAACATCAACATCGTCACCACGCCGTCGTGCTGACAAAACTCTCCCTCAACCCTCGGCTGGATCGGAGATCGAGGGACGTCATCGGGCTGAACGTGTGCTGAACTCGGAGGTGCCGTACGTTCGGTACTTGATTGGTCGGATCGTGAAGACGTATGACTACATCAACCGCGTTGTGCTAACGCTTCCGCTTTCGGTCTACGAGGGTACGTGGACAACACTCTCCCCTCTCGTTGCTATGCATCACCATTATCTTGCATATGCGTAGGAATTTTTTTGAAATTACTACGTTCCCAAACACAATAAGACCACCAGTTTCAAGAAAAAGGGCAAAGGGAAGAAGAAGGGAACTTCAAGAAGAACAACAAGCAAGTTGCTGCTCAGGACAAGGACCCCAAGTCTGGACCTAAGCCTAAAACTGAGTGCTTCTACTGCAAGCAGACTGGTCACTGGAAGCGGAACCGCCCCAAGTATTTGGCGGATAAGAAGGATGGAAAGGTGAACAAAGGTATATGTGATATACATGTTATTGATGTGTACCTTACTAATGCTCGCAGTAGTACACAGGTATTTGATACTGGTTACATTGCTAATATTTGCAACTTCGAAATAGGGGCTACGGATTAGCGAAGATTGGCTAAGGATGAGGTGACGATGCGCGTGGGAAATGGTTCCAAAGTCGATGTGATCGCGGTCGGCACGCTACCTCTACATCTACCTTCGGGATTAGTATTAGACCAAAATAATTGTTATTTGGTGCCAGCGTTGAGCATGAACATTATATATGGATCTTGTTTGATGTGAAACGGTTATTCATTTAAATCAGAGAATAATGGTTGTTCTATTTATATGAGTAATATCTTTTATGGCCATGCACCCTTGAAGAGTGGTCTATTCTTATTGAATCTCTATAGTAGTGACACACATATTCATAATGTTGAAGCCAAAAGATGCAGAGTTGATAATGATAGTGCAACTTATTTGTGGCACTGCCATTTAGGTCATATCAGTGTAAAGCACATGAAGAAACCCCATACTGATGGACTTTTGGAACCACATGATTATGAATCACTTGGTACTTGCGAACCGTGCCTCATGGGCAAGATGACTAAAACGTCGTTCTCCGGAACTATGGAGAGAGCAACAGATTTGTTGGAAATCATACATACAGATGTATGTGGTCCGATGAATATTGAGGCTCATGACGGATATCGTTACTTTCTCACCTTCACAGATGATTTAAGCAGATATGGGTATATCTACTTAATGAAACATAAGTCTGAAACATTTGAAAAGTTCAAAGAATTTCAGAGTGAAGTTGAAAATCATCGTAACAAGAAATAAAGTTTCTACATCAGATCGTGGAGGAGAATATTTGAGTTACGAGTTTGGTCTACATTTGAAACAATGCAGACGCCACCCGGAACACCACAGCGAAATGGTGTGTCCGAACGTCGTAATCGTACTTTACTAGATATGATGCGATCTATGATGTCTCTTACTGATTTGCCACTATCGTTTTGGGGTTATGCTCTAGATACGGCCGCATTCACGTTAAATAGGACACCATCAAAATCCGTTGAGACGGCACCTTATTAACCGTGGTTTGGCAAGAAACCAAAGTTGTCGTTTCTAAAAGTTTGGGCCTGCGATGCTTATGTGAAAAAGCTTCAACCTGATAAGCTCGAACCCAAATCGGAGAAATTTGTCTTCATAGGATACCAAAGGAGACTATTGGGTACACCTTCTATCACAGATCCGAAGGCAAGACTTTTGTTGCTAAATTCGGATTTTTTTCTAGAGAAGGAGTTTCTCTCGAAAGAAGTGAGTGGGAGGAAAGTAGAACTTGATGAGGTAACTGTACCTGCTCCCTTATTGGAAAGCAGTTCATTGCAGAAATCGATTTCTGTAACACCTACACCAATTAGTGAGGAAGTTAATGATGATGATCATGAAACTTCAGATCAAGTTGTTACTGAACCTCATAGATCGACCAGAGTAAGATCCGCACCAGAGTGGTACGGTAATCTTGTTCTTGAAGTCATGCTACTAGATCATGATGAACCTACGAACTATGAAGAAGCGATGGTGAGCCCAGATTCCGCGAAATGGCTTGAAGCCATGAAATCTAAGGTGGGATCCATGTATGAGAACAAAGTGTGGACTTTGGTTGACTTGCTCGATGATCGGCAAGCAATTGAGAATAAATGGATCTTCAAGAAGAAGACTGACGCTGACGGTAATGTTACTGTCTACCAAGCTCGACTTGTTGCGAAAGGTTTTCGACAAGTTCAAGGGATTGACTATGATGAGACCTTCTCACCCGTAGCGATGCTCACGTCTGTCTGAATCATGTTAGCAATTGCCGCATTTTATGATTATGAAATTTGGCAAATGGATGTCAAAATTGCATTCCTGAATGGATTTCTGGAAGAAGAGTTGTATATGATGCAACCGGAAGGTTTTGTCGATCCAAAGGGAGCTAACAAAGTGTGCAAGCTCCAGCGATCCATTTATGGACTAGTGCAAGCCTCTCGGAGTTGGAATAAACACTTTGATAGTGTGATCAAAGCATTTGGTTTTGTAAAGACTTTTGGAGAAGCCTGTATTTACAAGAAAGTGAGTGGGAGCTCTGTAGCATTTCTGATATTGTATGTGGATGACATATTACTGATTGGAAATGATATAGAGTTTCTGGATTGCATAAAGGGATACTTGAATAAGAGTTTTTCAATGAAAGACCTCAGTGAAGCTGCTTACATATTAGGCATTAAGATCTATAGAGATAGATCAAAACGCTTAATTGGACTTTCACAAAGCACATACCTTGACAAAGTTTTGAAAAAGTTCAAAATGGATCAAGCAAAGAAAGGGTTCTTGCCTGTGTTACAAGGTGTGAAGTTGAGTAAGACACAATGCCCGACCACTGCAGAAGATAGATAGAAAACGAAAGATGTTCCCAATGCTTCAGCCATAGGCTCTATCATGTATGCAATGCTGTGTACCAGACCTGATGTGTGCCTTGCTATAAGTCTAGCAGGGAGGTACCAAAGTAATCCAGGAGTGGATCCTTTGGACAGCGGTCAAGAACATCTGAAGCACTGAAAAGGACTAAGGATATGTTTCTCGTTTATGGAGGTGACAAAGAGCTCATCGTAAAAGGTTACGTTGATGCAAGCTTTGACACTGATCCAGACGATTCTAAATCGCAAACCGGATACGTGTTTACATTGTTTTTTGACGGTGGAGCTGTCAGTTGGTGCAGTTCTAAACAAAGCGTTGTGGCGGGATCTACATGTGAAGTGGAGTACATAGCTGCTTCGGAAGCAGCAATTGAAGGAGTCTGGATGAAGGAGTTCATATCTGATCTAGGTGTCATACCTAGTGCATCAGGTCCAATGAAAATCTTTTGTGACAATACTGGAGCAATAGCCTTGGCGAAGGAATCCAGATTTCAGAAGAGAACCAAGCACATCAAGAGACGCTTCAATTCCATCCGGGATATAGTCCAGGTGGGAGACATAGTAATTTGCAAGATACATACGAATCTGAATGTTGCAGACCCGTTGACTAAGCCTCTTCCACGAGCAAAACATGATCAACACCAAGGCTCCATGGGTGTTAGAATCATTCTGATGTAATCTAGATTATTGACTCTAGTGCAAGTGGGAGACTGAAGGAAATATGCCCTAGAGGCAATAATAAAGTTATTATTTATTTCCTTATTTCGTGATAAATGTTTATTATTCATGCTAGAATTGTATTAACCGGAAACATAATACTTGTGTGAATACATAGACAAACAGAGTGTCAATAGAATGCCTCTACTTGACTAGCTCGTTGATCAAAGATGGTTATGTTTCCTAGCCATAGACATGAGTTGTCATTTGATTAACGGGATCACATCATTAGGAGAATGATGTGATTGACTTGACCCATTCTGTTAGCTTAGCACCCAATCGTTTAGTATGTTGCTATTGCTTTCTTCATGAGTTATACATGTTCCTATGACAATGAGATTATGCAACTCCCGTTTACCGGAGGTACACTTTGTGTGCTACCAAACATCACAACGTAACTGGGTGATTATAAAGGTGATCTACAGGTGTCTCCGAAGGTACTTGTTGGGTTGGCGTATTTCGAGATTAGGATTGGTCACTCCGATTGTCGGAGAGGTATCTCTCGCCCTCTTGGTAATGCACATCACTTAAGCCTTGCAAGCATTGCAACTAATGAGTTAGTTGCGGGATGATGTATTACGGTAAAGAGACTTGCCGGTAACGAGATTGAACTAGGTATTGAGATACCGACGATCGAATCTCGGGCAAGTAACATACCGATGACAAAGGGAACAAACGTATGTTGTTATGCGGTCTGACCGATAAAGATTTTTGTAGAATATGTGGGAGCCAATATGAGCATCCAGGTTCCGCAATTGGTTATTGACCGGAGACGTGTCTCAGTCGTGTCTACATAGTTCTCGAACCCGTAGGGTCCGCACCCTTAACGTTACGATGACAGTTATATTAAGAGTTTATATGTTTTGATGTATCGAAGGTTGTTCCGAGTCCCGTATGTGATCACGGACATGACGAGGTGTCTCGAAATGGTCGAGACATGAAGATTGATATATTGGAAGCCTATGTTTGAATATCGGTAAGTGTTCCGGGTGAAATCGGGATTTTACCTGAGTACCGGAAGGTTATCGGAACCCCCCGGGAAGTAAATGGGCCTTAGTGGGATTTTACGGAGAAGAGGAGAGGCGGCCAGGGCTGGGTCGCGCGCCCCTCCCCCCTAGTCCGAATAGGACAAGGAGAGGGGGGCGGTGCCCCCCTTCCTTCTCTCCCTCCTCTTTCCCCCTCCCGAATCCTATTCCAACTAGGAAAGGGGGGAGTCCTACTCCCGGTGGGAGTAGGACTCCTCCTGGCGCGCCCTCTCCCTGGCCAGCCGCACCCTCCCTTTCTTCTTTATATACGGGGGCAGGGGGGCACCCCATAGACACAACAATTGATCTGTTTGATCTTTTAGCCGTGTGTGGTGCACCCCTCCACGATAGTCCACCTCGATAATACTGTAGCGGTGCTTAGGCGAAGCCCTGCATCGGTAGAACATCAACATCGTCACCACGCCGTCGTGCTGACAAAACTCTCCCTCAACACTCGGCTGGATCGGAGTTCGAGGGACGTCATCGGGCTGAACGTGTGCTGAACTCGGAGGTACCGTGCGTTCGGTACTTGATCGGTCGGATCGTGAAGACATACGACTACATCAACCGCGTTGTGCTCACGCTTCAGCTTTCGGTCTACGAGGGTACATGGACAACACTCTCCCCTCTCGTTGCTATGCATCACCATGATCTTGCGTGTGCGTAGCATTTTTTTTGAAAGTATTATGTTCCCCAACATGAACACGTGCCGAAAGGGGAGGCGTCGCCGCGCCAGGCAGCCTGTGGCGCGCCGCCCGTGAGGAATCAATAGCAAGGCTGACCCTGCGGCAGCCTTGCCATTGATTCCCTCGCGGGAAATCGAGGCGTTCTTGGGAAGACGGCGTGCGCTGACTCGGCCAGACCCATACGTTCGACAAAACCCTCGCCCGGCGCCCCCAGTAGCGCGGTTTGACTGGGCTGTCGACGTAATTCGGCCCAAGCCAAAAAGCAGGTTCTGGGGGCATGTTGGGCGATTTTTGGGCGTCGGTAACAAAAAATGCAGGGAGGGCCTGTTGGGGCCGCAGCTGGAGATGCTCTAATAATCTATAAATAGCAAGTATTTGTCTTCAGGTAGAGCTTCAGAGCGGCCGGTGAAAACGAAAACTACATGGTCCTTGCATACAAAAGGAAGTTGACAATCTAGTTTGCTTTTCAATTTTTGTTTCTTAAAAAGGCCATAACTTTTGAACCAAACATTAAAATTAAGGTCCGCTTTCACCACTGAAATCCTTGCGATGTGCTCTTCGAAACAAGATCCCGCATGGATATGTTTTGACAAACTTTTTTTTGTGCAATTTTATCCCCGTTTTGTGTAACCTGCTAGTTGTTGATGTGCAACTACCTAATAGTCGATGTGCAACTTTTTCTCTGTCTATGGATGTGCAGTTTTCAATGACGACACCTCGCCTCAAACTACCCAATATCAAGTGAGATGTGCAACTTCGTCTGCTGCCCCATCCAACTGCTTAGTAGTCGATGTGCAACTTTTATCCTCTAGTTGGAAGTGCAATTTTTACTATTTTCTACCTTGCTCAACTGCCTAGGAGTGGATGTGCAACTTCGGAAACTGCCCCAGACAACTACCCAACGGTTGATGTGCATGTGTAACTTTCCCCGTTACCCGTGGATGTGTAGTTTTCATTGCTAGCACCCCTTCCCACCCACCCCAACTAGTGAGATATGCATCTTGAGGGTCTCACCTGTATACAACTTTTCTGCACCCTCATGGTATATGTATGTGAATTTTTTTCACCATTCAACAAATCCATGTCAGTGAGATGTGCAACTTTATTTTTTGCCCAGGCCAACTGCCTAGCAGATTCTGTGCAACTACTTATGTTGCCCCTGCCAACTACTTCCAATGACTGTGTCCAACTGAAAACAACTATATGTGCAACTAGAACTACTATAGATGCCAACAAAAAATGATTGTCGTGTGTGCAACTTTCCAATGACTGTGTCCAACTGAAAACAACTATGTGTACAACTAGAACTACTATAGATACCAACAAAAAATGATCACCGTGTGTGCAAGTTTCCAATGACCGTGTCCACCTGAAAACAACTATGTGTGCAACTAGAACTATTATAGATGCCAACCAAAAATGATCCCCATGTGTGCAACTTTCCAATGATCGTGTCCAACTGAAAACAACTATGTGTGCAACTGGAACTACTATACATGCCAACTAAAAATGATCACCGTGTGTGTGACTTCCGAATGACCGTACTAACTGAGAAAAATTATGTGTGTAATATCTAGAAGTACTATAGATGCCAACAAAAAATGATCGATGTGTGTGCAATGATACATCTCCAACGTATCTATAATTTTTTATTGTTCCATGCTATATTATCTACTGTTTTAGGAAATATTGGGCTTTATTTTCCACTTTTATATTACTTTTGGGACTAACCTATTAACCGGAGGCCCAGCCTAGATTTGTTGTTTTATGCCTATTTCAGTGTTTCGAGGAAAAGGAATATCAGACGAAGTCAAAACGGAACGAAATCAACTGGAGAAGTTATTTTTGGAAGGAAAGCCACCCGATGGACTTGGAGTGCACGTCAGGAAAGAAGGGAGGTGCTCACGAGGGTGAGGGGCGCGCCCCCTGCCTCGTGGGGCCCCCGTAGCTCCACCGACGTACCCCTTGCACCCATATATACCTACGTACCCTAAAACTACCAGAACAGAAGATAGATCGGGAGTTCCGCTGCTGAAAGCCTCTGTAGCCACCAAAAACCTCTCGGGAGCCCGTTCTGGCACCCTGCCGGAAGGGGAACCCATCACCGGTGGCCATCTTCATCATCCCGGCGCTCTCCATGACGAGGAGGGAGTAGTTCACCCTCGGGGCTGAAGGTATGTACCAGTAGCTATGTGTTTGATCTCTCTCTCTCTCATGTGCTCCCTCGTGTTCCCTCTATGGCACGATCTTGATGTATCCCGAGCTTTGCTATTGTAGTTGGATCTTATGATGTTTCTCCCCCTCTACTCTCTTGTGATTAATTGAGTTTCCCCTTTGAAGTTATCTTATCAGATTGAGAAATTTATGAGAACACTTGATGTATGTCTTGTCGTGTTTATCTGTGGTGACAACGGGATATCATGTGCCACTTGATGTATGTTTTGGTGACCAACTTGCGGGTTCCACCCATGAACCTATGCATAGGGGTTGGCACACGTTCTTGACTCTCAGGTAGAAACTTTGGGGCACTCTTTGAAGTACTTTTATGTTGGTTGGATGAATCTGAGATTGTGTGGACGCATATCGTATAATCATTCCTACGGATACTTGAGGTGACAATGGAGTATCTAGGTGACATTAGGGTTTTGGTTGATTTGTGTCTTAAGGTGTTATTCTAGTACGAACTCTTTTATAGATCGATCCGAAAGAATAGCTTTGAGGTGGTTTCGTACCCTACCATAATCTCTACGTTTGTTCTCCGCTATTAGTGGCTTTGGAGTGACTCTTTGTTGCATGTTGAGGGATTGTTATATGATCTATCTATGTTATTATTGTTGAGAGAACTAGCACTAGTGAAAGTATGAACCCTAGGCCTTGTTTCCTACCATTGCAATACCGTTTACGCTCACTTTTATCATTAGTTACCTTGCTGTTTTTATTATTTCACATTACAAATATCTTTATCTACCATCCATATTTCACTTGTATCACCATCTCTTCGCCGAACTAGTGCACCTATACAATTTACCATTGTATTGGGTGTGTTGGGGACACAAGAGACTCTTCATCCTACGCCTCCCACGGATTGATAAACCTTAGGTCATCCACTTGAGGGAAATTTGCTAATGTCCTACAAACCTGTGCACTTGTAGGCCCAACAACGTCTACAAGAAGAAGGTTGTGTAGTAGACATCAAGCTCTTTTCTGGCGCCATTGCCGGGGAGGCTAGGTAAGTGAAGGTATATCTTTAGATCTTGCAATCAAATCTTTTTGTTTCTTGTTTTAGCACTAGTCTAGTTTATAAAAGAAAACTACAAAAAAATGGAATTGAGTTTGCCTCATACGCTTCATCTTTTTAATATCTTTCGTGAGAATGATGGAAAGGAAAATTGTGCTCAAGTTCTAGAAGAAGAATTACATAGAATGTTTGGCACTAAATATTTGAATGATGAGAATGATTGCAATGTTGTTAGTATGAATTCCTTGAATATCCATGATGCTAATGATATGCAAAGCCACAAGCTTGGGGAAGCTATGTTTGATGAAGAAGATATTTTTTGTCCCCCAAGTTTTAATGAGCATATTTACTATGACGAAAGCATGCCTCCTATCTATGATGATTATTGTGATGACACGTATGCTTTAAAGAATAATGATAACCATGAAACTTGTCATCTTGATCTTAATTCTCAATCATATGATAGTTATTTTGTTGAGTTTTCTCCCACTATTATTCATGAGAAGAATTTTGCTTATGTGGAGAGTAGTAAATTTTCTATGCTTGTAGATCATGAAAAGAATGCTTTAGGTTCCGGTTATATTGTTAAATTAATTCATGATGCTACTGAAAATTATTATGAGGGAGGAACATATTCTTGTAGGAATTGCAATAATATCAAGTTTCCTCTCTATGTGCTTACAGTTTTGAAGTTATGCTTGTTTTGCCTCCCTATGCTAGTTGATTATTGTTCCCATAAGTTGTTTGTTCACAAAATCCCTATGCATAGGAAGTGGGTTAGGCTTAAATGTGCTATACATATTCTTCATGATGCTCTCTTTATGTTTCAATTCTTATATTTTATGTGAGCATCATCGAAATCATAATGCCTAGCTAGGGGCGTTAAACGATAGCGCTTGTTGGGAGGCAACCCAATTTTATTTTGGTTTCTTGATTTTTGGTTATGGTTAGGAATAAATAATCCATCTAGCTTCTGTTTAGATGTGTTTTCATGTTTTAATTAGTGTTTGTGCCAAGTAGAACCTTTGGGAAGACTTGGGTGAAGTCTTTATGATCATGCTGTAAAAAACAGAAACTTTAGCGCTCACGAGATAAGCTATAACGTTTTACTGGAGAGTGATATTTAGTTGATTCTTTTTGCAGATGATTGCTAGACAAATTCCTCAGGTCCACCAATTTATTTTATAATTTTTGGTGTTCCAGAAGTTTGCGTTAGTTACAGATTACTACAGACTGTTCTGTTTTTGACAGATTCTGTTTTCATTGTGTTGTTTGCTTATTTTGATGAATCTATGGCTAGTAAAATACTCCCTCCGTCTGATAATGTAAGACGTTTTTTTACTCTAGTGTAGTGTCAAAAAACGTCTTATATTATGGGACAAAGGGAGTAGTTTATAAACCATAGAGAAGTTGGAATACAGTAGGTTTAACACCAATATAAATGAATAATGAGTTCATTACCGTACCTTGAATTGGTGTTTCGTTTTCTTTCGCTAACGGAGCTCACGAGTTTTCTGTTAAGTTTTGTGTTGTGAAGTTTTCAAGTTTTGGTTAAAGATTCGATGGACTATGGAATAAGGAGTGGCAAGAGACTAAGCTTGGGGATGCCCAAGGCACCCCAAGGTAATATTCAAGGATAACCAATAGCCTAAGCTTGGGGATGCCTGGAAGGCATCCCCTCTTTAAATCTTCGTTCATCGGTAACTTTACTTGGAGCTATATTTTTATTCACCACATGATATGTGTTTTGCTTGGAGCGTCATTTTCTCGTGTTAGTTTTTGCTTGCTGTTATTTAGATTAATGTTTTGCATCTTTAGTTTCAATAAAAAAGTCAAGGATAGCCTTTGCCATGCTTATTTTGCTAGTATACATGTTGCTGTTTGAAAACAGAAAGTTTACAGGTGTTGCAAAAATTCCCTAGAAAAGTCAGAGATAGGTATAATGTTGAATATTTTTGCATATTGAGATCTTATAAATTTATTACAGTGGGAATTTTAGTTCATAATTTTTGGAGTTAGGGAAGTATTGATACTCTTGCATTCTTTACAGGCTGTACTATTTTGGCAGATTGCCGTTATGTTTGCATTGTTTGCATATGTTTGCTTGTTTAATGATTCTATTTAAGGATAGGAGTATTAAATATGCAGAGGCATTTAGTATGCAATGTTGAATAATAATGATAGTGATTTGTTACAATAGAAAATTATAAGGTTTTGCATTGGTTTATACTAACCTATCTCATGAGTTCTTGTTGAGTCTGTTGTGAATGAAGCTTTTGATAAAAAGAGAAACCATGATATGAGAGGAATTAAGGAGACATAAAAGCTCAAGCTTGGGGATGCCCAAGGCACCCCAAGATAATATTTCAAGAAGTCTCAAGCATCTAAGCTTGGGGATGCCCAGTAGGCATCCCACCTTCCTTCTTCAACAACTATCGGTTAGTATCGGTTGAGCCTAAGTTTTTGCTTCTTCACATGAGTTGTGCTATCCTTGCAATGTAGTTTTATTTAGCTTTGCTTGCTGTTTGAATAAAGTATCAAGATCTGAAATTATTAAATGTGAGAGTCTTCACATAGTTACATAATTATTCGACTACTCATTGATCTTCACGTATATCTTTCGGAGTAGTTTGTCATTTGCTCTAGTACTTCACTTATATCTTTTAGAGCACGGTGGTGGATTTATTTTGTAGAAATTAATGAACTCTCATGCTTCACTTATATTATTTTGAGAGTCTTAAACCGCATGGTAATGTGCTTAATTCTAATACTCTAAGCATACAAGATTTGTAAGGATTCTTATGAGTGTGTTGAATACTAAGAAAAGTTTGATACTTGATAATTGTTTTGAGATATGGAGGTAGTGATATTAAAGTCATGCTAGTTGGGTGATTATGAATTTAAAGAGTGCTTGTGTTGAAGTTAGCAAGTCCCGTAGCATGCACGTATGGTTAAAGTTGTGTAACAAATTTGAAACATGAAGTGTACACGGCTTGTGCATCCTTATGAGTGGCGGTCGGGACGGCGATGGTCTTTTCCTACCAATCTATCCCCTAGGAGCATGCACGTAGTACTTGATTTTTGATGACTTCTAAATTTTTGCAATAAGTATATGAGTTCTTTTGACTAATGTTGAGTCCATGGATTATACGCACTTTTACCTTTCCGCCATTGCTAGCCTCTTGATGCCGTGCATTGCCCTTTCTCACCTTGAGTGTTGGTGCAAACTTAGCGGTGCATCCAAACCCGTGATATGATACGCTCTATCACACATAAACCTCCTTATATCTTCCTCAAAAAATCCACCATACCTACCTATTATGGCATTTCCATAGCCATTCCGAGATATATTGCCATGCAACTTTCTACCGTTCCGTTCATCATCATCATGACATACTTTACTTTTGTCGTATTGCCATTGCATCATCATGCAGTTGACATTGTACTTGTGGCAAAGACACCATGCATTATTTTTCATACATGTCACTCTTGATTCATTGCATCATCCCGGTACACCGCCGGAGGCATTCATATAGAGGCATATCTTGTTCTAGTTTCGAGTTGTAATCCTTATGTTGTAATCAATAGAAGTGTGATGATCATCATTATTAGAGCATTGCCGAAAAAAGGAGAAAGGCCAAAAAGAAAAAAACGGCCCAAAAAAAGAAAATAAATAAAAAGGGGCAATGCTACAATCTCTTTTTCCACACTTGTGCTTCAAAGTAGCACCTTGTTCTTCATGTAATGAGTCTCATATATTGTGCTTCAAAGTAGCACATTGTTCTTCATATAGTGAGTCTCATAAGTTGTCCTTTTCATACTAGTGGGAATTTTTCATTATAGAACTTGGCTTGTATATTCCTACGATGGGCTTCGTCAAATGCCCTAGGTCTTCATGAGCAAGCAAGTTGGATGCACACCCACTAGTTTTCTTTTGTTGAGCATTCATAGCTCTAGTGCATCCGTTGGATGGCAATCCCTACTCCTCATGTTGACATCAATTGATGGGCATCTCCATAGCCCGTTGATTATCCTCGTCAATGTGAGACTTTGTCCTTTTTGTCTTCTCCACACAATCCCCATCATCATATTCTATTCCACCCATAGTGCTACATCCATGGCTCACGCTCATGTATTGCGTGAAGGTTGAAAAAGTTTGAGATTATTTAAGTATGAAACAATTGCTTGGCTTGTCATCAGGGGTATAGAAGTTGGGAACATCTTTGTGTGACGAAAATGAAGCATAGCCTAACTATATGATTTTGTAGGGATGAACTTTCTTTTGCCATGCTATTTTGAGAAGACATGATTACTTTGATTAGTATGCTTGAAGTATTACTATTTCTTTTATCAGTATGAACTTTTATTTTGTATTCATTCAAATCTGAATATTCATATCACAAGTAAGAAGAATTACATTGAAATTATGCCAACTAGCATTCCACATCAAAAATTATCCTTTTTATCATTTACCTACTCGAGGACGAGCAGGAATTAAGCTTGGGGATGCTTGATACGTCTCCAACGTATCTATAATTTTTGATTGCTCCATGCTATATTATCTACTGTTTTAGGCGATATTGGGCTTTATTTTCCACTTTTATATTACTTTTGGGACTAACCTATTAACCGGAGGCCCAGCCCAGGTTTGCTGTTTTATGCCTATTTCAGTGTTTCGAGGAAAAGGAATATTAGACGAAGTCAAAACGGAAGGAAATCAACTGGAGAAGTTATTTTTGGAAGGAAAGCCACCCGATGGACTTGGAGTGCACGTCAGGAAAGAAGGGAGGTGCTCGCGAGGGTGGGGCGCGCCCCCCTGCCTCGTGGGGCCCCTGTAGCTCCACCGACGTACCCCTTGCACCCATATATACCTACATACCCTAAAACTACCAGAACAGAAGATAGATCGGGAGTTCCGCCGCCGCAAGCCTCTGTAGCCACCAAAAACCTCTCGGGAGCCCGTTAGGCACTCACTGGGAGGAACCCATCACCGGTGGCCATCTTCATCATCCGGCGCTATCCATGACGAGGAGGGGTAGTTCACCCTCGGGGCTGAGGGTATGTACCGGTAGCTATGTGTTTGATCTCTCTCTCTCTCGTGTTCCCTCTATGGCACGATCTTGATGTATCCCGAGCTTTGCTATTGTAGTTGGATCTTATGATGTTTCTCCCCCTCTACTCTCTTGTGATGAATTGAGTTTCCCCTTTGAAGTTATCTTAGCGGATTGAGTCTTTTATGAGAACACTTGATGTATGTCTTTAATACCGGTTCAGAAGGGCCTTTAATACCGGTTCATAAGGGCCTTTAATACCGGTTCTGCAACCTGCACTAAAGAGTGGACACTAAAGCCCCCCCCCCCCTTTAGTACCGGTTCGGCATGAACCGCCACTAAAGGCCCACCACGTGGCGTAAGCTCGCGCCATGGTATGGGGGACCTTTAATACCGGTTGGTGTTACTAACCGGTACTAAAGGTATTTTTTTGAAATTTTTTTTGAAAATTTTGAAAAAAAATTGATTTTTTTTTATCTTCAGTTTTCTGAATTATTTGATGATTTGGCCTCTAATCGCCCCTCTTAACTACTCAAGTGTGGATCACTCATTCCAAATCATCTAACTTCCCGACCAGTCACCCATCCTCTCACTCCCCCAGCGTGAGCACGCTTAACTTCAGAGTTCTATTCCCCCTACTTTCCAAGTCTGCACTTGTTGTTTTCCTGACAAAAGTAAGCTGTAAATCCTATTAACCCTCAGCAGTTTAGCTTGAGCATTAGGTCACACATTTCACCGTTTGGGTTTGAAACTATTATTCTAAAAAATAGTAGTTATTTAGTAACACTAATATTTCTTAAATAAGTTTGACCATAGTTTGACCATAGTTTGACTAGATTTGACCAAAATTCAAAAAATTGAAATAATTATTTAGTAACAGTAATATTCTTGAATAAGTATGTAGTAACATAAATAATTCTTGAATAAGTAGTTTGACCATAGTTTGACCAGATTTAACCAAAATTAAAAAAAACTTAAATTTGAGCATATCTTTTTCTCCTTTTGGAATTTTAGGATTCTAAAAAATTGCAAACAGGCCATAGGCCGTCAGAATCAGATGCGGAATTTGGTGCAGAATTTTTGATATATTATATGTTTTTTTCCGACATCGTATGCAAAAGTTATAGCCGTTTTACATTTTCCCTACACTTTTTGCAAAACATGTCCAAATTTAAGTTTTTTAATTTTCCTAACTAGTAGATGTAGTAATATAACTACATCTCGAAGAATTTTATTTTTTGAATTTGTTTATCATTTTCTTTTGTATTTTTCAAAATTGAAATGGTGATATACAGGGGGGGGGGGGTTGAGATTGAAAATTGCCCTTTAGTACCGGTTTGTGCCACGAACCGGTACTATAGGTCAAACCCCATTAGTATCGGTTTGTGCCACGAACCGGTACTAAAGGTTAGCCCTTTAGTACTGGTTTGTGCCACGAACCGGTACTAAAGGTGATCGCGGGGCCCGACTTTGGCCTTGACGCCACCATCCCTTTAGTACCGGTTCGTGGCACGAACCGGTACTAAAGGTTCAAAACGAACCGGCATTAATGCATAGCCGTTCGAACCGGCACTAATGGTACCATTAGTACCGGGCCAAAATCAAACCGGCACTAATGTGTCTCACATTAGGTCGTTTTTCTACTAGTGCATGTGCCACTTGATGTATGTTTTGGTGACCAACTTGCGGGTTCCACCCATGAACCTATGCATAGGGGTTGGCACACTTTCTTGACTCTCTAGTAGAAACTTTGGGCACTCTTTGAAGTACTTTTATGTTGGTTGGATGAATCTGAGATTGTGTGACGCATATCGTATCATCATGCCCACGGATACTTGAGGTGACAATGGAGTATCTAGGTGAAATTAGGGTTTTGGTTGATTTGTGTCTTAAGGTGTTATTCTATTACGAAATCTTTTATAGATCGATCCGAAAGAATAGCTTTGAGATGGTTTCGTACCCTACCATAATCTCTACGTTTGTTCTCCGCTATTAGTGGCTTTGGAGTGACTTTGTTGCATGTTGAGGGATTGTTATATGATCTATCTATGTTATTATTGTTGAGAGAACTAGCACTAGTGAAAGTATGAACCCTAGGCCTTGTTTCCTACCATTGCAATACCGTTTACGCTCACTTTTATCATTAGTTACCTTGCTGTTTTTATTATTTCACATTACAAATATCTTTATCTACCATCCATATTGCACTTGTATCACCATCTCTTCACCGAACTAGTGCACCTATACAATTTACCATTGTATTGGGTGTGTTGGGGACACAAGAGACTCTTCATCCCCTTTGAAGTTATCTTATCAGATTGAGAATTTTATGAGAACACTTGATGTATGTCTTGTCGTGTTTATCTGTGGTGACAATGGGATATCATGTGCCACTTGATGTATGTTTTGGTGACCAACTTGCGGGTTCCACCCATGAACCTATGCATAGGGGTTGGCACACGTTCTTGACTCTCCGGTAGAAACTTTGGGGCACTCTTTGAAGTACTTTTATGTTGGTTGGATGAATCTGAGATTGTGTGGCGATATCGTATAATCATTCCCACGGATACTTGAGGTGACAATGGAGTATCTAGGTGACATTAGGGTTTTGGTTGATTTGTGTCTTAAGGTGTTATTCTAGTACGAACTCTTTTATAGATCGATCCGAAAGAATAGCTTTGAGGTGGTTTCGTACCCTACCATAATCTCTACGTTTGTTCTCCGCTATTAGTGGCTTTGGAGTGACTCTTTGTTGCATGTTGAGGGATTGTTATATGATCTATCTATGTTATTATTGTTGAGAGAACTAGCACTAGTGAAAGTATGAACCCTAGGCCTTGTTTCCTACCATTGCAATACCATTTACGCACACTTTTATCATTAGTTACTTTGCTGTTTTTATTATTTCAGATTACAAATACCTTTATCTACCAGCCATATTGCACTTGTATCACCATCTCTTCGCCGAACTAGTGCGCCTATACAATTTACCATTGTATAGGGTGTGTTGGGGACAGAAGAGACTCTTTGTTATTTGGTTGCAGGGTTGTTTGAGAGAGACCATCTTCATCCTACGCCTCCCACTGATTGATAAATCTTAGGTCATCCACTTGAGGGAAATTTGCTACTGTCCTACAACCTGTGCACTTGCAGGCCCAACAACGTCTACAAGAAGAAGGTTGTGTAGTAGACATCATGCAACTTCTTAATGATCGTATCCAACTGAGAACAAATATATGTGCAATTAAAACTACTATAGATGCCAACAAAAATGATCACCGTGTGTAACTTCCCAATAATCTTGTCCAACCAAAAACAACTATGTATGCAACTAAAACTACAATAAATGACAACAAAAAATAATTTCCATGTAAAATGCTGTGACGATCTGAAGGAGCAACTCAATCTCTCGAGGAGAATGGAATGACAGAAGAATCAGCTGTTAATGCATAAATTTTCAGCAGTAGTGGTCCGCTTGTTCAATCAAGAATTAGTAAAACACTACAAGAAGAAAGCTAAGAGCATCTTCAGCTGCGTCCTCAGAAAGGCCTCCCCAGGCGATTTTTTCGCGCCGGCGCCAAAAAAACGGCCCAGTCGCACCCCCAGGAGCCCGATTTTCGCCGGCCTGGGCCGAAATCAACGCCGGCGGACCCAGGCCGAACCCACGCGCTGGGGGGCGCCCGTGGGCACCGAGGCGAGCGGTTTTGGCGCGAAACAGCCGCGGACCAGCCGCGCCAGCGACACCACGCCTCGTCTTCCCCCAGCCGCGTCAGGACGCCTCGGTTTCCCGCGGGGAATCAATGGCAAGGCTGCCGCCGGTCAGCCTTGCCATTGATTCCTCACGGGCGGCGCGGCGACGTCTCCCCTCTCGCCGCGTGTACACTGAAGGAAATATGCCCTAGAGGCAACAATAAAGTTATTATTTATTTCATTATATCATGATAAATGTTTATTATTCATGCTAGAATTGTATTAACCGCAAACATAATACTTGTGTGAATACATAGACAAACAGAGTGTCACTAGTATGCCTCTACTTGACTAGCTCGTTGATCAAAGATGGTTATGTTTCCTAGCCATAGACATGAGTTGTCATTTGATTAACGGGATCAGATCATTAGGATAATGATGTGATTGACTTGACCCATTCCGTTAGCTTAGCACTTGATCGTTTAGTATTCTGCTATCGCTTTCTTCATGACTTATACATGTTCCTATGACTATGAGATTATGCAACTCTAGTTTACCGGAGGAACACTTTGTGTGCTACCAAACGTCACAACATAACTGGGTGATCATAAAGGTGCTCTATAGGTGTATCCAAAGGTACTTGTCGGGTTGGCATATTTCGAGATTAGGATTTGTCACTCTGATTGTCGCAGAGGTATCTCTAGGCCCACTCGGTAATGCACATCACTATAAGCCTTGCAAGCATTGTAACTAATGAGTTAGTTGTGGGATGATGTATTACGGAACGAGTAAAGTGACTTGGCGGTAACGAAATTGAACTAGGTATTGAGATACCGAAGATCGAATCTCGGGCAAGTAACATACCGATGACAAAGGGAACAATGTATGTAGTTATGCGGTTTGACCGATAAAGATCTTCACAGAATATGTAGGAGCCAATATGAGCATCCAGGTTCCGCTATTGGTTATTGACCGAAGACGTGTCTCGGTCATGTCTACATAGTTCTCGAACCCATAGGGTCCGCACGCTTAAAGTTAGATGACGATCGGTATTATGAGTTTTGTGTTTTGATATACCGAAGGTAGTTCGCAGTCCCGGATATGATCACGGACATGACAAGGAGTCTTGAAATGGTCGAGACATAAAGATTGATATATTGGAAGCCTATATTTGGATATCGGAAGTGTTCCAGGTGAAATCGGGATTTTACTGGAGTACCGGGGGTTACCGGAACCCCCCCCCCCCCCCGGGGAAGTAATGGGCCTATTGGGCCTTAGTGGAGAAGATATAAAGTAGCCAGGAGGTGGCATGCGGCCCCCCTTGCCCCAGTCCGAATTGGACAAGGGAAGGGGGCGGCGGCCCCCCTCTTCTTCCTTCTCTCCACCTCCTCCTCCCCCCTTCTCCTACTCCTATGCGGAAAGGAGGAGTCCTAATCCCGGTGGGAGTAGAACTCCCCCCTTTGCGCACCCTCCCTTGTCGGCCGCCTCTCCCCCCTTTCTCCTTTATATACAGGGGCAAGGGGGCACCTCTAGACACACAAGTTGATCTATTGATCTATTCCAGCCGTGTGTGGTGCCCCCTCCACCATATTCCACCTCGGTCATATCGTAGTCGTGCTTAGGCGAAGCCCTACGTCGGTAGCAACATCATCACCATCACCACGCAGTTCGCGGGACGTCATCGAGCTGAACGTGTGCTGAACTCGGAGGTGTCATACATTCGGTACTTGGATCGGTCGGATCGTGTAGACGTACGACTACATCAACCGCGTTGTGCTAACGCTTCCGCTTTTGGTCTACGAGGGTACGTGGACACACTCTCCCCTCTCGTTGCTATGCATCGCCATGATCCTGTGTGTGCATTGGAATTTTTTTGAAATTACTACGTTCACCAACAATGGCATCCGAGCCTGGTTTTATGCATAGATGTTATATGCACGAGTAGAACACAAGTGAGTTGTGGGCGATACAAGTCATACTACTTACCGGCATGTCATACTTTGGTTCGGCGGTATTGTTGGATGAAGCGGCCCCGACCGACATTATGCGTATGCTTACGCGAGACTGGTTCTACCGACGTGCTTTGCACATAGGTGGCTGGCGGGTGTCAGTTTCTCCAACTTTAGTTGAACCGAGTGTGGCTATGCCCGGTCCTTGAGAAGGTTAAAACAGCTCTAACTTGACGAACTATCGTTGTGGTTTTAATGCGTAGGTAAGAACGGTTCTTGCTCAGCCCGTAGCAGCAACGTAAAACTTGCAACAACAAAGTAGAGGACGTCTAACTTGTTTTTGCAGGGCATGTTGTGATGTGATATGGTCAAGACATGATGCTATATTTTATTGTATGAGATGGTCATGTTTTGTAACCAAGTTATCGGCAACTGGCAGGAGCCATATGGTTGTCGCTTTATTGTATGCAATGCAATAGCCCTGTAATGCTTTACTTTATCACTAAGCGGTAGCGATCGTCGTAGAAGCATAAGTTGGCGAGACGACAACGATGCTATGATGGAGATCAAGGTGTCACGCCGGTGACGATGGTGATCATGACGGTGCTTCGGAGATGGAGATCACAAGCACAAGATGATGATGGCCATATCATATCACTTATATTGATTGCATGTGATGTTTATCTTTTATGCATGTTATCTTGCTTTGTTTGACGGTAGCATTATAAGATGATCTCTCACTAAATTTCAAGGTATAAGTGTTCTCCCTGAGTATGCACCATTGCGAAAGTTCTTCGTGCTGAGACACCATGTGATGATCGGGTGTGATAAGCTCTACGTTCAAATACAACGAGTGCAAAACAGTTGCACACGCGGAATACTCAGGTTAAACTTGACGAGCCTAGCATATGCAGATATGGCCTCGGAACACTGAGACCGAAAGGTCGAGCGTGAATCATATAGTAGATATGATCAACATAGTGACGTTCACCATTGAAATGAATCCATCTCACGTGATGATCGGACATGGTTTAGTTGATTTGGATCACGTGGTCACTTAGATGATTAGATCGATGTCTATCTAAGTGGGAGTTCTTAAGTAATATGATTAATTGAACTTAAATTTATCATGAACTTAGTACCTGATAGTATCTTGCTTGTCTATGTTGTTGTAGATAGATGGCCCGTGTTGTTGTTCCGTTAAATTTTAATGCGTTCCTTGAGAAAGCAAAGTTGAAAGATGATGGTAGCAATTACACGGACTGGGTCCGTAACTTGAGGATTATCCTCATTGCTGCACAGAAGAAATACGTCCTGGAAGCACCGCTAGGTGCGGACCCATCGCAGGAGCAACACCGGATGATATGAGCGTGCATCGAGCAAAGCTGATGATTACTCGATAGTTTAGTGTGCCATGCTTTACGGCTTAGAACCGGGACTTCAACGACGTTTTGAACGTCATGGAGCATATGAGATGTTCCAGGAGTTGAAGTTAATATTTCAAGCAAATGCCCGGATTGAGAAGTAGGAAGTCTCTAATAAGTTCTATAGCTGCAAGATGGAGGAGAATGGTTCTGTCAGTGAACATATACTCAGAATGTATGGGTATAACAATCACTTGATTCAACTGGGAGTTAATCTTCCGGATGATAGTGTCATTGACAGAATTCATCAATCACTGCCACCAAGCTACAAGAGCTTCGTGATGAACTATAATATGCAAGGGACGGATAAGACAATTCCCGAGCTCTTCGTAATGCTAAAGGCTGCGGAGGTAGAAATCAAGAAGGAGCATCAAGTGTTGATGGTCAACAATACCAGTTCCAAGAAAAAGGGCAAAGGGAAGAAGAAGGGGAACTTCAAGAAGAACAGCAAACAAGTTGCTGCTCAGGAGAAGAAACCCAAGTCTAGACCTAAGCCTGAGACAGAGTGCTTCTACTGCAAACATACTGGTCACTGGAAGCGGAACTGCCCCAAGTATTTGGCGGATAAGAAGGATTGCAAGGTGAACAAAGGTATATGTGATATACATTTTATTGATGTGTACCTTACTAATGCTCGCAGTAGCACCTGGGTATTTGATACTGATTCTATTGCTAATATTTGCAACTCGAAACAGGGACTACGGATTAAGCGAAGATTGGCTAAGGACGAGGTGACGATGCGCGTGGGAAATGGTTCCAAAGCCGATGTGATCGCGGTCGGCACGCTACCTCTACATCTACCTTCGGGATTAGTTTTAGACCTGAATAATTGTTATTTGATGCCAGCGTTGAGCATGAACATTATATCTGGATCTTGTTTGATGCGAGACGGTTATTCATTTAAATCAGAGGATAATGGTTGTTCTATCTATATGAGTAATATCTTTTATGGTCATGCACCCTTGAAGAGTGGTCTATTTTTGTTGAATCTCGATAGTAGTGATACACATATTCATAATGTTGAAGCCAAAAGATGCAGAGTTGTTAATTATAGTGCAACTTATTTGTGGCACTGCCGTTTGGGTCATATTGGAGTAAAGCGCATGAAGAAACTCCATACTGATGGACTTTTGGAACCACTTGATTATGAATCACTTGTTACTTGCGAACCATGCCTCATGGGCAAGATGACTAAAAACCCGTTTTCCGGAACTATGGATCGAGCAACTGATTTGTTAGAGATCATATATACTGATGTATGTGGTCCAATGAATGTTGAGGCTCGCGGCGGGTATCATTATTTTCTCACTTTCACAAATGATTTAAGAAGATATGGGTATATCTACTTAATGA
This sequence comes from Aegilops bicornis, assembly GCA_021605145.1. Lineage (NCBI taxonomy): Eukaryota > Viridiplantae > Streptophyta > Magnoliopsida > Poales > Poaceae > Aegilops > Aegilops bicornis. Next base: position 751,173,947 of record CM038675.1, read on the forward strand.
AACATAAGTCTGAAACATTTGAAAAGTTCAAAGAATTTCAGAGTGAACTGGAAAATCATCGTAACAAGAAAATAAAGTTTCTAAGATCTGATCGTGGAGGAGAATATTTGAGTTACGAGTTTGGCCTACATTTGAAACAATGCGGAATAGTTTTGCAACTCACGCCACCCGAAACACCACAGCGTAATGGTGTGTCTGAACATTGTAATCATAATTTAGTAGATATGGTGCGAGCTATGATGTATCTTACTAATTTACCACTATCGTTTTGGGGTTATGCTTTAGAGACGGCTGCATTCACGTTAAATAGGGCACCATCAAAATCCATTGAGATGAGGCCTTATGAACTGTGGTTTTTCAGAAACCAAAGTTGTCGTTTCTTAAAGTTTGGGGCTGCGATGCTTATGTGAAAAAGCTTCAACCTGATAAGCTCGAACCCAAATGGGAGAAATGTGTCTTCATAGGATACCCAAAGGAAACGGTTGGGTACACCTTCTATCACAGATCTGAAGGCAAGACATTTATTGCTAAATTTGGATCCTTTCTCGAGAAGGAGTTTCTCTCGAAAGAAGTGAGTGGGAGGAAAGTAGAACTTGATGAGGTACTATACCTGCTCCCTTATTGGAAAGTAATTCATCATAGAAACCGGTTCCTGTGACACCTACACCAATTAGTGAGGAAGCTAATGATGTTCATCATGAAACATCAGATCAAGTTACTACTGAACCTCGTAGGTCAACCAGAGTAAGATCCGCACTAGAGTGGTATGGTAATCCCGTTCTGGAGGTTATGTTACTAGACCATGACGAACCTACGAACTATGAAGAAGTGATGGCGAGCCCAGATTCCGCGAAATGGCTTGAGGCCATGAAATCTGAGATGGGATCCATGTATGAGAACAAAGTGTGGACTTTGGTTGACTTGCCCGATGATCGGCAAGCCATCGAGAATAAATGGATCTTCAAGAAGAAGACTGATGCTGACGGTAATGTTACTGTCTATAAAGCTTGACTTCTTGCAAAAGGTTTTCGACAAGTTCAAGGGATTGAATATGATGAGACTTTCTCACCTGTAGCGATGCTTAAGTATGTCCGAATCATGTTAGCAATTGCCGCATTTTATGATTATCAAATTTGGCAAATGGATGTCAAAACTGCATTCCTGAATGGATTTTTGGAAGAAGAGTTGTATATGATGCGACCGGAAGGTTTTGTCGATCCAAAGGGAGCTAACAAAGTATGCAAGCTCCAGCGATCCATTTATGGACTGGTGCAAGCCTCTCGAAGTTGGAATAAACGTTTTGATAGCATGATCAAAGCATATGGATTTATACAGACTTTTGGCGAAGTCTGTATTTACAAGAATGTGAGTGGGAGCTCTGTAGCATTTCTGATATTATATATAGATGACATATTGTTGATTGGAAATGATATAGAATTTCTGGATAGCATAAAGGGATATTTGAACAAGAGTTTTTCAATGAAGGACCTTGGTGAAGCTGCTTATATATTGGCATCGAGATCTATAGAGATAGATCAAGACGCTTACTTGGACTTTCACAAAGTACATACCTTGACAAAGTTTTGAAGAAGTTCAAAACGGATCAAGCAAAGAAAGGGTTCTTGCCTGTGTTACAAGGTGTGAAGTATAGTAAGACTCAATGCCCTAGCACTGCAGAAGATAGAGAGAAGATGAAAGATGTTCCCTATGCTTCAGCCATAGACTCTATCATGTATGCAATGTTGTGTACCATACCTGATGTGTGCCTTGCTATAAGTTTAGAAGGGAGGTACCAAAGTAATCCAGGAGTGGATCACTGGACAGCGGTCAAGAACATCCTGAAATACCTGAAAAGGACTAAGGATATGTTTCTCGTTTATGGAGGTGACTGATACGTCTCCAACGTATCTATAACTTTTGATTGCTTCATGCTATATTATATTCTGTTTTGGACATTAATGGGCTTTATTATACACTTTGATATTATTTTTGGGACAAACCTATTAACCGAAGGCCTAGCCCAGAATTGTTGTTTTTTGCCTATTTAAGAGTTTCGCAGAAAAAGAATATCAAACGGAGTCCAAACGGAATGAAACCTTCGGGAACGTGATTTTCTAAACAAACATGATCCAGAGGACTTGGACCCTACGTCAACACATCAACCAGGAGGGCTCGAGGTAGGGGGCGCACCTACCCCCCTGGGCGCGCCCTCCACCCTCGTGGGGCCCACATTGCTCCACCGACATACTTCTTCCTCCTATATATACCTACGTACCCCCAAACTATCACATACGGAGCCAATAAATCTAATTCCACCGCCACAACCTTCTGTACCCATGAGATCCCATCTTGGGGCCTTTTCCAGAGCTCCGCCGGAGTGGGTATCGATCATGGAGGGCTTCTACATCAACACCATAGCCTCTCCGATGATGTGTGAGTAGTTTACCTCAGACCTTCGGGTCCATAGTTATTAGCTAAATGGATTCTTCTCTCTCTTTGGATCTCAATACAAAGTTCTCCATGATTCTCGTGGAGATCTATTCGATGTAATCTTCTTTTGCGGTGTGTTTGTTGAGACTGATGAATTGTGGGTTTATGATCCAGATTATGTATGAAAAATATTTGAATCTTCTCTGAATTCTTTTATGTATGATTGGTTATCTTTGCAAGTCTCTTGGAATTATTAGTTTGGTTTGGCCTACTAGATTGATCTTTTTTGCAATGGGAGAAGTGCTTATCTTTGGGTTCAATCTTGCGGTGTCCTTTCCCAGTGACAGTAGGGGCAGCAAGGTACGTATTGTATTGTTGCCATCGAGGATAACAAGATGTGGTTTATATCATATTGTATGAGTTTATCCCTCTACATCATGTCATCTTACTTAAAGCGTTATGATGTCTACTACACAACCTTCTTCTTGTAGACGTTGTTGGGCCTGCAAGTGCACAGGTTTGTAGGACAGTAGCAAATTTCCCTCAAGTGGATGACCTAAGGTTTATCAATCCGTAGGAGGCGTAGGATGAAGATGGTCTCTCTCAAACAACCCTGCAACCAAATAACAAAGAGTCTCTTGTGTCCCCAACACACCCAATACAATGTTAAATTTATAGGTGCACTAGTTCGGCGAAGAGATGGTGATACAAGTGCAATATGGATGGTAGATATAGGTTTTTGCAATCTGAAATAATAAAAACAGCAAGGTAACTGATGGTAAAAGTGAGCGTAAACGGTTTTGCAATGATAGGAAACAAGGCCTGAGGTTCATACTTTCACTAGTGCAAGTTCTCTCAACAATAATAACATAGATAGATCATATAACAAGCCCCCAACATGCAACAAAGAGTCACTCCAAAGCCACTAATAGCAGATGAACAAACGTAGAGATTATGGTAGGGTACGAAACCACCTCAAAGTTATTCTTTCGGATCAATCTATAAAAGAGTTCGTACCAGAAGAACACCTTAATACACAAATCAACCAAACCCTAATGTCACCTAGATACTCCATTGTCACCTCGAGTATCCATGGGCATGATTATATGATATGCATCACACAATCTCAGATTCATCCAACCAACACAAAGTACTTCAAAGAGTGCCCCAAAGTTTCTACCAGAGAGTCAAGAAAACGCGTGCCAACCCCTATGCATAGGTTCATGGGCGGAACCCGCAAGTTGGTCACCAAAACATACATCAAGTGTCACGTGATATCCCATTGTCACCACAGATAAACACGGCAAGACATACATCAAGTGTTCTCATAAAAGACTGAATCCGATAAGATAACTTCAAGAGGGAAACTCAATTCATCACAAGAGAGTAGAGGGGGAGAAAGATCATAAGATCCAACTATAATAGCAAAGCTCGCGATACATCAAGATTTTGCCATAGAGGGAACATGAGAGAGAACACGAGAGAGAGAGAGAGAGAGAGAGAGAGATCAAACACATAGCTACTGGTACATACCCTCAGCCCCGAGGGTGAACTACTCCCTCCTTGTCATGGAGAGCGCCAGGATGATGAACATGGCCACTGGTGATGGGTTTCCCCTCCGGCAGGGTGCCGGAACGGGATCCCGAGAGGTTTTTGGTGGCTACAGAGGCTTGCGGCGGCGGAACTCCCGATCTATCTTCTCCGTGGATGTTTTTAGGCACGTGGGACTATATAGGCGAAAGAAGTCGGTCGGGAGGTGCTCGAGGTCCATGAGACAGGGCCGCGCCACAGCAGGCGCCCCCTATCTCCTGGGCTCCGCGAGGATCTTCTGACTTGATCTCTAAGCCTCCAGGATGATAATCTTCGAAAAAACACGTTGCCGAAGGTTTCATTCCGTTTGGACTCCGTTTGATATTCCTTTTCCTCGAATACTGAAACAGGCAATAAAACAGCAATATGGGCTGGGCCTCCGGTTAATAGGTTAGTCCCAAAAGTAATATTAAAGTGTATAATAAAGCCCATAATCATTCAAAACAGGTAATATAATAGCATGGAACAATCAAAAATTATAGATACGTTGGAGACGTATCACGTTACTCTGTTCTTATGAACTTAATACTCTAGATGCATGTTGGATAGCGGTCGATGTGTGGAGTAATAGTAGTAGATGCAGGCAGGAGTCGGTCTACTTGTCGCGGACGTGATGCCTATAAACATGATCATACCTAGATTTTCTCATAACTATGCTCAATTCTGTCAATTGCTCAACAGTAATTTGCTTACCCACCGTAATACTTATGCTCTCGAGAGAAGCCACTAGTGAAACCTATGGCCCCGGGTCTATTTTCCATCATATTAATCTTCCAACACTTAGCTATTTTATTGCCTTTTATATTACTTTGCATCTTTATCATAAAAATACAAAAAGTATTATCTTATCATATCTATCAGATCTCACTTTCGTAAGTGACCGTGAAGGGATTGACAACCCCTTTATCGCGTTGGTGGAGAGGGTTTTATTTGTTTGTGTATGTGCGAGGGACTCGTGTGTGGCCTCCTACTGGATTGATACCTTGGTTCTAAAAAATGGAGGGAAATACTTACGCTGCTTTACTGCGTCACCCTTTCCTCTTCAAGGGAAAACCAACGCAGTGCTCAAGAGGTAGCAAGAAGGATTTCTGGCGCCGTTGCCGGGGAGTCTACGCAAAAGTCAACATACCAAGTACCCATCACAAACCCTTATCTCCCGCATTACATTATTTGCCATTTGCCTCTCGTTTTCCTCTCCCTCACTTCACTTGCCGTTTTATTCGCCCTCTCTTTTCCGTTCGAGTCTTTTTCGCTTGCTTCTTGTTTGCTCGTGTGTTGGATTGTTTGCTTGTCGCGATGGCTCAAGATAATACTAAATTGTGAAACTTTACCAATACCAACAACAATGATTTTCTTAGCACTCCGATTGCTCCTCTTATCAATACTGAATCTTGTGAAATCAATACTACTTTATTGAATCTTGTCATGAAAGATCAATTTGCCCGCCTTCCTAGTGAAGATGCCGCTACCCATATAAATAGCTTCATTAATTTGTGTGATATGCAAAAGAAGAAATATGTGGATAATGATATTGTTAAATTGAAGCTATTTCCTTTTGTGCTTAGAGATCGTGCTAAAGCTTGGTTTTCGTCTTTGCCTAAAAATGGTATTGATTCATGTAATAAGTGCAAAGATGCTTTTATCTCTAAGTATTTTCCTCCTGGTAAGATCATCTCTCTTAGAAACGATATTATGAATTTTAAGCAACATGTTCATGAACATGTTGCACAAGCTTGGGAGAGGATGAAATTAATGATTCGTAATTGCCCTACACATGGTTTAAATCTTTGGATGATTATACAAAAATTATGCGGATTGAATTTTGCTTCTAGAAATCTTTTAGATTAGATTCATGGGAGGCACTTTTATGGAAATCACCTTAGGAGAAGCTACTAAACTCCTAGATAATATTATTGTTAATTATTCTCAATGGCACACCGAAAGATCCACTAATAAAAAAGTGCATGCGATAGAAGAAATTAATGTTTTGAGTGGAAAGATGGATGAACTTATGAAATTATTTGCTACTAAAAGTTTTTGTTCTGATCCTAATGATATGCGTTTGTCTACTTTGATTGAGAATAATAATGAATCTATGGATGTGAATTTTGTTGGTAGGAATAATTTTGGTAACAACGCGTATAGAGGAAACTTTAATCCTAAGCCGTATCCTAGTAATTTCTCTAATAATTATGGTAATTCCTACAACAATTCTTATGGAAATTTTAATAAGATGCATTCTAAATTTGAGACTAGTGTTAAATAATTTATGAGTTCGCAAAAGAATTTCAATGCTTTGCTTGAAGAAAAATTGCCTAAGATTGATGAATTGGCTAGGAACGTTGATAGAATTTCTCTTGATGTTGAATCTTTGAAACTTAGATCTATTCCACCTAAGCGTGATATCAATGAGTCTCTCAAAGCCATGAGAATTTCCATTTATGAGTGCAAAGAAAGAACCGCTAGGATGCGTGCTAAGAAAGATTGCTTTGTGAAAGCATGTTCTTCTAGTTTCTATGAAAATGAAGATGAAGATCTAAAAGTTATTGATGTGTCCCCTATTAAATCTTTGTTTTGCAATATGAATCTTGATAATGATGGGACTGAATATGTAGCGACCCGACCCAAAATTGGTCAAGTCTCTGTGTAGCTGTACCATCCCAAGATCATGCTGGCACACACAGTACATTGATGAAATAATCAAAGTTCAATCACACCTGAATTTATTACACGATCCTCATATCGAGTCTTTATTACAATAGAATAAATTCGACCGAAGGCCAACTCATGAGAAATAAACTAAATAAAGCTGCGGAAGCGTAGAAGAATAGCGAGTCCATCCGACTCCAGAGGGCAATCGCCAAGCGTGGATCGTAGCCTCACTCTGATCGGAATACTCCTCTGCAACATAAGACGCGTTGCAGCCGTGTAGGTCAGCATTTTGAATATGCCGGCAAGTCATGAAGAGAGAACAACAATAAAAATTACTAACACTATATGCAATTTGGGCATGGGGCTCTAAGTTTCATTGTTTTCTTGAAAAAGCCGATTTTCCCTACAACAATGGACTTGTTTGCAAATACTACAAAATGTTGGTAGTTATTGAGATGGTTCCACCAACCAATGTCTCATTCCCAATTATTAAATAACCCCCTCAATTAATTTATTAATTTTGGTGTTGAGATATCCGAAATACTCCAAGTTCGAGGCTCAAATTGTCCAGAATCGGGAACACGGCTAACCGATTAGATCTTCACTCTGCAGAGGTTTGCGCACTTTACCCATAAGATTCGTTCCCTCCTTTAAGTCTTCGCACTTCATGGTGTTTGAAGGCGGACGAACGTAAACAGGGTCTTAAGAAGAGTTCCTCTGGCCACTGCCGGTACCCATCCAATCCTACCGTTCTTCTACATCTCGTAGCACCGTCCGGCCAGAGTCACACCTAGGGTTGACCAAGCCAGAGCCCATAATGGCTTGCGGCTGCACAGGCAAGCTTCCGGTCAATGGGGTATACATCGTCTCTTCGTGGCTGGGTGAAGCTTTCCGCAAGATGTCATGGAGCTTCTCCATGCATCCCGGCCAACCGCTGGTTTTCTCCAGGGTGCCCATCAACCGTCCCCCACCCAGTAGTGAATTTTGAAGTCCATCTTGAGTTTGAAGTCATGGGGTTGTCATCATCTTAACTCTCACATCTCCCTTATGAATTCACTCAACCAACCCTCTCTGAGCATAGCAAAAATAAACTACTTCGTCCCGCAATGGTAACAAGGGGATTGGTTTCATCCTACCTCATGATACTACTCAAGAACATAACTCAAAATTCTCCTACTGCATGCATGGTGGGGTGGTATAATTTCTAATGCAATAAAATCATAGGCATTGTAAAAGAAAACATGGTCAAATGACTTGCCTTGCTGACGATCTTCGAAAGCTAGGGACTCGTGGTAGCAAGCTTCGCACTCCGGAACTTCTACCGAGACAAACAACAATCATATAAGCATAAGAGCATACAATCAATTAACATAACATCATGCTAACATAAAACACACAAAACAACTGGACCAAAAACCCAAAGAAAACTCGAAGAAATCCAAATCAATGTTTTCACCATATCATACAACAACCAAGAAATAGTTTTACACAACCAAATTTTTCTTAACAGAACCTAAGCATGGGTTTTTGCTAACTAACAGAAGAGAAAACACCATGCAACTAGGAGCAAAAAGAATCACATCAAAAGCTATTATAGAACTCCTATTATGCCTATAACAATCCTAGCAAGAAAATATAAAATAAAAATTCTATTTATTGTAAATAAAAGTTCATGTTCTAAAGTTACAGAAACTAACCTAACATAAACTATCACATAGGAAAAATAAAATTATTTGCTAAATAAAACAATAGGAAAACAATAGCTAGTTAAATAAATAAGAACCACATGATTTTGATTAAAACTATTTTTTTATAAAATCTAAAATGCCCAAATAAATTCATACGGTTAGGAAAGGTCAAAATAAAGTAGTGACAAAAGGAATCACTAAAATAGAATAATCCTAACTCATTTTATAGCAGAATTACTAATCTGCCTAAATCTAAAATAAAACAATTTATAATAATTTTAACATGACTAAACATATTTTCTACAGAAACTACAACAAATTTGCAAACTAACAAAAAAAGAATCAATTAAAAATATTAAGTAGATTAAAAGATATGGATTTTACAAAACTGAAACTATTCTGTTAAAAACAGAAACGAAAAAAATTAACTAAAAAGAAAACTGGCGCTAATGGGCCTATCTAACGCTCAGTCGTTAAATAACTAAAACGCGCCCGGGAATATAAACCGAGTCGGGCCGGTCTAAACTAAACCTAAATAAAACCGGAACTAAAACCGGGTTTAAAAAAAAACATACCCCCTACTTCTAATCTAACGCGTAGATCTTAGATCGGACGGTGGCGGGGATCTCCGGTGACTCACCGCGGTGGTCGACGGCGACGCGGCTCGGGCGGCGACGGCGCGGTGGCTCCGGTGGTCGGGGACAACGGCGGAGGCGTCGGGTGGGTGCGGCTGAGCGAAGGAAGGTCGGTGGTGGACTCGGTGGAGCTCGGGGGAGTTCGAGGCGACCGGAACAGGGGCAATGGCGCGACAGCAGCGTTGGGCTCCGGCGAGCGATTGCGGCGAGGGGAGAGGGTTTTCGGGCGCGGCGAGGGGCGGAACGGTGCGAGGCGGGTATATATAGGGGGGGAACCGGCTTGGAGGAGGGGGCGAATCGGGGGAGGCGATCCCGAGAAGTTCGGGATTCCGGCGGGCGCGACGCTGGCGCTATGCGGGTTGGCGTGGCGAGGGAAAGGGAGAGGTGGGTCCGGGCGCCGGGAGAGAGAGGCGTCGGGCGACCGAGGGGAAGGGCTTGGCTGGCGCTGGCTCGGTTGGTCGGCTCGGGCGCTGGGCCGGGTTGGCTCGGCCCGGGCCGCCTCGGCTGGGCCGGGCTATTGGCCTGGCGCTGGGGTTTCTTTTAATTTTTTTTAATTAGAGAGAGAGAGAATAAAAAATATATTTTTTATATAGGACATATATATATCAAAATGATCAGGGGAATATTCCCTACAATTTGAACATTTTTCCAGGGGCAAAACTCAAAATTAAAAAAATCATTTTTCTAAAATCCCAAATAAAATCAAAATTTGAATTCAAACTTGTTGGCAATGTTTTTCATCTGATATTTTTGGAGTGTCATGTTTACTCCTCTCATACTTTTTCTCAAGTACTCCCTCCGTTCCCAAATAATTGTCTTTCTAGCCATCTCAAATGGACTACAACATACGGATGTATGTAGACATGTTTTAGAGCGTAGATTCACTCATTTTGCTCCGTATGTAGTCACTTGTTAAAATCTCTAGAAAGACAATTATTTGGGAAAGGAGGGAGTATTTGTCAGGCATTGATTTGAAATAAATTTCAATTGCCAATTCAAATTCAAATTCCAACAACTCAAAATCTTCTGAAACTTCAAATGCCAGTCAATTTCAAACAATATGCATAGATGCTTAGCTACGATTGTAAAACATTCCAAATGGGAAATTTGGGATGTTACAAACCTACCCACCTTAAGATGAATCTCGCCCTCGAGATTCGGGTTGGCTAGCAAATAGGTGCGGGTGGTCTCGGCGGAGGTCTTCTTCTCGCTCCCAGGTGGCTTCCTCCTCGGAATGATGACTCCACAGCACCTTGCAAAACTTGATGATCTTGCTGCGGGTGACTCTGTTACTTGATCTCGAGAATTCAGACGGGTTTTTCCTCATAAGTCAGATCCTTTGTCGAGCTGTATGGCCTCTAAGGGCACCGTGTCTCTCAATGGAATATCGGCCATGTCGGCATGGCATTTCTTGGTGAGAAACATGGAAGACATCATGAACTCCGGACAATCCTTCCGCAATTCCAAATTGTAAGCAACTTCTCCACGACGTTCGAGGATTTTGTAGGGCCAATGAATCGGGTGCTAACTTTCCTTTGACACGAACCTCTTGATTCCACGAAGTGGGGACACACGAAGATATGCCCGGTCTCCGCCGTAAGTTACTTCCTTGCGTTTACTGTCGGCATAACCCTTTTGCCTCGACTGAGCTACCTTGAGCCTATCTCGAATCATCTTGACTTTCTCTTCGGAATCTCTGATAAGATCGGGACCGAAAAGTTTTCGATCTCCTACACCATCCCACAGCAATGGTGTTCTGCACCTCCTTCCGTATAGAGCTTCGAAAGGGGCCATCTTCGCATCGGTGCGATAAGCTGTTATTGTACGAGAACTCCGCGTATGGCAAATTATCATCCCAGCTAGACCCATAGTCTAGCGCACAAGCTCTCAACATGTCCTCCGTGATCTGGTTGACTCTCTCGGGCTGTCCATCATGCTGCGGATGAAAAGCTGTATTGAACTCCAGCCTCGTACTCCAAAGTTTCATGCAACTGATTCCAAAACTTTGAGGTAAATTGTGTTCCTCTATCGACATGATACTCCTCGGAACTCCATGCAGACATACGATCCTGGTCATGTATATCTTGGCTAACTTAGCGCTGGTATAGGTAGTCTTCACGGGAATGAAATGAGCTACCTTGGTCAATCGATCAACCACTACCTAGATGGAATCATAACCTGAACGGGTCCTGGGTAATCCTGTGATAAAATCCATCCCAAGTTTTTCCCATTTCCACTCGGGAATCGGCAAAGGTTGAAGTAACCCTGCTGGCTTCTGATGTTCCGCCTTTACTCGCTGGCAAACATCGCATATCGCTACACGTACTCAGCAATATCCTTCTTCATACCTGTCCACCAGAAACTTTCCTTCAAATCCAGATACATCTTGGTGTTACCGGGGTGAATCGAGTACGGTGAATCATGAGCCTCCTGAAGAATTAGCTTCTGAGTTCGGGATCATTGGGTACATAAATACGATCCTCAAACCATATAGCTCCGTATTCATCCTTACGAAACCCTTTAGATTTTTCTTCATTCATCCTTTTCTTTATCTCATCAATTTCCTTGTCCGACTTCTGGGCTTCACGAATTCTTTCGGCCAAAGTGGACTGAACTTCCAGAGTTGCAACATATCCTCTCGGAACTATCTCCAGTCAAAGATCTCTGAGGTCATCGACTAACTCCTGGGGTAATCCTCCTGCTATAAGAGTATTCACATAACTCTTACGACTCAAAGCATCGGCTACAACATTAGCCTTTCCTGGGTGGTAATGCAATTTCATGTCATAGTCCTTGATTAACTCTAGCCATCTCCTCTGCCTGAGGTTCAACTCTTTCTGCGTGAAAATATACTTCAAGCTCTTATGATCTGTGTAAACATCACAACGGTTTCCGATAAGGAAATGTCTCCAGGTCTTGAGTGCATGCACTACGGCTGCTAACTCCAAATCATGTGTGGCATAATTCATCTCATGAGGTCGTAGCTGTCTGGAGGTATAAGCTACAACTTTTCCTTCCTGCATGAGTACTCCTCCGAGTCCACGGCGAGAAGCGTCACAATATACCGTAATCCTTGTGTATGTCCGGCAAAATCAGTACTGGGGCTGTAACCAAACGTTTCTTCAATTCCTGGAAGCTGGCTTCACAATCCTCGGTCCAAATGTACTTGGCGTCCTTCTTCAACAGCTCAGTCATGGGCTTGGCAATCTTCGAGGAGTTCTCAATAAACCTCCGATAATATCCTGCGAGTCCGAGAAAACTGCGGATCTCCTTGACTGAGGTGGGCGGCTGCCAATCGGTGACTGATACAACCTTGGCAGGGTCAACTGCTATTCCTTCTCCTGAAATAACATGTCCGAGGAATCCGACTTCCTTCAGCCAAAATTCACATTTGCCGAACTTGGCATACAACTGATGTTCTCGAAGTTTCTCCAGAACTAGACGCATAAATGTTCCTTATGCTCTTCCTCGCTCTTGGAGAAAATCAGTATATCATCGATGAACACCACGACAAACTTGTCCAGATATTCCATAAATTCCTTGTTCATCAAATTCATGAAGTATGCAGGGGCATTAGTCAATCCGAATGACATGACGATATACTCATATAAACCATACCTGGTGGTGAATGTTGTTTTAGGTATATCCTTTTCACGGATCTTCAACTAATGATACCCTGATCGAAGGTCGATCTTGGAGAATATTCTGGCTCCAACTAGCTGATCAAATAGGTCATTAATCATCGGCAGAGGGTACTTGTTCTTGATGGTCACGTCGTTCAACGAACGATAATCTACAACCATTATCAGGGTTCCATCCTTCTTCTCTACCAAAAGAACTGGGGCTCCCCAAGGTGACGAGCTTGGCCGAATATATCCCTTCTCCAATAGCTCATTAATTTGATTCTTGATCTCTTCTAAATCGTTCGGGGGCATCCGATAGGGTCTCTTGGATATAGGGGCTGTGCCGGGCAATAACTCAATCAGAAATTCAATGTCTCTGTCCGGTGGCATTCCTGGTAATTCCTCTGGAAACACATCGGGAAAATCTTGCACTATTGGCACTTCCTCCTGAACAACTCCCGTGAGGGAATTCACTGATTCTTCATCGAGTGCGTCTGGATACATACTTGATCCTCTTACGCTCCGGGGTGGTGAGCAGAATCGACTTCTTGAACACAGTCTATGTTTCCTTCAAACTCGTCAACCAATCCATGCCTAGGATCACATCCAAGGTCTGGGTTTCCAATACTATGAGGTCTCAAGGGAAATTTATGGTTTCCGATGTTGAGGGTTGCATGACAGCCTAAGCACGCCATCATTTCTCCTCTGCGGGCCCGGCGTGAAGAGGGCTACTAAGGGTTCTAGTGGGCAACCCGTACTTTTCCACAACTATCCTTGATATGAATGAATGCGTTGCACCATAATCAAAGAGTACCAATACTGGATGTGAATTTAATAAAAACTTACCAACCACAGTGTCTGGCTGATCATATACGTCCTCCACGTCAATGTGGTTCACCTGAGCACGAGGAAAAGGGTTGGGCTTCTTTGCTGAGCTTCCATTGCCATTTCCATTCCTCTGCTTGGCCTCCGGGTAGTCGGTGGCATAGTGCCCTGTTTTCTGGCACTTGAAACAGGTGATGTGACTCAGATCCTTCTGAACCGGGGCAGAAGGATGCTGGTTGCCATTGCCGTTTCCATTGCCTGTCTTGTTGTCGGGGTTGCGGTTGTTCCCATTTCCTCCATGGTTATGTCCTCCATGGGTGTGATGGGTATGACCTCCCGAGTATGGGGCATAACGGGGCTTCGCTGAGCTCGAGTTGTACTTCGCCATACTTCCGCTATGACTATCAATCTGCTGCTGCTTGCCTTCAAGTATGGTGGCCTTGTCTACCAGCTCACAGTAGTTGTTGAAGGTAGCCACCATTAGCTGCATACCCAGCTCGTCATTGAGTCCTCAAGAAACTTTTCCTGCTGCGGCATCTGTGGCCACATCATCCGGGCATAGCGAGCTAACTTGTTGAACTCATCCACGCATCGCCCCACAAGACGGTTCCCTGGCGTAAGTTGCGGAACTCACGCTTCTTGGACTCATGGCTCCAAGCGATACATGAGCGGTGCGGAAAGCTTCTTTGGAACTGATCCCACGTGATGGTGGCGATGGGATAAGTGGCGGTGTAGTTCTCCCACCAAGAGGCTGCAGGTCCATCAAGCTGATGTGCGGCAAAGCGCACCTTCTCTGCATCTGTGCATCCAGCAGTGGCTAACTCCCTTCCGACCTTGCGGAGCCAATCATCGGCCACAATCGGCTCAGTGCTGCTAGAGAACACTTGTGGATTCAGCCTTAGGAAGCGAGTCAAGTTATCAACAGGGGGTGGTGGCGGTGGATTGTTGTTGTTGTTGTTGTTCTGGTTCTGGATGAGCATCTGCATGAGGGCATTACCTTTCTTTGGATCAGGTGGGTGAGCTCCGGCGGAAAGTTGAGACTGGGGTCACGTCTCGGAGGCATCTGGTGGTTTGGAGTAGATGAGAAAATTAGAATAGAACAAGGGTCTAATGAGAAAATATCACTACCCAAATGAATGCACAAACATAATCACACCAATCATTTATTCAATCCACTCAAACATGGTTCAATCTCGGATTACAAGTTTCACGACTAATCGAAAATAACGGCCTAACTGATCGACGGAAAAATAAAATAACATGGCGGTCGACTAAATGTCTTTATCAATTATCCTTGCGTCCTCTGGTGCGGCGTCCTCCGGTGTGGCGTCCTCTGGTGCGGCGCCTCCTCTTGCGGCTTTCTTCCGTGGAGCTCTCTTCATAATCCTGGTCATTGCTCACGAGAGGTCCATCATCTCCACTCGGAAAAAGGTCCTCTCCGAAGTCCATCTTCTCCTCTAATGCGGCAACATCCATCTTCAGCTTGTCGACTCTCTCCATGAAATCCTTGATTTCTTCTTCATGGTCAAGGAAGTCTGCGTGTGCTTTCTCCTCCAGTTCAGTTCACGGAACAACAGCCTCCTGTGGTACCTTGAGTTCTGGCGAGTCCGGATCTCCGTTTCTGAGGAGACACTCCAAGTCTTGGACATATGAGAGAATGGAGTCGTCCTCACTGCACGGATGACATCTCCATTCCTAGCTCTGCGAGAAATCATGGCGAGGTCTGATGGGTCGAGCTCGGCCCTGTACTCTTCTCGGAGATGTCCAAGTGCACGATAAACCGCCATGTCTCTTCCGAGGATCCAATTGAAATCGGTAAACTCAAAGTCAATAGGCTCTGAATGTCCTCCGAAGGTCCTCCCTGGAATGTGCACCTCAATCCTGTAGCGGGTATCCGTCGGAAGTGCATTGGTAGGCTTCCCGGTGATTGAGGGCAGAGCAATCTTCAGCTTCTTCATGATCTGAACCAGCTTCTTGCCGAGAGGCATCGTCTCATCTGGCTGGCAAAACTCCGGTAGCAGAACTGGGGTGAACTCGGCGGCCATCTAGAATGTTGAAAATCGGAGAGAAGTCAGAAATGAACAGGGGAGAATTACGGAATGATAAGGACATAAAATAAATAGTCTCTTCCTATGGCTTTCCGATCCTAGGGGTTACGTCCTACGGTCGGCGTGTGCTCTGATACCATCTCTGTAGCGACCCGACCCAAAATCGGTCAAGTCTACGTGTAGCTGTACCATCCCAAGATCATGCTTTGGCACACACACAGTACATTGATGAAATAATCAAAGTTCAATCACACCTGAATTTATTACACGATCCTCATATCGAGTCTTTATTACAATAAAATAAATTCGGCCGAAGGCCAACTCATGAGAAATAAACTAAATAAAGCTGCGAAAGCGTAGAAGAATAGCGAGTCCATCCGACTCCATAGGGCAATCGCCAAGCGTGGATCGTAGCCTCACTCCTGATCGGAATACTCCTCTGCAACATAAGACGTTGCAGCCGTGTAGGTCAGCATTTTGAATATGCCGGCAAGTCATGAAGAGAGAACAACAATAAAAATTACTAACCTATATGCAATTTGACTGTGGGGCTCTAAGTTTCATTGTTTTGCGAAAAAGCCAGTTTTTCCCTACAACAATGGACTTGTTTGCAAATACTACAAAATGTTGGTAGTTATTGAGATGGTTCCACTAACCAATGTCTCATTCCCAATTATTAAATAACCCCCTCAATTAATTTATTAATATTGGTGTTGAGATATCCGAAATACTCCAAGTTCCAGAGGCTCAAATTGTCCGTAACCGGGGACACGGCTAACCGATTAGATCTTCACTCTGCAGAGGTTTGCGCACTTTACCCGCAAGATTCGTTCCCTCCTTTAAATCTTCGCACTTCATGGTGTTTGAAGACGGGACGAACAAAACAGGGTCTTCCGAAGAGTTCCTCTGGCCACTGCCGGTACCCATCCAATCCTACCGTTCTTCTACATCTCGTAGCACCGTCCGGCGAGTCACACCTAGGGTTGACCAAGCGAGCCCATAATGGCTTGCGGCTACAGTAAGCTTCCGTCAATGGGGTATACATCCGTCTCTTCGTGGCTGGGTGAAGCTTTCCGCAAGATGTCATAGCGCTTCTCCATGCATCCCGGCCAACCGCTGGTTTTCTCCAGGGTGCCCGTCAACCGTCCTCCACCCAGTAGTGAATTTTGAAGTCCATCTTGAGCTTGAAGTCATGGGGTTGTCATCATCTTAACTCTCACATCTCCCTTATGAATTCACTCAACCAACCCCGTCTACGAGCATAGCAAAAATAAACTACTTCGTCCCGGGCAATGCTAACAAGGGGGATTGGTTTCATCCTACCTCATGATACTACTCAAGAACATAACTCAAAATTCTCCTACTGCATGCATGGTGGGGTGGTATAATTTCTAATGCAATAAAATCATAGGCATTGTAAAAGAAAACATGGTCAAATGACTTGCCTTGCTGACGATCTTCGAAAGCTAGGGACTCGTGGTAGCAAGCTTCGCACTCCGGAACTTCTACCGAGACAAACAACAATCATCTAAGCATAAGAGCATACAATCAATTAACATAACAACATGCTAACATAAAACACACAAAACAACCGGACCAAAAACCCAAAGAAAACTCGAAGAAATCCAAATCAATGTTTTCACCATATCATACAACAACCAAGAAATAGTTTTACACAACCAAAATTTTCTTAACAGAACCTAAGCATGGTTTTTGCTAACTAACAGAAGAGAAAACACCATGCAACTAGGAGCAAAAAGAATCACATCAAAAGCTATTATAGAACTCCTATTATGCCTATAACAATCCTAGCAAGAAAATATAAAATAAAAATTCTATTTATTGTAAATAAAAGTTCATGTTCTAAAGTTACAGAAACTAACCTAACATAAACTATCACATAGGAAAAATAAAATTATTTGCTAAATAAAACAATAGGAATACAGTAGCTAGTTAAATAAATAAGAACCACATGATTTTGATTAAAACTATTTTTTTATTAAATCTAAAATGCCCAAATAAATTCCTACGGTTAGGCAAGGTCAAAATAAAGTAGTGACAAAAATAATCACTAAAATAAAATAATCCTAACTCATTTTATAGCAGAATTACTAATCTGCCTAAATCTAAAATAAAACAATTTATAATAATTTTAACATGACTAAACATATTTTCTAGAGAAACTACAACAAATTTTCAAACTAACAAAAAAAGAATCAATTAAAAATATTAAGTAGATTAAAAGATATGGATTTTACAAAACTGAAACTATTGTGTTAAAAACAGAAACGAAAAAAATTAACTAAAAAGAAAACTGGCGCTAATGGGCCTATCTAACGCTTAGTCGTTAAATAACTAAAACGCGCCCGGGAGAATAAACCGAGTCGGGCCGGTCTAAACTAAACCTAAATAAAACCGGAACTAAAACCGGGTTTTAAAAAAACATACCCCTTCGCTACTTCTAATCTAACGCGTAGATCTTTGATCGGACGGTGGCGGGGATCTCCGGTGACTCACCGCGGTGGTCGACGGCGACGGCGGCTCGGGCGGCGACGGCGCGCTGGCTCCGGTGGTCGGGGACGACGGCGGAGGCATCGGGTGGGTGCGGCTGAGCGAGGGAAGGTCGGTGGTGGACTCGGTGGAGCTCGGGGGAGTTCGAGGCGACCGGAACAGGGGCAATGGCGCGGCGGCGGCGTCGGGCTCCAGCGAGCGATTGCGGCGAGGGTAGAGGGTTTTCGGGCGCGGCGAGGGGCGGAACGGGGCGAGGGGGGGTATATATAGGGGGGGAACCGGCTTGGAGGAGGGGGCGAATCGGGGGAGGCGATCCCGAGAAGTTCGGGATTCCGGCGGCGGCGACGCGGTGGCGTTGCGGGTTGGCGTGGGCGAGGGGAAAGGGAGAGGTGGGTCCGGGGCGTCAGCGGGAGAGAGAGGGGGGCGTTCGGTCGGGCGACCGAGGGGGAAGGGCTTCGGGCGCGGCGCTGGCTCGGTTGGTCGGCTCGGCTGGGTCACGGGCAGTTCGGCTCATTGCCGGGCCGCGGCTGGCCGGGCCGGCTGGCTGGCGCTGGGTTTTTTTTTTTAATTAGAGAGAGAGAGAGAGAGAATAATATATATATATTATATAGGACATATATATATCAAAATGATCAGGGGAATATTCCCTACAATTTGAACATTTTTCCAGGGGCAAAACTCAAACTTTAAAAAAACATTTTTCTAAAATCCCAAATAAAATCAAAATTTGAATTCAAACTTTTTGGCAATGTTTTTCATCTGACATTTTTGGAGTGTCATGTTTACTCCTCTCATACTTTTTCTCAAGTATTTGTCAGGCATTGATTTGAAATAAATTTCAACTGCCAATTCAAATTCAAATTCCAACAACTCAAAATCTTCTGAAACTTCAAATGCCACTCAATTTCAAACAATATGCATAGATGCTTAGCTATGATTGAAAAACATTCCAAATGGGAAATTTGGGATGTTACAGAATATGATCCACCTTTACTTAGAAGGCGTTCCAAAAATTCAGAATTTTTAGATCTTGATGCTAAAATTGGTAAAAGTGGGATTGAAGAGATCAAAACTCTAGATATTAATGAACCCACTATTTTGGACTTCAAGGAATTTAATTATGATAATATCTCTTTGATAGATTGTATTTCCTTGTTGCACTCCGTGCTAAATTCTCCACATGCTTATAGTCAAAATAAAGCTTTTGCTAAACATATCGTTTTTTTTACAGAAAGACTGTAAAGGAACCCCCTACAGTATAATTGGTGCAACAACCCCAAATTGCAAGTACCATGCCTTGAAACTGGGTGGGTGGGAAGGCATCAGGCCCTTCCCACCACTAGGCTA
This sequence comes from Aegilops bicornis, assembly GCA_021605145.1. Classification (NCBI taxonomy): domain Eukaryota; kingdom Viridiplantae; phylum Streptophyta; class Magnoliopsida; order Poales; family Poaceae; genus Aegilops; species Aegilops bicornis. Next base: position 751,193,296 of record CM038675.1, read on the forward strand.
TGCCTTAGTCTGCTACTAAACATATCGTTGATGCTTTGATGCAATCTTATGAAGAAAAACTTGAGTTGGGAGTTTCTATCCTTAGAAAACTTTATGATGAGTGGGAACCTACTATTAAAATTAAAATTAAAGATCATGAATGCTATGCTTTGTGTGATTTGGGTGCTAGTGTTTCCACGATTCCAAAAACTTTGTGTGATTTGCTAGGTTTCCGTGATCTTGATGGTTGTTTTTTAAACTTGCAGCTTGCGGATTCCACCATTAAGAAACCTATGGGAAGAATTAATGATGTTTTTATTGTTGCAAATAGGAATTATGTGCCCGTAGATTTTATTGTTCTAGATATAGATTGCAATCCTTCATGTCCTATTATTCTTGGTAGACCTTTCCTTAGAACGATTGGTGCAATTACTGATATGAAGAAAGGGAATATTAGATTCCAATTTCCGTTAAGGAAAGGCGTGGAACACTTCCCTAGAAAGAAAATAAAATTACCTTATGAATCTATTATGAGAGCCACTTATGGATTGCCTACCAAAGATGGCCATACCTAGATCTATCCTTGCTATTATGCCTAACTAGGGGTGTCGGTGTCAAAACAGGCGGATCTCGGGTAGGGGGTCCTGAACTGTGCATCTAGGCGGATGGTAACAGGAGACAAGGGACACGATGTTTTTACCCAGGTTCGGGCCCTCTCGATGGAGGTAAAACCCTACTCATGCTTGATTAATATTGATGATATGGGTAGTACAAGAGTGGATCTACCACGAGATCAGAGAGGCTAAACCCTAGAGGCTAGCCTATTGTATGATTGTTGTTTGTCCTACGGACTAAAACCCTCCGGTTTATATAGACACCGGATAGGGTTAGGGTTACATAGAGTTGGTTACAATGGTAGGAGATATACATATCCGTATCGCCAAGCTTGCCTTCCACGCCAAGGAAAGTCCCATCCGGACACGGGATGAAGTCTTCAATCTTGTATCTTCATAGTCCAGGAGTCCGGCCAACAGTGATAGTTCGGCTATCCGACACCCCCTATTCCAGGACTCCATCAGTAGCCCCTGAACCAGGCTTCAATGACGACGAATCCGGCGCGCATATTGTCTTCGGCATTGCAAGGCGGGTTCCTCCTCCGAATACTTCATAGAAGATTTTGAACACAAGGATAGTGTACGGCTCTGCAAAATAAGTTCCACATACCACCGTAGAGAGAATAACCTGTGCATAGATCTGCTGACGTATTCCGCGGCGTGACATCACACCACGGCCAGGCCTTTATACGAATCGTTTTTACTGTCCCTCCTCGGCGCGTTTAGCGAGGCGGTTTCTTCGGCATGTCTTATCAGAGCGGACATCGTGCCCCCCTTATTCCGGGATCCTCATCAATACGGGCGTGGGTAACCTAGTCGTGCCCGTTGGCACGCCGTCTCCATCGAAGGTGAGTCCCGAACGGTCACGGGGAGGGCCCTTGGTATTCAACCTCTTTATAACGATACCAAGGCCCGCTCCTTTCTTTCAATCTCAATCAAATCCGCCCCTTGCCTCGAGTTCCAACACCCAAAGCTCCAGATTTAGGCGCTTCGGACCTTCAACGATGTCCGGCTCCGACCTACTGCGGCGGTGGATGTCTTCCTCCGTCACGGAAGAAGATGTGCTAAAGCTGAGAGACGCCAGGTATCTAACCGGCGAAATTTCGCATAGATTGCCTGCCCAAGGGCAGGATATTCCCACTCCCGAGCCTGGTGAGAGCATGGTATTCGGGTCTCACTTTCTCCGGGGTTTAGGCTTCCCGACGGACCCCTTCCTGAGGGGGCTCATGTTTTATTATGGGCTGGAATTCCATGACTTGGATCCGGAGTCCATCCTCCACATCTCGTCGTTCATTGTCGTATGCGAAGCCTTCCTCCGCATTACCCCTCACTTCGGATTGTGGCTCAAGACCTTCAAAGTGGAGCGAAGATGATCAAGGGGCATCGAGCAGAGTGCGGAGGGATATTATAAGCAAGAATGCTGACGCTCCATGGCCGAGGGCTCTTTCCAAGAGGAGCTCAATTTATGGCAACAGGAGTGGTCTTATATCACCGCTCGGGGGGCACCAAATGGCGGCGCCACCTGCCTTCCTTCGGGTCCTCCACTTGGCCGGCGTCATGGGTCAATAAAGGGCTCGGGGACCGTCCAGGGACGTTCCTCATTGCAGGGCCGTATTCGAGACCTCCTAGAGAGAGAGAGAGAGAGAGATCAATCTGGTCGTAGTAGCGCAGGTCATGCTGATTAAATCGCACCTTGCCCTGCAAGCGTCGCCCCCTCACTTTGTGGGAGTTTAACCGGAGGGACCACGAGCTCTCCAACACTTTATGGGCTCAACGCCCGTGGAGATGTACCAACTGTTCTTGGATCACAAGCAATGTGTCCGGACATAACCGAGGACGTGGAGTCTGAGCTGCAATCGCCGGATACTCAAGTAAGTAGTCCTGTACCCGGACACGCTATCCGCATATTTATCATAAACTTGCCCTTAAAAGAGCTATCCTTTAAACAGGAGTGGATAGCAAAAGCAAAACTGATCAGGTGTCCGGCCCCCCTCCCTGAGACCACGCCGGATCATGTATTAACCAAGAAGATAGAGGCTGTGCCTTTTGGCGAAGGTGAAGGGGGAACAAGGGAACTACTACCTCCGTGAAGGAGGCTATCAAGAAAGGGGGGATCGAGAATCCCTCCCTCCAAGGGGAGAAGAGGACCGCTTCTGAAGATCCGGAGACCAAAGCCTCGAAGCGGGGGAAGAAATCTTCGCCAGAGGGTCCTGCGGGGGAAGCGAGCCGTAAGTAAAGAAGGGCGTTTTTAAAAAAAAGAGAGACATCCCCGTTTTATTTCTGAAGGTAACCGAAAGTTTACCTTGTAGTTCGGATCTCAGCCCTTCACAGCAGAGCTCGTCTTCAGGGGATCTTGGTCCGGAGATGATGGAGAGTGAAACGCCTCCGCCTGCCGTACCATTATGCGAGGCGGACGACCCTGTGGTGTCGTCGCGGAGGGCTTCTCCGAATCCGGCGGGGCCAGAAGGCAGCCATATGTCCCCTCAAAGCCCTCCGTGTCCGGCCTTCAAAAAAGGCCACCGGACGAGTCCGGCACCAACGGGTGTACGGTCGGAGGAGCCAAAGGATCTGCTCGGGCGAGCGTCTATCTCGGAAGATCACCGTACGTTAATGGGTATGGTGATTGAAAGGATTTCATCCGCTGAGAGTGGATTGCATGAAACCGTCGTAAGTTTACTGACGGGTTTTGAGGTACGCAAAATGATGTACCTTTTGACAGTTTTGCATATAAAATGCACCCTGTATAGATAGTAGCCCCTGAGACTTGGTGCGGTGTCAAAAATGACGGCGCGCCGAGGATCATAACCCCAGGTATAATATGCGCTCTTCCTATGTAGGTGGCGAAGCGTCCGGTGGCTAGCCGGGCTGATGAATATGCCGAACTGAAGCGGCAACTTGACGTGGCGGATGCGGACATCACGCTTGTTAATAAGCGGCTTGACGAGTCACAAGGTATGCAACTTCTCCACGGACACCTGGTAAGGGAGCTTGACGCCCATGCCTTAGAACATGTATGCTTAATGCAGATGGTGCCGCTGCTATGGAGAACCTTCGGGCGGAGCTCGCCCGAGCCAAGGAGCAAGCCAGAAAAAGTGATGCGGCTGCCTTAAAGGCGGCCGCAGAGCTAAAAGCCGAACAGGCTGCTCACTACCGAAGCAAGAAAGAAATGGCCGAGATGGCCGTGAAATTGAAGAATGCTCTTGACCGTTGCGAGCTTCTTGAAAAAGAAGATCGAGCGGAACAAGAGGACCTGAAAAAGGCCGCCACCGAGGCCAAGGACACTCGCTCTACGATGAGAGCTATGAAGGAGGAGCTACGTCAGACCGGAGATATTGCGGCTGGAAAGCGCTTTCTGCTGTGGAGGAAATTCACGGATCCTAAGTACGCTCAATTGGACCGGCTGTGGGGTGCGGAGGATGCTTATCTAGACTTGGCGGCGAGAGTGCATGACGCGCCGAACACTTCCGAGGTCAAAAGGATCACGGAATGGAAGAGCTTTTTTGGTCGCAGTTCCATAGTCCGGAGCGTCCACTTTCATTAACCGATCGTTTGGCCGAATGGGCTGAGCTGAATAGGTTGTCCGGACTTGCCATGAAGGATGTCATGACTCATTTGTGGCCGAACAGGCCCGAGCCGAAGAGTTATTTTGGCTTGGTGCAACAGTTCCTTGGTGCGGTGCCGCATATCAATGCAATGAAGCGGTCAGCATGCATAGAGGGTGCGCGGATGGCTCTTGCCCGTGTCAAGACATACTGGGCGGAGATGAAGGCCACCGACGTTGCATCCCAAGATTCGGACATAAGCCGAGTACCTGCCGAGCACTATTTTGAGGAAGTCCTGCACGGCGCTCATTTAATAGAGACGCAGTGCTCGAAGGATATTATGTTTTAATGACATGTATGATTTGTGAAAACAATGTTTCAATACAATATAAGAGCTTTTTATACTTGTGCGTTCAAGTATTAAAACATCTCCTGTGGGGCCGTTGATGTATATGTGTATATAACCTGAAAGATGGCAGTCTTCGGCTTCAGCCCCCACGCACATAATGCGGGGGTGTTTGCAAAAAGGCGCATTTTCACACTTAATCCAACGTCTAGGTCCTGTAAAGGAGGTGATAGCGTAGCAAACTAGGCAACCGGACTATAATGCTTTATCACTTTCACTTAGCCATAGGAGTTCGATGGTGGGGCTACTATATAGCCCCTAGGGGCACCGCGCTGTCCCGAATTCGGGGCGCGTATGTGCCTGACCGAGAAACGGTCCTTCGTTAACGCGGGGGAATTCTAAACATTCTGGTGGGTCATCGAGTGGTTGACCAGTCTCACGCTATATCATGATGATCGATTTTCGGTTTTCTCTCTTGAGATGCTCACCTGGCGAACCGAGGCACTGTCGCGATAGTTCTCCTGGTGCCGCATTAGCCGATAGAACGGAACGTAAGGCAGCAAAACACAGGAGCCGGGCAAACCCAATATTTGACCAAAGACATGATTCGGAGCTGATGCATATAAAGCCTAACTCGAGACGCCGAACACTCCCTAAGGTATTCGGTCTTTATGAAAACGGGCAGAATAATGCCCTAAGCCCCTGGTGTCCAGTGCACGCATAAAAATTCTGGTGCGGCCGATGCCAAAGCGCCAGCCTCCTCCTCGGTTATAGCAAGAAACCGGGGATGTGTATCAACAAGAGACAATAAAAAAGGTTTACGCAGGTCTTAATCTGAAAAGAATCCTTGCAATGGGTCCCTCTTGCACGTCTGCGCATGTGTCTCCGTTGTGCTGTATCTGGGCCGGGTGTAGCACGGTGTTCATCTGTAAAGAGAAGAACTTAGTTGAAAAGAAAAAAGATCGTCTGAAAAATGTACTTTATATTAAATAAACAGAGTACGGTTTGAAAAGTGAATAAAATTGAGCTTTATTGTCTCTTGTTGTACATGCGTGCAGCCCTTATGCGAGGGTATGCCGCTAGTAGGCATTTATATGTTTACGCGGACTCGTCTAGCCATGTCCGGGTCGGAATGACCTATTCAGGTGCTTTGATTAGCGGAGCCGGATTAGTGTGGGGCTGTCCAGGCAGTCACTCGTTCTTCCGGGCGCGAGTAACACGTGATCCTCCCTGTTAATGAGAAGATGCCGCGTGGCCCGGGAATTTCAACTGTAAGAGACGCATACTGTGGTATTGCGTTAAAGCGGTAAAGCTTCACGTCCCAAGAGTGCTTGATAGCTACTTTCGAATGGGGCGATATGGAAGGTTAACTTTTCATGGCGGAAGTTGTCGGATGAGCGAACACAACTTCTAGCAGTAGGGAGCCCGTACAATGGGCATATAGGCTGGCATTACCCCTTTGAAGGGGTGTTGCTATGGCGAATTTTGGTTGGGTCTATCCCCATTTTGCGGATTGTGTCACGATATAGCAGGTTTAGATCGCTACCTCCGTCCATTAGGACTTGTGTAAATTGGAGTCCATCGATTATAGGATCTAATATCAAGGCAGTCCATCCTGCGTTCCGGATACTTCCGGAATAGTCCTGATGATCGAAGGTGATTGGTTTTGACAACCAACGTTGGGACTCTGCTGGGATAGACCGTGCGGTAGCGTGTTTCTATGAGCGCGCTCTGTTTTTCCTTTGTCACTTGAAGTGAGTTCACTGTTTTAACTTCTTGTGGGAAATTCTTTTGTTTTCGATGCTTTCTGCTTGTGGGGTTCGTCATCGTCCTCGCTTGGTGTGTCGAGCCCCTTGTGTTCGGCATTGAGTTTGCCGGACTTCTTGAAGACCCAACAATCTCTGTGGGCATTGTTTGCAGGCTTCCCGGGAGTACTGTGGATTTGGCATATTTTGTCCAAGATTTTGTTTAGGTTGGATAGCTCATCGCTGTTATCCTTGAGGGGCAGTTTTTTATGATTCTGTCGGGAGCTTCTGAATCCGGCGTTGACTGCCGTGCTCTTCGGGCTTCTTTCCTTTGTCCAGCGTTGGTCCTTGCCACGTCGTGGTTTTCCATTTCCATCCCTGACTTCGGATGTACATGGGTCACTGGTACTGCATCTAGCCAGCCAATTATCCTCTCCCGTGCAAAAGCGGGTCAAGAGACTTGTTAATGCAGCCATTGTTCTCGGCTTCTCCTGGCCGAGGTGTCTGGCGAGACATTCGTCTTGGACGTTGTGTTTGAAAGCTGCTAAGGCTTCGGCGTCCGGGCAGTCGACTATTTGGTTCTTTTTGGTGAGGAACCTGTTCCAGAATTTGCGGGCTGACTCTCCGGGTTGTTGAGTTATGTGACTTAAATAAATGCGCATCCGGAGGGCGGACATAAGTCCCTTGAAAATTTGCTCGAAAAGCATCCTCGAGCTCTTCCCAACTTCCAATGATATTTTCAGGGAGGCTTTTGAGCCAGTGCCAGGCTGGCCCTTTGAGCTTGAGGGGTAAATATTTTATGGCGTGGAGATCATCTCCTCTAGCCATGTGTATGTGGAGGATGTAATCCTCAATCCAGACTCGAAGTGCATTGTTCCGTCGTATGCCTCTATGTTTACGGGTTTGAATCCCGCTGGGAATTCGTGATCCAGCACCTCATCGGTGAAACACAGGGGGTGTGCGGCACCTCTATATTTGGGTGTGCCGTGATGTTCGGATATTTGGCGTGTTGCATTGCTTGGAAGAGCTTGCTTTCTCGGCCCATAGATAGACCTAACTGGGCCATCCTTTTGATGCGAATCCTTATGAGGATCGTGTGCCTGCTTGTGTGCGGCGCCGCTTGCCGCTCCATGTTTGCCATGTGGTCGTCTATCCGACCGGGCGGTCTCTTTGTTCTTTGATTGCGGGGGCTCTACGGCCTCCTCATCGAATTCGAGCAGTAGTTTGCGCTACGGGTAGCTCTTTGTTTGGCGATTGTCGCCGTATTTCTCTGCGGTGTTGAGTACTTTGCTCCATCTGATTCTGAGTGCATCTTCCGCTGTTTTGAGCTTCCGCTTCTGCTTTTTCAGGCTACGCGCAGTGGCGTCGAACCTTTTGTGGAGGTTCTTCTGCTCCAATAACTTGTCCGGCGTGAGATCGTCCGGACTGTTATCTTCGCCGGGGACTGGTTGTTTATCCAAGTTGTCCTATTCGGACGGTTGCTCGATAGCATGTTCGTCGTTCACCGGTTCGCCCTGCTCTATGGCTGGGTCTGTGTGGCTGCCGTCTTTGTCGAGGCGGGACTTGGTGCGGCGTTTATGTTGCCGTTTTGACCGCTTTTTGAGGGATTTATCCTTCATAGCGTCCCGTTGTTCCTCGTCGTTACTTCCTTTAGGTGTATCCACCATGTAAACATCGTGGGATGAGGTGGCTGTCCAGTATCCTATAGGTGCTGGTTCATGGTTGTCTCCTACATTGTCGTCCATACCGTCGATGTCTTGGTCGAAATCGAGCACGTCGTTTAAGCTTTCGGCGGTGGCTACAAAGTGGGTGGTGGGTGGGCGTTGAATTTCTTCGTCGTCCGCATCCCAACCTTCCCGACCGTAGTCCGCCAGGGGCTCTCGATAAAGAGAGAGACTTTAGTGAAATCAGGATGTCGCCAAAGGGCTAGTCTGAAAGATGTCCGCGATGAACTCCATAACCGGCGCCCAATTGGATTCGATTGGCAGGGGCGCGGAGGGTTCGGAGTCCGGAGAGGAGTCCGACACCTTGGAGTCACGGTCTTCACAAAGGACAGGGATGGAGTTCGGCTCAATCGTCGTAGAGATTGTAGCCCCCGAGGCGGTGTCCAGCCACTCGTCCTCGATCGGCGGAGTCGGCTCCGAGCTAAGGGTCGGAGCGGACGCTGGTGCAGCCTCCAGGGCACTGTTCAGCGGCAAAGCTAGATCGTGCCCATCGAGACAGTGCAGCGCGCTTGGCTGTGGCTCGAATCCGTCGAAGATCAAGTCTCTGCGGATGTCGGCCGTGTAGTTCAAACTCCCAAATCTGACCTGATGGCCAGGGGCTTAGCTTTCGATCTGCTCCATATGACCAAGTGAATTGGCCCGCAGTGCAAAGCCGCCGAATACGAAGATCTGTCCGAGGAGAAAATTCTCACCCTGGACCACGTCGTTGTTGATTATCGAAGGAGCCATCGGGCCTAAAGATGACAGCACAGAGGAACTCTCAATGAAAGCACCAATGTCGGTGTCAAAACCGGCGGATCTCGGGTAGGGGGTCCCGAACTGTGCGTCTAGGCGGATGGTAACAGGAGACAAGGGACACGATGTTTTTACCCAGGTTCAGGCCCTCTCGATGGAGGTAAAACCCTACTCCTGCTTGATTAATATTGACGATATGGGTAGTACAAGAGTGGATCTACCACGAGATCAGAGAGGCTAAACCCTAGAGGCTAGCCTATGGTATGATTGTTGTTCTTCCTACGGACTAAAACCCTCCGGTTTATATAGACACCGGATAGGGTTAGGGTTACATGAGTCGATTACAATGGTAGGAGATCTACATATCCGTATCGCCAAGCTTGCCTTCCACGCCAAGGAAAGTCCCATCCGGACAGGGGACAAAGTCTTCAATCTTGTATCTTCATAGTCCAGGAGTCCGGCCAACGGTGATAGTTCGGCTATCCGGACACCCCCTAATCCAGGACTCCCTCACCCGGTTTACTATATCAGCGAGGTGCTTATTGAGTCCAAGCAAAGATACCCACATTGACAGAAGCTGGTGTATGGAGTTTTCATGGCAAGCCGGAAGCTTAAGCAATACTTCCAGGGACATCCCATCAAAGTGGTCAGCTCTGCTCCTTTGGGAGGCAACTGGCTGGATTGCCAAGTGGGCTATAGAGCTTGGGCCGCACGGTTTGAATTACGTGCCTCGGACGGCGATCAAGTCTCAAGCACTTGTGGATTTCATCAATGATCGGACGGAGCTACAAGTGCCTGAAGAAAAACCGGATCACACTTATTGGACTATTAATTTTGATGGGTCCAGGCAATTGGAGGGCTCGGGGGCTGGAGTCGTATTAACTTCCCCACGAGGTGGTAAGTTCTGTTATGTTCTCCGCTTAATGTTCCCTTGTACTAATAATGAAGTTGAGTATGAAGCTTTACTCCATGGTCTCCGTATGGCTAAGGAGATGAATCTCAACCGAGTCAACTGCTTCGGTGACTCAGACCTGGTGGCCCAACAAGTGTCTGGTACTTGGGATTCTAAGGACCCGCTCATGGCAGCTTACCACCGTGAGGTGGATATCATTGCAGGCCACTTCAAGGGATATCAGGTGGATCATGTGGACAGACGGAAGAACAAAGCGGCGGACGCTTTAAGCCGGCTGGGCTCTCAGCGTAAACTGGTCCTGCCTAATGTCTTCTTAGGTTTCATGCATAACCCGTCGGTCAAGCTCCCTGGCGAAGAGGATTTGGCTATTCCTGATCCGGAGGCTCAGTTGGTGGCGGCTCTGCATGTCATTCCGGATTGGACGGTTCCTTACCTTGCGTACATGAACCGGGGCGAGTTACCAGAGGATGAGACGCTGGCAAGACAGATAATCCGGCGATCCATGTCCATGACTATTGTCAATGGCGAGTTGCATCATTGCAGTGTATCAGGAGCATTTCAACGTTGTGTGTCACCAGAGGAAGGTTCTGAGATCTTGCGCAAAATCCACGAAGGAGATTGTGGTCACCACGCCGGTTCAAAATCTCTGGTGGCTAAGGCGTTTCATCACGGTTTTTATTGGTTGACTGCTCATGCTGATGCGGAGGACCTGGTCAGACGATGTGATGGCTGTCAGAAGTTCTCAAGGCACGCTCATGTGCCGGCTCAAGAATTGAGGATGATTCCAATTACTTGGCCGTTTGCCACTTGGGGGCTGGATATGGTCGGGCCTTTCAAAAGGTCCAAGGACAAGAAGACCCACCTTTTGGTGGCGGTTGACAAATTTACAAAGTGGGTAGAAGCGGAGCCGTCAGCAAGTGTGATGCAGCCACGGCGGTTCAATTCATTAAGAAGGTGATTTTCCTGTTCGGCTTTCCACACGGTATCATTCGCGATAATGGTACCAATCTGTCTAAGGGTGCTATGAAGGAGTTACGTGAGCGTGAGCACATCCGGCAGACGTTTCATCAGTGGCTCACCCACAGTCCAATGGTCAAGCAGAGAGAGCTAACCAGGAGATCTTGCGAGGCATCAAACCCCGGCTTATGGTTCCTTTGCAACGGACGCCGGGTTGTTGGGTTGAGGAATTACCATCTGTGTTATGGAGCATCAACACTACACCCAACAGATCGACAGGATACACGTCGTTCTTCATGGTCTACGGAGCGGAGGAGGTTCTCCGCAGTGATATCCGTCATGACTCACCTCGTGTAGCAGCTTATGTTGAAGCGAAGAACGAGGTAGCTCGGCAAGACGCTTTCGACCTGTTGGATGAGGAGCATGACATTGCAGCTGCCCGTTCGGCGATTTACCAGCAGGATCTTCGTCGCTATCACAGTCGCCGAGTTAGAACCAGAACCTTTCAAGAAGGAGATTTGGTGCTCAGGCTCATTCAAGACCAGACTGATATGCACAAGCTATCCCCACCTTGGGAAGGACCTTTCGTGGTCAGCAAGAATCTGCACAACTGGTCGTACTATCTGATTGATATTCGAGAGCATAAAGACTCACGTACATCAGAGGAGGAGACCAACAGGCCGTGGAACATAGCTCATCTTTGGCCCTACTATACTTAAGCCGTTGGCTTTATTTATGTACATATTATGACAATGTATATATTATGATCAATACAATAAACCGGAGCCTTAGCTAAAGCGGGGTCTCTGTTATTTTTTACATCATGAGTGGTTACACGGGGTTTTTTATCTTAAAAGCGGTCTCCGGTTTACACCTTGAGTTAGCTTTTTAATAAAGCTTCATATTATGTCACTTGGGGGCTTGGTCGTGTCGGAACCAATGCAACACCTTTTTGACAGGCGAAGCCACGAGATCACTTGGGGATTCGGTCACGTCTGAACCAGTCACGTCTGAACCAGTCACGCCTCTTGGTCGGCCTAAGGCCACAGAATCACTTGGGGGCTTGGTCGAACCCGAACCATCGCTACACCTCTTTATCGGCGTAATGCCACTGCATCATTTGGGGACCTGGCTAACATGAACCATAGCTACGCCTATTGGGGGCTTGGTCATGTTCGACCATGGTAATGCCACTTGATCGGCTCAAGCAGCCTCTTTCCGCAAAAGATTTTGTCTTTGCCTTTGCTTGCAATTTGTTTGTCTTTTTGCATATTTCTCTTGTTGTGTTCTTAAACCGACAAATGTTAAACCGATTATTTGTCGATTGATGAGATACGGTTTGTTTTAATCCGGAGACAATTTTGCCCGGTTTGATTTTTGATAAACATCCTATTATGGAGTAACACCAGTGTTCATCTTAACCCGGAACAGTTTATCTGGTAAACCGATCCTATATACACAGGAGCTGTTTTCTCCTTCAGCAGAGCGGGTTTCTTACAACTCCGCTTCAAGATTGGCACATCCAACTTCATGCCCTATGATGGCAGGTATCATATATTCCCATATTTTATCATATGTTTAATCTAAAGTATTATCTTTAGTTTCATATACATGGATATGATTACCCGCCTAGTGGTACAACCACAATGGCGTTTTAAGCTTTTTGCTGCAGATTCCCATTAATGCTTGGAATACGGCTTCATCATTGATCAACAAGGACGGTTCAATATCAGGAGCGTAAGTATGCTTACGGATTGGCGGTATAAGGTTCTCCGCTTCAGGAATCGGTGCAGACACTCGTTTATTTTCTCCATCATATTGGGCCTGATAGTGAGACAGATTTTCCTCTTCAACAAGCTGACAAGCCAAAGGGCGCACTTTCCGGTTTATAGCTCGAAGATCTTCTTCGCTGAATTCCGTCCCGTCTTCCTTCAAACTTGGGAAGCCTTGGGCCGCTTCAACGGGATCGAAGTCTGGCACCCATGCTTTGGCCCGGATTAAGGTGTTTATGGCACCGGTTCTAGCAGCAGATTTCTTTAATTCTTCAAACTGGGCAGGAAGCATTAACAACCTTTTAAGGGTGTCCTGGATCAAGGTCGGTGCCGGGTTATTATGAGAAGGAGTGCTGATGATCCGCTGCGCACCAGTATAGAGTTGCTCTATCAAGGTGTAAGAGACTTTCAGTTTCTTCCGTATATCTGATCCCAAGTGGCCAATGCGTGTCCCTAAATTATTCAAAGTGTTATTAAACCGGCAATTACATGAGAAAGCTTCATTATGTCAGAAATAGAGAAAGGCTTACCAAAAACGGCGGCGGTCATGGCATGCACTTGCCGCTTTACACTGGACAGTTCATCCACCACCGGTTTAAGGGCAACTTTAGCATTTTCTGCCCGTTGAGTTAAAGCGGCCTTTTCAGTGGCCCAAACCGCCCGTTCCTTGTTGAAGCCCTCCTTAAGCTTTTCCATGACGCTTAAAGTGTTGGTTAATTCAGTTTTTGCCTTGGAGGTTTCAGCTTGTTGGGATTTCAGGTTTTCTTGAAGATCAGTGATTTGACTCTCTTTCTTGTTCACATCAGCCTACATCTGAGATAATCATATGATAAGGATTAAGATGAAGAGTTGAAGTACCAACCCCATAACAAGTTATGACCTTGGTACTTGGGGGCTAATGTACATTTGCTTTTCATCCTACAGATTTTATATAAAGTCCCAAGCTCAATACAAGTATTCAACTTGGCACTTGGGGGCTAATGCCTATTTACTCTGTCTTTGAGTAATGTTGGAATTCTTATGTTATACGTCCCGGTTTAAATACATTAAGTTGAAATGGCCCTTGGGGGCTACTTTAAAAAAAATACAGATGTGTTCAGGATTATATTTGGAAGTCCCGCTTTAAGTTGATATCTTCAAACCGTCACTTGGGGGCTATCGGAGATGACAGTTTGCAATATACAAGCAGAAAGTGATATGCAGTTTACCTCATATTTGTCCTTCATCATGTTCACCAGGCCGGCTTCATAGTCACGGCTGGTATATAACCGGTTCAGATAACCGTAATGAAGATCTTGTGGATTCAAAGCGGCGTAAGTTGCCAAATCGGCATTCCACTTGCCTTTATCAAACGCAGTGAATTCATCCTTGGCAGTATGCTTGGACAAGGCGACGGGATTACCTGGCTCGGAATGGCCAAAGCCAGTAATCACAACATCGTCATCCTTGGCTTTGCCGGTTCGCACTGGGGTCGCCGGTTTATCCGTCTGCTTGGGTGGACTTGCTGTCTTGTCGGTTTGAGCAGGACATGTGGATTGATTTGAAGGGCCTGTAACATCAACATATGCTTCTTCAACGGTAATGTCATGATCTTGCGGTGGTGGATTGTTCAGCACATCATCCTGGTTGTGTTCTTCAGGATTGGGTATATTGGTCGGTTCAGGAACATCGTCCTCTGCCGCTTTGTCCAGGCGAACTTTCTTGCTTGGCCTAGGCTTGGCCCTGAAAGAGAAAAGACGGATCAGTCCAATGAGCATTGAAAGTGGTATATTAAACAACATTATCAGAAATATGGCTCACCCAAGCACTGTCTTGAGGGGTGGGAGTTGGGTGCCTGTCGACTCGCCAGAGGAGGAATGAGAAGTCACCTGATAATCGGAGTCAGATGGATGAAGAGGTTGACGAAAGCAGCTCGCTTTAGGATAAGCATTGATGAAACAGTTAGAGACCTCTGAACGGCGTTTCCGAACCGGACTGTTCGGTAAACCGGTGGAGGTGACTACTGGCATTTATGCGGGTTCTTGTGACGAGCTTCATGCTGCTGTGTCTTCATAAGAAAGTTTCGATCCAAGTAAGCAAGAGGATGAGAAAATTTAACTTTCCGGTTTGCTCGACGGATTTTTACTGAAGGTAAAGGGTTTGAATCGGAAGAAAGAGCGATTACCTCTACAACATCAGCATGACTAGCTTCAGCATCATCCTGGCAATAATCATTATCAATAAGGTGTGTAAAAATAGACCAAGTGAGTCAGGTTCTACCACAAGGTCCAGATTACCCACATCATCGTCGGCTGGTGGATCGGAGGAGGCAGTGGTTTTCTTTCTATTTGTTGGTTTCTTCACAACTTTGGTCTTGGGCCGGGTTATTGCCACCGGTTTCTCTTGTGGAGTCTTCCTGCTCCAAAACGGATCATCGCCCTGTTTGAAAGATGTTAACATCAACAAAGAGTATTTGAACATAGTCAGATTTTGTAAAGGTATAAGATATGAGTCTTACGGCTGGCGATTTATTAATGGCAGAGAAGGGAGCCAGGCCGGTTTGGGCGGAAGCAGCTTCTGATTCGTTCAACATCCTCTTAACAGCCTCAGTGACCTCATCGTCTGTCAGCTGGATCTCAATATGCCGTAGAGGGTCTTTCACATTTCTGTGTATTTGCACATCAAACCAGAGCGCAGGCTGAGGGGCAGTATACTCCAAGATATCCAGCAACAAGCAAGGTCGATTCTTGTCAACCCGTTGGCCATGAAGGCCCGGAGCTTGGATAGTTGAGGGGCATATTTGCTTCTCTCTTTAGCAGTCAATCTGTGAGGGAGGGGATGTGTGTTGCTTAGCCGCTACGGACGGTAACCCGGTAAGGGATTTTCTCCCTCAGGGGAGGTATCTTTGCAGTAAAACCATGTTGAATTCCACTCTTTTGGATGGTTGTGCAGTTTGGCGTGAGGGTAAGTGGCCTCTTTCCGCTTCTGGATCGCCACACCACCCAACTCAGTGTTGGGACCGTCAGAAAACTCAGTGCGGCGGTTTAGATGGAAGCAATCTCTGAACAATTCAACTGTGGGCTCCTCTTGAAAGAACACCTCTGAGCACTTGAAAATGACAGATATTGGTTATGGAGTTGGGGCCAATGTCTTGTGGACGCAGTTGGAAGCTAGCCAAGACATCCCGATAAAATTTTGAACCGGGCGGACTGAAGCCCTGGGCTAAGTGATCATAAAAAACAACAACTTCTCCATCCTTGGGTTCTGGAGAACTTTCCGGGCCAGGGACCCTCCAGTGAATGTCATATTTTTTGCCTAAAGCACCGGTGCAGACTAAGTTATCCAGTTGAGTTTCAGTTACTCGAGAAGGAACCCAGTTGCACTCATACACTTGCTTGGCCATGATGCAATCTGCAAGGTAGTAATGCCGGTTCAAGAATATGTTGGAAGGCTATAGATTGATACATTCAGTGTTAAACCGGAAGAAGTTGCTTATAAACCGGAGTTCTGCAAGATGGCAATACATAAATCGGAAAAACCTTGGCGGTTCAACAAGGGGACTAATGGTATATGCTGAGTTGTCAATTTTTCTACAAAGTTAAACCGCCTGGTCTGAAACATGGATGAATCAAGTGTGGATGTGCGAAAACAGGTTTCACGAAAACTTGTTATGGTTTCGGTTCTGGAGCATATTCAGAAAATAAATAAATATTCAAGGTATAAAACGGAGCGGTACTGAATCAACGAGCAAAGACGCAGGGAGATATAAGACCTTGAGATGCGCAAGTGACAGCAGATTCTAAAAAAATTACCGCTACGTAGAACAAGGATCCAGAGACTTAACTGACAGTTATCATATGAGCAAGAAACAAGCGATGATCACCGAAGAACATGGAAACCCTAAGAATAGATCTATGGTGAAAGGATAGAAGATTTGCCGGAGCGGAGGAAGAAGCGGAAGGTCGCCGCGATGCTCTGGTACGTTCAGGGTGATGCAGCGGCCAAGGCTAGTGCAGAGGTTGACGGCGGCGGCGGAGCTCCGAAGCTGGGCAGCGGGAGGAAGATGAAGAGAGGGGCACGAAGGGGAAAAAAGGAAATAACCCTTCGGTCTATTTATAAAGGCAAGAGATATGTGTGTCAGGCGCGAAAATCAAGGAGCCGCAAGTTTGGAAGCAGAGCTGTCGCCTCGATTGTTGCGGGCTCATTAATGAAAAGATGTTAGATATAATCCTTTATGACAGATGATGTCAAGCCGGTTCACCACAATCTGAGAAGATGACATCACGGTGGTTCAACCAAGAAGATGCTGAAGAATGAAGTTTTTTACTAAGGATTGACATGAACCTGTTCAAATCAATCTGGGGCCTAATGTTGGGGATACTACTACTGGGCGTAAACCGGCCAGGAGAGGCCGGGTTAACTTCATCAGTAGTCAAGTACGCTTGAAGCCCATGAGGATATTCTGTAAGGGCCTAAGGCCCAGAACCGGCTAAGGCTTGTAGCCGTGAAACCGGCATTAGTATGTAACTTGTGTGTAAGTTAGAAATACTAGAGACCGAACCGGACACGTCCATGAGCCGGTCTTGGGACTCTGCAAACCGACGGGCGTCACCCATGTATATAAGGGGCGACCAGCGGCGATCGAGACAACAGACAACAACTTCGAGACTTAGGCGAAGCTTGTTTGCTCCCTAGTCATCGAAACCCCCATCAATTCCATCACAACTAAACGTAGGCTTTTACCTTCATCGAAGGGGCCGAACTAGTATAAACTCTCTTGCGTCCTTGTGTCCGCTTTAACTCCTTTAAGCTAACCCGTAGCGATGGCTCCACGACTAAGTCCTTTCATGAGGACATCTGCCGTGACAAAACCACGACAGAACCCGACCCGATTCTCTTGATGATCCCGAGTGCTAACACATCTCGCCCCTCCAGAAGTGAGCGCCAAACCTGAGATGGTCGGGCACCCAAGGTGGCATCCAAAATATCAGATTGTGGATAGTAACGTGCCTTCAATATGCGGGCACTGAGAGAGGACGGGTCTTGTAACAAGCGCCAAACTTGTCGAGCAAGTAACACTAGATTGAAGAGCTCAACATCTCGAAACCCCATACCTCCCATGAACTTTGGCTTGCACATCGTCTTCCATGATACCCATGTTGGTTTCCTCTGGCCTTGCTTACTGCCCCACCAGAATTTCCGAAGGAGAACATTGATATGTTCACATAAACCCCGAGGTAATTTGAAACACGACATAGAGTAGGTCGGTATGGATTGAGCAACTGACTTAATCAAGACTTCTTTTCCCCCTACCGACAGGCATTTCTCCATTCATCCTTGTATGTGTTTCCATATTCTATCCTTCAGGTACCTGAAGCAGCCCTCCTTAGCCTTACCTACATCGATAGGCAGGCCCAAGTACCTCTCGTTCAAAGATTCATTCTCAACTCCAAGAACATTTTTAATATCAACACGTGCTGACTCCGGAACACCCTTGCTGAAAAATATCGACGATTTATCTCTGTTGATGCGTTGGCCAGATGCCGCACAATATATGCAAGAAGGTCCTTCACCTTGGATGCATTGCCAGTTGACGCTTCAAAGAATAAAAGGTTGTCATCAGCAAAAAGAAGATGATTGACAGCCGGTGCCGATGTAGCTACCGACAGGCCTCGAACACCCAGGCCTTCTGATTTCAGCAAACAAGACAAGCCCTCCGCAGCCAATAGGAAAAGGTAAGGAGAGCTGGGATCCCCTTGCCGTAACCCCCTTGAGGGCCTGAAATCATCCAAGATGCCAAAATTAAATAGGACAAAAAAAACTGAAGTTACACACCTCACAATCGTAGCAGTAAAGCACGGGCTAAAGCCTATCTTGAGCATAACCGCCTCCAGATATGGCCATTCGATTCTGTCATAAGCTTTCATCATGTCTAGCTTGAGTGCACAATAGTGATTCCCCTTGGCTCTCCTTGTTTTCATGTAATGCAGACATTCGTATGCTGTGATAAAGTTGTCCGTTATAAGGCGTTCAGGAACAAAGGCCGATTGGTCTTGAAAAATAACCTGCCATCATCTTTTATTGTTGCAGCCCATTTTTTGTTGAAAGGCCACATCCAAAACTTTTTGTTCTTCCGATGGGCCAGTGCCCTAGTTGTGCTAACGAGCCGGAAGCAACGGTGTTAGATTGGGCTAGCTTTAATATCACACATATCAAAAATAGGAACCCAAACCATGGGTGATCACGTCTGTTTTATTTTATTTCTCAATAGAAATGTCTTATTTATTTTTATGTCTTCTGTTTAATGACTTTTCTATTACGGTGATATCTTCCATAGACACGTGAACATATGAATATTTTTCCGGTTGCATGGATAAATTTATATAAATATATTTTAAATTATATTGCTAAAAAACAATATAATTATTGTAGGCAAGCGTGCAACTTACTTTTAAGTTTTTTCTTTTTTTGAATTTTTCTATTCCTTAGAAAAATTGAGAATTGCGCGCATGTTGTGCTAGTTGCAGTTGCAAATATGTGTGTTCCGTGCAACTCGTCCACACATGACTGGTAGGGAAAAAAAAGAACTCATCTAGATGAATTTTACAATGCTTGCAGTTGTGTTCTAGTGATAGACATGCAACCGGCCTTACAACCCCTTCCTGGCCCAGTTGCAGGCACTTTGTACCTCATGTACACTAGTATAAAAATGACTTTTAGTCTCGGTTCACAAGGATTTAGTCCCAGTTTTAGAACCGGCACTAAAGGGTGGCGACTAAAGGTACTTCTCCTTTAGTCCCAGTTCAACACGAACCGGGGCCAAAGACCCACCACGTGGCACGAGCCCGCGCCATGGTATGGGGGACCTTTAGTCCCAGTTGGTAACACCATCCGGGACTAAAGATTTATTTTTTGAATTTTTATTTTATGTTTTTGGACTCGTTTTTCAATTTTCTGAATTATTTCACGATTTAGTCTCTAATCACTCCTCATAACTGCTCAAGTGTACATCACTCATTCCAAATCATCTAACTTCCTGGCCGGTCATCCATCCTCTCACTACTCCAGCCTGAGCACGTGTAACTTCCGAGTTCTATTCCCCTAGTTTCCAAGTCTGCATTTGTTGTTTTTCTGACAATAGTAAGTTGTCAATCCTATTAACCCTCAAGAGTTTAGCTCGAGCATGAAGTCACAAGTTTCACTGTTTTCAGTTTGAAACTATTATTCTAAAAAAATTACTTAGTAACACTAATATTTCTTGAATAAGTAGTTTGACCATAGTTTGACCACAGTTTGACTAGATTTGACCAAAATTAAAAAAAAACTAAAATAATTATTTAGTAACACTAATATTCTAGAATAATTATTTAGTTACACTAGTATCTCTTGAATAAGTAGTTTGACCATAATTTAACCAAATTTAACCAAAATTCAACAAAACTAAAATTTGAGCATAACTTTTTTTCTGTTTAGAATTTGAGGATTCTAAAGATTCGCAAAACAGCCTATGGCCGTCAAAATCGGATACGGATTTTTGTGCTGAACGTTTTGATATATTATACTTTTTTTTGACATTGTATGCAAAAGATATAGTCATTTTACTTTTTCATAATATTTTTTTGCAAAACTTGTCGAAATTTATGTTTTTAAATTTATTTAACTAGTCGATGTAGTAACATAACTACATCTCGATGGATTTTAATTTTGAAGTTTTTATCATTTTCTTTTATTTATTTTTTCAAAACTAAAAAGGCGATGGGGGGGGGGGGTAGAGTTTGAAAATTTCCCTTTAGTCCCGAATCGGGACTAAAGGTAAGACCCTTTTAGTCCCGGTTTGTGACACAAAACGGGACTATAGGTTAGACCTTTAGTCCCGGTTTGTGTCACAAACCGGGACTAAAAGGGCTCTTTGGGCCCCGGCCGGACGCCAGCCTGCCACCACCCCTTTAGTCCCGGTTTGTGACACAAACCGGGACTATAGATCACAAATGAACTGGTACTAATGCATAGCCGTTTGATCCGGGACTAATGGTACCATTAGTGCCTGTTCATTTACAAACCGGGACTAATGTGGCTCATGTAAATTAGTTTTTCTACTAGTGGTAGTTGCAGTCGGGTTGCAACACTTGCAATTGCATGTCTAATATGGATATGCAACTGACCCAACCGCCCCACTTTGGACCCAATTACAATGCTTGCAGTTGCGTGCCTAGTGGTGGACACGCAACTAGCCAGATAAACAATTCTCACCCAAGTTGAAGTTGTGTTGTAGCTAATGCAGTTGCAATCGGGTTACAACACTTGTAGTTGCATGTCTAGTGATGGACATGCAACTGGCCCGACAATCCCTCTCCCGACCACAATTTCAGTCGTTCTGTGCTCATGCAGTTACAGACAGGATGCAACTCTTCCAATTGTGTGTTTAGTAGTAGACATGCAATTGGCTCGATAACTCCCTTATCGACCCAGTTGTAGTCGCTTTGTACTCATTTAGTTGCAGTCCAATTACAAAGTGTGTAGTTGCATGTCTAGTGGTGGATATGCAACTATTCCAACAATCTCCCCTCCTGGCCCCAGCTATAACCGCTTTGTGATCATGTAGTTGCAGTCGAGGTATAACGCTTGCAGTTGCCTGTCTATTACTGGGCATGCAACTGGCCAAATAACCCTCCCACAAACCCCACTTGTAGTCGCTTTGTGCTTATGCAATTGCATTCTGATTACAGGGCTTGCAGTTGCATGTCTAGTGTGTGTAAATGCAACATCTCAACAACCCCTCCCCCTTTTCTCATGCAGTTGCAATCCAGTGACAACTCTTGTAGTTACGTGTCTAGTGGGGGACATGCAACTAGCTCAACTAACCCCTTCCCGTTCCATTTACAGTAGCATTATGGCATGTGTAGTTACAGTCTGGTTACAACAATTGGAATTATGAGCCCATTGAAAACACGGAGTTACAACCTTCAAGACTTAATAAGTTGCTGGTTTCTCCTTAATAAATTGTTTTCTCACGATGGAAAAAATTAAAAATTGACCCAAACAAACATTGAAAAACCAGCCAAAAAAGAAATGAAAACTTGTAATTAATATAAAATTATTCAAGCATCTCATAACACATATATCGAAAAATTTAAAAAATTATGTTTCCAAAAAGAAATGAAGAAATAAAAGTCAAAAATATATAACTGTAATTAAAACTAGTTGGACATTAATTGTGCATAGTTTAGTTGCGTGTGCACTTACAGCCCGAGGACAACACATATGAGTAATAGTATAAAAGATTAAAAATGAAAAAAATAAAATGTTCCGGCCTTTCATTTCACTATTCTCCCCTACCTTCTATCCAAATAGAAGAAAACAAAAAATCACAAAAAAATAGCGTTGAGTAGAAACAACCTGGACGCAGCAAAAAGCCAATTATGCAACATTAGCTTACTTATTACAAACATTGTTGTCTAAAGAAAACTTGTTACAAACATTAGTCTACTTTTTTGTAGGGGAACAAGAATTAGTCTACTACAGTGCCGTATAGGAGGAAATTTCCACAAGTAACAAACCATCCCGAACAGTTAATGAAAAAGGCTCATAAAAATACAGCTCGGCCCGGCAAAAAATAAAAGAAAAAAGGCCGAAAAGTGCCCATACCAAAGACACGGTAACCCGAAAACTAGCGACAGCAAACCTTCCACGCTCGCGTCGCTGGAATATCCTTTTTGACACTCTTTGTATCAAACTGCCGGCCCTTCGCCCAGGGAGCGACCGAGCAGCGACGCGATAGGCTGCCCCAGTTTTTGCATAGATACTACTCATAAATTCAAAAAAATTTCATGATTTTCAAAAAAAATGGTGCCAATTCCTAAAAAATTTCACAACTTTTCAGAAAATTTTTGGGTGTTAAAAAAATGTTCCTTTTTTGAAAAAAAAATCACAAATTGCAAAATATGTTCGTCTTTTCAGAAAGTGTTTGCTTTTGAAAAGTACGTAATATTTGAAAAATGATCAGGTTTCAATTGTGTTCTGTTTTTGAAAAAAGTGTTCGCAAATTCAAAAAATGTTCTGGTTTTTATTTAATTTGTCATTTTTCAAAAATGGAAATTCCAAAAATATTCTAATTTTAAAAAATTGTTCACAAATTTGGAAGTGTTCGCATTTATAACAAATTGTTCGCAATTTAAATTTTTGTTCATTTTTTATTTTAGAAAATGTTCATGTTTTCATACATTGTTCTAGTTTTTAAATTTTTGTTCACAAATCATAAAATTGTTGCGTTTCAAAAAATCGTTACTTTTTCTAAGAGGGTGGTCACGTTTGAATTTTTTTTAATATGGTCTTTGTCACGGCTTATAGTTCATATATGCCGGGCTACCCTTTTAGACACAAAATCTTAGAAAATATAGTGGCTAGCTATTTGTGTTGAATGGTGCGAGGTGACGTGTTCGATCCCTCGCTCACACCTTGGTTCTTCGTAATTTTGCGAATTCATATTTTAAGTTTTGTCGCTAGTGTTAGTTTCTTTAGGTTTGCGCTGCCAATTTAGCATAAGAACTAGCTAGTTGTGGCGGCTAGCTCATCGCATGCATGAGTAGGAAGACAGGGCTTTGATTCCTGTGGCACTCCTTTTTTCCTTTTCGCTGCACAAACCACGAAGGTTCAGCGGAAACGGCAGCGACAAAAAAAGGGAAATGGGTGCGAGGCGAACAACAAACATCGACAATGCACCAATCACAGTGTGATTAGATCTGACGGCTGACAAAGTGAATGATACCAAACCATTTCTCAGCTCAATGAGTTTTAGCAAAACCGATCAAGTACCGTTGCTGTTTAAATATTAGAGCTTTAGGAATAACTAGAAATTTGTTACTCTTCATCAACTGGATATTTTATCCAGAGATGATCAAAATGCAAAATATATTTCATGAGCATATTACCTGCATTTCGTAAAGTTTTAAATTGATGTGCAATTTAGTGAGTGAATTCAATTTATCAGAGGCCAACTAACATTTTTCAACAAGCCCCCTAAACTTTACAGAGCTCACAAAAAAGGGCCTACATTTTCTGGCCAGAATTTCCATCAGCATACACGGATTGACAACCAGCATTTTCATTTTTCAAATAAATTCCCCTAAAAAGCTTTTCAAAAAAAATTAAACCTTACAAGGGACAGGCCCAAATAACAATTCGAGAATAAAGATTCAGGGTCCTATATATTCGGACTGCAACTGCAACACACGTTATTTGGTGTGGAAGAATCTCAAAATCAAAAATCCGATCACAATCTTAATTCCCGTCCGAATCCAACTACAAAGCGAGGCTCTACCTGCCTATATATAGGCCCAGCGCCTCCCGCTCCAGCACATCCAGATTCCAGAATCGATCGATCGCCACGACGATCAACTCTCAGCTGCCATGGCGAGGTTGCGTCGCGTGCGGCCGCAGAGGACCTGCCAAGAGGACCGCCTCAGCGCACTCCCCGAGAAGCTCATCCGCCTCATACTGAGCAAGCTGGACACCCGCAGCGCGCTCTCCACCGCTGTCCTCGCCAGGCGCTGGGCACGCGTCGCCCGCGACCTTCCGGCCTACGACTTCAGGGTCAGCGACGTACTCCCGCCAGAGTACGACCGGACCGTCGCCCTCCGCCAGCGCAACCTGCCGTGCGACGCGGCTCTGGCCAGGGTCCTCGACGGCCTGATGGCGAGCTGCGAGGTCTCAACCATGCGGGCGTTCGTGGACGGCCTCACCGGTTTCTTGGACGCCGACGGCGAGGCCGCACGCCGGCGCGTCAAGACCCTCCGTCTCGAGTTCTTCCAGACACACCACGGCGGTTCTATAGTAGACCGCCTCATCGCCGACGCTGTCGGCCGGTGGGGAGTGGAAGACCTGGAGGTGGTCGTCAGGCCAGCGTCCCACGCGCCCGCGCCGGCCTACAGCTTCCCCCAAGGCCGGCTCAAGGACGGCGGTAGGTCGCGCCTGCGCAGCCTGACGCTGGGCAACTGCGCGGTTCCGCCGAGGCTGCACGTCTACGGCGCACTCACTACGCTGGTCTTGCGAGACATGCCCGCTTCCACGCCCGTCGGCATGTACGAGAGGGTCTTGAGCGAGTGCAAACGACTGCAGGTGTTGCACCTCACGTCCTGCCGCTGCGCCGAGGACCGTCTGGTGGTCTGCTCAGGCATCAGGGAGCTCGTCGTGGACGCGTGCTCCTTCATGGTGATCGAGCTGCGGGACCTCCCGATGCTAGCCCGCCTGGCCTGCCTAACCAACACCGTGGAGCTCGTGTTCGGCTCGGTTCCATGTCTCACGCACACTAACCTCTCCTTCTCGGTAGAGGAGGATACGTTGGTTCTGCCGCCCCAACGGCACCACCACGATCAGCTCAACCACTTCCTGCTGGGCGTGTCGCCAGCCATGGCGAACCTCGTCATCCGGTTCACCGGGCCCAAGAGATGGATTGGATCCAAGGAACTAGACAAGCCTTTGCTCCACCTGAAAAGGCTCCTTATTGCCGATCTGCCTTCCAATTGGGACATCTCATGGACGCGCACCTTCCTGATGGACGCGCCGTCACTCGAGGTCCTGCACATCCATGTGGCTCACTCGGAGGAGGC
This sequence comes from Aegilops bicornis, assembly GCA_021605145.1. Taxonomy (NCBI): domain Eukaryota; kingdom Viridiplantae; phylum Streptophyta; class Magnoliopsida; order Poales; family Poaceae; genus Aegilops; species Aegilops bicornis. The sequence goes on from CM038675.1 coordinate 751,218,207, forward strand.
TCCAGAGTCGTTCGGGATCATATGGTCAACGGCAGGCCATGAGATATGCCACCCTCACATGAAGGAGCTGGTCTTGATCGGATTTACGCTCACCCGACGCCAAATGGAACTTCTGAACTACCTCGTGAGCACTTGCACGTCCTTGCAACGCCTTGTTCTTCTCAAGGATGGCCATGTTCGATACAACGGACTTTGGGATTGGGACATGCTTGGGCTCGGACAGCAAGAATGCCAGTGGAGGGATCATGATAAAAGGGTGTTGAGAAGGATGATCAAGTCTGGGTCCAGGCCTCTCGTTCAACTCATCTTGGCGTGATAGATCTTTGTATGATTTTGTTTGACCTTATAAATAGTTGTTGCTTCAGCCTAGCTAGAGGGCTCGATTGATTTACGAAAATTGCACTCTATGTAAAACACTAGTGGCTGGGGCACGCCCTTGGCGCGCCTCCTCTGCGTGATTGGGCGCACTAATCCAACTGATGCACTTTGGATTAAATGAGGCGACCCTGTGAGGTGCCGGGTTGGTCAACGCTCATTCCGCTTGTCTTTTAGGTCATCGCTAGGACATATACAGATGCAAGTGACAAATAACATTATAAGCAGCTAAAATGCTCAGTCGGGCAGTAGGACTATGCTGAAGAAAGCATGTACATCAGAAGTAGTAAAACATGGAAGTATGACACAATCATAAGAAACACACTAATATATCATGGAACTTTATTATTTTAATAGAACCTGAACAACAGGGTAACATCGTGTATGGCTTCTACAATCTGAACCAAAAGGACCACTTGTAAATTATCATTGATGCTCCCTTGCATTTCCCATATTCTTGTAGTCCATACAATAAGTTTGTAGTGATAGGGCTTATTATTTGTTATATCTTTCCACAGAGACTAATCCACTGATCTGGTCTTGTTCGCGATGATGAATACAAAAATGACAGCAAAGAAGCTTTGAGTCAGCCACCAAGTAAAAATATTTTATGATTAACAGGAAAGCAACATTGGTTGGGACAAAATGAAAAATGCACAACTCCAATTATGTACCACAATTTTAAGGGAAACAATAGAATTTAGGAAATCCTAAATGGTCTAAAAATCAGTTGCAATTTTTTGGATACCAAGAAAAATAACAGTTATGAATCTACTAATCCTTTCGTTTTTTCTGAATGTAAGTTAATCGGCAATCAACATCCATTTCTAAGCCAGTATTTGCTGAAACAAAGTAGGGAAGCAGGTCACCTTCAAGTAGGTGCACTGGATCTGCTGTGCCCATAGAACAAAAATAATTTCATCTACCAGACGGCATACAGAAAATCAGCTCAAGCTACCATAGCTTGATTGCAACATCAGATGTCATGCGATCTCATGTTAGGCTGATTACTTTTCAGAGCGACATGAATAAAACAAAAACGGAAACAGGAACACATAATTTTAATTTGTGACCTAAAGAATCAGATAGTCTTAAGAAATCTTTGATGATTTACTCCACAATCAAACACCAATATGCCATGTCATCAGAACTCATATCCCAAAGTTTTAATATACTTGACAGATCGACATAGTAGAAAACCAAATTCGCACTATATTGAACATCCAAGGTGGAGAATGAATAAATGGACACTAACACTGAAGCGCTCTTAGTTGCCCCGACCAAGAGCGAGAAAGCTTAATGTTGATCACCACAAATACACACCCTAGAAAGAAGTTTCAGCAGCTGATTCTTGCAGATAATTAGAACTTCGAAAGTTTAACACAATATTGAGCAAGACTAAGGTAAAAGCAAGAAAGCTTAAAATTTGATCAGCACAATTACACAAAGAGGCGTATTTCAATCCAAAGAATAAACAAATGTTATCTTCTTCATTTGCTTATAGAAATTGAGGAACATGTTTAGAACTATTGGAAATAGAAAAAAAAAATTGAACTATATCCAGTTGAAAATAGGAGTACGGGGTAGCTTCCACAATTTTGTAAAGCTAAAAATATAGAAAGGGCCAGCCACCACTTGTATGTTACCTACCATTGAATAAATCTACAAGTTTTTAATATAAAAGGATCATGCACGTTTTCACACATCAGCATGGCCATATTTAACCAATCCTAATGCAAAGAGCATAGATACTGCAAACCAAGTGGAACATGAGATCGCAAGACCGAACCTCCTGCCGGACTGCCGGACGGCAGGGAGGATACCAGCGTGCACCCGACAAATCTCTCTATGAAGCTTTTGCATCAGCAGCTCGACCACCGACATCGACACCTCTGCCAAGCCACAAAAAAACACAACCAATGCTAAATCCCTAAACAGCGAAGCTTGAAAACAGCGCACTTGCAACTACATGGAAACAACAAACAGATAGAGCTAGTACCAATTGCAGGAATATTTTTTGCAACAACGTGTAGTCATGCACAACACTGTCAATTCTAAGATGCCTATGCAATTTGATCAAACAGAGACAATATTTTAAGGCAGAATATGACGTGATGATTGCAAAACTTAACCAAAAGGTGTACTGCAGAAGGAGGAGCAAGACAGATATATGTTGAATAAATGAATATGTATTTGCTACAAGATCATTCCATTTCTCTTCAATAAGGCTAAGTATTCCATCGGCTTGTGTTGGAATAGATAGAGACGAAGATATGGCCCAAAGGTTGCCAAGTAAGATGAACCTATAACCCATGTTGGCTGGCTGTAGATTTCCAATAAGATAACCCACTTTCGCAGGAAACCAATCAACAAGCCATGAAGGGATTTTGCTCGTGATAAATGCTAAATTTGTTAGTTGCAGCATGTGAATATTCTTCTGTCTTAGTGTCTTGTATCTGCAGATCTCGTTTATCCTATAGACATCGACCCAATAGTATTCCTTAATGACAAAAGAGAATGCACTAAGCATGTTGTTGATGGCTCAGATAAGGAATCATTTCCGTCGAGCATCTTTAGAGCAGAATAGAACAAAGCCTGAAAACAGGCAAAGCCTCGTAAGTGACAACATGTTAGATAAGAGCATCTCCAATCGCGCCCCCAACAAGCCCCCCCCCCCCCCTCCCCCCCAAGGCCCTTTTTTGTTGCCGGCGCCGAAAAATCGGCCCAGTCGCACCCCCAGAAGCCCACATTTCGCCGGCGGAGTCAGGCCGAACCCGGCGCGCTAGGGGCGCCCGGGGGCACCGGGAGAAACATTTTTTGGCGCAAAATGAAATGGGCCCGCAGAGACAGCGACTCCCCGTCTTTGTCGTCCTCATCGCCTCGGTTCCCGCAATGCCAAGGCTGCCGCGCCGTTCAGCCTTCCATTGATGTCTCACGGGCGGCGCAGTGAAGCCGCGGGGATGTGCGTCCCGCCCACTCCCGCCACGCTGCACACGGCGGCAGCCCTCTCACCGCCCATCCGCGGCTATAAAAGCCAACATCCCTCACCGGTGAACGCACAAGCCCTCTCCACTGACGCCCCTCTCGCCCCCTCTCTCCACCAACTTCTCCGACGCCCCTCTCTCCCCCCCGTCATCAGGCAATGGCCGAGCGCTTCCCAAACAACGGCGCAACGGTGAACGGCTTCGGCCGCCGCCATCTGCGCGAGGACGAGGCACGCCTCCTCTATGAGGCCGACTACCCGGAACCACCTGACATGCGGGTGCCGGGCTCGTGGAGGCTGAGCGCCGGCGGCGTCCTGGTGCCCCCGGCGCCCACCGGTGCTGAACGACCCGCCGAGATAGCGCGCATCCGGTCGTCGCTGTCGGAGGAGAAGCGGAACGAGCCGAGGTACGCCTCCGACAGCCACACGCTGTGGACGATGTACTTCGACCGCCGCCACGCCGACCAGGTCGCCTCCACAAACGGCATCCTGTCCCACGGCCGCCTCAACTCTGACGGGCGGCGCGAATGGTGGGGCGTGCCCGACCGGACCCTCGAAGCCGTCCTCGAGCAAATAGAGGGCGGCAACACGCCGCGCCTGGAGTACTCGGCGCCCCCGTCCTTCTCTCGCCGCCGCGGTAGTTCCTAGATGCGGCGGCGAATGGAGACAGCGACCTCCTTGTCGTCGGGCTCCGGCTCTCTTTCCTCCGGTTCGCCGGCGCTCCGCCTCATCAAGCCGGAGCCGCAAGAGACGCCGCTTGGGCGCCGCACCCGCAGTGGCGCCCTCGTCATCAACGAGGGCGGCGGCCCCTCTTGTTCTTCCTACCGCCTCGCCAGGCCGAAGACTAAGCCGGGTTTGCTCCCCGTGAAGGAGCATGAGGCCATGCCCGTCGACGACGAGACCACCCTCAAGTGGGCGAAGGCGGACTACGTCCACGAGCAGATGGAGCGCTAGCGTCGAGCCTTCAAGGAGATCAAAGCTCGGCACCGCGGACGCGAGGAGGGCGGTGTCATCATCCTCGACAGCGGCGACGAGGAGGCGCCCGGGCCGTCCAACCCCCCGCGCATCGGCGAACCTGGTCAGGGGTGCAGCAGGGAGGGCTGCGGCACGCAGGACGGCGTCGGCGACGATGTCGGCGACGACGACAACGACGACGGCGGCGACTACACCCGGTTCTACAGGCTCCTCGAAATGTAGAAGGCGGGCGGCGGCGTAGTAATGTCATTTTTAGTTAGTTTTAATTTATGTTTTTTAGTTTTTGTACAAATATGAATGAAATCGCCGAGTTTGGACGAGTTTTGTGTTGTGTTTGGCCGATTTCTCTTTTCAAAAAAGGGTGTCTGGGGGCGTCCTGGGGGCGGCGGCTGGAAACCCGATCGCCCCCACGCCGAAGTTATCGCCGGTTCGCCCCGAGGCGGCGCTTTTTTCTAGCCCCTGGGGGGCGAACTGCTGGAGATGCTCTAATACGTGTTCAAAGTAGCAGCATCATATTCTTTCAAAATCTCGAGCATCTTAGAGCAGAATAGAACAAAGCCATGTAAGTAAAGGGATTCTCTCTCGGCGACGACACAGTAGATAATACGGATTTAAAGTAGCAGCACCATGTTCTTTCAAAATAGTATTGCATTCAGTAAAAACATTGGTTGCTTCGTTGCAACAGGCTAGGAATCATAAGCCATTCTACAACTTAAGAACATCATCTGTAATACATGTAGATTTAAACTATTGAGATAATACAGTTGTTCTGGAAAGACCACACTGTGAAGAATTGAGTCTAAATTTCAACTTACTTGAATCTCAAGAGGATGCGCATGTATCCCCATCCTCCTGTCTATCATGCATGATCCCTCTCTGACCAGTAAAGTGGGGAACATGTCAAACCCATCAGACAAAACACAAACTCAAGATCAGCTAATTTAATCCCACTCTTTCTTGCAATGAATAGTCTCCTGTAGTATACTGCAGATAACCAATAACTTGGACTGACCCATAAATTTCAATAGTAGGAATGGGAACTAACCAGACCACTTTGTTGTGCCAACAGCATAAGTCATGTTTAATGAACAAAAAGCCAGCGATGATACAGAAGCATTTGCTCCATCCAAAGTAACATCTGACACCTGAGGTAAAAATAGTTTGTCTTCTTGCATTGATCTAGTAGTCATCAGTCAACAACTAAGAACACATATAAGTGACCTTTGCATCCAAGACAAACATTGGCATCAGAATAGGAAAAGTTGCATCCCATATTCTAACAGAACCATCTTGATAGCCTGCAACATATATTCTTTCAACTACATGATCTTCCTTCAGTGAGATTTCACTAGGAACCCCACAAGTCAAAGGCCATTTCATATTCCCTGATATCGGAGGTGCGACAATTTGCCTAGCACAAAATTTCTACCAAAAAACATGAATATATGATCTGGTAAAAAGGTTGCAGTTAAGTTAAGTAGAGTAAAATGTCAAGAATCCACATAAAACCGTGCATTCAGTGAAATACTTGGATGCTCTCTCCCAGTTAGTGAATACATATTCGTAACTGTTATGCTGAGATCAATTGTAGGAACTACGACTGAAAATTTATGTGCCTCAGACTGAGCATATTCCTCTTCTGATTTCCGTGCACAAAATAAAGCACCACCATCACAGAAACTGACCAGGATTTGTCAATATAAAAGGTGCAGAAGTTCGTATTTTATTTGGAACCAAGTATATGGAATAAGAATCATGTCAGCAAAGGATCCATCAAGTTTGAGGTCCACCTGCGCCACACATCTTACTGACTCTAATCCATTAGATGATTCCAGACTAAGAACCTACAAGAGAATACAAGTTTTCATTGAACAAGGTAATGAAATATTAATATATAAATCGTGTAACTGCAATGAGCTAAGAGGGGTTATGGACTGTTGGGCGCCTCCTGATTTCAGCTTACTATTTATATAGACGTCTGTTGTATTGTCTTGCGCCTCAATCTTGTGTAGGCACATCACAGTGACTGTTTGGGTTCTAATTTCAGCTTATCTTGGCCACAAGTCGTAGCAGAGGAACCTGGGTCATGGTGCATCAATGAAACATATGAGAAACCACAACACCCAACCTAAATCTCGACATCAACACGTACTCCCCTATTGTCAGATTCAGCATAAGCAACTGAGTTATCCTGCTACAAATTACCTGGCGACAACAACAAATGGAATCTAAATGGGTATCAAAGAAGATGTTAAATTACCTCCAAAATTGATGGCCGCACTTCAGTGAATTGAACTCAGGGCTTTGTTGCTGACTGACGCTCAGAGACGAGGAGGCACGGCTGGAGCCATCTTCCCTAGGTCAAGATCGCCAGCACGGTCCTCATGATGGCCGGCGCCGCGCTGCTGGCCCTATACCACGGCCCCGTCATGCAGTTCTCCTGGACGTAAGGGCCAGCACCACGCCGGCAGTGCGGCGGAAGCCGCCGACGGAGCGGCGTGGCTGAAGGGGACCATCATGACCATCGCCTCGTGTGTGGCCTGGCCTGACATTGTTCCGCTGTAGTACGAGTGACTGGTGCATCGCATCCAATGCTTCTTCGCTCTGGGACTCCTTGGTACTATCGGCATCGGATCCCCTCCAGGCGCCGGGAAGGGCCCCATGCTCCTTCTCCAGAGAAGGAGATAGGCGGTCAAGGAGGAGGGGGCGGTGCAGGGCTGGTGTATGGCTAGGAGAGAGGAGCGGGGAGGGGAAGGCGCAGCCGCGGCGGCGGCAGCAGCGGCGGGACGCGAGAAAGCGATGCGGTTGCGTGGAGATTGAGGCTTGCTTCGTGCGTAATGGAAAGCAAAGGTACTATACATGGGCCAATCACCAGAGCGAGACGAGTGCTGTAAAAAAAAACACCTGCGACAGTGAATGTGCCTACGTGGCATAGCCCAGCGGCCGCACTTCACGCCGACTCTTATTGGGTTTTATTTATGTTTCAAACTGATGTGCGCTGTTGAGTTCTCTAAAACTAAATGGATTTTGCATATAAATTTGTCTTTGCATGTTTCATGAAGTTGTGTTGTCTGACCATTGTTCAAATATAGTCATTGTTATGTTATGCTCCAAATTCAAATCCTATATACCTAAGAAGTCCATCCCCACCACCTAATAATTTATCTAAACATGCAAGCTATCCACATCACACCACATGCCCCACACGTTTCATCTCAGAAAAAACCAACAAATAGTGCGACACAACTTCTATTTACTCATCAAGCAGTTGCTCTTCCACTACCACTTCTATTTAGGGGGCAGGGGAAAGGATCAGCCATCCATCGGTTGTTTGCTTTTCCATCTTCTATAGTAAATGGGGTAGTCAAAGAGGCACGATGCATGCGTATTACGGGTGCTTGATCTACACATCTCCTTCTCCTGGTATTCATAATAAAGCCGTCTCCACCAGAATCAAGCTCCAAGGTGTGCAGCTGTGCAGCCTCATCACCACACCGGGATCGAGATCGATGTTGCGCTTCGACCGTGCTGACGCACGCCCGCAGCGCCTAGCCACGACGACGTGCCCCACGCCCGCCGCACTCATGCAGCGCCTCCCTGGTGCTCCACGCCCGCTTCGCACGACCATGACGACGAGGCTGGATGGCACCACTGCACGTCCGCTGCGCCTAACTACTACCTCGCTACAACTTCGCCCAGCCATGACGCCGCGCCTCGATGGCGCCGCCGCATGCCCACAGCGCCTCCCCGGTGCCCCTCATTGGCTTCACCCTGACAACCATAGTTGATCGTCCGCATCGGCTTCGTCCGTCCACCGCAACCCTCAGCACCCACCCCACACCGTACGTCGCTTCAGCACCTCCTCCCTTTGCTCTGGAGTGGAGCTTCACGAGACGAACAGGGTGGCGTATGGTGGGAGAGGAAAAAGAGAGGATTTTTACAGAATTATAGTTCTGCTTGCCTCTGCCATTCTTTTCAGTTATCGGCATCAGACATCACTATGGCCACCGGACGTGGTTGTAAGCTATTATCCTTGCGTATTATATCGATATGGCACTTCTGCTTAGCTATGCACACAAACATATGATTTTTCTTTTTTGCTTGCCGAGTTGTTTGCTTGGGATGCATTGTGAATCGGTGACTGATTGGTTTAATTGTAGGCCCATTCTTGCGTATGTTCAGAAATGATGATAGTGTTGCTGTTCCGAGACAGCATGTTTCAGCCATTGAGAAGTCCACGTATAAACCTAAGACTACCTTTTTTTTTTTTTTGAAAAGGGGATATCCCTTACTTGCTCACATTTTTCCTTCTATGTGTTGTGTAGTAGCTACAAGCACTGCTTTATTGCTTCTTTAGAGTTTCAACCGCAGCCTTTGTTACCAAATTGGAACATGTTTATTCAGATTTCAGAGGCAACACAAATCATCCGGGAAAAAAAAGAGGCAACAAATCAAACATGAACATGTTTATTCAGATTTCAAAGGCTTGCTACAACTCTCATGAATTTTTGTCAGTTCTAATCACCAGTTCACCATAGAAGCTCTTTATTTTTTGTTCCCACTTACCTTTTGCAATTTTTGTCCAGTGACTAATGGTGTAATGATCTTAACAATGGCTCTTCGGGGGATAATTTTAGTATTCAATGTATCGTTTTGGTGAATGCAATATTTATCTTTGTGGATAGTTGGATTTCGAATGAAGCTGAAATTCCTCGAGTTGTGCCCCTAAAAAAAATTCCTCGAGTTGTGTATATCACTTGAGTGGCACACATATATTTGTTTGACAACTAATTAAATCTTCCTCTTTTTTCTTTTATTTCTATTTTTTGTGAAATCCTTAAATCTTTCTTGAAATACTAAATTGCAAACTTCAAAGATTCAATATTCCATAGTAAAAAAAATCTACAACAATCGTGAAATAAGGATTCCAGTCACTCCCGGGCTCTCACAGCGATCAGGCACTTTCGGCCGTCGGATCGAATCTCTTGATGCATTTTTGGCCATCGGATCGAGCTCCCGAGCTATATGGGCCGCCGGATCGAAACCCTGTCACTGTTGCAATGAATAGTTACTCCCGCTGTAAAGATCTCGTGCCACCGCACGTAAATCGCGCGCCCCACCGAGGGCATTTTCGTAATTTCGCGTGGCTGAAAAAGTCCCCAATAGCGATCGGGCGAGACTGTGGAGAGCGAGCACCGGGTCGTCCCCCTCCCCCTCCCGCCTGCTCTCCTCTCTTCCCCTCCCCCTCCCATGAAACCCTAGCCGTCGCGCCCGCACACCCCCTGCCGCCGCGCCGCCGCCGCCGTCGCTGGCGCTCGCCCCGGCCCCCATCCTCCACCTGACGCCGCCCATCGTCTCCTCCCCACCCCCTCACGCCTCCCTTCTCCTCCTCCCCATCGGGACTGAGCAGGGTAGCTGGCCGCTGCTGCTCTCCCTGCGGAGCTCGCTGCCGCTGCTCTCCCCGCCAAGCTCGCCGTCGCCGCTCTCCTCGCCGAGCTCGCCGCACTCTTAGCGCCGCCGGAGATGGACACATCCGGGCGGATCCGGTCGCTAGGCGGCGTGGGGCTGCGGATCCGGCGAAGTCACGGCGGCCGCCAGTGGTTCCTCCGTCCTTCCCAAGCCCGGCGATCATGGAGGCGCGCGGTCATCCCTCCCCGTGCGGTGGTGGAGGAAGGAGCGGGCCTCCACAGTTGTCAGCGACCTCCTCCCCAACCATCGACCCCTCTGTTCTGAGACGGCTCGGATCCTTGGTGCAAAGGCAGAGGTGAGCGCCCTCTCCGCTTCCCCCATTTCCTCCCTCTCTATCTCTGTTCTGATCCTTTTTTTTGGTGCAGGTCGACATAGGCCAGTGTGTGCGCGTGTGTGCAGCAGCTCCAGAGGGACAGCATTGATGTAGCCACTGCTCCTCTCTAATTACTATCCTTCTTGCTGATGCTGATTTTTTTTGCATCAGATAACTTCATATCATGCAAGTGCTGCAGTTAATGCAAATATTCTTGTTGAGAATTTTTTGATTCCAACGAACCTACTATACTTGCACTTCGTCATTCCTATTCTAGCTGCGTTAGTGGTGAGCAGGTTTTATTTCTGTTAAAAACATTCTATTCAGCATGTGTGTGCCAGGTAGTGAGGACGTAATTTCCTTGCTTTTACTTATTTCAGGGAATTGGTCTCATTGGTGCAGATTTTACTTATTTCAGGGTGAAGATTGTGTGTGGGTACAAATCAGCCATTAGCGTGATACCACCCTAAGGTCAGCCGTCAGCGGGGGTTGTAGTATGGGATTATCCTAACAAGAGCACTTTTATTTTTGTCACAGACGTGTTCACAGATTTCAAATGAAGTTCACGTATTGAAAAAAATGGTTCACCAAATGGAAAAAGGTCACCATACACTTAAATATGTTGCTACTTTACTGTGAGGATTTAAGTGTATGGTCTCTGTTTTAAATTCCTAATACAAGAAATGCACTCTGGAGGTTCTATTTATCCCATGTCCTTGCTGTCAATAGCTGATATAATTTCATCATGAGCACCAAATATTGCAGCTCTATTGTTGTTCATGTTTGTTGGCAGATACAGAGAGAGTTATTAGTATTAAACTCATGCATTATGTGCTGGACTGTAGTGGCGCCGCACGCCCCTTGTATTATTTTCATCATTGACATATACAGGTCGCTAATTCTCCATTCGTTCCTTTCTGATAGTGTTACTTCTGTGTCAGATATATATAATGTTGCTCTATGCTCATTCTCCATTCGTTTCTTTCTGATAGTGTTACTTCTGTGTCGGATATATCTAATGTTGCTCTATGTTCATTGCTTCTGTTGACTTCAGATTGTGCATATGTGGAGAAGCATGTCTAATTGGCCTCAGGTTCAGAACCAAATTGCACAGCAAGCAGTTCTCCTTGGCATCCGACCTGCAAGTGAGGTGACACAATTGACACCCGTTGTCATGCAACACCAGGCAGTTGAAGTCTCTGCATGACACGATTATGCCTGCAATCTGGTCACCTTGTGGTATGGTATGCAAGTCTCCAGTATCTTCACTTCCTGATTATATCAAGAAAACTCAAACTAAGTATCTATTCTGTAGGTAGTCAAATGGATAGCTCGATTTTATTTATCCATTTGACATGCTCTCATAATTGGCGTGTCAATCACGAGAGCATGTCAAACACTAATAACCAGAGTCAGCCAAAGGAGCATTGAATCGTAAGAAGTACTGCAAGTGGGAACATAGTTAGCTTTTGTATGGTAATGTTAGACTTATAAGATATTTGTTTAAATGGTGCAGAACACTTGCTAGCCTCCCATATACATGATTGAGAATTGGGATGTATAGATGAAAATTCATGGCCAATGGCTCTTTCATGCTTCAGTTTTTTTGTGTTGATGTATTTGTTTTACTGAAAGTTGATGACATGGTTGCACGATTTTTGCCAGCAAACTTTTGATCAACTAGGTGCATATACTAGAAGCTTGAAAGAATTTGCCACATATTTCGGGATGTCAGGCTAAGCTAGAGAGTTATATTCTACAAAAATAAATATTTAGATTCGCTGTCGAATATAGTTTCTAACCGTATAATTTTTGTCAAATATTATACATGTTTTATTAGTCAAATCCAAGTCCTAGAAACATGTGCCCGATCTATAAACACAAGCGGAGGGAGTACTGGTATTATATTTAACCATCCAGAGATTGTGGGCGTATTTAAAGATCAAAAGGACCCATGAGAGTGCTTAGCAATATTTATCATAAACTGCAACCAATTAATCTGGTAGCGTTATCAAAAGTTTATCCCTAAAAAGAAAAAGATACAGTCAAAATGATGCTGTAGCTGAAGATTACCTTTCAGATGTGTTACCATATATAGTATACCCTGAGCTACCTGTGTTATCAAATATGGGATGGGACACCCCATGGTGGTGTTGCCAAAGGCAGTGCCAGCTAATGCATGGATGGCGGACGAAGCAGATCATCACCACTAGCATGTATACATCATGTTATTAAGCAAGGCAAAGCTTGCTGGCGGAACCAAGCAAGTTCCCCATTGCAATCTAAACGCAGGTATTATCTATCTTGGGATAATATGTGTAGTTTTGTAGCAATAGACATGCGCTTTGGGATGTAAATTTTGAATCAATGTATGTGTACTCTGGGATGAAGTGGATGAGTGAATGAAGAAATATGGAAAAAATTATTAAAATGTATGTCCTAAGAAAAAATTATCTAGAGAAATGTATTTCTATATTCTATTGTTGTTCCGTTGCATCGCATGGGCATTTGGTATCGTGATCCTATGTTACAGTCCGATACTGCTGTGGAAAAATAACACCACTTATTATCCCAATACTGAGATACAATTTGCTTCTTGTACTGCAGTTCTTCATAGAGCTTATGAAATTGCCCCGTGTGGACTCTAAGCTGAGAGTTTTCTCATTCAAGATTTAGTTTTAATCTCAAGTGAGACATCTGATTCCTTTTCTTCTACTAGGAGCTGTATTCTTTTGCTTGACCTTAGGCTCGTGGCTATCGTGAACAATGTTCAGATTCCACGACCGCATCTCTCCTTGAACCAGGTGGCCAGAGGAGGACGCCATCAATGGGGTGGTGAGGACCATTCATAGCTTGATGCGCTCGGCGGGGGAGAGCAGTGGACGACCCACGGTCGCCGGTTGCGAGAGAAGGCGAGGAAGACGACCCGAGGTGAGCCGCCTCTGGTCCGATGTGCGAGGCGCCTACCGAGTGCCTCCCCAGCTTAACAGTCCCAAGCCCAAGGTGAGTCCCTCTTCCACCCATCCATCCTTGCATGTTGTCGCCGTCGGATACGGGAGGCCGCTGAATGCGTCGCTAGGCTAGACTAGAAGTGAAGCTCGCCTTTGAGTTTTAGGTTGGATGGTGAACTCGGTAGCTTATAGATTGTGGTTGTCCTTTTTGGATCAGTGTATTGATGCAGCTGCGCCACTAGATATTGTTTTCCTGCAAGTGGTCTTTGGGTTAGTGAACATTAAAACATTGTCAGAAGGATGGAATCAGTAATAATGTTGATCCTTGCTTGGTGTCAGATTACTTCAGGTGACAACGGGTGTAGCTTGCTAACTATTTTATTGTCGATTACCTCACTCACGGATGTCTCGGGCTGTTGATTTTTTAGGCTTATTCTGGACATAGATTTATCTTGTTCATATGTTTAAATAAAATAGTTAAAGTTCATGTCTATGCTTCGTATGAAATAAAATATGGGATGTGCTTTTGAATCTGCAATATTTTCAGCCTATAGGATTTACTTCTTTCAGCTCTTGGTTGTATGCCTAAACAGAATAACCGAAGTTCGAATTTATGTGTGCTAACAAACTAAATATGATAAGCATTTGTCATGCTCTAATAAATAGTATATTGTAAACAATCGGGTGAATTTTGCACTTCCATTTCTAGGTGTGTTGTTTCAGGATTTTGTAGGTTCCTATTTATATTTCTGTATGCCTTGTGGTTTCAAATAGTGATGCTTCTCAAGTTATTTTGTTTGCAGGTTTGGCAATATTTATTTGCGCCTAGCTCCTAACTGCATGGATCCATCATTTTATTATTTTGTCATCTCATGTAGTTTCACATGATGTTAGAGTTCATCGTCCGAATTATTAATTAGGTGGTAGCTTTGTCAAAATAATAATTATTAGAAGCTCAGAACCGTGAGAGATCGATGGTATTTCCAAACTGGAATGAAAATGCTAAGACTAAATTTGACATTCAAGTGGAAATCATGTTGGTATTTGGTGCATGACAAGGTGCAGATTTCCTAACTTCTGCAATATGGTTTGCTTGGTTTGTGCTGATCTGCTGAAGTCTTTGTTCAGCGATTATATATGAAATCTACTCAGCATGAGGAGCATGAACAGTTGTGAAGGAGGACCCCACTGCCTTGGACCAGGTTACTGTACCAGAAGCAGAAGGTGCGAGGGGCATTGTTCAGGTACATGAATATTCCTTAGAGCTCCAATCAGCTCTTTCATTTGTGATGAGCTTACTTATGATGGTTACCTGTTGCTGTCAAGTATCATAGCTGCTACCTTTTGTTTCCTTATATTGAAAGTGACTGGAATGCATTCCTTAATCGCCCTCATTGTGTGCACAAGGAGTTGCTATTACATGTATTAAGGAGACTGATATATATTTGTTCTATGAAAATATGTTCGTTTTTGGTTAAGAACACCACTTCATCATTTCTGATGTATAGCTTTCCTAGGTTCGTTAGCCAATTATAATAATTTTGTAGATCTTTCACAGTATCTTTAGGAAATGAAGCCATGAGGATGCTACCTATTCTTTCCTTTCAAGTATCCGCACTCTGAGCTGCATTAGCTTCACCTCAGAATGTTGAAAGAGGAAGTAGGAGTTCTCAGAAATGATAATCTACAAGCGTAGTACATGTTCGTTGATTAACGAAGAGAAAGGCCCTACAACTCAACTGCTGTAACACCTATTTTTACAATGTAGGGTATGGACTACTTGGCTTTATTTTTAACTTATGTACTGATGTAGAATGATGGCTCCTGTTTCTTACTCGCTGGTATGAGCTTTTTTGTTGTATTTTGTAAAGCTCATGTATTTACTCATCTATGCTAACTAGCATTGCTACAACATTTGTATACTCTAATAATTATCCTTCCCTTGCCATTGGCAGGGCTTTTTTTGTACAATTGCTCATACTTATCAATGTGGAAGCTACATATATTAGAGGTACTTATTACATTGCGTTGGATGCAAGCTATTGTTCTGCTAGCTGGTACCTCTTATGAATACCAAGTGTTTGATCAGCACCTGAGGCATGTAGCTGGCGCGCTTTATTTTCTTTGGATTAGTTTGAATTGCTTACAACATATGTCATGTGGTAGCCAAGGTGTGCTTCCTATCACAATTTGAATGTTTCTTCTTCGCTTTATTGTTATCCTGTATGAATGCATATGTTGTACCTGGATTTCTATTAACTTAGCGTTATCTCTTTGACCAAAACGTTGTGACCGGCATCCTCGCGCCAGGGCGCGATCCTGTTATAGTTTATATGCAGATGTTCCCGCCGCAACGCGCGGGGAATCATCTAGTATAAAGAGAACCTGAATGCTAAAAAGTGCGTACACACTATTTGGACGACTCGGGCGGCCGGCTCCTGGCCACACGATAGCATCCTGATTGCTAGGCGCGTGTGCCTGGTGCCACCTGGTCGGGAAGGGCTCGACTCGGGCCGCAGCTCCTCTCTCCCCTGTTCGCTGTCAAGACAGAACTCCCCCATATCTCATCGATCAGCAACGAGGAAGGGCATGGGAGATGGGGAAATCGACGTCGTGGCTGCGTGCAGAGGGGAGATTGGTGCAATAGCGACGCGGCGAAGAGACCCTCTCGCGTGACTCCAGAAATCGTGCGCGCATAGACACGATGAGGCACTTCAGTTCGCCGGCGCAGAAGTTCACGGCCGTGGCGTCGGCATTCCGGCGGCAGCTGGTGGTGGGGACGACCATGGCGGCGGCCATGGGGGGCCAACTTTGGGGCATCACCAGCTTCCTCGGGCTGTTCCCGAGCTCGGGCGCTCCCTACATTTGTGGCTTCAGGCGATGCCTAGACTCCATGGATTCGGTAAATTCATGACCAACAACATCAGCGCCACCCCCCTTTCGTAGCTTAGAGCATCTCCAGCCGTTGGTCCCCAGGGGGCGCCTAAAATCGCTGCCTGGGGGTGAGCCGGCGCGAAAAATTGGCCTGGGGATGAGTTGGTCCCCAGCTGCCGTCCCGAGGGCCGCCCCTAGGCGCGTTAAAAAATGAAAACATTCAGCAAAGTTCGGCTAAACACGTCTAAATTTTGGCAAACTTTAGCATATATTGACATGTTTGCGGTTTTTTACATAGCAAATATATATCTAATTAAAAAACAAACTGGTTCAACGCGGAGTAGTTGCCGTCGTCGCCGCCATCCTCACCGTCGTCGTCATCGTCGGCCTTCTCCTCCTTGACGCGGCCATCCCTGGTGGATCCCTGCCCGGCGTCGCCATGGCGTACTGGTGGCGGCGGCGCCGCGTCTTCATCGTCGCTATCGTCGATGACGACGACTCCTCCATCGTCGCGGCCCCGGCGGCGCTGCGCGAAGCGCCGCAGGGCGGCGCACTGGCGCTCCCTCGCCATCTTCAGGGAGTCCTTGCGCGCCCATTCGAGGGCTGCATCGTCGTCGAGCTCCACGTCACCGTGTTACTTCTTCCCGGCGGGGAGACCCGGCTCCGTCTTCACCGGCGCGAGCCCCGGCTCCGTCTTTGGCTTGACGAAGCGCGGAGGAGCCGACGAGGGGGCGCGCCGGCCGCCCTCGTCGATGACAATGCCGGCGCTGCGAATGCGCCGGCCGAGCGGCGTCTCCGCCGCGGGCTCGGCCTTGACGCCGAGCAGCGCCGGAGAGCCGGAGGAGTGGGAAGAAGAGTGTGAGGAGGAAGAAGAGGAGGAGCCGAACCTCCTGGTTATCCATTTCCCGTCGCGTTGGCGGTGGGCCGGGGCGGCAGCCCTCGCCGAGGGGTATGCTAGCGACGGGTTGTTGCCGCCCTCAAGGTGCGTCAGCACGCCCTCGAGCCTGCGGCCGGGGACACCCCACCACAGGTGGTGCCCCTCGCTGTTCTTTGTGCCGCCCACCACCGGCGCCCCGTTGGTGGATACCAGCCTCTGGTGCTTACGGCGCTCGAAGTACGCCGCTCACGCCGCGTGGTTGTCGGCGGCGTACTGGGGGAGGGCGAGATGCTCGTCGGTGAGGGAGGCGCGCACGATCTCGACCTCGGCGGTGAAGTATGAGGTGCGCGCTACGGCGTCGGGCAACGGGGGAATGGGCACTCCCTCGTTGCTGAACCTCCACCCCGTCGGCCCGGCGCGCATGTCCGGCAGCGTCGGGATGTTGGCCTCGAACAGGAGCCATGACTCCTGTTCGCGGAGCGAGCGGCGGCCGAAGCCGTTGGACGCCGCCTCGTCGCCGGGGAAATGCTCGGCCATCGGGGCTGTCGGTGGGGGGAGAGGGAGGGCTCGGCGGTGGCGCACGGGAGAGGGAGAGGGAGGGCTCGGTGGCGGCGCACGGGAGAGGGAGAGGGACGGCTCGGTGGCGGCGCACGGGACAGGGAGAGCTCGGCGGGTAGGGCACTGGTGTGGCCAGAGGCGAGGGAGGTCACCGACTTATATTGCCGTGCCCGTGTGTATGTTGGGGAACGTAGTAATTTCAAAAAAAAGATCCTACGCACACACAGGATCATGGTGATGCATAGCAAGGAGAGGGGAGAGTGTGTCCACGTACCCTCGTAGACTGAAAACGGAAGCGTTAGCACAACGCGATTGATGTAGTCGTACGTCTTCACGATCCGACCGATCCAAATACCGAACGTACGTCACCTCCGAGTTCACCACACGTTCAGCTCGATGACATCCCGCAAACTCCGATCCAGCAGAGCTTCACAGGAGAGTTTCGTCAGCATGACGGCATGGTGACGGTGATGATGTTGCTACCGATGCAGGGCTTCGCCTAAGCACCGCTACGATATGACCGAGGTGGAATATGGTGGAGGGGGGCACCGCACACAACTGGAATAGATCAACAGATCAACTTGTGTGTCTAGAGGTGCCCCCTGCCCCTGTATATAAAGGAGCAAGGGGGGAGAGGCGGTCGGCCAGGGAGGGTGCGCCAAGGGGGGAGCCATACTCCCACCGGGAGTAGGACTCCTCCTTTCCTAGTAGGAGTAGGAGAAGGGGGGGAAGGAGGAGGTGGAGAGAAGGAAGGAGAGGGGGGCCGCCACCGCCTTCGCTTGTCCAATTCGGATTGGGGCAAGGGGGCAGCACGCCACCTCCTGGCTGCCCTCTCTCTTCTCCACTAAGGCCCAATTGGCCCATTACTTCCGGGGGGGGGGGGGGTCCGGTAACCCCCGGTACTTTGGTAAAATCCCAATTTAACCCGGAACACTTCCGATATCCAAATATAGGCTTCCAATATATCAATCTTTATGTCTCGACCATTTCGAGACTCCTCGTCATGTCTGTGATCATATCCGGGACCCCGAACTACCTTCGATACGTCAAAACACAAAACTCATAATACCGATCGTCATCTAACTTTAAGCGTGCGGACCCTACGGGTTCGAGAACTATGTAGACATGACCGAGACACGTCTCCGGTCAATAACCAATAGCGGAACCCGGAGGCTCATATTGGCTCCTACATATTCTGTGAAGATCTTTATCGGTCAAACCGCATAACAACATACGTTGTTCCCTTTGTCATCGGTATGTTACTTTCCCGAGATTCGATCGTCGGTATCTCAATACCCTAGTTCGATCTCGTTACCGGCAAGTCTCTTTACTCGTTCTGTAATACATCATCCCACAACTAACTCATTAGTTACAATGCTTGCAAGTCTTATAGTGATGTGCATTACCGAGTGGGCCCAGAGATACCTCTCCGACAATCGGAGTGACAGATCCTAATCTCGAAATACGCCAACCCAACACGTACCTTTGGAGACACCTGTAGAGCACCTTTATGATCACCCAGTTACGTTGTGACGTTTGGTAGCACACAAAGTGTTCCTCCGGTAAACTGGAGTTGCATAATCTCATAGTCATAGGAACATGTATAACTCATGAAGAAAGCAATAGCAGAATACTAAACGATCAAGTGCTAAGCTAACGGAATGGGTCAAATCAATCACATCATTCTCCTAATGATGTGATCCCGTTAATCAAATGGCAACTCATGTCTATGTCTAGGAAACATAACCATCTTTGATCAACGAGGTAGTCAAGTAGAGGCATACTAGTGGCACTCTGTTTGTCTATGTATTCACACAAGTATTATGTTTCCGGTTAATACAATTCTAGCATGAATAATAAACATTTATCATGATATAAGGAAATAAATAATAACTTTATTATTGCCTCTAGGGCATATTTCCTTCAGTCTCCCACTTGCACTAGAGTAAATAATCTAGATTACACAGTAATGATTCTAACACCCATGGAGCCTTGGTGCTGATCATGTTTTGCTCGTGGAAGAGGCTTAGTCAACGTGTCTGCCACATTCAGATCCATATGTATCTTGCAAATTTCTATGTCTCCCACCTGGACTTGATCCCGGATGGAGTTGAAGCATCTCTTGATGTGCTTGGTTCTCTTGTGAAATCTGGATTCCTTTGCCAAGGCAATTGCACGAGTATTGTCAAAAAATATTTCATTGGAGCCGATGCACTAGGTATGACACCTAGATGGGATATGAACTCCTTCATCCAGACTCCTTCATTTGCTGCTTCCGAGGCAGCTATGTACTCCACTTAACACGTAGATCCCACCACAACGCTTTGTTTAGAACTGCACTAACTGACAGCTCCGCTGTTCAATGTAAACACGTATCCGGTTTTTGATTTAGAATCGTCCGGATCAGTGTCAAAGCTTGCATCGACGTAACCATTTACGATTAGCTCTTTGTCATAGCTACCTCTTGAGCACTGCATTGGTTTTCCCTTGAAGAGGAAAGGGTGATGCAGTAAAGCAGCGTAAGTATTTCCCTCAGTTTTTGAGAACCAAGGTATCAATCCAGTAGGAGGCCACGCACGAGTCCCTCGCACCTACAGAAACAAATAAAATTCTCGCAACCAACACGATAAATGGGTTGTCAATCCCTTCACGGTCACTTACAAAAGTGATATCTGATAGATATGATAAGATATTATTTTTGGTATTTTTATGATAAAGATGCAAAGTAAAATAAAAGGCAATAAAAATAGCTAAGTGTTGGAATATTAATATGATGGAAAATAGACCCCAGGGCCATAGGTTTCACTAGTGGCTTTTCTCGAGAGCATAAGTATTACAGTGGGTAAACAAATTACTATTCAGCAATTGACAGAATTGAGCATAGTTATGAGAATATCTAGGTATGATCATGTATATAGGCATCACGTCCACGACAAGTAGACCGACTCCAGCCTGCATCTACTACTATTACTCCACACATCGACTGCTATCCAGCATGCATCTAGAGTATTAAGTTCATGAGAATAGAGTAACGCTTTAAGTAAGATGACATGATGTAGAGGGATAAACTCATGTAATATGATATAAACCCCATCGTTTTATCCTCGATGGAAACAATACAATATGTGCGTTGCTGACCCTACTGTCACTTGGAAGGGACACCGCAAGAGTGAACCCAAAGCTAAGCACTTCTCCCATTGCAAGAAAGATCAATCTAGTAGGCCAAACCAAACTGATAATTCAAAGAGACTTGCAAAGATAACCAATCATACATAAAAGAATTCAGAGAAGATTCAAATATTGTTCATAGATAAACTTGATCATAAACCCACAATTCATCGGTCTCAACAAACACACCGAAAAAGAAGATTAAATCGAGTAGATCTCCATGAGAATCGTGGAGAACTTTGTATTGAGATCCAAAGAGAGAGAAGAAGCCATCGAGCCAATAACTATGGACCCGAAGGTCTGAGGTAAACTACTCACACATCATCGGAGAGGCTATGGTGTTGATGTAGAAGCCCTCCGTGATTGATGCCCCCTCCGGCGGAGCTCCGGAAAAGGCACCAAGATGGGATCTCACGGGTACAGAAGGTTGCGGTGGTGGAATTAGGTTTTTGGCTCCGTATCTGATAGTTTGGGGGTACGTAGGTATATATAGGAGGAAGAAGTACATCGGTCGAGCAACATGGGCCCCACGAGGGTGGTGGCGCGCCCAAGGGGGGGTAGGCGCGCCCCCTACCTCGTGCCCTCCAGGTTGATGTCTTGACGTAGGGTCCAAGTCCTCAGGATCACGTTTGTTCCGAAAATCACGTTCCCGAAGGTTTCATTCCGTTTGGACTCCGTTCGATATTCTTTTTGTGCGAAACTCTGAAATAGGCAAAAAATAGCAATTCTGGGCTGGGCCTCCGGCTAATAGGTTAGTCCAAAAAATAATATAAAAGTGTATAATAAAGCCCATTAATGTCCCAAACAGAATATAATATAGCAGGAAGCAATAAAAAATTATAGATATGTTGGAGATGTATCAAGCATCCCCAAGCTTAATTCCTGCTCGTCCTCGAGTAGGTAAATGATAAAAACAGAATTTTTTATGCGGAATGCTACTTGGCATAATTTCAATGTAATTCTCTTAATTGTGGTACGAATATTCAGATCCGAAAGATTCAAGATAAAAGTTTAATATTGACATAGAAATAATAATACTTCAAGCACACTAACTAAGCAATTATGTCTTCTCAAAATAACATGGCCAAAGAAACTTCATCCCTACAAAATCATATAGTTTAGTCATGTTCCATTTTCGTCACACAAGAATGCTCTCATCATGCACAACCCCGATGACAAGCCAAGCAATTGTTTCATACTTTAGTAATCTCAAACTTTTTCAACCTTCACGCAATACATGAGCATGAGCCATGGATATATCACTATGGGTGGAATAGAATATAATGATGGGGGTTATGTGGAGAAGACAAAAAAGGAGAAAGTCTCACATTAACGCAGCTAATCAATGAGCTATGGAGATGCCCATCGATTTATGTTAATGCAAGGAGTAGGGATTGCCATGCAACAGATGCACTAGAGCTATAAATGCATGAAAGCTCAACAAAAGAAACTAAGTGGGTGTGCATCCAACTTGCTTGCTCACGAAGACCTAGGGCATTTGAGGAAGCCCATTGTTGGAATATACAAGCCAAGTTCTATAATGAAAAATTCGCACTAGTATGTGAAAGTGACAAAACAAGAGACTCTCTATCATGAAGATCTTGGTGCTACTTGGAAGCACAAGTGTGGAAAAAAAAGGATAGTAGCATTGTCCCTTTTTTTGGGGGCCTTCTCTTTTTTTATTTGGCCTTTCTCACTCTTTTTTTATTGGGAAAATGCTCTGCGAATGATGATCATCACACTTCTATTTATTTACAACTCAATGATTACAACTCGATACTAGAACAAAGTATGACTCTATATGAATGCCTCCGGCGGTATACCGGGATAGCAATGAATCAAGAGTGACATGTATGAAAAATTATGAACGGTGGCTTTGCCACAAATGCGATGTCAACTACATGATCATGAAAAGCAATATGACAATGATGAACGTGTCATGATAAACGGAACGGTGGAAAGTTACATGGCAATATATCTCTTAATGGATATGGAAATGCCATAATAGGTAGGTATGGTAGCTGTTTTGAGGAAGATATAAGGAGGTTTATGTGCGAAAGTGCGTATCATATCATGGGGTTTGGATGCACCGGGGATGTTTGCACCAACTCTCAATGTGAGAAAGGGCAATGCACGGTACCGAAGAGGCTAGCAATGATGGAAGGGTAAGAGTGCGTATAATCCATGGACTCAACATTAGTCATAAAGAACTCACATACTTATTGCAAAAATCTACAAGTCATCAAAACCAAGCACTACGCGCATGCTCCTAGGGGATAGATTGGTAGGAAAAGACCATCGCTCGTCCCCGACCGCCACTCATAAGGAGGACAATCAAAGAACACCTCATGTTTCAAATTTGTTACATAAAGTATACAATACGTGCATGCTACGGGACTTGCAAACTTCAACACAAGTATTTCTCAAATTCACAACTACTCAACTAGCACAACTTTAACATCACTACCTCCATATCTCAAAACAATCATCAAGCATCAAACTTCTCTTAGCATTCAACACACTCATAAGAAAGTTTTTTACTACTCTTGAATACCTAACATATTACGATTAATTATCCAATTTAAGCAAATTACCATGTTGTTTAACACTCTGAAAATAATATAAGTGAAGCATGAGATAATGATAGTTTCTATAAAACAAAACCACCGCCGTGCTCTAAAAGATATAAGTGAAGCACTAGAGCAAAAACTATATAGCTCAAAAGATATAATTGAAGCGCATAGAGTATTCTAATAAATTCCGAATCATGTGTGTCTCTCTTAAAAGGGGTGTACAGCAAAGATGATTGTGGTAAACTAAAAATCAAAGACTCAAATCATACAAGACGCTCCAAGCAAAACACTTATCATGTGGTTGATAAAATTATAGCTCCAAGTAAAGTTACGGATGGAAGTAGACGAAAGAGGGGATGCCTTCCGGGGCATCCCCAAGCTTAGGATCTTGCCACTCCTTGTTCCATAATCCATCAAATATTTTACCCAAAGCTTGAAAACTTCACAACAGAAAACTCAGCAGAAAATCTCGTGAGCTCCATTAGCGAAAGAAAACAAAACACCACTTCAAGGTACTGTAATGAACTCATTCTTTATTCATATTGGTGTTAAACCTACTGTATTCCAACTTCTTTATGGTTTATAAACTATTTTAATAGCCATAGATTCATCAAAATAAGCAAACAACATACGAATAACAGAATCTGTCAAAAACAGAATAGTCTGTAGTAATCTGTAACTAACGCAAACTTCTGGAACTCCAAAAAATCTACCAAAATAGGACGACCTTGACAATTTGTTTATTAATCAGAAGAAATTGGAATGACTATTTCATCATGTTCTTATGATTTTTAACAATTACTTTCGTGAAGAAAAAGTTTCTCGAATTTTCAGCAAGATCAAATAACTATCATCCAAGAAGATCCTGTAGGTTAAACTTGGCACAGACACTAATTAAAACATAAAAACAAATCTAACCAGAGGCTAGATCAAAGATTTATTCCTAAACAGAAGCAAAAGCAAAAAAAAAATGGGTTGCCTCCCAACAAGCGCTATCGTTTAACGCCCCTTGAGGGAGTCCTGGATTAGGGGGTGTCCGGATAGCCGAACTATCACCATTGGCCGGACTCCTGGACTATGAAGATACAAGATTGAAGACTTCGTCCCGTGTCCGGATGGGACTTTCCTTGGCGTGGAAGGCAAGCTTGGCGTCTGGATATGTAGATCTCCTACCATTGTAACCGACTCTGTGTAACCCTAACCCTATCCGGTGTCTATATAAACCGGAGGTTTTAGTCCGTAGAGACGAACAACAATCATACCATAGGCTAGCCTCTAGGGTTTAGCCTCTCACGATCTCGTGGTAGATCCACTCTTGTACTACCCATATCATCAATATTAATCAAGCAGGGAGTAGGGTTTTACCTCCATCGAGAGGGCCCAAACCTGGGTAAAAACATCATGTCCCTTGTCTCCTGTTACCATCCGCCTAGACGCACAGTTAGAACTCCTACCCGAGATCCGCCGGTTTTGACACCGACATTGGTGCTTTCATTGAGAGTTCCTCTGTGCCGTCATCTTTAGGCCCGATGGCTCCTTCGATCATCAACAACGACGAGGTCCAGGGTGAGACTTTTCTCCCCGGACAGTTCTTCGTATTCGGCGGCTTTGCACTGCGGGCCAATTCACTTGGTCATCTGGAGCAAATCGAAAGCTACGCCCTGGCCATCAGGTCAGATTTGGGAGTTTGAACCACACGGCCGACATCCGCGGAGACTTGATCTTCGACGGATTCGAGCCACACCCAAGCGCCCCGCACTGTCTTGATGGGCACGATCTAGCTCTGCCGCGAGCGGTGCCACGGAGGCCGCACCGGCGTCCGCTCCGACCCTTAGCTTCGAGCCGACTCCGCCAATCGAGGACGAGTGGTTGGACACCGCCTCGGGGCTACGATCTTCTGGCGATTGAGCGAACTCCATCCTGTCGCTGCGAAGGCGGTGACTCCAAGGTGCCGGACTCCTCTCCGGACTCCGAACCCTCGCGCCCTGCCAATCAAATCCAATTGGGCGCGGTTATGGAGTTCACTGCCGCGGACATCTTCGACACTCGCCCTTTAGCGACATCCTGAATTCACTAAAGTCTCTCTCTTTATCAGGAGAGCCCTGGCCGGACTACGGTCAGGAAGGTTGGGATGCGGACGATGAAGAAATTCAACGCCCACCCACCACCCACTTTGTAGCCACTGTCGAAAGCTTAAACGACGTGCTCGATTTCGACTCCCAAGACATCGACGGTATGGACGACGATGTAGAAGACAACCATGAACCAGCACCTATAGGATATTGGACAGCCACCTCATCCCACGATGTATACATGGTGGATACACCTAAAGGAAGTAACGACGAGGAACAGCGGGACGCTATGAAGGATAAATCCCTCGAAAAGCAGTCAAACGGCAGCGTAAACGCGCAGACCAAGTCCCGCCTCGACAAAGGCGGCAGCCACAGACCCAACCATAGAGCAGGGCGAACCGGTGGACGACGAACATGCTATCGAGCAACCGTCCGAATAGGACAACTTGGAAAAACAACCCGTCCCCGGTGAAGATAACAGTCCGGACGATCTCACGCCAGACAAGTTGTTGGAGCAGAAGAACCTCCACAAAAGGCTTCTCGCCACTGCGCGTAGCCTGAAAAAGTAGAAGCGGAAGCTCAAAACAGAGGAAGATGCACTGAGAATAAGATGGAGCAAAGTACTCAACACCGCAGAGAAATACGGCGATAGTCGCCAAACAAAGAGCTACCCGAAGCGCAAAGTACTGCCCGAATTCGATGAGGACGCCGTAGAGCCCCCGCAATCAAAGAACAAAGAGGTCGCTCGGTCGGATAGGCGACCACATGGCAAACATGCAGCGGCAAGCGGCGCCGCACACAAGCCGGCACGCGATCCGCATAGGGATTCACATCAAAAGGATGGCCTAGTTAGGTCCATCTATGGGCTGAGAAAGCAAGCTCTTCCAAGAAATGCAACACGCCAAATATCCGAACATCACGGCACACCCAAATATAGGGGTGCCGCACACCCCCTATGTTTCACCGATGAGGTGCTGGATCATGAATTCCCAGCGGGATTCAAACCCGTAAACATAGAGGCATACGATGGAACAACAGACCCTGGAGTCTGGATTGAGGATTACATCCTCCACATACACATGGCTAGAGGAGATGATCTCCATGCCATAAAATATTTACCCCTCAAGCTCAAAGGGTCAGCCCGGCATTGGCTCAAAAGCCTCCCTGAAAATACCATTGGAAGTTGGGAAGAGCTCGAGGATGCTTTTCGAGCAAATTTTCAAAGGACTTATGTCCGCCCTCCGGATGCAGACGATTTAAGTCGCATAACTCAACAACCTGGAGAGTCAGCCCGCAAATTCTGGAACATGTTCCTCACCAAAAAGAACCAAATAGTCGACTGTCCGGACGCCGAAGCCTTAGCAGCTTTCAAACACAACGTCCGAGACGAATGGCTCGCCAGACACCTCGGCCAGGAGAAGCCAAGAACAATGGCTGCATTAACAAGCCTCATGACCCGCTTTGCGCGGGAGAGGATAGTTGGCTGGCAACATGCAGTACCAGCGACCCAAGTACATCCGAAGTCAAGGATGGAAATGGAAAACCACGACGCGGCAAGGATCAGCGCCGGACAAAGGAAAGCAGCCCGAAGAGCACGACAGTCAACGCCGGATTCAGAAGCTCCCGGCAGAACCATAAAAAACTGCCCCTCAACGATAACAGCGACGAGCTATCCAACCTAAACAAAATCTTGGAAAAAATATGCCAAATCCACAGTACTCCCGGGAAGCCTGCAAACCATACCCACAGAGATTGTTGGGTCTTCAAGCAGTCCGGCAAACTCAATGCCGAACACAAGGGGCTCGACACACCAAGCGAGGACGACGACGAACCCCACAAGCGAGCACCGGAAAACAAAAGAATTTCCCACAAGAAGTCAAAACAGTGAACTCACTTCAAGTGACAAAGGAAAAACAGAGCGGCGCCCATAGAAACACGCGCCGCACGGTCTATCCCAGCAGAGTCCCAACGTTGGTTGTCAAAACCAATCACCTTCGATCATCAGGACTATTCTGGAAGTATCCAGAACGCAGGATGGACTGCCTTGATATTAGATCCTATAATCGACAGACTCCAATTTACACAAGTCCTAATGGACAGAGGTAGCGATCTAAACCTGCTACATTAGGACACAATCCGCAAAATGGGGATAGACCCAACCAAAATTCGCCACAGCAACACCTCCTTCAAGGGGGTAATGCCAGGCCTATATGCCCATTGTATGGGCTCCCTACTGCTAGAAGTTGTGTTCGGCTCATCCGACAACTTCCGCCGCGAAAAGTTAACCTTCCATATCGCCCCATTCAAAAGTAGCTATCAAGCACTACTGGGACGTGAAGCTTTCGCCCGCTTTAACGCAATACCGCATTATGCATCTCTTACACTTAAAATGCCCGGTCCACGCGGCATCATCTCATTAAAAGGGAGTATCAAGTGTTACTCGAGCACGGAAGAACGTGAGACTGCCTTGACAGCCCCATACTAATCCGGCTCCGCTAATCAAAGCACCTGAATAGGTCATTCGGACCCCGGACATGGCTAGACGAGTCCGGCGTAAACATATAAACGCCTACTAGCGGCATACCCCCGTACAAGGGGCTGCACGCATGTACAATAAGAGACAATAAAGCTCAATTTTATTCACTTTTCAAACCGTACTCTGTTTATTTAATATAAAGTACATTTTTCGCACGATCTTTTTTTTTCTTTTCAACTAAGTTCTTCTCTTTTACAGATGAACACCGTGCTACACCCGTCCAGGATACGGCACAACGGAGACACAGGCGCAGACGTGCAGTAGGGACCCGTTGCAAGTATTCTTTTCAGATTAAGACCCTGCGTAAACCTTTTTTACTGTCTCTTGTTGATACACATCCCCCGGTTTCTTGCTATAACCGAGGAGGAGGCTGGC
Organism: Aegilops bicornis; assembly: GCA_021605145.1. Lineage (NCBI taxonomy): Eukaryota > Viridiplantae > Streptophyta > Magnoliopsida > Poales > Poaceae > Aegilops > Aegilops bicornis. Next base: position 751,246,306 of record CM038675.1, read on the forward strand.
GTTTTGGCATCGGCCGCACCAGAATTTTTGCGCGTACCTGGACACCAGGGGCTTAGGGCATTATTCTGCCCGCTTTCATAAAGACCGAATACCTTAGGGAGTGTTCGGCGTCTCGAGTTAGGCCTTATATGCATCAGCTCCGAATCATGTCTTTGGTCAAATGTTGGGTTTGCCCGGCTCCTTTGTTTTCCTGCCTTACATTCCGTTCTATCGGCTAACGCGGCACCAGGAGAACTACTGCGATTGTGCCCCGGTTCGGCCAGGTGAGCACCTCAGTAGAGAAAGCCGAAAACTGACTGTCATGATATAGCGTGAGACTGGTCAACCACTCGATGACCCACTGGAATGTTTAGAATTCCCCCGCATTAACGAAGGACCGTTTCCCGGTCAGGCACATACGCGCCCCGAATTCGGGAGAGCGCGGTGCCCCTAGGGGCTATATAGTAGCCCCACCATCGAACTCCTATGGCTAAGTGAAAGTGATAAAGCATTATAGTCCGATTGCCTAGTTTGCTACGCTATCACCTCCTTTGCAGGACCAAGACGTTGGATTAAGTGTGAAAATGCGCCTTTTTGCAAACACCCCCGCATTATGTGCGTGGGGACTGAAGCCGAAGACTGCCATCTTTCAGGTTATATACACATATACATCGACGGCCGCACAGGAGGTGTTTTAATACTTGAACGCACAATCTTATATTTACTAATTGAAAGCACCATACGAGCTTCCACGTTAATCCACATCATCAAGATTAATTTAGCCATTAGATTGAAAATTTAATGGTCAAGATCTATTAGAAAACTTTTCCTTGTAAAAAGCACACACATGCAAAGATAAGAGACACTTCCTATTAAAAAAATAAGACATCACATGGAAAAAAGGAGTCCTCACGCTATCAAATAGAGCCACCGTGATAAAAAAATGTCATTTGAACCCACACGTACACAGTTGAGACACTTCTAATTATAAAAGGGTGACGTCACGTGGGAAAAAAAGGAGATATAGTCCAACTTCAAAAAAACACGTGCCTTCTCCTTTTTGAAAAAAGAAAAAAATATGTACAAAATAAAAAAAATCTGCTCACACTACAAAAATGTGCGTATATCCTAATTCCTAGCAAAACAAAAACACGTCCGTGTACTCTTGAAGAAATAAAAAGGACCGCATTACAAATAAGGAGTCCAGAAATTACGAAAACGATTATGCCTAATAATTGAAAGAAATTTCAGTACCCACACACAAAAACCTGATCCAGTCAAAATAAAATGAATTAGACACAAACATACATAGATCGCTCAATGTGCCTCCCAGATATTATCGGTAGAAAGGTGATTGATTTAATATGCGAAATCAGCTAATCCTTAAATAAGAAGGAAATATGCATAAATTGTGGCATGTAGTATATATATAATTAATCAAGATATTAAAAATAATTAAAGAAACACCATTGCTTTTTTCTAGGGGTTGGAATATCAAAGTTTTTGGTTGGAAAAGCAGAACATCCAGTATTTCAAATAGTGACACTTCACAACCAGACCCAGTTAAACTGAGCTAAAAAAACCCCAAGTTTTATGAGATACTATATCGTTTGATTTCATTCTAGATAGATACATTCTGAATTTCCATATAAAAAAGGATTACACATCCCAATTCGCATGAAAACATAAACTATGTATCTGTCAGCTTGAAGTACAAATAAGGAGTCCTAGCCTTGCGTTGAGGAAAATTAGCCAATTAATGATGGAAACATAAATTCCCATCCCACATACTGTAATATCCCCAGTGGATCACATATATCACCGCTAACAAGGTCATTAATATTATATGTGAAATCACCTAATTGCAAGGCGAGTAGAAAAAAATATGCGTACATTGTCGTGCATTCAAAACCATATATGAACATAAACCTGTTAATAAACATCGGTTGAAGGGATATCAATTATTTTCTTATCAATATGTATAACTTAGCATTTGTTCAATGTGCGATATTTCAAATTTAAAGTCCAATATTATACACTAATAATACTTATGTATCCCTATAGTAGCTAGGCCGTGCAGATGCACGGGTGTATGACTAGTTATAAAAAGCTCTTATATTATATTGAAACATTGTTTTCACAAATCATACATGTCATTAAAACATAATATCCTTCGAGCACTGCGTCTCTATTAAACGAGCGCCTTGCAGGACTTCCTCAAAATAGTGCTCGGCAGGTACTCGGCTTCTGTCCGAATCTTGGGATGCAACGTCGGTGGCCTTCATCTCCGCCCAGTATGTCTTGACACGGGCAAGAGCCATCCGCGCACCCTCTATGCATGCTGACCGCCTCATTGCATAGATATGCGGCACCGCACCAAGGAACTGTTGCACCAAGCCAAAATAACTCTTCGACTCGGGCCTGTTCGGCCACAAATGAGTCACGACATCCTTCATGGCAAGTCCGGACAACCTATTCAGCTCAGCCCATTCGGCCAAACGATCGGTTAATGAAAGTTGACGCTCCGGACTATGGAACTGTGACAAAAAAAGCTCTTCCATTCCGTGATCCTTTCGACCTCAGAAGTGTTCGGCCGCGTCTGCGGCACTCGCCGCCAAGTCCAGATAAGCATCCTCCGCACTCCACAGCCAGTCCAATTGAGCGTACTTAGGATCCGTGAATTTGCTCCGCAGCAGAAAGGGCTTCCCAGCCGCAATATCTCCGGCCTGACGTAGCTCCTCCTTCATAGCTCTCATCGCAGAGCGAGTTTCCTTGGCCTCGGTGGCGGCTTTTTCAGGTCCTCTTGTTTCGCTCGATCTTCTTTTTCAAGAAGCTCGCAACGGTCAGTAGCATTCTTCAATTTCACGGCCATCTCGGCCATTTCTTTCTTGCTTCGGCAGTGAGCAGCCTGTTCGGCTTTTAGCTCTGCGGCCGCCTTTAAGGCAGCCGCATCACTTTTTCTGGCTTGCTCCTTGGCTCGGGCGAGCTCCGCCCGAAGGTTCTCCATAGCAGCGGCACCATCTGCATTAAGCATACACTAGTCATTAACCCGTGCATCTGCACGGGCTAGCAATTTTATAATATTAAATATGAATAGGTGGGTACCAATTAGAAATGTAGGACAGTAATATGAACATGTTATTATTTGATTTTTATGATTATGTTGGTAGACAACATGGTCATAAATATAAATGTTGTTTCATGTATCATGTATTCGTGATATATATGTTTTAAAAGGTATATGATCAAGAACCCCAAGTATAACATATAAATTCCTTTTCTCTATCTAAAAAACATACGTGTTCGTTTTTTGCCACAGAATTATGGTAGAATTTGATCTTAAAACCCTTGGCTTCATGGATTACCATGTGTACAACATTTAAAAGGAAGGTGTCCCTCAAGGACATTGGATTGCACCTCGTTTTGTTTGATTATTTAAGAATATATTTGTATAGACAACAGTGTCCATTGTTTTCTACCAACATATGTGGTACTGTAGCAAATAATACATATATTATGAGAGGTTTATTTTTCAGAGCTAGCATATAGAAAAGTAAATCATATGTATGATAGATTGAATTGTGCAAAAAGGAAAATAGAACAACTACAAATTTCATATCATGGGATAACATCATGTACATGAGTATACATTCAAGATTGCTGGATATGATCTTATGTGCTAAATCGCCATCATGGGGTAAGATCATGTACTTACATATACATGATGGATTCCTGAACTTGAAAAGGAGATTCAAAGTATGAGGTAAAACACGTTAATTTACAACATGCATATATTTTTTGAAATTTACAACATGGATTGTTGTAGTTGGAAAAGTGAGACTAAAAGGCTGGAGAGGAACATGATTGGAAGGGAGCCAACGATCACTTATTTGTACGTATATTTTTTTCGTTTTCCATGGAAGAAGGCACCTGGTTATTTTTATATTGGGCGTGGATGTATTTTTTCTGACATGTGGGTGTGGGTGATAAGGACTCTATTTTTTTTGAAAATCATAAGGACTCTCTTTTTAATACATGTGTGCTCAATCCCATCTTGTACGTGTTCCTGAAAATCTTTTTTCCATTTTGAGTAAGAAGCCACACGATTTTTGTGTCTTGGACGTGGGTACTTTTTTATGAGAATGGCCGTGGGTATTTTTTTGGGAATTGGACGTGGGTCTTAAAGGACTCTTTTTTACGTGTGGGTTAGATCTTTTTTTTCTTCATGGAAGAAGATACGTGTAGTTTTAAATCTTGAACGTGGATTCTTTTTGAATACGTTTGTGGTTAATCCCAACTAAGTAAGTGGTGTTGTTTAAAGTCATTTTCTTTTTCAAGAGAGAAGGCACGTGGTTTTGTGTCCTGGACGTGGGTGTTTTTTGTGTGGAAACTGAACGTGTTAAGGACTCTTCTTTTATACGTGGTGATGTAGTCTGTTAAGGACTCCTTTTTCTGGTCGTAGATTTATTTCCTTTATTTTCAAGTTTTTTTATGGATGAAGCCTTTTTTCGTTGGAGTTTTTATGGATGGAGCCATTCTTTTTTTCTACGTTTGTATAACACTAATGTTGACGTGCCAGATGCCATTTCTGTGGGACAGGGACCAATTATGTTACGCAAGTTTTCCTTTTATCCTGAGCATAAATTCTAAAATCCAGCGGTTTAATTAAATTTGATGATGTGGATTAATGAGAGGACTTGAATAGTGCCTCCAATTAGTAAATATAACTTTTTTTTTCGTTTGTATAACACTAATGTTGACGTGCCAGATGCCTTTTCTGTGGGACAGGGACCAATTATGTTACACAAGTTTTCCTTTTATCCTGAGCGTAAATTCTAAAATCCAACGGTTTAATTAAATTTGATGACGTGGATTAATGAGAGGACTTGAATGGTGCCTCCAATTAGTAAATATAACTTTTTTTTTACGTTTGTATAACACTAATGTTGACGTGCCAGATGCCTTTTTTGTGGGATAGGGACCAATTATGTTACGCAAGTTTTCCTTTTATCCTGAGCGTAAATTCTAAAATCCAACGGTTTAATTAAATTTGATGATGTGGATTAATGAGAGGACTTGAATGGTGCCTCTAATTAGTAAATATAAGATGTTGTAAGGCATGGGCGTCAAGCTCCCTTACCAGGTGTCCGCGGTGAAGATGCATACCTTGTGACTCGTCAAGCCGCTTACTAACAAGCGTGATGTCCGTATCCACCACGTCAAGTTGTCGCTTTAGTTCGGCAAATTCATCAGCCCGGCTAGCCACCGGACGCTTCGCCACCTACATAGGAAGAGCGCATATTATACCTGGGGTTATGATCCTCGGCGCGCCGTCATTTTTGACACCGCACCAAGTCTCAGGGGCTACTATCTATACAGGGCGCATTTTATATGCAAAACTGTCAGAAGGTACATCATTTTGCGTACCTCAAAACCCGTCAGTAAACTTACGACGGCTTCATGCAATCCGCTCTCAGCGGATGAAATCCTTTCAATCACCGTACCCATTAACGTACGGTGATCTTCCGAGATAGACGCTCGCCCGAGCAGATCCTTGACTCCTCCGACCGTACACCCGTTGGTGCCGGACTCGTCCGTGGCCTTTTTTCAAGGCCGGGCCGGAGGGATTTGAGGGACATACGGCTGCCTTACGGCCCCGCGGATTCGGAGAAGCCCTCCGCGACGACACCTTAGGGTCGTCCGCCTCGCATAACGGTACGGCAGGCAGAGGCGTTTCGCTCTCCATCATCTCCGAACCAAGATCCCCTGAAGACGAGCTCTGCTGTGAAGGGCTGAGATCCGAACTACAAGGTAAACTTTCGGTTACCTTCAGAAATAAAACGGGGATGTCTCTCTTTTTTTTAAATGCCCCCCTTTACTTACGGCTCGCTGGAGGGCTGATCTCCTTGGGGAAATAATGCGGCCGGGGCATCTCCCGCCGCAGGACCCTCTGGCGAAGATTTCTTCCCCCGCTTCGAGGCTTTGGTCTCTGGATCTTCAGAAGCGGTCCTCTTCTCCCCTTGGAGGGAGGGATTCTCGATCCCCCTTTCTTGATAGCCTCCTTCACGGAGGTAGTAGTTCCCTTGTTCCCCCCTTCGCCTTCTTCAAAAGGCACAGCCTCTAGCATCTTGGTTAATACAGGATCCGGCTCAGGGAGGGGGACCGGACACCTGGTCAGTTTTACTTTTGCTATCCACTCCTGTTTAAAGGATAGCTCTTTTAAGGGCAAGTTTATGATAAATATGCGGATAGCGTGTCCGGGTACAGGACTACTTACTTGAGTATCCAGGCGATTGCAGCTCAGACCTGCGTCCTCAGTTAAGTCCGGACACATTGCTTGTGATCCGAAGAACAGTTGGTACATCTCCACGGGCATTGCGCCCATAAAATGTTGGAGAGCTCGTGATCCCTCCGGGTTAAACTCCCACAGGCGGAGGGGGCGACGTTTGTAGGGCAAGGTGCGACGAATCAGCATGACCTGCGCTACTACGAGCAGATTGATCTCTCTCTCTAGGAGGTCTCAAATACGGCACTGCAACAGAGGTACGTCCTTGGATGGTCCCCAGTCGAGCCCTTTATTGACCCATGACGCCCGCCAAAGTGGAGGACCCGAGCGGAAGGCAGGTGGCGCCGCCCATTTGGTGCCCCTGGGAGCGGTGATATAAAACCACTCCTGCTGCCATAAATTGAGCTCCTCTTGAAAAGAGCCCTCGGGCCATGGAGCGTCAGCATTCTTGCTTATAACAGCCCCTCCGCACTTCTGCTGATGCCCTTGATCATCTTGGCTCCACTTTGAAGGTCTTGAGCCACAATCCGAAGTGAGGGGTAATGCGGAGGAAGGTTTCACATACGACAATGAGCAGCGAGATGTGGAGGATGGACTCGGATCCAAGTCATGGAATTCCAGCCCATAATAAAACATGAGCCCCTCACGAAGGGGTCCGTCGGAAGCCTAAACCCGAAGGAAGTGAGACCACGAACACCACTCTCTCACCAGGCTCGGGAGTGGGAATAACCTGCCCTTGGGCAGGCAGCCTATCTTGAAATTTCGCGGTTAGATACTGGCGTCTCTGGCTTTAGCACATGTTCTTCTGTGACGGAGGAAGACATCCACCGGCCGTGCAGGTCGGAGTCGGACATCGTTGAAGGTCTGAAGCGCCTAAATCTGGAGCTTTGGGTGTTGGAACTCGAGGCGAGGGGCGGATTCGATTGAGATTGAAAGAAAGGAGCGGGCCTTGGTCTTGTTATAAAGAGCTTGAATACCAAGAGCCCTCCCTTTGACCGTTCGGGACTCGCCTTCGATGGAGGAGGCATGCCAACGGGCACGACTGGGTTACCCACGCCCGTATTGATGAGGATCCCGGAATAAGGGGGGCACGATCTCCGCTCCGATAAGACGTGCCGAAGAAACCGCCTCGCTAAACGCACTGAGGTGGGACAGTAAAAACGATTCGTATAAAGGCCTAGCCGTGGTGTGATGTCACGCCGCGGAATACGTCAGCAAATCTGTGCAAAGGTTATTCTCTCTACGGTGGTATGTGGAACTTGTTTTGCATAGGCGGACACTATCCTTGTGTTCAAAATCTTCTATGAAGTATTCGGAGGAGGAACCCGCCTTGCAAGGTCGAAGACAATATGAGCGCCGGATTCGTCGTCATTGAAGCCTGGTTCGAGGGCTCTTGAGGAGTCTGGATTAGGGGTGTCCGGATAGCGAACTATCACCGTTGGCGGACTCCTGGACTATGAAGATACAAGATTGAAGACTTTGTTCCGTGTCCGTATGGGACTTTCCTTGGCGTGGAAGGCAAGCTTGGCGATACGGATATGTAGATCTCCTACAATTGTAACCGACTCTGTGTAACCCTAACCCTATCCGGTGTCTATATAAACCGGAGGGTTTTAGTCCGTAGGACGAACAACGATCATACCATAGGCTAGCCACTAGGGTTTAGCCTCTCTGATCTCGTGGTAGATCCACTCTTGTACTACCCATATCATCAATATTTATCAAGAAGGAGTAGGGTTTTACCTCCATCGAGAGGGCCCGAACCTGGGTAAAAACTTCGTGTCCCTTGTCTCCTGTTACCATCCGCCTAGACGCACAGTTCGGGACCCCCTACCCGAGATCCGCCGGTTTTGACACCGACACCGGGCGCTGAACCGGATACTCCTTACCTGCCTCCTTGCGCTCTACCACAATAGCTACACTGACTGGACGAGCATTAACTGCCACATATAGTAGCAACGGTTCTTTGTCAATCGGAGCAGCGAGAACAGGCGGATTAGCTAGCTGCCGCTTTAAGTCCTCCAATGCTTTATCAGCGGCCGGACTCCAGACAAAGGGATCCGCTTTTTTCAGCATCTGATACAAAGGTATTGCCTTCTCACCGAGGCGGCTGATAAACCGGCTCAACGCGGCAATCCGGCCTGCCAAGCGCTGGACATCATTGATACATTTCGGTTTAGCCAGAGAGGTGATAGCTGTGATCTTCTCCGGATTAGCCTCAATTCCCCTGTTGGACACCAGAAAACCCAATAACTTGCTTGCCGGTACACCAAAAACACACTTAGCCGGATTGAGCATCATCTTGAATGTCCGTAGGTTATCAAAGGTTTCCTTCAAATCATCAACCAGAGTCTCCTTCTACCTTGACTTAACCACAATATCATCCACATAGGCATGCACATTACGGCCGATCTGTTTATGAAGGCAGTTCTGTACACACCGTTGATAAGTTTCCTGGGCACTCTTGAGCCCAAAAGGCATAGATACATAGCAAAAGGCTCCAAAAGGAGTTATGAACGCCGTCTTCTCCTGGTCCTTAACTGCCATCTTGATCTAATGATAACCAGAATATGCATCCAGAAAACTCAAACGCTCACAACCCGCCGTAGCATCAATAATCTGATCAATGCGGGGGAGGGCAAAAGGATCTGCTGGACAAGCCTTGTTAAGATCTGTGTAATCCACACACATGCGCCAGGTGCCGTTCTTCTTAAGGACCAGCACCGGATTAGCCAGCCATTCAGGATGGAACACTTCAACAATAAAGCCAGCCGCTAAGAGCCTGGCCACTTCCTCACCAATAGCCTTGCGCCTTTCTTCGTTGAACCTGCGGAGAAACTGCTTCGCCGGTTTGTACTTGGGATCAACATTAAGAGTGTGCTCAGCGAGTTCCCCCGGTTCTCACGGATGAACTCGATGAGCGTGCTTTCCTATTTCGGATCCAAGTTGGTACTGATACTAAACTGCTTGGACGAATCGCCATGTACGAAGTCAACAAGCTTGGTCTCAGCTGCCGATTTGAACTTTAGAGCCGGATCATGCGATGTGGTTGGCTTTTTCAACGGAGTCATGTCAGCCGGATCAACATTATCCTTGTAATACTTCAACTCTTCCATGGCACAAACCGACTCTGCATAGGCCGCATCACCTTCTTCACACTCCAAGGCAATCTTGCGACTCCCATGAACAGTTATGGTCCCCTTGTGACCCGGCATCTTGAGCTGCAGATAGATATAACAGGGCCGTGCCATAAACTTGGCATAAGCCGGTCGCCCGAACAAAGCATGGTACGGGCTCCGGATCTTGACCACCTCAAAAACCAAATTTTCTGACCTGGAATCATGATCATCTCCAAAGGCCACCTCCAGAGCTATCTTGCCAACAGGATATGCTGACTTGCCAGGTACCACACCATGGAACACCATATTGGACGGTTTAAGATTCTTATCTGTCAGCCCCATACGACGGAAGGTCTCATAGTACAAGATATTAATGATGCTTCCTCCATCCATGAGCACCTTGGTGAACTTATAACCTCCCACCTGAGGTGCCACCACCAACGCTAGCTGACCTGGATTGTCAACCCGGGGCGGGTGATCCTCTCTGCTCCATATGATTGGCTGTTCGGACTAGCGTAAATAACGAGGCACGGCTGGTTCAACAGAGTTCACTGCTCGCTTGTGAAGCTTCTGGTCTCGCTTGTCTAAGCTAGTGGTGAATACATGATACTGCCCGCTATTCAACTGCTTTGGATGGCTCTGATAGCCCGATTGCTGCTGCTGCTGGTTGTAACCACCACAGCTATTCGATTGTTTTGATTGTTATGTCCACCCTGATCTCCATTGAAGCCTGAACCGGCATTTCCTCCACCGTGACCCGGCCCATGGAATCCGGAACCTGAGCCCCCACCTGATCCTTGATCATACCGGAAAGCATTAGAATTTTTGAACTCCTGCATAATATAGCAATCTTTCCAGAGGTGGGTGGCTGGCGCCTCCTTTGTCCCATGCTTTGGACAGGGCTGGTTTAATAGATAAGTTAGGCGGTCCGGATTGGGGTTTGGAGCTCCACCACAATTCGGCGGTTTACCCTTCCGTCGCTGACCCCTGTCCTGTGTGCTAATATTAGCCACAAAGTCTATGCTGCCATCCGCTTTACGCTTGCCTCCGTTACAATGACCTGCCGTGTTGTGTTGCTGCCCCTTGGAATTGTCGTTCTTCTTTCCCTTCCCTGTCTTGTCATCATCAGACTCGGGATCCTTGGTACCATCAGAATCAGCATACTTCACTAACGCAGTCATGAGGGTCCCCATATCGTTGCATGGAGCTTCATCCGTCCCAACTTCAACTTCAGAGGTTTAAACCGACTGTTGCTTTCCAAAGTTATAACCGCGGAGTCGGCGTTGATACGATCTGAGGAGTGCAAAATTTCCGAGACTCGGCGTACCCAGCGGGTTGTCGACTCTCCTTCCTCCTGGACACAGGCCACTAAGTCCACTATCGACATGGGCTGCTTACATGTATCCTTGAAGTTCTGGATAAACCGGGCTCGCAACTGGGCCCATGAACTGATAGAATTGGCTGGTAAGCTCTTTAACCAACTACGGGCTGTCCCTTCAAGCATCATGGTAAAATACTTTGCACACGCTGCTCCATCTACATCAAGCATCTCCATGGCCATCTCATAGCTCTCTAACCATGCTTCCGGAGACAAATCGGCTGTGTAATTTGGTACCTTGCGCGGGCCCTTGAAATCTTTGGGCAGGCGCACATTGCGTAAAGCGGGGACAAGACAAGGCACTCCCAAAGAACTAGAAGTAACCCCTGGCTCAATTGTGGTGGTTGGACGAACCGGCGTAAGTTGACGAGCCTCATGCTGTGCTGCTAACTCGGCGTCCCTGCGCGCTCGGGCCCGGTCCACCACTTCCTGAGCATCACCTGCCGGGTTATGGCCACGGGGCGCTTCACGGTTCCGCGCATTACTGGATACGGCCGGTTCATCCATCCGCCTGCTGTAACTCCGGCTTGGATGGGGGGTGGAATGAATTCGGTCACGGCTATATGAATATGCTTCCCGCTAAACCAAAGCTGTTCGAAGAGGTTCCTTAACCCGACGTGTCTCCATCGCTTGCGGAGAATCACCTTCAATTGGGATGGCCTCCAGCCGCGAAGCGGCGGCGATAAGATTGTCCATTGGATTGAAATGGTGACCTGGAGGCGTCTGGACAGGCTGAGGTATGATGTTATTCTGTCGAGGCGGCTCCATCAGGCGAGGCTGAACCAGCGCACCCGTCCCAGGTGCCTCCGCCCGGTTTAACCACGGCGGGTTACTAGTCCCTGCTCCTGGGGTGTTAAAGAGGTTTCTGCCATCGAAGACCGTCGGCAGGCGAGACCGATGCTTCCTTTTCAGGACTTCATGCGATGCGTTCTGGTCTAGCATAAGCCTATAGGCCTGCGCGTCCAAAGCGGCCCGCTCCGCGGCCATCCTGTTGTTCTCAGCTGCCAAATCGGCCTTGGCCTGAGTGATCTGTTCCCTCACTTTTGATATCTCCGCATTGTGGGCGTCCTGATCCGCCGGGTTAGCTTCTGCCATAAGCACAGCCAACGCATCAAACAGATCAGATAAAACTTGAGCCGGCGGGCGCACAGAGCCTCCTGCCCCGGCCGCTGCTGATCCGGAGAACATGGCTGCTGCGGTCGAAGAGTGGATCGCCGCCTGTGTACCAGCCAAGAATATCCCAACCCGGTTGGGTAGATCAGAGGGGTCCGGAATACTGTCGCCATCGGAACAGCCCCCAATCTGACCGTCCTGTAGCTGATATAATGACTCGGTTTCTGCAGTCGATGATTCGTCGCCGGAATAGACGATGGTCTCGCCACCAGATGCCGATCCACCTTCATACTCTCCTCCGTGGATGACTCCCACAAAGGCACGCTTCACGGCCGGTTTAACCTGGGCAGATCTCGCACGCTGAGCCGTTTCGACGAGGTCGGTGCAGATGTCCGGCTTAGGGCCCGGTTCACCGATCTTGCCAATGAAGACGTGTATGCCACCAAAGGGGACCCGGTACCCGTACTCAATCGTGCCGGCCTCGGGGCCCCAGCCTGAATCGTCGATGTAGAGCTTGCCGCGACGACTCTTGGTCATCCGTCCCACAGCGTAACCCTTGAGTCCTTCGAAGTTGCCCTCCAAGAACTTGAAACCATAGTGCGATAGCCCCAGAGTGGGCGCCAACTGTCGTGGTTTTGTCACGGCAGATGTCCTCATGAAAGGACTTAGTCGTGGAGCCATCGCTACGGGTTAGCTTAAAGGGGTTAAAGCGGACACAAGGACGCAAGAGAGTTTATACTAGTTCGGCCCCTTCGATGAAGGTAAAAGCCTACGTCTAGTTGTGATGGAATTGATGGGGGTTTCAATGACTAGGAGCAAACAAGCTTCGCCTAAGTCTCGAGTTGTTGTCTGTTGTCTCGACTTGGCCCGGGTCGTCCCCTTATATACATGGGTGACGCCCGTCAGTTTGCAGAGTCCCGAGACCGGCTCATAGACGTGTCTGGTTCGGTCTCTAGTATTTCTAACTTACAACACAAGTTACATACTAATGCCGGTTTCACGGCTACAAGCCTTAGACCGGTTCTGGGCCTTAGGCCCTTACAGAATATCCTCATGGGCTTCAAGCGTACTTGATTACTGATGAAGTTAACCCAGCCTCTCCTGGCCGGTTTACGCCCAGTAGTAATATCCCCAACAGGTTCCACTACCCATATTTGGCAAGACAATTGGCTGCCACGGGATTTTAAGTTAAGACCTCTATGTGCTATTCCGGCTAGCCCTCCACAATTGGTTTCTGAACTGATTGAGCCGGTGACTGGGTCATGGAAGAAGGATATCTTGGAGGAGCACTTTCTTCGCCCAGATGTGGATGTTATCTTAAACATACCACTGAGTTCCAGAATACAACATGATTTTTGGGCATGGCACTATGATAGGAGGGGTGTCTTCTCTGTCCGATCAGCCTATAAAATGCTAAGTGGGATTAGGCAGCAGCAAGAAGATTGGCTCGAGCAGAGGACGAGCCGGTCGAATGTGGTAGCTGAGCGTCATTCCTGGTCACAGCTGTGGAAGGTTAAAATACCATCAAAGGTGAAAGTTTTTGTATGGCGTCTGTCACAAATGTCACTGCCAACGGGAACTGTAAGACATGAGAGGAAGACGGCGACCTCGGCGGGCTGCTCTATATGCAACTCAGCTGATGATTCTTGGCGGCACTCGTTGTTTGACTGTCACATGGCGCGGTGCATTTGGGCCCTGGGGGATGGAGAAGTTCTTGAGCATTTGCTATCCAACAGAGTGGAGGATGCCCGCCTTTGGCTGTTTTGGTTGTTTGAAACGTTGAACCAACAAGACCTGGCAAGAGTGCTCATTACAATGTGGTCGATTTGGTGGGCGAGGAGGCGTGCGATACATGATAACGAGTTTCAGAGCCCTCTGTCAACTATGTGCTTCATCAATAGGTATCTGGAGGATTTGGAGATTGCTTCGGTGAGGACCGTACAGCCAACTATGGGGCCAGCCCAGCCTCGTGTCCAGAGGTGGATCGCTCCGGATGAAAACTCGGCAAAGATAAATGTTGATGGAGGACTGTCACGCAATGGACGCATGGGCGCTGCTGCAGTAGTTTGTCGAGATAAGGATGGCAAGTATCTGGGAGCCTCGGCGACGATCTTTGAAGGACTAGTTGATGCACCAAATCTGGAAGCTTGTCGAGATAAATGCATGAAGCCCTCTCCCTCGCAAAGGATCTCAACATATCACATGTGATAAGAGCTTCAGATTGTATGCAGGTTGTCTCGGATATCAACTAGGGTGCGCATTCATCTTATTCCATGATTCTAGATGAGATTAGATATAGAGTAAAGGATTTTGTTAAAGTTACTTTTCGGTTTGAGGTTAGGGAGGCGAATTTTGAAGCTCATGCATTATCCAAGGCAGCTTCGTCGCTTCCGGAAGGTCGCCACATGTGGCTAGGGATCCTCCAAACATTATTTGTATTCCGGATGTCTTGATCAATGAATAAAATCCCTAGTTTCCCTCAAAAAAATTATTTTTTTTTTGCGGGGAAAAGGGAGATTTCTATTACTCAAGGAGGCAAATCAGCCATAACCAAGTTTACAATGTCACGCATACTCGAGCGCAGCCATACCGCAGTACGGGGGGTACTCCTGCCATACTCTACAAGAGCGTGGCTAACTTTATTTTGCGAACGACTAATAGAAGTAATAGAGATCTTCCTAGCTTCAGCATCCTTCATCCTCTTGATCTCCTCAACCAGCACGCGGTGCCTCGAACGGCCCTTCTTGAAGCGTTCAGCATATTCACAGCTTCCACACTATCCATCTCAATGATAATGGGCAAGTCAGACCGGTGTAGGGCCAATTTGAGCCCCTCCCTACATGCAGCCAACTCGGCTTCCAGGGCATTATCACATGTGCGAATTTCCCTACAAGCAGTGAAAATTATGCCTCCCCCGATCTGACCGCAGGACCATGCCTCCTCTAGCTGCTCCTGTTGCTGGTACATAGCTACCATCAACATTCAATTTTGTCCAGCCGGATGGAGGTAACACCCACCCCACTTCGGCCTTCTGCTGTACATGTTGTGGTGGCGCCAAAGCATCAACCTGAACCACCAGCTTCCCTTTCTCCATGTTACCTTGGGGCCATTGGTGGATGCATAACAAGGAATTGATGTAGCCTTGTACAAATCTACGTGATGCTTCTGTTGGGGGTGGGGACTTGTCATGAGGACAATCATACGTGTAGTATCAGATAGCGGCTCCAGAAGTGAGAACAACCATTCTGTGCCGGTGTGTGTGACATCCTCCACTTTGGGTATGGGCCAGTCACGCGCCATAGCACGCCACAACTCTTTTGCCAGGGGGCACCTGCACATAGCGTGGAAACCATCCCCTCGTTCCACACCACAAAGGGGACGCACATCAGAGAATTCGAGGTGTTGAGAGAATTTGTTTGCCCACGTAGCGAGCGAGTTGGAAACCAGTCTCCATGCAAATACTCATACCTTTGGGGGAGCAGGGCACCCCCATATGATCTTCCAAATGGCGCGATGACCATCCGGTGACCTGCTCATTGCGGTCGCCAATGGACGCTCACGCTCGTCCATGGCAAGGTGATATCCGGAGCGAACGGTGAAGATGCCGTTCTTCTCCGGGGCCCATGCGATGACGTCGTCGGTGATGCGGGGTGACGTGCGAAAATACTGTCGGGAGAAAATACTGTCGTAGCATGTTCGTACGCCAGGCGCCGGACTCGTCCAGGAGCTCTGAGACCCGCCGAAGACGGCAAGTCCCTTGCCGCGTGATCGGCTGCCCCGTCAGTTCCGTTGGGAGCCAACGGTCACGCCATATGCGTATATTCCGGCCATCGCCGACGCGCCATACAATCCCCTTCTTGAGGAGCTCGAGGCCGTACTGAACGGCCTGCCACGTGGGAGAGGCGTTCCCCGAGAAGACAGTGTCCTCAAGTCGACCGTCTGGGTAATATCTGGCTTTGAGGACCTGCGCACATAAACTGTTAGGGTTAGAAAGAAGTCGCCACGCCTGCCATGCCAATAAGGCTTGGTTGAAGAGACGAAAGTCTCTAAATCCCAAGCCGCCCTTCATTTTATGTGCAAGAATATTCGGCCAAGCCGTCTAATGCGTTTTCCTTTTTCCCTCTGACGAACCCCACCAAAAGTTCCGCACCATCTTGTTGAGGTCATCGCACACTCACATTGGGAGTTTGAAAACCCCATAATATATGTTGGGATCGCCTGTGCAACAGCCTTGATCATAATCTCCTTACCAGCCACTGACAACGTATCTCCCCATGCAATGATTCGCTTGAGAAGCCTCGACTGCAAATTCTGAAATTTCCCCTGAGACATACGCCCGTTCGGGGTAGGCAGGCTCAAATACTTTTTCTCAAAAGTGATTAAGCTGACATGCAGCATCGCACGAACCTTCTCTTGATTGTTCTCGGTACAAGATTTACCAAACACCGTTGGCTCAGTCACATGTCTACTCAGAAGATGGGCCCTAACGGAAAGTCAAACTTGCTTGAGGCCCGGTGCAAGAGGAAGATTTTAACTCCAAATGGACCACAGTGTCTTGAATGGCCTAGTACTAGTGCTAGCGCCCCCTCAAAAAAAAAACTAGTGCTAGCGAAAATGCTAAACGTATAGGCACCTACAGGCTCTTACGGGGACCTTCCAACAAACAAGCGGGGTGGGGCCCACTTTGGCAACTGAAATCCAATCATAAAGTTGGGCGTCACATTATTTTCTAGTCAACCTGTAAAACCCCATATAATCGTATACGTGTAGTATTACTGCTAGTGCTAGTGAGGAGTGACATATGCTACACAATGGCTATCAATTTAGAGCATCTATAGTTGAACTTGGCAAATCCGACACCTCAAACGCTCGCAGACTCGCCCACCCGCCTGGGCGCGCCCACGGGCCCTGATCTGACACCCCTTAAATGTTGCGCCGCACACTCACATACCGCAAATTTTGATCCACAAATCCATGCACGTCCATCATACAATACAAATTGTTCGAATTTCAAAGTTTGAAATAAAGCAAAACAAATCATAGTTCAACAAACCGGACATGCCAAAAGGAAATCAATGTCCGAGCATAACAGCTGGCCTCAGATCACTGGCCGGTCGCCTGCTCCGAGTGGAATGCGTCCTGCTCGTCCTGCTCTGCCTGCATCCGGGCTGCCTCATCCGCCTGCATCCAGGCTGGGTGCTCCGCCTACATCCGGGCCACAGCCGCCCTCGCCGCCTCATACTTCCTACGGTCGTTGATCTTCATCTTCTTGTCCCCAAGCCATTTCTTCGCATGCTCACCCAAGAGGGTTTCATCTGTCAACATGATCCTCGCATCTTCCGCGTCCTGTGCGAGTTGCAACCTCTCCTTCTCAAGCTCTATGTTGCCAAATGTCTTGGCCTTCTCGAGTTCCCATTTGATGACTGCTTGTTGCTTCTTCAACTCGATTTTATCCCTCTCAATTTTGAGCTTCTTCTGTGCCCTCTTCTGATCCTACTCCATTCTTTCCTTTTGCGCATCCAACATTAGCTTGTACCTCTCCTCCTTGTTTTCCCTCACCAAAAAAATGCCCGTCCATGTGGACGACATTTTGGTAGCCGCAGCATCACGGGCGACACGTGTCTTCTCCCACTTGTTTCCCATGACTTGGCGGTTAACCTTTGGCACAATGGCTTTTCCATTCGTCATGACAACATCGTCCTCATCATCGTCCAACGTAATTGATTGGTTCGAGCTTGAGCCATCATTCATCTTCTTGCTGGATTTGAGATCGGCCACAAGTTGGTTCCACTTCGGCCTGCCATTCAATAGGACCCAACACTGGCTAAAAGCAAATGGCTTCTTCTCCACCTCGTGATTCACAGTGGCCGCCACCGACGTCTAGCAAACAACATATGTACGAGCACGAGAATGCAAACACAAGAAGCATATTCAAATGATGACAAGATGAAGCAATTGAGCTTACGTGAGTTGCGACTCCCATCCCACTTTGAGGGCGTATGGTCACTTTTGAGTAGAAGCCAACGTACTTGTTCACATCCCCTTGAATGATCCCCCATCGATGTTGGAGAGATGCCACATTGCGGGTGGTCATGATAGGATGCGACTCCACATAATCCTTTTGTTCGTGATACTCCTTCCAAATCTTCGTCAAATACGTGTTCCGCTTTTGCTCGGTGCCACATATTGGATCCATGTTGTGGCCAACCAAGCTTTGACCAACAAGATGTCTTCAAATCTTGAGAATGCCGGACCTCTTGCCTTCGGTGTCTTTTGGTCTTTTTCTTCTTCTTACCACTAGTGCAGAACCGGGCAATAGCACTGGTTCGTAAGGCCCTTTAGTGCCGGTTCCACAACCGGCAATAAAGTGTGGTCACTAAAGGCCCCCCCCCCTTTAGTACCGGTTCAGCACGAACCGGTGCTAAAGGCCAACCACGTGGCACGAGCCAGCTCCGGGGGCCGGGAGCCCTGTAGTACCGGTTGCTAACACCAACCGGTACTAAATGTTTGTGGGTTTTTGTTTTATTTTTTATTTTTCAATTAAATTTATGTTATCAATTTAATTCTTTTTCGTTTGCTGGTATTTTATGATACTACACATTGTACACGTTATGCACATATATATATATATATATATATATATATATATAGATATATATTTTATTTAATATATACTCTCTCATATATATATATATATATATATATATATATATATATATATATATATATATATATATATCATCAATGTCTCACAAACCATCATATTCATTAATTCACACATACACACATGTATAGCTATATACAATTTCTCCTACATATGCATGTTGCCTTGAGCCAGTGGCATTAGCCTAATTGGTGCCTTCGAGCACGATGGGGCGGTAGCGGGTAATAGTATTCTCCCTACGGATTTATGACCTGGTCGAGCAAAAATCCCGCTATTTCCTCTTGAAGTGCTTCTACGCGCTCCGTCTCTAGGAGCTTCTCCCGCACCTCTGTGAACTGTTAAGAAGGAGATCAATATGCATGTGTATTAGTTGTGTGACTAGATATCGATAATGGTGTAAAAATTGTGAATAGTGTTTTGACAAGCGTACCCATTCCTGTCTTTGAGATCTGCTCCTTTCGGACGCCATCATTCGAATGTTCTCGCATAACGCAGAATGCACACAGATCACTCCCTGCGCTACCGGGGCCTTTGCGAGAATGGAATTTGATCAGATAATAATTAATCAAGCATGATAATTAAAGAGATGGCAGCTAGCTAGCTAGCTAGTACTACTTAATTACTTACCTTGGGTCGAAACCATTTAAGCTTTTGTTTCCATTCTCACGGGTCAATACCGATGAACCTTGCCCAAGCCCTGCCCGCCGACAAAGAAAATGAATAAAGGGTTATTAAATAGTTCATATCATGAAAAATGACGAACTAAATAGGCCGAGATATATAGTTAATAATGATTGAAATTACCTGTTGACTATCCCAAACAAGATGTTATAGTCAGTTTTTCTTTGAGTAGTGAGTCCAGTATTTCAACTGTTCAAGGCGTCAACTTTAATGATACACAAGACCTGTGAAATCTGCATGCACACACGTTTGCATGTCTTAATTAAGCGGGCATATGTAAAGCAAAAACATGTAGCTAGCTAGTAGGCAAAAACAGACAATTTGTAGTACAAGACAGTGTGACTCACTGGAAGTTGTAAGGAAGTAGTATATCTTCATTGTATTTGAGGCGCTTCAAGAACTCTAGCATGTTGTCCTCTACGTCCTTTTGATAACGTGGATTTAGTTTCCATGTGTATTCATTAATGGTGTTTGGGTCAATGAACCCAATGCCAAAGCGTCCACCTTTTCTCATTTCATATATCTTCATCCTGCATATAATACCACAGAAAAGAATATAGTGAGGATAATTACAGGTAATGATTGATCAAAAGGATCAAGACAACTAGCTTGAGACTTAAATTACAGAAAAGAAATCACTTACGAGACAATAGCAACCGACGATAGATTTGTCGAGTGCGTCTTGATTGTATAACTGAAACAGTTCGTAATACTCAACGGACAAAGCTTTCTCATGGAAGTAATGCTCCTCCTTGACATTCACCATGAAGGACACTCGATCGGAAATCTTGGTAATGTTCATGTACCATTGATGCAATTCATACATTCTCGTTGGGAGGTTCTTGACCTTGTCTGGATGGACCAAAGGTTGGCCCCGGACATATTTCCGTTTTATTTCATCCTCTCTAAGCACAGGCATGGGCTCGATCTCGAGGAGTTGTCCAACAGTGATTTTGAGAACTTCAGCCTGCATTATATGGTTCTCCGTTATTACCACATTGCCCACCTCAGGAACGTAAACTGTTTGCCCACAATAATATTGGGCGCGCGTACTGTCACGTGTTGTTGGCACAACAAGCGAGGGGATCGATTGCGCCGCTTGTTCTCCCAGCTGGGGAATGGTTTTCCCGCATTTTTTGACAGCTGCTTCTTGTTTGCTCGATCCCGAGCTCGCCTACTTACGTAGACGTGCTCGAGTTAACTTCCTGATGTGGCGCTCATAGTCTGTGTCAACAGGCTTGGGAGCTGGTGGTTGAGCCATACGAATGAAGTGGTCAATCGTTTCCTTAGGCACTTTCTCCCTTGGTGGCGGTGGCGGTTTCGGTGCAAAATGGGCTTCCACCTCGGACTTCGATATGGCTGCGATTTCCTCCTCGGACCTGTCATAAGACCTCTGCGGAAGAGGCGTGAGGCTTGGACCATATTTATATCGCTTGCCTCCTTTGTACTTCCTGTACTACCTCGACTTCGTCTCACGCACCATAGCTGCAGGGGTGTCTCTTCTGCGATTGCCGAGGCGGCGGAGACGCCCGGTGTGGGCTGAGTTGGACGAGGAGGAGTGGCCGCTGAAGATGTGCGGACTTGGAGGAGGAGTGGCCTGAGGTTGTGCGGACTTGGAGGAGGAGTGGACGTCTGACGCTGTGGCGGACTTGGAGGAGGAGGAGTGGCACGACACTTTGCGGACTTGGAGGAGGAGTGGCCTAACACTTTGCCGGACTTGGTGGACTTGCAGGAGGCGGGAGGCTGCTGACTCGGTGGCGGACTTGACGAGGAGTCGATGACGCGATGTCGGTGGCCTTGAAAGATGATGCAATCCTTTTTCCATAGGATGATACGATGGTTGGCGTCTCAGAAAGCTCGTCCTCACCTCCGTGAATGTCAAGCTCTAGCCCGAATATGGCTGCACCACCTCGTCAACCATGACACGAGCATAGCCCTCTCGAATCGGGATGCAATGGTAGGTTGCTTTGGGAGTAACTGGAAAAGCTTCTCCGTCCGCCACCTTCATGGATATGTTCTTCATTTTGACGTGTAGCTCGCAGCTAGTGTTCTCCGTGATGTCATCCACGGGTATCTACCCAACATTGCGCCGTCTGGGGCGGAACCCACGCTGCTTCTCTGCATGGATGGGGCGGTGCTATCCAATGATGGATCATCCGCTAGCTGCTGCAGCTGCTGAGACCCCCTTTGCTGGCTAAGTGAGTCGATCTGCTCCTGCTGCCGTTGGAATTTGACTGCCAATTCCACTTGACTTGCTTCTAGGCCTTGAAGGCGTTCATAGTCCCGCTTCCTCTGCTCCTCCTCCATCTTCCTCTTCTTCTCCTCCGCAATCTTCTTTCTCGCACGGGTTACGTAGTCGTTGTTCCGGTCAAAACCCCTCATACCATGGAATAGCGCCCTTGCCTCGTGTTCTTCCGGGTGTTCAGGATTTCCCGAGGCACGCTTAAGCTCGTCGTTCTCTCTGTTGGGCTGGAACACCCCCGATCGTGCCTCTTCTATTGCAACAAGTATCACATCGTCGGCTCCGTTCAGACATGCCTTCGTCGAAACTTTGCCTGTCCCATGCGCATAGAACCAAGTCCTGCACCTGGGGGGCCAGCTCTTAGTAACCGGAGTGACACCTGCATCCTCCATCTCTTTCTCAGACTTATCCCACTTAGGCATTGCAACCGCATAGCCACCTGGCCCCAGCTTATGGAACTTATCCTTTTTTCGGCATTCTTCTTGTTTATTCTCGACCGTTCCTTAGCTAATTCTGAATCCTTGAATTTCATGAAATCGTCCCAATGAGCACGTTGGTTCTCTAGTGTTCCCTCGAATCTGAGTCTTCCTTCCTCCTTGACGTACTTGTCCCATTCACGATTCTTGTGGTTCTTGAATGCAACCGCCATCTTCCTAAGAGCAGCGTCTTTGACTTTCTGCACATCTCGCTTCGCGGAAATGATCTGGTAGGGTGAAATGTTCCATGAGAGTATCCCAAAGCAGATCTTTTTTGATTCTTGTCGACAAAAGTAACATCCGGACGTGGAGCAGCGTCCTCTTTGCCTTTTGTCCTTTGTCTTTTTTGGCTCTCTCCATTCTTGAAGGGAGATCGGAGTTGGTCCTTCACAAGAACTCCGCACCGACGAATGAACTTGTCCGCAATCTTCTTAGGCGCTAATGGTTCGCCATTAGGTCCGACCGCCTCGATATTGTACTTTACGCCCTCCTTCAACTTTTTGTTCGGGCCTCGTTTCGTCCTTTTGCACGAAGATTTGCTCGACCGGATGGCTGAAAGAACAAAGATCGATTCGTTAATATATCTTCAAGTCATTTAAAACATGTGATGATCACCAGAAACCTGCTTATATAAATATATATACCTCGCCGGTCTTTGTTGTTTCAGGATCAACATGTTCTTCGTCATCGTCATAATCGTAGTTCATGACTTCATCAATTCGGTCGTCGCGATCGAATATCATATCACCCTCTCCGGTGTTGTTTAGAAATTGAGCCGTCATAATCTTCTTCATTCTGATTATCATCGGCCCGCATATCATATCGAACATGGTGCATTCTCCTCTCTCTGTCGGTATTATGCGCCATAGCTTTTATTTAACTAATTCAAAATAAATATAAAACAATTTAGTATTCAAATTACATCGTCTCGAATAATAGATATAATCTCGAATACTTTGTCTAGAATAATAGATACAATCTCGAATACATCGTCTCGAATAATATATAATATTGAATAGTACATCACTGGCTAGCTAATTAAAGATCAAATACTACAGAAGAATCTAGGACACTCGTGGTTCCTGCGTCGCGGTCGGTGGACACCCAAAGAGAAGGAATTCTCACAGGATCATAGCTGATGTGAGATCCTCAAGATCTTGCCGGTATTGGAGAACCTGCCGCCCTCTAACGCAACCATGTAGCGATGGGCGTGCTCGTCCTCCTCCACGACACGGCGACGTACCTCCTTGGCGGGGCCGGGTCCCTCCGCCCGAGACTGGCCCACGCTGTGAACGCCACCAAACGAGATCAGGGTCGACAGCGGGACCCGGGGCGGGTTCCTCATCAAGCGGCATGCCCCTCCAGGCAGTACCTCCAGTGCCAGCCGGTGGAGCCCAGTCCGGACATGGGCGGCTGGACGTCGTCATGACGGGTCGACGGCAACGATGCGGGCGGGCCGTTGCTAACAAATACTAGCTATATGCCCGCAAAAATAATATTTTTTAATGATTGGATTTTGATAACTAAAATTTATAACATTTCTACTATTTCAAAAATCTATATACTATTTCATACTAATTAAGCATCTAACACTAAAAACATAAAAAACAATTTCTATACATCCATTAAAAACAGAAAAACAACATTATATAAAAAATTCCATACTAATTAAACACTAATTATATCCATCTAACATGCATTCATACATATATACTAGTGAAAACACAATAATCTAAAAATCTAAACTAATTAAACATACAAAATCTAAACTAATTAAATATATACGTGTATGTGTGTGTGTGTTCATCATGCTTGTGTGTGTGTATGGGCTCGGGGAGGCGGCGCCCATGGTGGCCGCCGGGGCGAGGAGAGGGTTAGAGGGGAGAGCTCACAGCGGGCGACGGCGAGGCGACGGCCGGGGCAGCGACGGGTCAAGCGTGACGTGGGCGGCGACGCAGGGACGGCGCGACGGGGAAGGGCCCGGGGCGGTGACGGAGACGAGGGCGGCAACGGGGACGGGGACGGGGGCGGCGACGGGGACGGGGGCGGCGACGGCGACGGGGTCGGTGACGGCGTCGATCGATCGGGGCGGGCGGTTCAATGGGGAAACAGAGGAAGAAACAGAGGGAGAATGAAATTTTTCGAAGTGTTGTATATATAGAAGGCACCTTTAGTACCGGTTGGAGCCACCAACCGGTACTAAAGGTCTGTTTTGGCAAGCCCAAGCAGCGGGAAGCGACCCCCTTTAGTACCGGGTGGTGGCAGAAACCGGTACTAAAGGCCCCCCCTTTAGTACCGGTTTGTGCCACCACCCGGTACTAAAGGGTGTCTTATTAGCGCAGGTGCGGTCTTGACAAGTTTAGTCCCACCTCGCTAGCCGAGGGGCGACCGCACTGGTTTATAAACCCCCACGGTCGCTCTCTCGAGCTCCTCTCCAAAGCAGGCCTACTGGGCCTACGTGTTCTTTGCTGCCCTGTTGGCCCACTTGGCCTTTGCGGGCCTGCATCCTGGCCCAACACAGGTTGGGTTTCTAGTCGTATGCAGGCCGCTACGGCCTAGTAGGCGGGCTTTTTTTTGCTTTATTTTTTTTGTGTTGTTTTTTGTGTATTTAGAGTTTCTTTGTGAATATTTTTGCTTTAGGTACAAAAAATTACAAGCGCTCTGTTAGTGCCCGTAGTTTTCAAATTTGAATAGTTTAAATTTTGAATTATTTGAAATTAGTGTGAATCACTAGTTTGTGAATATTTAACTTTAAAAATCAGTAAAGGCATGAAAGAATTTGTTTGCACATAAAATTTCTTCGCGTTTCAAATGCCAAAACACATAACTACCCTAACTATTACAGAGATTCCCCTTTTGGTGTGAAACACAGAAGAAAGTGATGATAGTGAAGCCGATCACATCCCAGATCTTTGGGTGTGAAACTTTTTCTTCGCGTGTGTCCCTTTGCGCCGTAACCATGGAAAATCTTCATCGTTTAACGGGATGCTCGGGTCAATATTCACTGTGAATGGAGAAATTTCATCAAACTTTTCATGATCTTCTGACTTGTCTGTCTTGTCATCCACTCCCACGATGTTTCTCTTCCCAGAAAGAACTATGTGCCGCTTTGGCTCATCGTACGATGCATTCGCTTCCTTATCTTTTCTTTTTCTTGGCTTGGTAGACATGTCCTTCACATAGAAAACCTGTGCCACATCATTGGCTAGGGCCGAATGGTTCGTACGCATACATAAGATTGTTGAGATCCTTGTTGTCATTCCGCATCTGCGGGTCTTCCGTTACCCGCCTCGTGTCATATTGACCCATTTGCACGAAACAAAGGGACCTTTAAACCACGTCGATAGTCAAGTTCCCATATGTCCTGTATATAACCATAATATGTTTCCTTTCCGTCTTGGTTTATGCATCAAAGCGGACACCACTGTTTTGGTTGGTGCTCTTCTTATCTTGGGCGATCGTGTAAAATGTATTACCATTTATCTCGTACCCTTTGAAAGTCATTATATTCGAAGATGGTAACTGGGACAGCAAGTACAGGTCATCTTCAATAGAGGTGTCATGCATGGTAATGCGGTATCCGCAACCAGGTGGCGAAACTCCTGGTTTGTTCACGTGTAATCCAGTCATCGAGACCGCTCACGGGTGTTTGGAGCGTAGCAAATTCTTGTGTTCATCCATATACGGAGCCACCAAGGCGGAATTCTGTAGAACTGTGTAGTGTGCTTCAGTGAGAGAATGTTCTTCCATACATATTATTTGTTCCCCTCCTAGCATGCCTTTTCCATCGATGCGCCCTTATGCATGATTCAGGAACACCAATCGGCTTAAGGTCAGGAATAAAGTCAATACAAAACTCAATGACCTCCTCATTTTGATGGCCCTTGGAGATGCTTCCTTCTGGCCTAGCACGGTTATGAACATATTTCTTTAAGACTCCCATGAACCTCTCAAAGGGGAACATATTGTGTAGAAATACAGGACCCAAAACGTTAATCTCTTCGCATAGGTGAACTAGGACGTGCATCATGATGTTGAAGAAGGATGGTGGAACACCAACTCGAAACTGACAAGACATTGCACCAAATCATTCTGTAACCTTGGTATGGTTTCTGGAGCGATTACCTTCTGAGAGATTGCATTGAGAAATGCACATAGCTTCACAATGGCTAATCGAACGTTTTCCGGTAGAAGCCCCTCAATGCAACCGGAAGCGATTGCGTCATAATCACGTGGCGATCATGAGACTTTAGGTTACGGAACTTTTTCTACGCCATATTTATTATTCCCTTTATATTCGACGAGAAGCCGACGGTACCTTTAATATCGAGCAGGCATTCAAAGAAGATTTCCTTCTCTTCTTTGGTAAGAGCGTAGCTTGCATGACCCTGATATATGTCGTCTTCTCCGTGCATATGTTGCTGGTCCTCCCATGCCTCAGGTGTATCTTTTGTCTTCCCATACACGCCCAAGAAGCCAAGCAGGGTCACACAAAGATTCTTCGTCACGTGCATCACGTCGATTGCGGAGCGGACCTCTAGGTCTTTCCAATATGGCAGGTCCCAAAATATAGATTTCTTCTTCCACATGGGTGCGCGTCCGTCAGCGTCCTTTGGAACAGGTTGTCCGCCAAGACCCTTTCCAAATATCACCTTCAAATCCTTGACCATATCATGTACATCAGCACCAGTACGGTGGCGAGGCTTCGTCCGGTGATCCGCCTCACCTTTGAAATGCTTGCCTTTCTTTCTTACGGGATGCTGCTCAAGAAATCGGCGATGTCCCGGTACACATTCTTCATACAACTATTCAAATATATACCGTCGGTATCATCCAAACAGTGTGTGCATCCGCGGTATCCCTTGTTTGTCCGTCTCCGAAGGTTACCGAGAGCAGGCCAATCATTGATGGTCACGAACAGCAACGCCTTTAGGTCAAATTCTTCCCCCATGTGCTCATCCCACGCACGTACACCTGTTCCATTCCACAGTTGTAAGAGTTCTTCAACTAATGGCCTTATGTACACATCAATGTCGTTGCCGGGTTGCTTATGGCTTTGGATGAGCACTGGCATCATAATGAACTTCCACTTCATGCACAACCAAGGAGGAAGGTTATACAAACATAGAGTCACAGGCCAGGTGCTATGGTTGCTGCTCTGCTCCCCAAAAGGATTAATGCCATCTGCGCTTAGACCAAACCATACGCTCCTTGCGTCATCCGCAAACTCCTTCCCGTACTTTCTTTCGATTTTTCTCCACTGCGACCCATCATTTGGTACTCTCAACTTTCCGTCTTTCTTACGGTCTTCTTCGTGCCATCGCATCGCCTTGGCATGCTCTTTGTTTTGGAACAACGTTTCAACCGTGGTATTATAGGAGAATACCACATCACCTTGGCAGGAATCTTCTTCTGGGCGCCGCCTCGACATCACCATGCTCATCGCGGCTGATCTTATAGCGCAATGCACCACATACCGGCAAGCGTTCAAATCCTCGTACTCACCGCGGTAGAGGATGCAATCATTAGGGCATGCATGTATCTTACGCACCTCTAAACCTAGAGGGCAGACAGCCTTCTTTGCTTCGTACGTACTCTCGGGCAATTCGTTGTCCTTTGGAAGAATATCCTTTATCATTACCAGCAACTTTCCAAATCCCTTGTCAGATACACCATTCTCTGCCTTCCATTGCAGCAATTCCAGCAGTGGTGCCCAGCTTTTTCTTGTCACCTACGCAATTCGGGTACAACAATTTTTGTGATCCTCTAACATGCGCTGCAACTTCTTCTTCTCCAAATCACTTGCGCAGTTTCTCTTTGCATCGGCAATGGCCCGACCTAGATCATCAACGGGCTCATCTGATGCCTCTTCTTCAGCTTCTTCCCGCATTGCCGGCCCAGCTTCTTCCCGCATTACCGGCTCAGCTTCTTCCCCCATTGTTGTATCATCGTATTCAGGGAACCCATGGAGCGGAGAGCTGTCGTCGTCCTCTTCTTCTTCATTGTCTTCCATCATAACCCCTCTTTCTCCGTGCTTGGTCCAAACATTATAGTGGGGCATGAAACCGGACTCAAACAGTGGACGTGAATGGTTCTTGACGTAGAGTAATTGCGACCATTCTTACAGCCAGCACATGGACAAGGCATAAAACCATCCGCCCGCTTGTTTGCCTCAGCCGCATAAGCGTAAAAGTATGCACGCCCTCAACGAACTGGGAGAGCATCGGTCATCGTACATCCATTGCGGCTCATCTTCATTACACAACACCGAATAGACCAAATTAATACAAGTTCATACATAAAGTTCATACAACACTTAAATGCAACAAATAAATAACTCTCTAGCTAAAGCATTTAAATGCAACAACAAATGCGATCAAGATCGCAACAAAGGTAACAATTGATCCAACAGCATAATGATACCAAGCCTCACTATCGATGGCATATTTTCTAATATTTCTAATCTTCAAGCGCATTTTCTCCATCTTGATCTTGTGATCATCGACGACATCGGCAACATGCAACTTCAATTCCATCTTCTCCCCCTCAATTCTTTTCAATTTTTTTTTCAAGTACTCGTTTTCTCTTTCAACTAAATTTAACCTCTCGACAATAGGGTCGGTTGGAATTTCTGGTTCAAATACCTCTTAGATAAAAATATCTATGTCAACTTGATGGGCATAATTTGTCATAAACACGAAATGCAACAAATAGTTTTAAAAGAGAATATACCACATCCGAATCATAACAAGGACGAGGGCCGACGGGGACGGATATCAAAACCATGGCACTATGTATAACAAACAACGTACGGGTAAGATAATTATTATACGAGTAACTATATATCCAAATCACAGAAACATCAATTTTTTATATAAAATTTCATGAACAAGAGGCTCACCACAAGGCGGTGCCGGCGACGGGACGGTGCGGGCGATCGATGGTGGTTACGACAGAGATTTAGAAGGCACTAAGTAAACCACACCTACATATACAAACTAAGTGTTATTTTGACCTCAAATTGCATACAAATCAAATACTAGCACATATATATATTTCCTCCCAAATTACAAAACTCATAAATTAATAACTATATGAACCAATGCAAGAGCTAATCTAGCAATGAGAGATGAAAGGACAAAGTTGCTAACCTTTGTGATCACTTGAATGGATGGGGGCCTTCAAATCTTGACAAATTTTGGGCAAAATGTGTGATGAGCTCGAGGGGAGAAGAGGAAGAACAGAGAGGAGAGGAGAGGGGAAAGGTGGAAGAACAGAGCGAGCTAGACGAAGGGTTTATATGCAGGAGGACCTATAGTACCGGTTCGTGGCACGAACCGGTACTAAAGGTGCTAGAGGGGGCCCAGACTGACAACATCCTGCCACCACCCTCATTAGTACCGGTTCGTGGCACGAACCGGTGCTAAAGGGTAGCCACGAACCGGTGCTAAAGGCTAGCCGTTGGAACCGACACTAATGTATACATTTGTGCCGGCTCTAATACAAACCAGCACTAATGTGCTTCACGTTTGACCCTTTTTCTACTAGTGTACTTAGATTGGGATCGGATGTTGTCCCAACTTCAAATGCGGTGGTGACCTCCAATTCATATTCCATTTAGGCCGGATCTTCGTTGTCATTGATCATGTTCAACAAGAATGCGTCCTACATGATTATGGTTTGCAAACATTCATCCTGTTCGAAATGAACTAGTGGTCTAAGCAAAAAATTGATCGTACAGGAGCAAAGAAAACACACCGACTCCTCTTCAGTCATTCCGTCGAACATGTCGAGAGCAGCCCGGGCACTGTCGGTTCCCGAGCTCATCTACGCCCGAACAAGCTATGGCGATCCACATACGTCAAACGCAGGCATCTGTGTGCGTGAAAAGCTGTCCAAAATGGCCCAACTGGCCGTCGAATCATCCCCTGTCCCAATGGGATCGGACGGCGTAATCTGCGTCGGCACTCGGATGGAAGGGGTACGGCGATCCATGCACGGCGGAGGAGACAGCTGCTCCACCATGTCCGAACCTCCCTATGACGCCAACGCCGCCTCCTTCTCTCGCTGTCAGCATCGCCGCAACTTCCGGGTGATGTTCTCTGCCTTGCAAGTCTCCACCGACGAAGTGGCCCCGCCGATGAACAAGGCAGACTGCGTCCCCGTCGTGGCAGTGTGGGTCAGGCTAAACAGCATCTTCGGTGGTTGGTCGGGACCGGTGGTGAGGATTGGGAGCAAGGATGGAGGACGGCCAGGGTCCAGGCGCGGGAAAGGTTGGAGGGAGGTGGGAGAAGGAGGAAGTGTTTGGTGGATTTGGTGCAATTTGGGGTGCGGTCGGGCTGTCGGGTCCGACGTGGTGGGCGTGGTCGGGCGAGCTCGGGCGTCCCCATATCCGCCCTATATTTGGGCTGGATATGAGGGGTGTTGGTCAGCTCGGGCGCTTGAGGCCCGTTTAAGGAGCCCGTCTAGGTCAAAAAATCGTGACCGGACGGCCCGTCCGGGCGTATGAGACGGGTTTGAGGCGCCCGACTAGAGATGCTCTTAGTCCCACCCCACTACTATAAGGAGGCAGTGACTGGGAAATGCCCAATGGTGGATGGGAACTATGATGAATTAAAAACAAACATTTTTCCACAACTCGAAAAGAATCGAAAGAAGTTCTACATCCACAAATACACATATAGCATGTTCTAAGAAAATTTTCGTAAAATAAATAACCCGGTCTCTTCAAAGTCGCTCCTCCTCCTTCAAGAAAGAAAGCTAGGGTTTCTGCCTCTTGCCGGCGCCGCCACAGGTCCATCACGTCTTCGATGGCCCTAGGGCCATGGAGGCACGTTGTGGATCCTACCAAGGGCCGGTCGGAGGACTCATTTTTAGTCATTTTTTCAGTCTTGTTAGGGTTTGTGTCATGCTCAGGAAGGCGAGAAGGCGGCAACTCCCTGAAGATGGAATAAAGGTTTCCCCGGCTAGCCACCGTTCTGGTGGTGCGTCCAGCATCGTTGGTGGGTGTGTGTGGAGATGTGTCTCCAACGGATCTATCTTTGGTGGATGTGCTCGGATCTCGTCGTTGTTCCTCTATATTCGTGTGTCTTAGGGATGGATTCTTCCGACCTACGTTATTCTTCATCGGCGGCGGTTGCTTTCCTGGTGCGTTGGTTTTATGGGGCCTTAGCACGATAACTTCCCGACTGTCTACTACAACAAGTTGTGCCCGACTCCGGCGATGGAGGGGCGATGACGGCAGCGCGCCTTCGGCTCGCTTCAGCGCTTGTAGTCGTCGCTAGGTGGTCCGCGGATCTGGATGTAATTTTTATTCTGGTGTTCGTTGTACTGTCATGATTGAAGATGAATAGATCGGAAGTTTTCCCACAAAAAACATTATACTTTCGTATGTGGTGTAGACAAAAAAAGTACGTACATGAAAATGGGCGAATCTTTTTTATTGTTGGGCCAGGATTTTGTTTTTTTTTGTGTAGCTTGCAAATCATAATATTTTTGAACGGAAATTCACAGATCCATCATGAATATGTATAAGTTTTCATAGTCTTTTTTCTTCATTTTTTTGAAACTTTTGAATATGATTTGTGAATCAATTCAAAAAGCAGGAGCCAACACCCCCATCCACCAAAAGTTGCTTTCGGCCGTAATCAGCATATAAGGCACAACATCATCAACTTCTTAAATGGTAGAGCCACATGAAGAGGCAACACATATGCATGCATATATAGCGCGTGCTGTCGTGTGAATATTCGAGACATAGACTTTGGATGCTCGACGCGGCGACCGTCGAGGGCGAGCCAAGCCGACGTGATAAATCCACCATTTTTTTTCTTTTGTTAAACCATATATACAAGAATTCATTTTTCCCTAGCTAACGGATAGATGGACAGAACATATGGATTCGGGATGATGGCAACATGTCGGAGGAGTCAAATGGAACGATAAGTATGTGATCTACTTTATTTGAAAATTTGACTATGCATTTTAGGGTTTGTGAATTGAGTGAACCAAATCTTGATGAATCTCCCGCTCCCTGTTCTAGCTCTTGCGTTGAATTGTTGTCTAGTAGCTTGAGCAAGGGATTGAAATTCTTTCTCCGAGCCTTAGAGCATCTACAACCGCCCGCGGATGCGTCCGGACATGTCCGCGGGCACTAACAGGTCAATCCTCAAATCTTGTCATCCACATCCAAATACCTCATAATAAAAATCTTAAGTCCACAAAAAAGCATGCAAAGAAAATAAATCTACGTACTATGTAGATCATCTACCCTACTTCTCGTCGGAGATGTCGATTATCTCCTTGCTTGTCCACCTGCTCCTCCGGCTCCTCTGTGTCGGCCTCCGAATCCATCTCCATGTCGAGTTTGGGGAAAAGAGTGTCGGTCACCGCCCGTTCCTACCGGATGAAGCGTCGGTTGGCCCGGTACTGTGTATAAGGTTTTCTCTAGTAGTGTTAGTTTGAGGAGTTCATGTATTCACTAAGTGTTAATGATTTGGCCCGGTACTCTATTAAAAGGAGGCCTAAATATCCCTTGGTTTCCAATAGGACCCCGCTGCCACGAGAGGGTAGGACAAAAGATGTCATGCAAGTTTTTTCCCATAAGCACGTATGACTATATTCGGAATACATGCCTACATTACATTGATGAACTGGAGCTAGTTCTGTGTCACCCTATGTTATAACTGTTGCATGATGAATCACATCTGACATAATTATCCATCACTGATCCATCGCCTACGGGCTTTTCACATATTGATCTTTGCCTAGTTACTCTTCCGTTGCCACTGTTACGATTGCTACAAAACTGCTACTGTTACTTTTGCCACCGTTACCGTTACTTCCATACTACTTTGTTACTAAATACTTTCCTGCAGATATTAAGTCTTTCAGGTGTGGTTGAATTGACAACTCAACTGCTAATTCTTGAAAATATTCCTTGGCTCCCCTTGTGTCGAATCAATAAATTTGGGTTGAATACTCTACCCTCGCAAACTGTTGCAATCCCCTATACTTGTGGGTTATCAGCACAGTGCTGACTTCACGCGCCGGAGCAGCCGGAGGAGGAGGCGGAGTGCCTTGATCACTCGCTGGAGGAGGAGGAGGAGGAGGAGGAGGCGGAGTGCCCTAACTCGTTGGAGGAGGAGGAGGAGGAGGAGGCGGAGGCGTCCAGTTCGGAAGCTTGATGTGCTCCTTCTGCCATAGACATGGAGTCTTCAGAGCAAGATCTAGCTGAGTCTCCCCTTCACCTTTAGGGTTGTCAAGCTCGAGCTCGACAAATCCCTCCGTTACTTCATCCACCATCACAACAGCATAGCCATGTGGAATCGGACAACAGTGAAAAGCTCCGTCGAGTTGAGGAGGTGCAACAGAGCCGACAGCCTCCTTGACTTTGAGGTTCTTCCATTGCGTCATAAGCTGGCAATATTGAGCCTCGGTGATAGCATCCACGGGGTAGCAAGGAGCCGTGAAGTCAGGCTGCTGAACGAGCTCGGTGGAAGCCATGCTACTTCTCCGCTGAGATGGCGGGGTAGCTTCTGGGGTAGCTCCGGTAGCTCGCTGGCTCTCAGCTTCTGCATTTTGCTAAGCTCCAGTTTCCTCTTCTCCCGATTTTTGTAACTGCCTGCGCTGGGAAACCCAACCTTCCATGCAACGGAGCCTGGTGTGCCTCGTGTTCGTCCAGGGTGCTCAAGATTCCGGAGGGCCTCGGTCAGCTCGTCATTCTCTCTATCGGGAATGAACGTCCCTTTCTGCGGTGCGACGATACACTTCCGAAGCTTCTTGACGGGTATTGCAAGTTGCTCGTCCGTCCAAACGCACTTCCCTGTTTCAGGGTCCAAGGTTCCCCCAACCCCGAAGAACCAAGTCCTTGAACGGTCTGGCCAGTTCAATGTCTCTGGTTCGACCCCTTTAGCAAGCAGGTCATTCTCAGCTTTGTCCCACAGTGGCCGGGCTTTGAGGTAGCCACCTGACCCCGTGCGTTGGTGAAACTTCTTCTTTGCATCATTGTTCCTGTTTGTCTCTGACATCTTCTTACTCGTGTTCGATGTCTTGTAGGCCACAAATGCGGGCCACTGATCTCTTATCTTCTCAAATCGGCCGGTGAATTCTGGAGTCTTCCCTTTGATGACAAACATTGATTTCAACTCATTCTTCCACCTCCTAAATAGATTTGCCATCTTCTTAAGAGCACACGCCTTGACCAATGGCTCTATAACTGGCTTATCCGGATCCTCCGTTGGCGGTAGGGTGAAATTTTCCTTCAGCGAGGTCCAAAGATCATCTTTCTGTCTATCGTTGACATAAGGAACTTGAGGGCCTTTGTTCTTAGGCTTATTCCATTGCTGGATACTGATCGCGATCATGTCCCTAACAATAGCCCCGCACTGAGCAGAAAATGCTTCCTTGGTATGCCTGGGTTCAATCAGTTGGGCCATCATCCGAGATTGTTGTGATCGTGAACCTTTCATCCTGGCGCAACCTTTTCTTCGGGCCACGTCTCGTTACTGAAGTTTGGCTTGATCCGGAGGGCTATAAAACAAGAAATAAGAGTTAATATATATACATACCAAAACAATTAATGCATCGCAAGCAATCCAAAAGGCTAATTGTTATTCTCAAGCTGGACTTTGCTAAAGCTTTTGATACGATCGAGCATGAGGTTATCTTGAAGATGCTAAGATTCAAAGTATTTGATAACAAGTGTATCTCCTGGATAAAGGAAATTTTATCATCTAGAAGTTCTTCTATTCTGTTAAATGGTGTCCCAGGAAAACAATTCAAATGTAAGTGTGGCATCAGACAAGGTGACCCTCTCTCACCTCTGCTTTTTGTTCTAGCTGTGGATCTGCTGCAGACAGTGGTAAATGATATGCTTGCCCGTGGATTCCTCACTTTGCCGATTCCATCACATGATCCCGATTTTCCAATTATTCACTATGTCGGTGACACAATTGTCATTCTGCCTGCTATTGAGGAACAATTGGTGGCAATGAAAACATGCTCCTCATCTTCCAAGAGTCCACTGGTTTGAAGGTTAACTTTAGCAAGTCCTCTCTGATCCCTTTGAGTATGGATAATGCTTTGGCTACTAGATTGGCTGCAGTCCTGGGTTGCAAGATTGGTTCTACTCCTTTTACTTATCTGGGCCTACCAATGGGCACCACAAGGCCTAGGATTATTGACTTTATTCCCATGGTCGACAGAGTAGAGAGAAGACTATCTTGCAGTTCCTCAATGCTCAATCAAGGCTCCAGGCTTCAACTCCTTGTTTCAGTCTTGACCTCTATGCCAATTTATTTTCTGTGCTCTTTGAATATCCCCCCTGGGATTATTAAACAGCTGGACATGATCTTCAGGCAGTGTCTTTGGAGAGGCAACAGTGACACCCCAAAATAGTGCCTTGCTGCATGGAATTTGGTGTATGCCCAAAGATAAAGGTGGTTTTGGAATAATTAATCTTAACATCCAAAACCAGGGACTTCTTATCAAACACCTACACAAATTTTATAATAAGGTGGACATTCCTTGGGTCTCCCTAATTTGGAACTCATATTATGATGGTGTGGTACCCCATGCCACTGTGATGACTGGATCTTTCTGGTGGAGAGACGTTTTCAAACTTTCTGACACCTACGGAGCCATTGCCTCAGCCAAGGTTAACATGGGAGACTTTGTCATGTTTTGGTTAGATGCTTGGTTGGTGGGGGGCTCCACTATGCCTCTGTTCAAAAGGCTCCCAAGGTTGTTCTCTTTTGTCAAGGATGATAAAGTTTCTGCAGCTGATACTCTCAATTCCTCAGATCTCTTCTCTTTGTTCTACCTGCCAATATCTCAAGAAGCTGCTGAGGAATTGGGAATTCTTCCAGACTGGATATTGCATCTCGGAAGGGAGCAACTATCTGCTGATGTTTGGACTTGGGTTGGGAAATCTGGTGCTTACTCTGCCAAAAGCTTCTACACCAGCATGCATTCTCACATGCCAATGATTCAGATGTGCAAATGGCTTTGGAGGAGCAAGTGTACCATGAAAATCAAAGTTTTTGGATGGTTGTTATTCTTTGATCGAATGAACACCAAAGATATGCTAGTCAGGAGACACTGGAGGTTGCCTGATGATGATAACCAGTGTGTAATTTGTGCTGCTCAGTCGTATGAAGACAGGCTGCATCTATTTCTGAACTTCACCTTCAGCAACAGAGTTTGGAACTATTTGGGTTTGGACTGGTCTGGTGGGGATGATCTGCAGGAATGCATCTCTCATGCAAGGAGCTCCTTCAGACACACCATCTTCTTTGAAGTTATGCTATCTGCTGCTTGGAACATTTGGATTTTGCGCAATGGCAGAACCTTTAGAGGAGAGAATGCCACCTTTGCTAGGTGGAAATGTAATTTTGTACATGATGTAACCTTCTTATCTCATAGGTTAGCTAGCAACACCTAGGATTCCCTTCCTTCCTAGGTTAATTCCCTCCCTTAGTATTTAGGTAAGTTTGAGGTAGGTTTTTTGCTTTCCTTTTGTACATATGATAGTATGTATCTGTACTCCTTCTTTGAGTTTGGAATAAAAGACTGTGGGGATTTGCTCCACAGTAGGTAGTTTCAAAAAAACAATTAATGCATCAATTAGCTAGTCAGCACAGGCTTAATTAATATATATACCTCGCCGGACTTTGCAACAGCTCCATCCTCCGTTCGGTCACCGGAGCCATCATGACGATCTCCTTCTTCCACCGACATTCAGTCACCGGAGCCATCACGATCATGTCCTTCCTCCTCCATTGTTCGATCACCGGAGCCTTCACCCTCTCCTTCCAAACCATTAGTGTCGTTGACATACGACAAGACATCACCTCCGCCAAGGATTATGTCCCCCAACAACTGTTCTTTTTCCACGTCCCTTTGCTCCATAGTTTCTGCAAATATTACAACATTTTCTAACTTCATTTGTTACAGAAGCCACATGGTCTGGAAAAAGCCACATCATAAATTTTCAACCCTTTCTAAGTTCATTTGGTATTTTTCACGCATTTACTGATTTTTTTGAGCTATCAGGGTTTCAGAAATGGACAATCTCTTTCGGAGTATCAGGGTTTCGGATGAAAACTCATCTGTTACAAAAGGCATTTGATTTCTGGACATGTAACTGAAATGATATTCTAGATCAAAGCCATCATCAGAATAGTTGTGGAGAGAAAGTCTTCACTTTTTTTCACGTGTGTCCCTTGTTTATTGCGTAGTAACCATGGATAATCTTCATTGTTTAATAGGGTGCTTGGTTCAGCCTTGACTTTGAAGGGAGCCATTTCATAAAAAAATTCATAATCTTCAGACATGTCTATCTTGCCCTCCACTCCCACGATGTCTCTTTTCCCTGAAAGAACTATGTGGCGCTTTGGCTTATCATATGATGTATTCACTTCCTTATCTTTTCTTTTTCTCGGTTTGGTAGACATGTCCTTCACATAGAAAACCTGCGCCACATCATTGGCTAGGACGAATGGTTCGCCTGTGTAACCAAGATTGTTGAGATCCACTGTTGTCATTCCGTACTGCAGATCTACCTGTACCCCGACTCCTGATAGATTGACCCATTTGCACCGAAACAAAGGGACCTTAAAATCATGTCCATAGTCAAGTTCCCATATGTCCACTATGTAACCATAATATGTGCCATTTCTCCTGTTGGTTGCTGCATCAAGGTGGACACCACAGTTTTGGTTGGTGCTCTTTTGATCTTGGGCGATCATGTAATATGTATTCCAATTTATCTCGTACCCTTTGTAAGTCAATACAATCAGAGATGGTCCCCTGCCCAACGAGTACAGCTCATCTGCAACAGTGTTGTCACCCATGAGATGTGTTTGCAACCAACTGCCGAAAGTCCTAATGTGTTCACATGTAATCTAGCTGTCACACTACTCTGGGTGTTTGGAGCGCAGAATATTCTTGTGTTCATTGACATACGGGGTCACCAAGGTAGAATTATGTAGAACTGTGTAGTGTGCTTCAGACCAAGAATGTCCGTCCCTACATATTGAGTCTGCTCCTAGCATGTCTTTTCCAGTCAGTCTCCCCTCATACTGCGATTGAGGGAGACCAATCTTCTTAAGGTCAGGAATGAAGTCTACACAAAACCCAATGACCTCCTCTGTTTGATGGCCCATGGAGATGCTTCCTTCTTTCCTAGCACGGTTATGAATATATTTCTTTAAGACTCCCATGAAACTCTCAAAGGGGAACATATTGTGCAGAAATACAGGGCCCAGAATGGCAATCTCGTCGACTAGATGAACTAGGACGTGTGGCATTATATTGAATAAGGATGGTGGGAACACCACCTCGAAACTGACCAGACATTGCACCAAATCACTCCTTAACCTTGTTAGGATTTCTCGATCGATTACCTTTTGAGAGATTGCAGTGAGGAATGCACATACCTTCAGAATGGCTAATCGAAGGTTTTCCGGTAGATGCCCCCTCAATGCAACCGGAAGCAGTTGCATCATAATCATGTGGCAGTCATAAGATTTTAGGTTGTGGAACTTTTTCTCTGCCATATTTATTATTCCCTTTATATTCGACGAGAAGCCAGACGGGACCTTCATACTGAGCAAGCATTCAAAGAAGATTTCCTTCTCTTCTTTGTAAGAGCGTAGCTGGCAGGACCTTCATACTGCTTTGGATGCATGCCGTCTTTTTCGTGCACACGTTGCTAGTCCTCCCGTGCCTCCGGTGTATCTTTTGTCTTCCTATACACACCCAAGAAACCTAGCAGGTTCAGGAAAAGATTCTTTGTCACGCGCATCATGTCGATTGCAGAGCGGACCTCTAGGTCTTTCCAATAGGGTAGGTCCCAAAATATAGATATCTTCTTCCACATGGGTGCGCGTCCCTCAGCGTCATTCAGAACAGATAATCCGTCGGGACCCTTTCCAAAGATTACTTGTAAATCATTGACCATAGCAAATATGTGATCACCAGTACGGACGCGGGCTCCTTCTGGTGATCTCCTGGCCTTTGAAATGCTTGCCTTTCTTTCAACA
The DNA here is from genome assembly GCA_021605145.1 of Aegilops bicornis. Taxonomy (NCBI): domain Eukaryota; kingdom Viridiplantae; phylum Streptophyta; class Magnoliopsida; order Poales; family Poaceae; genus Aegilops; species Aegilops bicornis. The sequence goes on from CM038675.1 coordinate 751,285,289, forward strand.
TTGATGGTTGGTCGGAAGAAATCGACGATGTCCCAGGTACACATTCTTCTTGCATTTGTCCAAATATATACTTTTGGTGTCATCTAAACAGTGCGTGCACGCATGGTATCCCTTGTTTGTCTGTCCTGAAAGGTTACTGAGAGCAGGCCAATCATTGATGGTTACAAACAGCAACGCATGTAGGTCAAATTCCTCCTGGTCGCGCTCATCCCACACACATACACCTTTTCCATTCCACAACTGTAAAAGTTCTTCAACTAATGGCCTTAGATACACATCAATGTCGTTGTTGGGTTGCTTAGGGCCTTGGATGAGCACTGGCATCATAATGAACTTCTGCTTCATGCACAGCCAAGGAGGAAGGTTATAGATACATAGAGTCACGGGCCAGGTGCTATGATTGCTACTCTGCTCCCCAAAAGGACTAATGGCATCCGCTCTTAAACAAAACCATATGTTCCTTGTGTCACCTGCAAAGTCCCCCCATGTTCTCTCGATTTTTCTCCACTTCAACCCGTCAGCGGGTGCTCTCAACTTCCCGTCTTTCTTACGGTCCTCTTTGTGCCATCGCACCAACTTGGCATGCTCTTTGTTTTCGAACAGACGTTTCAACCATGGTATTATAGGATCATACCACATCACCTTGGCAGGAACCCTCTTCCTGGGGCGCTCGCCCTCAACATCACCAGGGTCATCTCGTCCGATCTTATACCGCAATGCACCGCATACCAGGCATGCGTTCAAATCGTTGTACGCACCGCAGTAGAGGATGCAGTCATTAGGGCATGCATGTATCTTCTGCACCTCCAATCCTAGACAGCATAGAACCTTCTTTTATCCATACATACTGTCGGGCAATTTGTTATCCTTTGGAAGTTTCTTCTTCAATATTTTCAGTAGCTTCTCAAACCTTGTCAAACACACCATTGTCTGCCTTCGATCGCAGGAATTCCAGTGTGGTACCGAGCTTTGTGTTTCCATCTTTGCAATTTGGATAAAACCCTTTTTTTGTGATCCTCTAACATGCGATCGAACTTCAACTTCTCCCTTTCACTTTGGCATTGTCTCTTTGCATCAACAATGACCCGACGAAGATCATCATTGCGCACATCGTCTGGTTCCTCTTGATCTTTAGCTTCCCCCGTTGCAGCATTACCATATTCAGGGGGCGAATAGTTGTCATCATCCTCTTCTACTTCCTTGTCTTCCATCATAACCCCTCTTTCTCCGTGCTTGGTCCAAACATTATAGTGTGGCATGAAACCCTTCTCAAGTAGGTGGATGTGAAGGGTTTTTGAGTCAGAGTAATGAAGGAAATATGCCCTAGAGGCAATAATAAAGTTATTATTTATTTCCTTAATTCATGATAAGTGTTTATTATTCATGCTAGAATTGTATTAACCGAAAACATAATACATGTATGAATACATACAAACAGAGTGTCCCTAGTATGCCTCTACTTGACTAGCTCGTTTGTCAAAGATGGTTATGTTTCCTAGAAATAGACATGTGTTGCCATTTGATGAACGAGATCACATCATTAGGAGAATGATGTGATGGACATGACCCATTTCTTAGCTTAGCATTATGATCGTTACAGTTTTATTGCTATTGCTATCTTCATTACTTATACATGTTTCTCGGACTATGAGATTGTGCAACTCCCGGATATCCGGAGGAACACTTTGTGTGCAATCAAACATCACAAAGGAAAGAAGGGGAACTTCAAGAAGAACGGCAAGCAAGTTGCTGCTCAAGTGAAGAAGCCCAACACTACAAAAAAAATACACTTCCGTGATGATACGTGTTTGTCAAAGTAGGTCGCGTTTTTTGTCATGCATGTACATCCATGAAGAATTTATGACAGAATCAAGATAGTCATACATGTGCTGTCGTAGAAGTGTTCCATGACATTACCAAAATTATCATAACGGAAGTGTCCACTTCCATGACAATAAATCGTGCGTCACAGAAGTGCTTTCGTCAAGGGTGACCGACACGTGGCATCCACCGTAACGGAACGCCGTTAAGCTATCGGGTCGGGTTTTCAATCCGATAACCCGTTAACAGCCCCGACCAATGGGGATTTTCCACGTGTAAAATCATCATTGGCTGGAGAAACACGTGTCGGCTCATCGTTGGGACAGATGTCATCCACTCGTTGTACGGAAGGCGCCTATGATACGTCGACACGTGGCACGGCCCAATAGAGGCCCATTCCTGTGAAAAGGCCGGCCCAGTAAAAATTAGCAAGCCAGCCCATATAAGGCCTACTTGTGTCAGGTCCATTTAAGCCCACGACCCATACGAGATGTGCCAATTTGGCCCGTCAACGGCCCGTTAAAGATTTGACACCATTGCAGCCCATCGTCAGTTCGAGCCCGTTAATTGCCCGTTATATATTTAGGCTCAATATCGGCCCAATGAGATTTCGGCCTGTTAACGGCCCATTTAATGGATGGGCTAATTTTTAGGATGTACATCTTTCGGCCTTTTAGCGACCCATTTAAATGTTGGGCTAATTTCCGGCCCGGTGTGTCTTTCAGCCTGTTAACGGCCCATAAATCTGATGGGCCATTTGTTGTCGGACATGAGTTTCGGCCTTTTAGCGGCCCATTTAAGTGTTGGGCCAATTTCTGGCCCGGTGTCACTTTCATCCTGTTGACGGCCCATAAATCAGTTGGGCCATTTGTAGTCGGACCTGAGTTTTGGCCTTTTAGCGACCCATTTAAGTGTTGGGCCAATTCTCGGCCCTATGTGCCTTTCGGCCTGTTAACGGACCATAAATGAGTTGGGCCATTTGCAGTCGGACCTTAGTTTTGCCCTTTTAACGGCCCATGCCCTTCATGGTCTAATACCAGCTCGGTTTCTCTTCCGGCCTGCTAAAGGCCCACAACACGGTTGGGCCATTTACAATACGACCTGACTTTCGGCCTCTTAGCGGCCCATGGTCTTCAGGGTCCAGTACAAGCCCGCTATCTCTTTCGGCCTGCTAAAGGCCTACAGTATAGTTGGGCCATATGTAGCCCAAACTTAGTAACGGCTTGTTAACGGCCCGTGAAATAAATTGGGGCCACCTGTTGCCCGCTTTGATGTCGGCTCGTTAACGACCGGGAGGTAAGAGGGCCGACCATTAACTTTCGGCCTAGTAACGGCCCATTAACTTAATGGGCCCACTAAAGTTCGTACATGTCTTTAGGCCAAATTAGATAATTTCAGCCCATTACGATGAGCAATTATGCACAGGACCGAAACTGATCAAGAAAACGTACGACATACAGGGAATAACATTGCACATCTAGCATATATTACAGGAAATTACATCCACTGGGCAATCAAAGATTGATGCCAGTGCAAATAAATGAGCAGAACCTAACCATCTACAATGTCACAATCTGCAGCCTCAGCACAGATGACGCCCATAAGCATGTGGGAAAGTTCTTTCTGCTTTGCTACACTGTCTCTGAAAACATTGATCAGTTGTTGTGTCGCACGACTCGGCACCTCTGATTCATCCACCATTTCCATCATTGCTTCAGCCATTAGTTGGTTCACAAACATACATTTATTCCGTTGCATTCGAGGCAGAGGATACTGAACAGATTCAGATGGCGATTTTGGCAGGCTTGTATTATTGATAGTGGAGAGTGTCTCGACCACTGCATCATAACATAAATTAGGACAGGAACCAAACAGATTAATCATGAGTTATTGCCATATTACCTGGCCTAGATTTACTGGAAAGAAACAATGGGGTTGCCTTGCTGTTTTCAGAGTTTGTCTTCTTATCTTCATCAGCCTGCACAAAATTAACACACTAGCATTGCTATCATTGGCCAAGTCAGATAATAGGAAATAAACATTGACACAACGAACGTTTGGGCAACTAGCCTACACCAAATTAACACAATATGCCACAGCTATCATTAGCCAGGTAAGGTAGTACGAAAGCAACATTGACACAACGAATGAATGGGCAACCAGAGAAGCACTACAGTTCAGTAATGTGCGTGATATGAGATAGTACATTCATGCAGCTCAGTATGCCAAAACTACCAGGTAGTTTTCCTTACAAAAATCAACATTGGCGCCTTTAACATTTTGCTACAACTAATTTTAGATCAGATAAAGGTTAGATTCACGCCGATTAACAAAATACATGTTGATGTAAAAATATAGTAATATACAACAGGTACTTACATCAGCATTGGAGCACAGAGAATTCCCGCAAGATATTTTCCTCGAATACGATCCCAATGGAGGAAGTCTTCTATCGTTTAACCTTATTTTCTAAAAGAGAGATGAGTAAGAAACATGTAGAAAATATGATCAGAATGCTATAAAATTTCATGATGCAAGGATACGCTGCACGCTTCTTAGAATGGAGTTGACATTCTTTTTCTTTGGAATTTGGGCGGACTAGTTCTTTGTACTGGAATCTGCTTATTATCGGTGGGATTTGGGTTTCTCTGTCTTTGGAAGCAGTATCTATGAAAAATGGAGTTGGTTTATTATCTCCTGGCGTTTGGATCTTTTGCAAAGACCTGGTTTGTAACCCTTTAGATTCTAACATAGCCGTCTTCCCCTTGCATGCCTTATATAGAGGAATGGTGATTCAATTATAAAACATGCTACAACAGAGATGGAATAGGTACTGAAGAGTAGAAAGACATGACATATTGACATGTATTCCCTCCATCCGGAAATAAATGGACAGGTCTAGGCGTATTTCAGTTCTAGATACATCTAGGTTTATCCATTTGTGCGCCATTTAATCCGGACGGAGGGAGTATGATGGAAGAGCTAGGGATACGACAGGACAACACAGTAAAAAAAACACTGAGAAACCCACGTCAGAATCAAAGTATTCAAACCCACTGATATGAGATAGTACACTCATGCAGCTCAGGATGCAAAACTACCAGGCAGTTTTCCTTACAAAAATCAACATTATGGCCTTTAAGCATACATTTTGCTACAACTAAATTTAGATCAGATAAAGGTTGGATTCATGCCGATTAACAAAATACACGCTGATATAAAAATATAGTGATATACAACAGGTACTTACATCTACATTGGAGCAGAGAGAATTCCTGCAAGAATCTTTCCTCATAAACGATACCATTGCAGAAATTCTTCTATCTGTTAAGCTTATTTTCAAAAATAGAGATGGGTAAGAAACATGTAGAAAATATGATCAGCATGCTATAAAATTTCATGATGCAAGGATACGCACACGCTTCTTAGAATTCAGTTGACATATTTTTGCTGGACTGGAGCGGACTAGTTCTTTGGCCACTGGAATATGCTTATTATCAGTAGGAGTTGCGTTTCTCAGTGCTGGAGCAGTATCTATAAAAACTGGAGTTGGTTTATTATCTCCTGTCGTTTGGATCTTTTGCAAAGGCCTTGTTTGTAACCCTTCAGATTCTAACATAGTCGTCTTCCCCTTGCATGCCTTGTATAGAAGAATGGTTCTTTAATTATAAAACATGCGACAGCAGAGAGATGGAATAGGTACTGAAGAATACAAAGGCATGACATATTGACATGTATTCCCTCCATCCGGAAAAAATGGATGGGTCTAGGCGTATTTCAGTTCTAGATACATCCTTTTATATCCATTTCGGCAACATGTAATACGGACGGAGGGAGTATGGTGTAACAGCTAGGGATACGATAGGACAACACAGCAAAAAAAACACTAGTTGAATGTAAAACTATATGCTAGCGGAATACGTACAGAAATAACGAAGGCAACATACACGTGTATGATTGGGAAAATAAGATGGCATTGCAACACAGCACTAGAACAGCATTTCAATGTAAAAAACATGGTATGGCAGACAGATGAAGTACATGCTGATGAATAACAATGCATAAGATATTCAGAAGCATGATGTCCAAATTAAGCAGATGGCATTGCGATAGAGTAGAATGACAGTACTTGAATATGAAAACATGTTATCATGAATGGAATAGGTACTAAAAAACTGGAAGGCATGACATATTTACATGCATGATCTGCATGCTAAGCACATGGCATTGCAACAGAGTAGATACACTCCAGGACATTATATGCATGTTGTACCCATATCACAGGCCAAGTTAGAGCAAGGACCTTGTGGGGTCAAGAGGATTCATCATCTTTCTACAAGTCTTCTGAAGAACTGCCTTTACATGTTCCATCATATTGGGTATCACTGACATCAAGTTTATTGGCCTTTACATTGCTCCGTGAGGTTCTTGTTGATATATCAATGTGTGCAATTATATCTGACATGCATGGAAGACAACTAGTAGTTAGATTTATGTAAATGAGTGATGTAGGAGACGACATAAATAGTAGGACTGGGGTTAACTAGCAGCAACAGGTCTCATAAACTAAAGGGAGAACACAGATGAAAGCTACTGAGAATATGTATCGTTTGTACTCGAGATTAACTAGATGGCACACAAAAGTATTAAAGAACAACATAGGTAATACTAGAAGTGGTATAATACTATAATCACCAGCCTGTGGGATAGCATTGGCTGATGGATGATAACTATGGAACAACGTTACCTAAAGAACAAGTATCTTAGCTGAACTATGGAGCAGTGTGAACTCTGAACAAGACCCGTAAGAGATCAGCATGAATATACGATGAAATGTGATGATCTATTTTCCGTGCTTAGATGAATAACAAAGCCATAAATGTTGCACACAAGTAAGATGAGGTATAACCTATCGGCTGCCATCCATAGGAGTAAGCATCATGTGCTGACTTGTCGATGGCCTGCAGTTGTTGTGGCTGTCCATGTCAGACGCAGCGCATTGAAGCGAGGAACTGTTGAGTGGGGACTGTAGCTCCCTTACGGTGTATGCTTCCCTTGTTGGAGCAGCTGCGGTGAGTCGGAAGGCGGTGTGTGCGAAAGATCACGAGATAGCATATAATGTTAAGAACGACATATCTCTTTGATCTGAAGAAATACACTAAGAGATCAACAGCAAGATGCGAGTGGTCACACGTCTGTTGTTGAAGACTAAATTGGGGTCACACGATTTTATTTTATTTTAGTCTTTATCCGATCTCGCGGATGGCTTGATGGCCATCTTGTGCCTCCTGGTTGACACTGTTCGGAATCTTTCCCGAAGAGCCAGTGACCAACGGCAGAGCAGCTTGCCTCCGCCGTCCGTGGCCCCGGCCAAAACCCCGCTCCCCGCCCCACCGCACTGCCGTGGTTGCGCCGCCCCTGGGCCAATCCACAAAGACTCCCCGTCATCCAGATCCGGCGGCGGCAGTACCTTCAACCCACGCAACTCTAAAAGATAGCCATCTAAGCGCTGCTTCCGCGGCAAACTTGCGGCCCCGCTCCCTTACGTTAGACACCAACCAACCGGCAGCCTAGGAGTTTCGCCGCCTCGAGGGGTGCTGCTTCGCATTGGGAATCGGTTGGCCCAGAATAAAAATTCAGACAACTGATGCCTAAATAAAGTGATTTGAGATGAGGGTGTGACCTATCTGGCGGCATGGTGAAGTAGGCAGGTCCAGCTGCCGAGTCGGTGAGGCCGGCGCGGTTGCGGTGGCGACCGACGGCAGGGAAAGAGCGATGTCGCGACGGTCGACGGCTACGCGGAAGCAGCGCCAGGACTCTGGACAGATCCGAAGTTGGAGCCGCTCCGGCGCCGTGAACAACGGCGGGGGTGAGTCGGCTCCGGTACGGTTCACGCGGCCGTCGTCGAGGCAGCACCAGCAGCACATAGTAAGAGGCACACAGCCCAGTGCACGATGGAAATTGGACAGCGTCTCCGGCATTAGGGAGGAGGGCGGCTGTGAAATTGGTGCGGTGGGGTCGCCATGGAGGTGGGGCTGAGGGTTTCGCGGCTCGGGAGAAGGGAGCTTCCCGGGGAGAAGGTGATTTGGCGCCCACGAGGTATGAATGGGGGCGGGCGGGAGGGAATTGGGAGGGGAGTGGAACCATGTCTTATGGACGCATTTGTCTGAAATGTGAGGGGGAGTTACATTTCTACCCTTGCCTATAGGCTTCTCGGCTTGGGTACGTGTCTTGAGGGTCGGGGATAGTAGAGTAACTTTGCTTCTCCCCAAATAGTGGGCGGGAGGCGATTTGAGGCGAGGAGGGCGTGTTTTGAACTATAGTGGGCGAGCGATTTGAGGCGAGGAGATCGTTTTTGAAATAGTGGTAGCGAGCTATTTGAATTGAGGAGAGCGTGTTTTGCTGACCATGGTTTATGAATTATTCGGCACATGTCATTTCGGCCGATGAGAAGGCGCGCTTGGATGAAGTTACGAACCTACCCTCGATGTACAACGGGCCAATTGATGCGTGTCCCACATAGGACGGTAATTTTGCGTCTCCCATTTATTTGCTCGCGCGAATTCCACCGAGCAGAGAGGATGTTTAGCGGTCCGTTCAAATTTTGGGAGAACGAGCATCCACGTCTACCTTACCAAGTCGATTCGAATCAAATTTTGAAATATTAGCTTGCCACTTATTTTTTAGATGGAGAGATGATGCTCGGGAGTAATGTGTTTTTACATGCTCGTTGCTAGCGATTTACTATATGACAAATAGTTGACCCACTAAAAAACGCGAATCAAACCCCAAATGAAATATCTCGATTCAATGAACTAGCTCGTTCGATGGGTCAAAATAGTGAACTAAATCCAAAATTGAACACCTCAATCGAGTAGCATGTTGTACAGTATTATAGTACTCCATGAACATGTTGAGAGTCAAATTAATGAACTTGTTTGATATACACATATATCCATTCATGTGTGAATTGCAGACAACATGTTCTCCAGTTTAAATATTTGAATGCAAGTTTATATCGAAACTTGGTTTATATCAGTCTTTGATGCATAAAACGCGACCTCCCCCTCTCCCGGACTCCTGTTCTCTCTCTCTCTCTCTCTCTCTCTCTCTCTCTCTCTCTCTCACTCTCTCGCCGACAATCTTCAATTCTGTCGCACGCATCCGACACAAAAACCTTGTTGGTCCCTCTCCCTTTCTCTCCATCTCTCTCTCTCTCTCTCTCTCTCTCTCTCTCTCTCTGTGTGTGTGTGTGTGTGGGGGTCTTTCTAGTTCGCATTCATATATAAACCATCTATAGGTCTCTCTCGCACACTATGTATGATACTCTAGCTAGTCAAAGCTAGATATCTTGGGTGCACTCATCGTACGCACACAAATTCTTTGGCTCTTTGCCCGTAATTCTCTCACGCACCACTATGTCGTCTCGGAGCTCCCCCCCCCCTCTCAAACTCTCCATCCACCTGGGTCACACATACACATGCATACCTCACTCGCACTCGATAGGCCCATCTAAAACTCTATCTCTCTCCCTTGTTCTCTCTCCATCTCACACGCACACACACACAATCTCATGCCCAGCTAGCCAAGTATGATGGTCTCTCACTCAATTGTAGGCACACGCAGTCCCCCTATATGTATATGACTAGCTAATCTTAGTCTCCATCACAAACATGTGCATGGTCTATCTCGATTTCTCTCGGGGCATCTTTCTATCGCGCACGCACTCCCTCGATCTCCCACCCATATAGTCCCCTCACGATCTCGAGGGGATCTCTCTATCACAAACACATCCTCTCTCCCTCCCCATGCGTCCATGCCATCCATATGTCCCTCTCGACCTTTTTTCCTTGTTGGCCAGACCTCTATTGGACATGTGCTACAGGGGTGTCTCTCTCCGTTGCAAACAATCACACACTAGCTATCTCCGTGTATGTCCTCGCCTCGCTTTTCCATCTCGGAGATGCATGTGTGATATGTTCGCATAAGAAACGAAAAAACACACTCTCTCTCTAATTTATCGTTTGTTGTCACTTTCTCTTTTACACACATACTCTTTATGCACACTTACTCATTCTCCTTCACACGCACTTGATTTGTCTCGACTGAGGCACTCTCCTCCGTCCATAGCATATAGATTTATTGAAAAGTCAAACATCACAAAGTTTGACCATGTACGTGGAGAAAAACAATTACATCTAGTACGGCAAACATATACCATTAGATTCACCAGGAGATGTAGATTTTTATGATGTATCTTTGGTATTGTAGATATAAATAACATTTGCGTAAACCTGATCAAAGTTTCCAAAGTTTGACTTCTAAAAAATTTACATGCACTGCATTATCGAGCGGATGGAATATCTCTTTCCCCCTCTCAGCTATCTGACACACCACTCAGCCTTATCAGGGCTCCTCAATATCTCTCAAACCTTATTGGTCAGTTTGGTTCGTGACCTGACCCTCATGCCTTGATGGCCGATACTGCCTGGTGTGGACGTGAGATGTAAAATATTTCTGCCGGGCCAGGCTTCTGTGGTGCTGAAGCGTTTGGTTCATGCCTGGGCCAGGCAAAGCATCAACGTCCCATCAATCAATCCATGCATCAATTATTTAATGCTAATATCCATCCATGTTGCCGTTAGCCTCGTGGTCGCACGACCAGGCACGGCTAGGCGTTCAAAATTGGTCGCTTGTGCCAGGCTACTTGCAGTTTCTGGAGTTCAGCCAGGCTAATTAAAGTGCAAGGGAACCCAGCCCAGGCGGGCTTTCTTTTTCACAGGGTAGCAACCAAACAAGCGTGCATGAAATCCAACCACAACCCCAGGCCACGCAAAAGATGCTCACGACGCAAGCCAAACTGGCCTTATATCTCCCTGGTTCACACATACACATGTCTCGCTCGCGCTATACATATAGACCCATCCAACACTCTCCGCCCTTGTTCTCTCTCCATGTGACACGCACCCCCTAAGTACCATAATCCCTCACTCCATCATAGGCTCTGTTTGGATCCATGGGTTAGAGTTAGTTTGGGTTAGTTTGGAGTCAACTAACCCAAAAAGATCCAAACAGGAGGGTTAGTTTAGGTTAGATGCATCTAACCCATCCAAGAGGTGCTTATTTGGGTTAGTTCTTCTCGGGACCACTAATAAACACTTTTTTCTCTCGCTCTCCCCACAGCAGATCCCTTCCCACTTCCTCGAAGCTTCTCGTCATGTCCCTCCCTCCCTCTCGCACCGCCCGTGAAGGTGCCTCGCCGTATCCGTGCTCCATCTAACCCTGCCATCCAAACACCTCTTTACTTAGAGTTAGTTCAGGGTTAGTTCAGGGTATGAATCTAACTCTAACCTCTAACTGAGTTAGAATATCCAAACAGGGCCATAGGGGCAAGCACTCCCCCCCTCCTAAGTATGATTATCTCTTACTAGCCATCATGCACACACCTTGTCACTCGATCTCCGACCCATATAGTCCCATCACGATTTCCAGGGGATCTCTCTATGACAAACATACACTCTCTCCTCCCCATGTCTGCATTTTCTCCGTACGTCTCTCTCGACCTCTCTCCCTTGTTTGTCAGACCCCTCTTGGCCACGTGCTAGGGGTCTTCCTCTCTCGGTTCCAAACAACCACACACTATCTCCTCACCTTGCCTCTGTTGTTGAAGATGCATGTGTGATATGTTTGCATAAGACACGCACGCTTTTTCTCTACTTTTATCGTGTGTTTCCCATGTCTCTTTCACACACGCACACACACTTTTTTTCACTCTCTCTCTCTCTCTCTCTCTCTCTCTCTCTCTCTTTAGGGACTCTATCACGTCCATAAGCATATGGATGTTTTGAAAAGTCAAACCTCAGAAAAGTTTGACCAGGTATATGTGGAGAAAAGCATTTACATCTGGAACGATCATTAGATTCATCACAACATGTACTTACTTCATACTATAATTTATCTTTGGTATTTTAGATATAAGTAATTTGTTTATAAACTTGGTCAAAGTTTCAAAGGTTTGACTTAAAAAAATGTTGTAACTACATTATCGAACGGAGGGAGTAGCTCTTTCTCTCTCTCTCTCTCTGCTATCTCTCACGGGCCTCCCCTCTCACTCGAACTCTCTATACCGACGGATTATACTCTCACTGTGTTAGCGATAGCTCCGTATATTGTTTAGTTGACCGGTCAACCAATCCACATGCTGCGTTGTCAGCTCATGTTCTGTATCTTGGTGTGCTGGCCCATGTGGCAGTGGGTGAAAATAAGTAAACTAGAGGCCCATCTGACACGCGGTGAAGTAAACAAAGTTGAAACCACTCGGGGTAGCACCCCGCACGCTAGTAAATTGAGGGCGCATTGAGGACAAACTTCTTGCGCGCGAAGGACGCACTCGTGCACAATTCACCACTGCGCGGCGGCATGCACAGAAGGACACAATCGCGCACACACAGCACACAACACACACTAGCACACATGTACAATAGCGTCGCCGCCGGTTGAGATGGACGGCGAGGCAGCCAACAAACGAAGGCGGCTCGAGCCAAAATCGCATCCGGCGAGCCTGGAATTCATCAGCAGCCTTCCCAACGACATGCTTCTCGTCATCATCGGCCTCCTCCCCACCAAATATGCCGTGCGGACCGCCCTGCTCTCCCGGCAGTGACGCCCCCTCTAGCGCTGTGTCCCCCTCAACCTCACCGTCGACAGCTGCCTCTAGACGGGGATTGCAAACGCATGGCCGCAGTCTCCAAGATCCTTTCATCGCACCCTGGGCTAGCTAGACGCCTTGACATCTGCATGTTCAGTACCAACTGCAAGGTCCAACACAAGTTCGACGAGTGGTTCTTATCCCCCGCCCTAGATCAGCTCGAGGAGCTCAGCTTTGAAGCTGGACGATGTCGCTCTCTGCCGCCATCCGTGCTCCGCCTCACGCCAATGCTGCGCCGTGGCAGCTTCAGCTCCTGCTATCTTCCCCAGATTAATCCCGCGCCCGCCCTTCTTCTCCCTCAACTCAAGCAGCTCGACCTCTTCGACGTTGTCATCTCGAAGAAGGCTATGGACCACCTGCTCCGCAGTTGTACTGCGCTTGAGTACCTTCGTCTTGAGCAGATCCACGGGTTCATTAGCCTCCACATCGCCTCGACGAATCTTCGATGGATTTATGTGTCTTGCTGGCCTCGCAACAAGATATCAATTGGGAAGAGATCATTCCAGCTGTTCCACGTTATGGTCATTGAGAATGCGCCTTTCCTTGAGAGATTGCTTGTATCGGATCTAGAAGGTCCAACAAAAATCAGGGTCATTGACGCGCCAAATTTGGCAGCGTTGGTGTACTCGTTTGCCAAATTCTCCGAACTCTTTATTGGATCCGTAATCGTTCAGGTACATCACTCATCTTCTTCTCCGTCTTCTTGAAATTCACATTTTTAAATTTCTTCTTGATGTATTTACGACCGTCTTCCAGAAATGATTCCCACAAGCTTGACCCAGTCCATGCGCACAGTGAAGATCTTAGCACTAAAATCTATCGGCCCCAATCTAGATCAAGTTGTTGGATTCCTTACATGCTTTCCGTGCACAGAGAAGCTACTCATCGAGGTGAAAATTCTTTCCTATAAGTAAACGGTAATCACAACGTAGCTCAATTTTTTCGTAATTTTCCCAAATTACGATGACAAGTGTAGTGTTCAAAACTGCATCTACGCACTGCACCGAAAGAAATGTTTTTAGTATTTTTTGTCACGTGATCACCTGCATCGTTTTTATGCTGTACTACTATAGTAGCCTATGCTAGTCATAGTGGAAAGTAACTTAGACTACTCCAGTAACTCTATGGTTACCCTAAGAGCAAGTACTACCTCCGTCCTGGTTTACTCTTCAGATTTTGTAATATCAAAATTGGACCATAGATTTAACTGACAAAATGTTAATGCATGTCAGTAAGAACTATATCGTTGGATTCATATTTGAACATAATTTCAAATGGTGTAATTTTTAGTGACATGCATTGGCATTTTCTTAGGTAAATCTATGGTCAAAATTTTATACTAAATACGAGGTAGTATTCCCTCTGTCCCAAAATTCTTGGCTTACATTTGTTTAGATACGGATGTATCTAACACTAAAATGTAACTAGATACATCCGTATTTAGACAAATTTAAGACAAGAATTTTGGGACGGGGGGGGGGGGGTACAAAAGTGGGCTATGTAGGCCAAAACATGTGCCAAATTCACTTGTGATGCATTTGGCATCGATGCCCCTCCATTTCTCACCTGGTGCCCCAATCTGGATCACCTACTTTGCTCGGTGCCAAATTAACTCACGCATAATAAAAAACACTGCTTGGAGAGAGAGAGAGAGAGGACTGAGGCAATAAAAACACTTGTTTGGGAGAGTGAGAGGCTGGTGTAGTTGGTTTGATTGATTTGTTTATACATGTGGGTCTGTGCACAGCGGTGCCAATTCTCTCACATCGCGAGGCCAGTGCCAAAATCTTTCGATTTGACATCGATGTGTATTATGTGGCATACTTTTGCGAAATATGGCATCGGCCACATAGTGGAAGGCAACAAATGCCCAAGCTCTTCACGTGCTCCTAGTTAAATGAGAGGAAACATAAGGAGAGAGAGAGAGAGTGAAAAAATATCACTAGCCAGCCAACCCTATCTATGAGCGGATGACATTGGTACCTCTTGATGACACAGCAATCTTATGCAGCCAGCTGCTCTAATATGTTCTCTTCTTTTGCAGATAAAATAAGACCCGAAAGTGAAAAATGTGCTGCACTATAAAAATCTCATCGAATGCCTTGATCTCCATCTTACAGAAATTGATTTGATCGACTACCGAGGCAGCACATCTGAGATTAAATTGGCCAGGTTCTTTGTTCTGGAGGCAAGTGTGCTCAAGGTAATGAGGTTTGGCGTTCTCTGGCGCAACAATGAATGGCGTGCTGATCACCGCAAGCGTCTAAGCCTAAATGACAAAGTCTCCGCAGAAGCTGGATTTGTTTTTGGAACATCAAGTGGCCAGAGACTCAAAAACTTATTTGCCCATTACTAACTTGTCAGGGCGGTGGATTTTAGTTTGTATGATAATGCTGCATCCACCTAAAGTAATGAAAGTTCTTACGTAAACTTCCTAGTAATTCCCTCTTCCTAGGTGCAACATTACTCCTAACATTTGTAATATCAGTTTGAAACTTGTAATATTGCCGTGTCCTATTCCTGCGTTTTCAAAATCCTGCGAATCAAACAGGTCCTGAGTTGGTGATGATGTTGTGCCTCCCATCTTTCACCAATAGCCGTCGGATCTAGATCTGACGCATACAAACCAAGCTTCTCCATTTTTTGCAAAAAGATGCCCATACTTGTTCCCTATTTACAAACAACTCCTTGTCTCTCACAATCAGCCTTATCTCCTCCCCACCACATCTAGAAGGTGGTGGAAAAATCTGGCGCGATGGCCGCTGCCGGAGCCGTCCACCCCCAATCTTGGTGTTCCGTGCAATGCACGGGCATCTACACACGGGAAATTATGTCAAACAGGGCTAGTTGTAAGCAGGCTAGCTCTACAGCCATGACGATAGTGACTACAGACGGTGAGGCTGACTATGGTATGCCGAACACGACGCCTATACTCAGGTGTCATCTCCGGCGCAGGGTCTTGTCACTTCACTGTGAGGAGCAGCACATAATCATTTGACCAATGGGTAGTACAGTGCAAGTACTAGTAGCACCACCATCTGGATTTAGGACTACTACCACGTCCATCTGGATTTTAGTATTTGACTAGCAATTAGTAGTAATGCATGTCACAAAAAATGTACTACTCCCTCTGTAAATAAATACATGGTGTTTTATTCCTATCGTGAGAGAACTTAATGCTTTTTGCTAACTACTAATAGGATTACATGCAATGAACTAAACACTGCATGTCATGTTTGGTAGTCTCAAGTCATTGAAAGCATGCACGGCCCACATCTCTCATTGGTTGATATGTCACGAAATAAGAAACAAGGAGGGAGTTAATGCACCGTGCCTAAGGTTAGCCATAGTGCGGTTAACATAAGTAGTATCATGCACTTGGGACTCACAAACATGCTTATGTGGCAGGCAACTAAAGAAGAGAGAGATGGTTATAGTAACATAGGTAGATACCGTAACATAATAAATGTGATGCTACTATGTGTCATGCATGGTAATAAATGAGACCACTTATGATACTCCCTCCTTTCCAGTTTATAGGGCTCAATTCAAAAATCTCATAAACCAAGGTAGACGGTGAGTGGTGGAATACTTTTTGTAATTTGCAAAAGCACCCAATTAATGCTCTTGTTTTCCTCAAAAATTTATGTTTGCTAATGTATTAATTGCGATGCATGCATGCATAAAGTACATGCATTGGTCAATTTTCTCTTAATACTTGCATGTAATTATTTAATGCACCTTGGAATCTGAAATTGTGATGGGGAACAACCAATTTGAGCCTTATAAAATGGAAAAACCAAGATTTTGAGATAAGCCCTATAAACCAGAAAGGAGGGAGTACTAATCTATGACACTATGCACTATAAAGATAGTAACATAGACTAGTAACATACGCATGATACTAGTCTAAGTTACTCTCAACTATGACCAGGCTAAGTGTTTTGGGATTATTTGGTTTTCGTAATGTGACTTGCACAACATTTTTGTTTACATGCATTAACATTTTATTAGTTAAATCAAAGGTCAAAACTTGGCGCAAAATGCAAAGGGGACCAATAAACCAGTAAACATCAAACTTCTCTCGTTTGGCCCCAACTAGAGGTCCGGTGAGATGACTATGTTGCACCGGCACGGAGGGGGACGCAGATTCATTGACTTACGACAACTGCCTTTGGGTGAATGACACATGGGCCCAGGGGGTGTCTGGCCCACCTATCATATAGCCAAAGGCAGGTGCAGTAGAGGGCCGAGGAGTAGTACGAAATCCTATGCACCTACGCACGCTAACCAAGGGAAAGAGTGATCACTCGAATCGCAAGATCAGTTGACCCATGGAGGCGATGAGCGCGAGCATCAGCCGGCTGTGCCAGATGGTCCACGATGCCGGCCTGCGGCCTGGCAATGAGAAACGTCTCCAGGTAGTATTGCTTGAGGCCGCCAGGCCGAGGGGCCGCTTGGATGATAGCTTCGTCTCCTTGTTCGACGAGGTCCTCGTCGGTTTCCTCGACAAGTTCACCATCGTCAAGAAGCTCGCGGACGACTTTGACGTAAGCCTCCAGCCGACGCGCCCAGGCTCTGCGATGCCCGCCACCCTCAACGGCCACTATGGTGACAACCTCTTCGACGCATTGGTGGCCCTGCGACTGGCCGTCGCGCGAAGAATGTCCACCTTGAGGTCGCTAGCAGCAGCGCGCTCGGGCGCAGCAAGAAGACACCATCGACATAATCACCCACGTCTATGCGCAAATCGTCCACAAGGATTACTACATGCAAGAGGAGGACGATAGGACGCTGGCCTTCTTGGACCGCAGGGCAACCTTAGACGGCACTGTTCAGAAGCACGTTGAGCTCGCCACCAACGCCGCTGCTCCTCACACGTCTGTTGGTGACCCGGCGCACTAGGGCGTGAGGATGTCGTTGATGGATCAGTATGTATTTTTATCTTTCCGTCAAATCCATGTAGTAGTATATGATACTGCAGTAATTATCTTACCTTTCGCATCAACTTCATAATTTTCGTATGTACTCCATGCATGAACGACGCCAGAACCAAACTTCTCATTACTCTAGGCAAAATCGTTATTTTCTATATATCGATCGCGCCATGGAGCAGAACCAAATTTTACAAGTTACGAGTTCAAAAGGAAAAGCCTGCCGCGTTCGCGTCGCACCCCCACATGGTTGGTCCGGCACGCCGCTCAAGAGGGAATGCGTGCGGTGTTGCATTTTCACTTACAAGTGGGACCGCAGTTGAGCAAACCGACTATCGGCAAACCCCCACCACGCCCACCGCGCGATGGCCGAGAAAACAGGAGGGAGAAGAGATGGTTGTAGCACGGACTCCAAGAAAGTTTGTGTCGAATGGGACTCGTGTTGGTGGTGTGTGCCGTACTGCTAGACGTGAATGCTAGTTATGGCCCATGCCAGCCCACTATATCGAGCCTATATCGAGGTACGTAGAACAAATTTCCTGCAGTCCGTGCTCAGCCCTCCTCTATCTCTCTTCTCAGCCAGCCAGCGGACGCGCGGAGCCCATCGT
Source organism: Aegilops bicornis (assembly GCA_021605145.1). Classification (NCBI taxonomy): domain Eukaryota; kingdom Viridiplantae; phylum Streptophyta; class Magnoliopsida; order Poales; family Poaceae; genus Aegilops; species Aegilops bicornis. The sequence goes on from CM038675.1 coordinate 751,303,360, forward strand.
CTGTTTGCTCACATGTGGTCCCACATGTCAGTGAAAACGCAAGCGGACCCACTGAACCTGCACATCTTTCACCTCGACTGGTGATGAAAAACAAATCCAAGAAAGATCTTCGGTGGCCGCTTTTGGAGTTACTCAAGAGTAGTAAGATTCTATTTACAGTTTAACCCAAGATGCACATCTCGTGGCTTCAACTACCACTCTATTTTCTTTCATGACACGACCTGAATGCTGGATGTCCCACGTGTCGGCAAAAGGAGGAAGAACCCGACCAAATCTTCGGTTGTGCTCTCAGATTAGACTAGTTGTGCTAACTTAAAATTTTATTGTGTACTCCCTCCGTTCCAAAATACTTGACTTCCATTTGTCCAAAAATGGATGTACCTATATACTAAAACATGTCTAGATACATATATATTTTGACAAATAGAAGGCATGTATTGTGCAACGGAGGGAGTAGAATGGATGCAAGTTTTTGTATTGGGAAGAAGAGTACATCCATATATTGATAGAGAGCAATTTAGTAGATGTTCTATCACTTTTAGCTAGCACAGAGGCTATAGATGAGATTAGTGCACTTGTTGATACTCCTACTTGGTATGCGTGTTGCTTTGTAGGCCTTGAGAGAAAAAGCGGACGGAGGGAGTACTAGAATAGAGGCTAGACATGAGATTAGATGCGAGGAAGCAACGTCTACTTCTTTACACTCGAAGAAGAAAGAAGCACGCAAGATCGAGCCTCCGCGGATCAACAATGAATGCATCGAGAAGGCACTAATCCAACTTACAGGAGTAGTAAAATGTATTCTTGTGGTTCTTGTTTTCTTTGGTATTGCTTTTCTAGTCAAAATTATCGTTGGAGTTCATGCAAAACGGAGGTCCTTTTGGCGTCGTGCGTTGCAGTTGGCCTTACAAGTGGGACCGCAGTTAAGGAAACCGACTATCGATAAACCCCCACCTCGCTTGCGCCGCTGATGGCTGAGTTAGAGAAAGCGATGAGGTTGAAGAGATTGCTCTATACGGACTCCAACAAATATGGTGTCGGATGGAAGTCGTCTTTGGTGGCATGTGTCGTACTCCTAGACGTGAATGCTTGTTCTGACCCATGCCACCCTACTACTCCTACTACTTACTATATAGTACTACTAGTATCGAGGATTCGAGATGCTGGTTATGTAGTACAATATGGCTACAGTCAAAACACCCATACAGCCTTGAAGCATGTGAAGCTAGTACAAATAGTGTACTACTATTGTTGATTGGCCTCATCCGATAACTTGTTGCAATGCACGTACAATTATGTATTCAGAAAATATTTTTTTGCCTCGTCGCACCACTCACTCACAGAAGCGACTCGAAAGCCATTCATAAATTTAGTAAGTTTATCACAGGCATATCATTTTATTACATACAACAGGTCATCAACCCACATCGACAACGAGGATACATTATAAATACAAAAGTTTTCACCACACAACAAATAACAAGCAATGAAATGAACTTCAACTCAACCATTCCTCGGCGTTGGAAACGCTTGCTTTGAACCACAAGTGATTCTCTGGACGGGCCATCCATTGTCGATCCGGAGACCAACGCAGGATCGATCATCCAGCTGAAGCGGCCTACTATATCGATGCAGGGTAGGGAACCACCCAAATGTCCGAGGTATAGACACAGTTGCTTCTCATAAATGGTATTAACGTTGTGTCAACAGCAGTTGGATCGCCTTTCACCATCATTGGATAGTTTTGTCCACGGAAGAGCGAGTTTTCTCCAAGACTATCAATCCTAGTATTGTATTGTTGCCATCGAGGATAACAAGATGGGGTTTATATCATATTGCATGAGTTTATCCCTCTACATCATGTCATCTTGCTTAATGCGTTACTCTGTTCTTATGAACTTAATACTCTAGATGCGAGGCAGGAGTCGATCGATGTGTGGAGTAATAGTAGTAGATGCGGTGAGTCGATCTACTTGTTATGGACGTGATGCCTATATACATGATCATTCCTAGATAATCTCATAACTATGTGCTTTTCTTTCAATTGCTCGACAGTCATTTGTTCACCCACCGTAATACTTATGCTATCTTGAGAGAAGCCACTAGTGAAACCTATGGCCCCCGGGTCTATCTCTTATCATATTTTCTTTCAATCTACTTTTACTTGCATCTTTACTTTTTGCATCTATATAATAAAATACCAAAAATATATTTATCTTATCATACTATCTTTATTAGATCTCACTTTTGCAAGTGGCCGTGAAGGGATTGACACCCCCTTTATTGTGTTGGTTGCGATTTCACAGTTTGTTTGTGTAGGTGCGTGGGACTTTTGAGGAGCCTCCTACTGGATTGATACCTTGGTTCTCAAAACTGAGGGAAATACTTACGCTACACTTGCTGCATCACCCTCTCCTCTTCGAGGAAAACCAACGCAAGCTCAAGACGTAGCACGTACGTAGCATTGTCATTCTGGTCGCGAACATGTACGTACATACTGGTCGATGTAGAGGTGCGCACGTGTCATAGTAGAGCCGTGCACGTAGCATGTACACGTACGTACACTGGCGAGGGTGCAAGAAAGAAAATATGGCCACGTACGTACATATAGGCAGGGTCTCGAATGCCTACTCGCGCATACGTACATGGCTGGGTCGGAACGGAGAAACAGCATGGTCTTCGTGTTCATGGGGAGCCAACCGGCTGGGTCGGAACGGAATGCATGGTCGTGTTCATCGGGAGGGCTTGGACGAAACAGGCGATGGAAACGAGGCCTGACGTACCGCTGTGGAGGAAGCGGACCTCCTATGTTGAGCAGGGGTCCTGTTGATCGGGAGGTGTGGCGTACCGCAAAAGCGGAGGAAGCGGACCTCCCTACGGTCGAAACAGGGTCCTGTTGATCGGGAGGTGTGGCGTACCGCAAAATGGATTTAAACGGACCTCCTACGGTCGAAACGGGGTCCTGTTGATCGGGAGGGGTGTGGCGTACCGCAAAATGGGCGAAACGGACCTCCAACGGTCGAAACGGGGGTCCTGTTCATCGGGAGGGTGTGGCGTGCCGCAAAAGCGGACGAAATGGACCTCCTACGGTGAAACAGGGTCCTGTTGATCGGGAGGGTGTGGAATACCGCTAAGCGGATTTAAACGGACCTCCTACGGTCGAAACGGGGGTCCTGTTGATCGGGAGGGGTGTGGCGTACCGCAAAACGGACAAAACGAACTTGTGTTGGAGCGCTACGGTCGAAACTGGTGTCCTGTTCATCGGGAGGGGTGTGGCGTACCGAAAAAGGGACTCTGCGGGATACTGTTCATCTCCACCGTCGACCTCCTCCAGCCTCCACGGGCTAACGTCGACTCCTCCAGCCTCCACGGGCTCCTGTTTATCTAGCCTCCACTGCGCGCTACTCCACCGGCTACTGTTCAACCACCCCGCCACTGCCTACTGTTCATCCAGCCCTCCACCTCTACTGTTCATCCAGCCCTCCACACCACGAGGTCCTGTTCAACCACCCCTCCACGGCCACCCCTCCGCCGTCTACTGTTCATCCAGCCCTCCACACCACGGGGTCCTGTTCATCCAGAGGCAACGCCACCGCTCACTGTTCATGCACCCCCACAACGCCACTGTTCATCCAATCAATAGGCTTGATTAGCGGCAGATGGCGAAGAATCACTCCATCGGGTTCGATTAACAGCCATCGATCGATCGCCGGGTTCGGTAACACGTAGCCTGCAGTGCAATCGCCGGGTTCGATTGAAACCCAACGCCTCGCTTCGGGTTCGATTAGATCCAACGCCTACGCACGTGTACGAGAAAGCAGCGCATCGCCGGCCCCGACCTCCCACCGTAACCGGCAACTCCCGAAATTTTCCTCCCTCGCTTCTACCACGGTTTTTTCCATCATGGATGGCCCAAAGAATGTCATCCAGGCTGCGTCTCCGGCCCGCCGGGGTGAAAAGCCCATTTTCTGTCAAGATATTTTGTCATAGAAGTAGGAGCCCACCACATCTATGATGATAACGGGTTTTGTCAAAATTATCGTCATAGAAGTGTCATATGTATGACAGAAAAAAAATTCGTTCGGCCCAAAATGTCACGGATGTGTCTTTTTTTGTAGTGCAAGTTTGGACCTAAGCCTGAGACTGAGTGCTTCTACTTCAAAGGGATTGGTCACTTGAAGCGGAACTACCTCAAATAATTGGCGGATAAGGATGGCAAAGAGAACAAAAGTATATTTTATATACATGTTATTGATGTGTACTTTACTAGTGTTTATAGAAACCCCTCAGTATTTGATACTGGTTTAGTTGCTAAAGAGTAGTAACTCGAAACGGGAGTTGCAAAATAAACAGAGACTAGTTAAAGAGCAAGGTGATGATGTGTGTTGGAAAGTAATTCCAAGGTTGATAAGATCACCATCGCACACTCCCTTTACCTTCGGGATTAATGTGGAACCTAAAATAAATGTTATTTGGATCATGTTTATTGCAACACGGTTATTCATTTAAGTCAAAGAATAATTGTTGTTCTTTTTTCATGAATAAAACCTTCTATGGTCATACACTCAACGTAAATGTGTTATTGAATGTCGATCGTAGTGATATACATATTCATAATATTGAAGCCAAAAGATGCAAAGTTAATAGTGATAGTGCAACATATTAGTGGCACTGCTGTTTAGGTCATATTGGTGTAAAGGGCATGAAGAAATTCCATGCTGATGGGTTTTGGAATCACTTGATTATGAATCATATGATAATTGCGAACCATGCCTCATGAGCAAGATGACTAGAACACCGTTCTCCGGAACAATGGACCAAGCTACGGACTTATTGGAAATAATACATACTGATGTATGCGGTCCAATGAGTGTTGAGGCTCGCGACAGGTATCATTATTTTCTGACCTTCACAGATGATTTGAGCAGATATGGGTATATCTACTTAATGAAACACAAGTCTGAAATATTTGAAAAGTTCAAAGAATTTCAGAGTGTAGTGGAGAATTATCGTAGCTGGAAAATAAAGTGTCTACGATCTGATCGCAGAGACGAATATTTGAGTTACGAGTTTGACCTTCATTTAAAACAATGTGGAATAGTTTCACAAACTCATGCCACCTGGAACACCACAATGTAATGGTGTGTTCGAACATCGTGACCGTACTTTATTTGATATGGTACGATCTATGATGTCTCTTAACGATTTACCACTATCGTTTTGGGTTATGCATTAGAGACGGTTGCATTCACATTAAATAGGGCACCATCAAAATCCGTTGAGACGACACCTTATGAACTGTGGTTTGGCAAGAAACCAAAGCTGTCGTTTCTTAAAAGTTTGGGGTTGCCCAGCTTGTGAAAAAGCTTCAACTTGATAAGCTCGAACCCAAATCGGAGAAGTGCGTTTTCATAGGATACCCAAAAGGAAACTGTTGGGTACACCTTCTATCACAGATCCGAAGGCAAGATATTCGTTGCTAGGAACGGATCCTTTCTAGAGAAGGAGTTTCTCTCGAAGGAGTTTCTCTCTTGACGAGGTAACAGTACCTTATCCCGAATTGGAAAGTAGTTTATCACAGAAATCAGTTCCAGTGATGCCTACACCAATCATTGAGGAAGTTAATGATGATGATCATGATACTTCAGATCAAGTTACTACAGAACTTCGTAGATCAACTAGAGCACGATCCGCACCAGAGTGGTAAGGTAATCCTATTCTGGAAGTCATGTTACTAGGACATGGTGAACCTACAAACTATGAGGAAGCGATGATGAGCCCAGATTCCGCGAAATGGCTTGAGGCTATGAAATCTGAGATGGGATCCATGTATGAGAACAAAGTGTGGACTTTGGTGGATTTTCCCGATGATCGGCAAGCCATAGAAAATAAATGGATCTTCAAGAGGAAGACGGACATTCATAGTAGTGTTACTATCTAGAAAAGCTCGAATTTTCCAAAAAGGTTTTTGACAAGTTCAAGGTGTTGACTACGATGAGATTTTCTCACTCGTATTGATGCTTAAGTCTGTCTGAATCTTGTTAGCAATTGCCACATTTTATGAAATCTGGCAAATGGATATCAAAACTACATTCCTTAATGGATGTATTTAAGAAGAGTTGTATGTGATGCAACCAAAAGGTTTTGTCAATCCTAAAGGTGCTAACAAAGTGAGCAAGCTCTAGCAATCCATGTATGGACTGGTGCAAGCATCTCAGAGTTGGAATATACGCTTTGATAAGTTGATCAAAGCATGTCGTTTTATACAGACTTCCGGTGAAGCCTGTATTTACAAGAAAGTGAGTGGGAGCACTACAGCCTTTCTGATAAGTATATCTGAATGACATATTGTTGATCAGAAATGATGTAGAATTTTCTGGAAAGCATTAAGGAGTGTTCGAAAGGAGTTTTTCAAAAGAAAGACCTCGGTGAAGCTACTTACATATTGAGCATCAAGATCTATAGAGATAGATCAAGATGCTTGATAAGATTTTCAATGAGTACATACCTTGACAAGATTTTTAAGTAGTTCAAAATGGAACAGTCAAAGAAGGAGTTCTTGCTTGTATTACAAGGAATAAAGTTGAGTAAGAATCAAAACCCTACCACAACAGAAGATAGAGAGAGAATGAAAGTCATTCCCTATGCCTCAGTCATAGGTTCTTTAAAGTATGCTATGCTGTGTACCAGACCTATTGTGTACCTCACCATCAGTTTGGCAAGAGGGTACAATAATGATCTAGGAGTAGATCACTGGACAGCGGTCAAAATTATCCTTAGTGGAATAAGGGTATATTTCTCGGTTATGGAGGTATAAAGAGTTCGTCGTAAAGAGTTACACCGATGCAAGCTATTACACCAATCCAGATGACTCTGCGTCTCAATCTGGATGCATATTGAAAGTGGGAGAAATTAAGCTAGATTAGCTCCATGCAGAGCATTGTAGACATAGAAATTTGCGAATTACTTACAGATCTGAAGGTGGCAGACCCGTAGACTAAAATTTATCTCACAAGAAAAACATGATCAAACTTTAGTGCTCTTGGGTGTTAATCACATAGCGATGTGAACTAGATTATTGACTCTAGTAAAAACTTTTCAGTGTTGGTCACATGGCGATGTGAACTATGGGTGTTAATCACATGGTGATGTGAACTATTGGTGTTAAATCACAAGGTGATGTGAACTAGATTATTGACTCTAGTGCAAGTGGGAGACTGAAGGAAATATGCCCTAGGGGAAATAATAAAGTTATTATTTATTTACTTAATTCATGATAAATGTTTATTATTCATGCTACAATTGTATTAACCGGAAACATAATACATGTGTGAATACATAGACAAACAGAGTGTCTCTAGTATGCCTCTACTTGACTAGCTCGTTTGTCAAAGATAGTTATGTTTTCTAGCCATAGACATGTATTGTCATTTTATGAACGGGATCACATCATTAGGAGAATGATGTGATGGACAAGACCCATTTGTTATCTTAGCATTATGATCGTTACATTTTTATTACTACTACTTTCTTCATGACTTATACATGTTCCTCGGACTATGAGATTGTGCAACTCCCGGATATCCGGAGGAACACTTTGTGTGCAACCAAATGTCACAATGTAAATGGGTGATTATAAAGATGCTCTACAGGTGTTTCCGAAGGTGTTTGTTGGGTTGGCATGAATCAAGATTAGGATTTGTCACTCCGTGTTTCGGAGAGGTATCTCTGGGCCCTCTCGGTAATACTCATCACTATAAGGCTTGCAAGCAATCTGACAAATGAGTTAGTTGCAGGATGAAGTATTACTGAATGAGTAAAGAGACTTGCCAGTAACGAGATTGAACTAGGTATGATGATACCACGATCGAATCTCGGGCAAGTAACATACCAAAGACAAAAGGAACAACCACTAGTAGAAAAAGGGTCAAATGTGAAGCACATTAGTGCCGGTTTGTAAAAAAAACGGCACTAATGTGATCAATAGTGCCGGTTCTGGCGGCGATCAATAGTACCGGTTCGTGTTGAGCCTTTAGTACCGGTTCGTGCCACGAACCGGTACTAAAGGGGTAGTGGCAGGCTGGCGCCAGGCCGGGTCCCCACGAGCCCCTTTAGTACCGGTTTGTGTTACCAACCGTACTAAAGGTCTAACCTATAGTACCGGTTCGTGCCACGAACCCACACTAAAGGGGACAAGCCTTTAATACTGGTTCGTGCCAATGCATCGGTACTAAAGGGCCAATTTTCAAACTCTAACCACCCCCGTGTATCGCCATTTCAGTTTTGAAAAAATCAAAAGAAAATGATAAAAACTTCAAAAAATAAAATCCTTCGAGAGGTAGTTATATTATTATATCTACTAGTTAGGAAAATTTGAAAACTTAAATTTGGACATGTTTTGCAAAAAGTGTAGGGAAAATGTAAAACGGCTATAACTTTTGCATACGATGTCGGAATAAAACGTATAATATATCAAAAAATTCAGCACTAAAATCCGCATCCGATGGAGACGGCCTATGGCCTGTTCGGAATTTTTTAGAATCCTCAAATTCCAAAAGGAAAAAAAGATATGGTCAAATTTCAGTTTTTTTTAAAAAATTTGGTTAAATTTGGTCAAACTACTTATTCAAGAAGTATTAATGTTACTACATAATTATTCAAGAATATTAGTGTTACTAAATTATTATTTCAATTTTTTGAATTTTGGTCAAACCTGGTCAAACTATGGTCAAACTATGGTCAAACTATGGTCAAACTTATTCAAGAAATATTAGCGTTACTAAATAATTACTGTTTTTTTAGAATAATAGTTTCAAACTCAAACGGTGAAATGTGTGACTTCATGCTCAAGCTAAACTCATGAGGGTTAATAGGATTGACATCTTACTATTGTCGGAAAACAACAAGTGCGACTCGGAAGCGAAGGAGAATAGAACCCAAAAGTTAAGCGTGCTCGGGCTGGAGTAGTGAGAGGGATGGGTGACCGATTCGGGAAGTGAGATGTTTTGGAATTAGTGATCCAAACTTTAGCATTTAATAGAGGTGATTAGAGACTAAATCACCAAATAATTCAGAAAAATTAAAAATCGAAATAATATCAAAAAAAATTTCCAAAATTTTCAAAACAAAATTCAAGAAAAAATACCTTTAGTACCGGTTGGTAAAACCAACCGGTACTAAAGGTCCCCACTCTGAGTGCGAGCTCACGCCACGTGGTGGCACTTTAGCGCCGGTTCGTGCCGAACCGGTACTAAAGGGGGGGGGGGGCCTTTAGTGCCCACACTTTAGTGCCGGTTCCATAACCCATAACCGGCACTAAAGGCCCTTACAAACCGGTTTTAAAGCTCCGTTTTCTACTAGTGAACGTATGTTGTTATGCGGTTTGACCGATAAAGTTCTTCATAGAATATGTAGGAACCAAGAAGCATCCAGGTTCCTCTATTGGTTATTGACAGGAGATGAGTCTCGGTCATGTCTACATAGTTCTCGAACCCGTAGGGTCCGCATGCTTAACATTCGATGACGATTGGTATTATGAGTTTACATGTTTTGATGTACGGAAGGTTGTTCGGAGTCCCGGATGTGATCACAGACATGACGAGGAGTCTCGAAATGGTCGAGACATAAAGATCGATATATTGGAAGCCTATGTTTAGACAGCGAAAAGGTTTCGAGTGAGTTCGGGCATTTACCGGAGTACCGGGGAGTTACCGGAACCCACCCCCCCCCCCTCCCTGGGGGAGTGTATGGGCCTTACTGGGCCTTAGTGGGAGAGAGGAGGAGGCGGCCAAGGTGGAGGGCGCGCTCCCCCAAGCCCAATCCGAATTGGGTGGGGGGCCAGCCCCCCCCCCCCTTTCCTTATCCCTCTCTCCCCCTTCCTTCCTCTCCTACTCCAACTAGGGAAGGGGGAATCCTACTCCCACTGGGGGAATCCTACTGCAATAAAAAAATACCCTGAAAATAAAAGTTCTCCAAACGCGCCGAAATTGAAATATGATTTTTTCTGGAATGGTTGAGAATATCTGGCACTGAGAACACAGCAGGGGGAGCAAGCACCTGGCCACGAGGGTCCAGGGCACGCCCACCCCCCTGGGCGCGCCCCATGCCTCGTGGGTCCATGGTGGCTCCCCTCCACTTATTCCAGCCACCACACACCCCTTCTTCCTCCCAAAAAAATCACCAACCAGCTCAAGCACGAGTTCTAGATCATTTTGCTGCGATTTCCGATCTCCTTTCTCAAAGCACCTCTCACAAAACTACTGTTGGGGATTGTTCCTTGGTATGTAATTCCTCCAATGGTCTAATTAGTTTTTGCTCTAGTGCTTTATTCATTCCAAATTTTTGCTGCCTAGGTGACCCTGTTCTTGAACTTGCATGTCAAATTTAGATGGTCCCAAGTAGTTCCAATGCATGATATAGTCTCTTGGCACTTGTGGGAGTAGTTGCTATCAATTTTGTTGAGTTTGGTTCACTTTTATTTGAAGCTACTAAAATTTTCAGAAATTTTTCAGAAGAAGAAATATGTTTAGGAAAATGTACCAAGGTGGCCCTTAAAGGAAGCAAGGACCCAGGCTCGCAATGCGCGATGCCGATGATGAACCACCAAGGGAAGCTCAAGTGCGGGCTTGTGAATGGTCTTCAGAGGACTTCATGGATCGAGCAGGAATCAAGGAAGAATTTAACGCATATGTGCGTAGCGCTGATCTTGTGAGCTTTGAGGCAGATAAGTGCCGTCAGTACCACTATCTCACTGATTCCTTTGTTATGAGGTTTGAATTTTCATCATCACGCAATTCTCAAACTGTCCTGTTTGATCTTTATGAAAATTCTTATACTATAAACTGAGAGGATTTTAATACTGCTTGCAAGCTTCCACAATGGGGTAGTCCTAGTGAACCTTGCAAATCTGAGTTTAGAGATTTTCTTGCTAGTATAACTGTGGGGGAGTCTAGAGATATAACACAAGCTACCATAGGGAGCATTCATTTCCCTTCTATACATTATTTTGCTCTCTTCATAGGTAGGTGCATAAATGGTAAGGATGAAGCATGTCACATGTGTGTCCCTGATCTCAGTGTTCTCAGGAGTGCTGTATTAGGAGATAAACATTATAATTTGGGAGCCATTGTTGCACATAGGTTGCACAATAATAGATTTAATGGAGATTTCTTTGGTGGAATTTAAGCAACCCGTTTAGCTAATTTTCTTGGTATACCCATACGTGAGTATGATGTTGAGTTGCCTCCTGTTTATTTAGATTATGAGGCTATGGTTCGTCATCAGTTTGTTGAGAGGAACGATCAGTTCCTCCAGTACCGACTAATCTTTGACAAGTCTATAGTTTTGTTAGGGTTTGATCCCTAGTATCCACTATGTTCTGAGATTGATGTTGCTATGACTTTGCTATGCTTAATGCTTGTCACTAGGGCCCGAGTGCCATGATTTCAGATCTGAACCTATTATGTTTTCATGAATATATATGTGTTCTTGATCCTATCTTGCAAGTCTATAGTCACCTACTATGTGTTATGATCCGGCAACCCCGAAGTGACAATAATCGGGACCACTCCCAGTGATGGCCGTAGTTTGAGGAGTTCATGTATTCACTATGTGTTAATGCTTTGGTCCGGTACTCTATTAAAAGGAGGCCTTAATATCCCTTAGTTTCCATTAGGACCCCGCTGCCACGGGAGGGTAGGACAAAAGATGTCATGCAAGTTCTTTTCCATAAGCATGTATGACTATATTCAGAATACATGCCTACATTACATTGATGAACTGGATCTAGTTCTGTGTCACCCTATGTTATGATTGTTACATGATGAACCGCATCCGGCATAATTCTCCATCACCGATCCAATGCATACGAGCTTTTCACATATTGTTCTTCGATTATTTACTTTCCCGTTGCTACTGTTACAATCACTACAAAACCCAAAAATATTACTTTTGCTACTGTTACTATCATACTACTTTGCTACTAAATACTTTGCTGCAGACATTTAGTTATCCAGGTGTGGTTGAATTGACAACTCAACTGCTAATACTTGAGAATATTCTTTGGCTCCCCTTGTGTCGAATCAATAAATTTGGGTTGAATACTCTACCCTCAAAAACTGTTGCGATCCCCTATACTTGTGGGTTATCATGGTGCCGGCGACGAGATCGGTGCGGGTGATCGACGGAGGTGAGGACGGGGCGGGACAGGACGGACCGCCAAACCTAGACAAATATTGAGGAAAATGGAGCTTGGACAATAAGCTTGGAGAGGAGAAAGCTTAAGTGTGGCTCGGGGATTTCATCGAACACCTCATTTGCATAGGAGGTGAGCTAGAGCGACACACACCTCTCCCACGGCCGGCCAAAAAAACAGAGTAGGGAGCGGGCAGGGAATATATATAGGCTTCTTTTTAGTCCCAGTTGGTGGCTAGAACTGGGACTGAAGACCGACCTTTGGTCCTGGTTCCAGCCACCAACCAGGACTAAAGGTGCTGGCCCAGGAGCGAGGCCCATTGGTCCCGGTTTGTGCCTGTAACCAGGACCAAAAGTGTCAGACGAACTGGGACCAATGGCCCTCGAGGCCAGGCCGGCGCCCTGACCTCACGAACCGGGACTGATGCACCCTTTGATGCCAGTTCGTGAGTGAATAGGGGAGGGTGAAATGAGGAAGGGTTGTTGGAAATATGCCCTAGAGGCAATAATAAATTAGTTATTATTATTATATTTCCTTGTTCATGATAATCGTTTATTATCCATGCTATAATTGTATTGATAGGAAACTCAAATACATGTGTGGATACATAGACAACACCATGTCCCTAGCAAGCCTCTATTGGCTAGCTCGTTGATCAATAGATGGTTACGGTTTCCTGACCATGGACATTGGATGTCATTGATAACGGGATCACATCATTAGGAGAATGATGTAATGGACAAGATCCAATCCTAAGCCTAGCACAAAGATCGTAGTTCGTATGCTAAAGCTTTTCTAATGTCAAGTATCATTTCCTTAGACCATGAGATTGTGCAACTCCCGGATACCGTAGGAATGCTTTGGGTGTACCAAACGTCACAACGTAATCGGGTGACTATAAAGGTGCATTACGGTATCTCCGAAAGTGTGCATTGGGTTGGCACGAATCGAGATCGATTTGTCACTCCGTGTAAACGGAGAGGTATCTCTGGGCCCACTCGGTAGGACATCATCATAATGTGCACAATGTGATCAAGGAGTTGATCACGGGATGATGTGTTACGGAACGAGTAAAGAGACTTGCGGAAGCGAGATTGAACAAGGTATCGCGATACCGAAGCGATCGAATCTCGGGCAAGTACAATACCGCTAGACAAAGGGAATTGTATACGGGATCGATTGAGTCCTTGACATCGTGGTTCATCCGATGAGATCATCGTGGAACATGTGGGAGCCAACATGGGTATCCAGATCCCGCTGTTGGTTATTGACCGGAGAACGTCTCGGTCATGTCTCAAGCATGGTTCCCGAACCCGTAGGGTCTACACATAAGGTTCGATGGCGCTTAGGGTTATAAAGGAAGTTTGTATGTGGTTACCGAATGTTGTTCGGAGTCCCGGATGAGATCCCGGACGTCACGAGGAGTTCTGGAATGGTCCGGAGGTAAAGATTTATATATGGGAAGTCCTGTTTTGGTCACCGGAAAAGTTTCGGGCGATATCGGTAATGTACCGGGACCACCGGGATGGTCGAGGGTCCACCAAGTGGGGCCACCAACCCCAGAGAAGGTTGCGTGGGCTAAGTGTGAGGGAACCAGCCCCAAAGGGGCTGGTGCGCCCACAAGGGGCCCAAGCGCAAGGGTGAGTGGGAGGGGCAAACCCTAGGGCAGATGGGCCCTAAGGCCCATCTAGTGGGCGCCTCCCTCTCCCTCCCCTCTTGGCCGCCTCCCCCTTTCCCATCTAGGGCTGCCGCCCCCCCTAGGGGTGGGAACCCTAGAGGGGGCGCACCCTCCTCCCCTTCCCCTATATATATGAGGCCTAAGGAGCTGCCCATAACAGATGAGTTTCTCTCCCTCTTGGCGCAGCCCTGCCTCTCGTCCTCCTCCTCTCCCATGGTGCTTGGCGAAGCCCTGCGGGATTGCCACGCTCCTCCATCACCACCATGCCGTTATGCTGCTGCTGGATGGAGTCTTCCTCAACCTCTCCCTCTCTCCTTGCTGGATCAAGGCATGGGAGACGTCACCGGGCTGTACGTGTGTTGAACGCGGAGGTGACGTCCGTTCGGCACTAGGATCTCCGGTGATTTGGATCACGGCAGTACGACTCCTTCAACCCTGTTCTCTTGAACGCTTCCGCTTAGCGATCTACAAGGGTATGTAGATGCACTCTCCTTCCCTCGTTGCTAGTTTCTCCATAGATAGATCTTGGTGACACGTAGGAAAATTTTGAATTTCTGCTCGTTCCCCAACAAAGGCATCATGAGCTAGGTCTATTGCGTAGATTCTTTGCACGAGTAGAACACAAAGTAGTTGTGGGCGTTGATGTTGTTCAATATGCTTACCGTTACTAGTCCAATCTTGTTTCAACGGTATTGTAGGATGAAGCGGCCCGGACCGACCTTACACGTACTCATACGTGAGACAGGTTCCACCCGACATGCACTTGGTGCATAAGGTGGCTAGCGGGTGCCAGTCCCTCCCACTTTAGTCGGAACGGATTCGTTGAAAAGGGTCCTTATGAAGGGTAAATAGCAATTGGCATATCACGTTGTGGTTTTGCGTAGGTAAGAAACGTCCTTGCTAGAAACCCAAAGCAGCCACGTAAAACATGCAAACAACAATTAGAGGACGTCTAACTTATTTTTGCAGGGTATGCTATGTGATGTGATATGGCCAAGAAGAATGTGATGAATGATATGTGATGTATGAGATTGATCATGTTCTTGTAATAGGACTCACGACTTGCATGTCGATGAGTATGACAACCGGCAGGAGCCATAGGAGTTGTCTTTATTTATTGTATGACCTACGTGTCATTAAACAACGCCATGTAATTACTTTACTTTATTGCTAACCGGTAGCCATAGTAGTAGAAGTAATAGTTAGCGAGACAACTTCATGAAGACACGATGATGGAGATCATGATGATGGAGATCATGGTGTCATGCCGGTGACGATGATGATCATGGAGCCCCGAAGATGGAGATCAATGGAGCTATATGATATTGGCCATATCATGTCACTACTATATAATTGCATGTGATGTTTATTATGGTTATGCATCTTGTTTACTTAGAACGACGGTAGTAAATAAGATGATCCCTTACAACAATTTCAAGAAGTGTTCCCCTAAGCGTACTGCCGTTGCCAAAAGTTCGTCGCTTCTAAGCACCACGTGATGATCGGGTGTGATGGATTCTTACGTTCACATACAGCGGGTGTTGACGAGCCTAGCATGTCTGAGACATGGCCTCGGAACACACGCAATACACTTAGGGTTAACTTGACGAGCCTAGCATATGCAGACATGGCCTCGGAACACAGAGACCGAAAGGTCAAGCATGAGTCGTATAGCAGATACGATCAACATGAAGATGTTCACCGAGTCGACTAGTCCGTCTCACGTGATGATCGGACACGGCCTAGTTGACTCGGATCATGTAATCACTTAGATGACCAGAGGGATGTCTATCTGAGTGGGAGTTAATAAGATGAACTTAATTATCTTTAACATAGTCATAAGACCTTTTGCAAATTATGTCGTAAGCTCGCGCTTTAGTTCCTCTGTTTAGATATGTTCCTAGAGAAAATATAGTTGAAAGTTGAAAGTAGCGATTATGCGGACAGTAGAAAGCTTATGTCCTTAATGCACCGCTCAGTGTGCTGAACCCCAAACATCGTTTGTGGATGTTGCGAACATCGGACATACACGTTTTGATAACTACGTGATAGTTCAGTTAAACGGTTTAGAGTTGAGGCACCAAAGACGTTTTTCGAAACGTCACGGAACATGAGATGTTTTGAGGGATGAAATTGGATTTCAGGCTCGTGCTCACGTCAAGAGGTATGAGACCTCCGGCGATTTTCTTAGCCTACAAACTAAGGGAGAAAAGCTCAATCGTTGAGCTTGTGCTCAGATTGTCCGAGTACAACAATCACTTGAATCGAGTGGGAGTTGATCTTCCGGATGAGATAGTGATGTTTCTCCAAAGTCATTGCCACCAAGCTGCTAGAGCTTCGTGATGAACTATAACATATCAAGGATAGAGATGATCCTTGAGGTATTCGCGTTGTTTGACATCACGAAAGTAGAAGTCAAGAAGGAGCATCAATTGTTGATGGTTGGTGAAACCACTAGTTTCAAGAAGGACAAGGGCAAGAAGGGATACTTCATGAAACGGCAAATCAGCTGCTGCTCTAGTGAAGAAACCCAAGGTTGAACCCAAACCCGAGGCGAGTGCTTACGTAATAAGGGGAACTGCCACTGGAGCAGCATTACCCTAGATTCTTGGTAGATAAGAAGGCTGGCAAGGTCGAAAGAAGTATATTGGATATACATTATATTAATGTGTACTTTACTAGTACTCCTAGTAGCACCAGGGTATTAAGATACCAGTTCGGTTGCTAAGTGTTAGTAACTCGAAATAAAAGGCTACGGAATAAACGGAGACTAGCTAAAGGTGAGCTGACGAAATGTGTTGGAAGTGTTTCCAAGGTTGATGTGATCAAGCATCGCCGCTCCCTCTACCATCGAGATTGGTGTTAAACCTAAATAATTGTTATTTGGTGTTTGCGTTGAGCATATACATGATTGGATTATGTCTATCCTTGTCGGTTATTCATTTAAGGAGAATAATGGTTACTCTGTTTATTTGAATAATACCTTCAATGGTCTTGCACCTAAAAGAATGGTTTATTGAATCTCGATTGTAGTGATACACATTTTCATGCCAAAAGATATAAGATAGTAATGATAGTACCACTTACTTGTGGCACTGCCATGTAAGTCATAAAACGCATGAAGAAGCTCCATGTTGATGGATCTTTGGACTCACTCGTTTTGAAAAGTTTGAGACATGTGAACCATGTCTATTGGTGTATCGCATGAAGAAACTCCATGCAGATGGATCGTTTGGACTCACTTGATTATGAATCACTTGAGATATGCAAAACATACCACATGGGCAAGATGGTGAAAAACCTCGGTTTGGTAAGATGGAACAAGATAGCAACTTGTTGAAGTGACACATTTTGATGTGTGCAGTCCAATGAGTGCTGAGGCATGCAGTGAATATCGTTATGTTCTTACTTCACGAATGATTTAAGTAGATATTGAGTATATTTACTTGATGAAACACTAGTCTGAATTATTGAATGGTTCAAGTAATTTCAGAGTGAAGTTTAAGATCTTCGTGACAAGAGGATAGAATGTCTATGATATGATCATAGAGATGAGTATCTGAGTTCTGAGCTTTGTACGCATAATTAAGACATTGTGGAAATTGTTTCACAATTAATACCGCTGGAACACCATAGTGTGATGGTGTGTCCGAACATCATAGTTGCACCCTATTGGATATGGTGCGTACCATGATGTCTCTTATCGAATTACCACTATCGTTCATGGGTTAGGCATTAGAGACAACCGCACTCACTTTAATAGGGTACCACGTAATTCCGTTGAGATGACACCGTATGAACTATGGTTTAGAGAAACCTAAGCTGTCATTTCTTAATAGTTTGGGGCTGCGGCGCTTATGTGGAAAAAGTTTCAGGTTGATAAGCTCGAACCCAAAGCGGACAAAATGCATCTTCATAGGACACCCAAAACAGTTGGGTATACCTCCTAATTCAGATCCGGAAGCAATAGGGATTGTTTCTTGAATCGGGTCCTTTCTCGAGGAAAAGTTCGTCTCGAAAAGTTGAGTGGGAGGATGGTGGAGACTTGATGAGGTTATTGAACCGTCACTTCAACTAGTGTGTAGCAGGGCACGGGAAGTTGTTCCGTGGCACCTACACCAATTGAAGTAGAAGCTTATGATAGTAATCATGAAGTTTCGGATCAAGTCACTATCGAACCTCGTGGGGCGACAAGGACGCGTCTTTGCTTGAGTGGTACGGTGATCCTGTCTTGAAGGTCATGTTGCTAGACAACAATGAACCTACGAGCTATGGAGAAGCGATGGTGGGCCCAAATTCCGACAAATGGTTAGAAGCCATGAAATCCGAGATAGTATCCATATATCAGAACAAAGCATGGACTTTGGTGGACTTGCCCGATGATCGGCAAGCCATTGAGATAAATGGATCTTTAAGAAGAAGACTGACGTGGACGGTAATATCACCATCTATGAAGCTCGACTTGTGGCAAAGAGTTTTTCACAAGTTCAAGGAGTTGACTACGATGAGATTTTCTCATCCGTAGCAATGCTTAAGTCCGTCGGAATCATGTTAGCATAAGCTGCATTTATGAAATCTGGCAGATGGATGTCAAAACGAGTTTTCTTACCAGTTTTCGTAAGGAAAGGTTGTATGTGATACAATCGAGAAAGTTTTGTCGATCCTAAGGATGCTAAAAGGTATGCTGGCTCAATGATCCTTTCTAAGGACTGGAGTAAGCATCTCGGAGTTGGAATGTGCGCTTTGATGTGATGATCAAAGATTTTGGGTTTATACAAAGTTTATGAGAAACTTGTATTTCCAAAGAAGTGAGTGGGAGCACTATAGAATTTCTGATGAGTATATGTTGTTGACATATTGATGATCGAAATGATGTAGAAATTTCTGGAAAGCATATAGGGTTATTTGAAAGATGTTTTCAATAGAAAACCTGGATTAAGCTACTTGAACATCGAGCATCGAGATCTATAAGGATAGATCAAAAATGCTTAATAATACTTTCAAATGAGCACATGCCTTGACATAAACTTGAAGGTGTTCAAGATGGATCAGTCAAAGAAGGAGTTCTTGCCTGAGTTGTAAGGTATGAAGTTAAGAGTTAAAGCTCGACCACGGCGAGCAGAGAGAAAGGGCGAAGGTCGTCCCTATGCCTTAGACATAGGCTCTACGGTATGCTATCTTTGTGTACCGCACCGAAAGTGTGCCTTGCCATGAGTCGATCAAGGGGTACAAGAATGATCCAGGAATGGATCATTGGACGATGGTCAAAATTGTCCTTGGAGTAAATAAGGACATGTTTCTCGATTATGGAGGTGATAAAGAGTTCAGCGTAAAGGGTTACGTCGATGCAAGCTTTAACACCTATCCGAGTGACTCTGAGTAGCAAACCGGATACGTATAGTGGAGCAACCATTTGGAATAGATCCAAGTGGAGCGTGGAAGCAGCATTTACAATATGACATAAAGAATTGCGAAGTACACACGGATCTGAAAGGTTCAGACCCGTTGACTAAAACCCGTTGACTAAAACCTCTCTCACAAGGAAAACATGATCAAAACCTCAGAACTCATTGAGTCTAAATCACATGATGATGTGAACTAGTTTACAGACACTAGTAAACTCTTTGGGTGTTGGTCACATGGCGATGTGACCTATCAGTGTTAATCACATGACGATGTGAACTAGATTATTGACTCTAGTGCAAGTGGAAGACTGTTGGAAATATGCCCTAGAGGCAATAATAAATTATTTATTATTATTATATTTCCTTGTTCATGATAATCGTTTATTATCCATGCTATAATTGTATTGATAGGAAACTCAAATACATGTGTGGATACATAGACAACACCATGTCCCTAGCAAGCCTCTATTGGCTAGCTCGTTGATCAATAGATGGTTATGGTTTCTGACCATGGACATTGGATGTCATTGATAACGGGATCACATCATTAGGAGAATGATGTGATGGACAAGACCCAATCCTAAGCCTAGCACAAAGATCGTAGGTTCGTATGCTAAAGCTTTTCTAATGTAAAGTATCATTTCCTTAGACCATGAGATTGTGCAACTCCCGGATACCGTAGGAATGCTTTGGGTGTACCAAACGTCACAACGTAACTGGGTGACTATAAAGGTGCATTACAGGTATCTCCGAAAGTGTACATTGGGTTGGCACGAATCGAGGCTGGATTTGTCACTCCGTGTAAGCGGAGAGGTATCTCTGGGCCCACTCGGTAGGACATCATCATAATGTGCACAATGTGATCAAGGAGTTGATCACGGGATGATGTGTTACGGAGCGAGTAAAGAGACTTGCCGGAAACGAGATTGAACAAGGTATCGGGATACCGACGATCGAATCTCGGGCAAGTACAATACCGCTTAGACAAAGGGAATTGTATACGGGATCGATTGAGTCCTTGACATCGTGGTTCATCCGATGAGATCATCGTGGAACATGTGGGAGCCAACATGGGTATCCAGATCCGCTGTTGGTTATTGACCGGAGAACGTCTCGGTCATGTCGCAAGCATGGTTCCCGAACCCGTAGGGTCTACACACTTAAGGTTCGATGGCGCTAGGGTTATAAAGGAAGTTTGTATGTGGTTACCGAATGTTGTTCGAGTCCCGGATGAGATCTCGGACGTCACGAGGAGTTCGGAATGGTCCGGAGGTAAAGATTTATATATGGGAAGTCATGTTTTGGTCACGGAAAAGTTTGAGGCGATATCGGTAATGTCTGGGACCACGGGAGGGTCCCGGGGGTCCACCAAGTAGGGCCACCAACCCCAGAAGGTTCCGTGGGCTAAGTGTGGGAGGGAACCAGCCCCAAAGGGGCTGGTGCGCCCCCCACAAGGGGCCCAAGGCGCAAGGGTGAGTGGGAGGGGGCAAACCCTAGGGCAGATGGGCCCTAAGGCCCATCTAAGGGGCGCCTCCCTCTCCCTCCCCTCTTGGCCGCCTCCCCCTTCCCATCTAGGGCTGCCGCCCCCTAGGGGTGGGAACCCTAGAGGCGCCTCCCTCCTCCCCTTCCCCTATATATATGAGGCCTAAGGGGCTGCCCATAACAGATGAGTTTCTCTCCCTCTTGGCGCAGCCCTGCCTCTCCTCCTCCTCCTCTCCCATGGTGCTTGGCGAAGCCCTGCGGGATTGACACGCTCCTCCATCACCACCATGCCGTTATGCTGCTGCTGGATGGAGTCTTCCTCAACCTCTCCCTCTCTCCTTGCTGGATCAAGGCATGGGAGACGTCACCGGGTTGTACGTGTGTTGAACGCGGAGGTGCCGTCCGTTCGGCACTAGGATCTCCGGTGATTTGGATCACGACGAGTACGACTCCTTCAACCCCCGTTCTCTTGAACGCTTCCGCTTAGCGATCTACAAGGGTATGTAGATGCACTCTTCTTCCCTCGTTGCTAGTTTCTCCATAGATAGATCTTGGTGACACGTAGGAAAATTTTGAATTTCTGCTACGTTCCCCAACAAGGGTTAGGGTTGGGATGCCATCAGCTGGCTTAAATAGCCAGACTTGGTCCCTTGGATGGCGCGCCAGAGTAGTGCCATGTAGCTCTATGAATGCACTCGTCGTAAAACGAAGAAAGCGCTCGTTTCCACATGGGTCACTCCTGTCAATCTGATGTGGCACCGCGTCCGAGTGTCTCCATATCCGCCTCACACATGAGCTGAATATAGGGATTGCTGATTTGCCTCGGACGTTTTGGTTGGGTTTACCCAGTCTGGTTGGGTGTCAGACTCATGACGGGGCAGGATGCCGAATCGTTTGAAGAGGATATGGAGCATCCGGCTGCTGATGTTGTTAGATAGACAGGCAGCAAAGCACAATCCTCCAAAGTTACTCCCTCCGGTCCTTTTTAGTTCGCATATCTCTACTACTATAGTACACGTTTTCAGGTCCTTTTTCGTTCTCCTCCCCTATTTTACCCGCCACTTACATGATAAATTCATCTGTAGCCGTCAATTCTATTACATTGAACGGCATGTGACACGGATTCGCCGCCCACTCAATCCCGCCAAACCTGAAAAGTTGGTCATCCCTTCTAGAGAACTCCACAACCCCCGATAGCCTCCACCCCTCGCTCCAGGAGATGTATTGGCCGCCAAACCTCACCCATTTCATCTCACTCTGATCAGCTAAAGCTTCCCCTGGATGCTCTGTACATAATTTCTCTAGCCCCGTGCGTCACACACCACCACC
Organism: Aegilops bicornis; assembly: GCA_021605145.1. Taxonomy (NCBI): domain Eukaryota; kingdom Viridiplantae; phylum Streptophyta; class Magnoliopsida; order Poales; family Poaceae; genus Aegilops; species Aegilops bicornis. Next base: position 751,325,447 of record CM038675.1, read on the forward strand.
TCCGTAAGTTCATCCCCTCCATTAACACACCAGCACCTCTGGATCACCTTCGCATCCAGATTGCAGCTCCACCCCCGGTCTCCTTGCAGGCTCTGACTTGCTTCGTATTTTCTTATGCCCAGTGAGTCCAGGCTCTTTTGAGCTGGAGATCCTTCTACGGTGGCCAGCTGACCATACTGCCAATGACCACAAAGGAGCTATTCCTTCTCTGTGTGGCCCATCCTAATATGTTCTTTTGAATTTTTTGATGATCCTTTTGCATTAGAATGTTACGCAAGTGATTCTTCTTGCTAACTATTAGAATAAATCCGAGGCCACCGTCAATCATCTGAGGACCAAGTAATCACACGAGCACGACACCAAGATTTGTTAACGAGGTTCACTGATATGGCTACATCCCCGGGGCCTGACTATGGGCGCTCCTCCCCATGACACTGCTACAATACTGCACCCGATCGCCCTGGACGCCGTCACATGCCGTCGGCTTCCCCTGCGTTCCTGTGCTATTATGTTGGCATAGGTTACATCGTGTGTTTACCCTCGCTATATATGAGAGGCCTAGGATACAAGTGTCCTACTTGGACACGACTCCATATCCTATCTAAACAGAATACAACTCAGAGTCCAACTGTAACCTACCTTGTACACTATATTCGACACAACTCTAACAAACTCCACCTTGGCGAATATTCTCCACCACCATGAATTCATCAATGCGTCAAACTTCCATGTACATTGGACTTGAGCTTATCCCGTGAGTTCCCCTGCTACTCCATATGACTCCACTTGCAACTTGTAGTCCCTTCTTTTCTTGACCACAGTCAACACTCGAGCAAAATTATGTTCCTCGTTACTCTAGTTTGTTCTCCCAACTTCCAGAGTATCCGTCCAATGCAATCACACACTCATCACTCGCCTGCGTGAAAGTGAACAACTCACATATTGGGTGTCACACATAAGAATTACTTAAACTCAACATCGTTGCTCTTCCTTGACCGCTTGTCTGAAACTTGAATGAATTTCACCATTGCTTGTATTCATCCCGAGTCAAATTCAAAGTTGTCTCACCACATGTATGACAACCAGAGCCCTGGCCCGTCTCCATGCCCCGTGCATACCGCACGCCTCGCCGCTATTACCGCGTCGACGTCTGCTATCCCAGTCGAGTCTCAAGGGTCGCGAACCCACACCACTGAACCCCCACTGCAGAGTACCACCAATCATCAATGACCGATGATGAGTTTCACGCTTCCATCAGACCACTGGGCTCTAGTTTGAAGTACGTGTTCCTCGCTTTTCCCCCAGCTAAAATAGGCTTTGATTCTCTAGATCCTTACACCATAGCCCCTCAATCCAGCTCCACCTTCAACATGACTCCATGGTAGATGATCAGTCCACCCTCGTGCCCCGTCGACTTCAAGATCTCACGTGCACCATATTGAATCAACCCTGCGCCATTGTCTTGTCGAACCCACACAAGCCCTCGAGGCATGCGCGACGTGTTTCCACGCTCAGCAGTCGATCACCATCAGCATCACGCTCCTACGTCATTATCGCTGATCCCACCACCATCTTCTATACCAACCGACTTGTGTCGATCCGTCAGACTGTCCAGTCCGACCCAGCCGAACATATACGACTGCAATCATGCTCCACCCTGCATCACAACTGCTTGCACATCTGTGCATGTCTTAGACACCCTGTGTTTGCATGATCATGCTCATCATGCTCCAGACTCCTCGAATCCTCAAGTGCGACTACCATCCATACACAAACTCTGTACCAAACAAAAGGTGACCAAAAATAAGTCCCATGTAGCCTTCCTGTGTGCACGTACCAAAGGAGATCAATGACGATAGTTAAAGTCCAATCCATCACACATTCACATGTAGCTTCTGGACATATGTTTCTTTCCCTTTTAGATAGAAATCACGGTCTGATTCTTTTTGAGGGAAAGCAAAACTTTATAACTTAATGGTGCACAGGCAAATCACCCGAAACACAAACAGCCACATGGGGTGGTACAGTAGTGGTCCAGAAAATGCTATCATTTGGCAAACATAAACGACCAAGTTTCGCAAGCTCATTCGCTGCCGAGTTCGCTGCGCGTCTACAGAAAGTAATAGATTGCTTTGAGAATCACATTTAAAGCTGAAGCTTGATGTCCTCGATGACAGCCGCATACTAGGACGGGTCAATCTTGGACAAGTCGAGTGCTTCCTGCAGTAGCTGTGAATCGGTCTCAAAGACGACACAGAGGGTGCCAATATCAGCTGTGATGGCAACTGCCTCAGACATGGCCGCAACCTCTGCTCCGAACGGGTCAGCTATCTGCTCCTTCCTACCAGCTCGGGCTAATAGCACATCCCCTGTTTCATCGCGAATAACCGCACCCCATGCAACAAAGGTCTCACCCGACGTATAGGCTCCATCCACATTAATTTTCAGAATGCCCTCACCCGGCGGTGCCCACTTGCTCTTTGTTTGCTCATTTTTCCTCGATCTGAACAGTTGCATGAATTCCAATGTACTGCACTGGACTCTGAGGACTAGCTCGTCGTCCATGATTGGTACCTCCCCTTCCCGTATTTTATTTCTCTGGTTCCACCAGTACCACCAGAAAGTGAGGATTTGGACACGCACTTTTTCATCTAACCTCCATAGAAGATCCATCTGCATGCACAGACGATAGCTCTTCCATCTGCATACGTACCCTCTCCAGGCTCATCACTCTCCACATTTCCTTGACATCCTTGCATTTGACAAAGAGATGAGCCCCATCTTCATCCACTCTCCCGCAAAACAAGCACTTGGAGCTCTCGAGTCTGACTCCTCTTCTCGTCAGATTGGTACAGAGAGCCAGGGACTCATGTTTGACTCGCCAAGAAAGAGAACATCCGAATCTTGCATGGGCAGGGTAATTTCCAGATTCGTCGCCATGTCTGGTCGTCACACCTATCTAACCTTCCCGTCTGCATTGTGCTACTGCCAGGGGCCCCATTCATTGCTTGTTTCTGCAGTTGTACATATAGTTTGTAAGCGCTTTTCACTGTGTGGTTCCCTTTAGCATCAAAGTGTCATGCCATGAAATTACTGACTCCTTCTTGCAATGGTATCTAGAGAATGTGCCATACATCATCCGTCCAAAAAGTGTCCTTAACAAGCTGCTCAACCCATGCTCCCGTAATCAGGCATATAAGCTCAGTGACTTGTGTAATCAGGTTCTGTCCTTTGGGAGTCATAACACGGCGCGACTAAGCCCTTGGAAACCAGGGATCGGACCAGATTTTAACTCCTGTCCCATCGCCGATTCTCCAGATAAAACCCTCCTTGATTAGCTCGAGACCACGAAGAATACTCTGCCATGTATACGATATGCCATCTCTAGGAACTGCATCTAGCAGGTGACAGTGAGGGAAGTACCGCACTTTCATGATGCGTCCACAGAGTGACTCCGGATTTTGCAGCAGTCTCCATCCCTGTCATGACAGCATCGCCATGTTAAAAACTATGCATATCCCTGAATCCTAGTCCACCCATGCTTTTCGGAAGTGCTAAGGTTTCCCAACTCACCCAGTGCATGGTGTTCTCTCTATCCTGTTGGCTCCACCAGAATTTCCCTATGAGCGTGTTTAGTTCCTTGCAGAAGCCTTTCGTCAGGTCGAAGCACGACATGGCAAAGGTCGGTATCGCCTGCGCAACAGATTTCACGAGTGTCTCCTTCCCGCCCTTCGCAAGCAGTCTCTCCTGCCATCCATGCATCCGTCCACACATGTTATTTTTTATGTAGCCAAAGACTTTCCGTTTTGATCTACCCACGTGTACTGGTAGCCCCAAATAGCGATCGTTCCAGTTCTGACCGTATATTTTGAGTGTTCCTTTGACTGAACTTTTTGCCTCTGTACTAGTATTGCGCGAGGACATGATCGCCGATTTTTCCATGTTGACACATTGGCCTAAACAGTTTTCATAAAGGTCGAGGATATCTCGGAGGGCCGTTGCTTCCTGTTGAGTTGCCTTTAGCAAAATCATGGAATCATCTGCAAAAAAATAGATGTGAAACACTTGGTGCAGCTTGGCATATCTGGACACCACTAATCTTCCCTGTCTCCTCAGCTTCGTGTAACAGTGCAGACAACCCTTCCGCGCAGATCACAAACAAGTAAGGGGATAGTGGATCCCCCTGCCTTAATCCTTGGGAGGGACTAAACTATTGCGTGAGGACGCCATTAACTTTAACCTGGTACCTCACAGTGGTCACACATTTCATTATCAGGTTCACCCATCTTCTCCTAAAGCCCAGTTTACTTAGCATGGCTTCAAGGAACCTCCACTCTACTCAATCAAAGGCTTTACTCATATCCGCTTTCACTGCCGCAACTCCTTCTCTGCCATGCCTTTTGTTTCTCAAATAGTTTGAAACCTCATAGGCGATCAGCACATTGACACGTCTCCAACTTATCTATAATTTTTGATTGTTACATGTTGTTATATTATCAATCTTGGATGTTTTATAATCATTTTATAGTCATTTTATATCATTTTTTGGTACTAACCTATTGACATAGTGCCAAGTGCCAGTTGCTGTTTTTTGCATGTTTTTTACATTGCAGGAAATCAATATCAGACGGAGTCTAAATGCCCCGAAACTTTACAGAGAATTTTTATGGGCCGGAAGGAACATGTTGGGCCCTAGTTGCACCTGGGGGAGTCCCGAGGAGGGGACAACCCACCAAGGCGCACCAGGAGGCCTTGGCGCGCCCTGGTGGGTGGTGCCCACCTCGAGTGCCCTCCGGACCGCCTCTTTGCTCTATAAATACCCCTTCCAGAAACTCTAGGGGAGTCAATGAAATATTCATCCAGCCGCCGCAGATCCAGAACCGCCAGATCCAATCTAGACACCATCTCGGATGGGGTTCACCACCTCCATTGGTGCCTCTCCGATGATGCGTGAGTAGTTCTTTGTAGACCTTCGGGTCTGTAGTTAGTATCTAGATGGCTTCATCTCTCTCTCTCTCTCTCTCTCTCTCTCTCTCTCTCTCTCTCTCTCTCTCTCTCTCTCTCTCTCTCTATTCTCAATACAATGGTCTCTTGGAGATCCATATGATGTAACTCTTTTGCGGTGTGTTTGTTGGGATCCGATGAACTTTCAGTTTATGATCAGATCTATCTTTTTATATCCATGAAAGTTATTTGAGTTTCTTTGATCTCTTATATGCATGATTGCTTATAGCCTCGTATCTCTTCTCTGATATTTGGGTTTTGTTTGGCCAACTTGATCTATTTATCTTGCAATGGGAAGAGGTGCTTTGTAGTGGGTTCGATCTTACGATGCTTGATCCCAGTGATAGAAAGGGAAACGACACGTATGTACTGTTGCTACTAAGGATAAAACAATGAGGTCTATCTCTACATAGATAGATGATGTCTACTACACAACTTTATTCTTGTAGAATTGTGTTGGGCCTCCAAGCGCAGAGTTTTGTAGGACAGTAGCAATTTTCCCTCAAGTGGATGACCTAAGCTTTATCAATCCGTGGGAGGTGTAGGATGAAGATGGTCTCTCCCAAGCAACCCTGTAATCAAATAACAAAAGGTCTCTTGTGTCCCCAACACACCAAATACAATGGCAAATTTGTATAGGTGCACTAGTTCACCGAAGAGATGGTGATAAAAGTGTAATATGGAGAGTAGATATTTTTTTTAATAGTAACAATAAAAAACAGCCAGGTAGCATGTAACAAAAGTGAGCACAAACGGTATTGCAATGCTTGAAAACGAGGCCTAGGGTCCGTACTTTCGCTAGTGCAATCTCTCAACAATGCTAATATAACTGGATCACATAACCATCCCTCAACGTGCAACGAAGAATCACTCCAATGTTCTTATCTAGCAGAGAACATAAGAATAAATTGTTTGTAGGGTACAAAACCACCTCAAAGATATTATTTCCGTTCGATTTATTCAAGAGTTCGTACTAAAATAACATGAAGCTATTCTTTCTGTTCGATCTATCATAGAGTTTGTTATAAAATAACATTCATAATACTCAATCCAACACAAAGAACTTCAAAGAGTGCCCCAAGATTTCTACCGGAGAAACAAAGACAAGAACGTGCATCAACCCCTATGCATAGATTACCCCAATGTCACCTCGGGAATCCATGAGTTGAGTGCCAAAACATATATCAAGTGAATCAATACGATACCCATTGTCACCACGAGTATTCAATTGCAAGACATATATCAAGTGTTCTCAAATCCATAAAAGTATTCAATCCGATAACAACAAAATCTCAAAGGGAAAACTCAATTCATCACAACAAGATAGAGAGGGGAAAACACCATATGATCTGACTATATTAACAAAGCCCACGATACATCAAGATTGTGACATCTCGAGAACACGAGAGAGAGAGAGATTAAACATATAGCTACTGATACAAACCCTTAGCCCTGAGGGTGGACTACTCCCTCCTCATCGTAGTGGCTGCCAGGATGATGAAGATGGCCACCGGTGATGTTTCCCCCCTCCAGCAGGGTGCCGGAACGGGGTCTAGATTGGTTTTCGGAGGCTACAGAGCCTTGCGGCGGCGGAACTTCTGATCTATGTTAACCCTAAAGGGTTTTGGAATATTTGGGAATTTATAGTGCAAAGAGGGGGTGCGGGAGGCCACCGAGGTGGGCACAACCCACCTTGGCACGCCAGGGGCCTGTCGCTACTGGTGGGATGTGCCCCCCTCGGGGCACACCCTCCCCCCCCCCTCCCCTCAAGGTGCAGCTCTGGCCCATTGGGTTCCTTCTGGTCCATAAAAAATCTCTGTGGAGTTTCGTTGTGTTTGGACTCTGTTTGATATTGATTTTGTGTGATGTAAAAAAACATGCAAAAAACAGCGACTGGCACTTGGCACTATGTCAAAATTTTAGTACCAAAAAATGATACAAAATGACTATAAAATTATTATAAAACATCCAAGAATGATAATATAATACCATGGAACAATCAAAAATTATAGATCCGTTGGGGACGTATCAATAGATCTTGTCTACATCATGTCTTCATTCTTGTTGCATTACTCCGTTTCTCCATGAACTTAATACACTAGATGCATGCTAGATAGCGGTCGATGTGTGGAGTAATAGTAGTAGTTGCAGGCAGGAGTCGGTCTACTAATCTTGGACGTGATGCCTATATAATGATCATTGCCTGGATATCGTCATGATTATTTGAAGTTCTATCAATTTCCCAACAGTAATTTGTTCACCCACCGTTTGCTATTTTTCTCGAGAGAAGCCACTAGTGAAATCTACGGCCCTCGGGTCTCGACTCAACATATTTGCCTTTGCGGTCAATTTTTCCTTACTTTTATTTTTAGATCTACAATTCTAAAAACCCAAAAATATCTTGCTGCAATTTATTTAAATTTATTTTATCTCGCGTTTCCGCAAGATCTATCTATCCAAATTACTACAAAACTATCTATCTTTTACCCTTGAGAGATTGACAACCCCTCTCTTACCTCGGGTTGCGACTATTTGTTCTTTTTGTGCAGGTGGTGATTACGTTGTGTTTCTTGGTTCTCCTACTGGTTCGATAACCTTGGTCTCATCACTGAGGGAAATACCTACCGCCGTTGTGCTGCATCATCCCTTCCTCTTTGGGGAAATACCGATGTAGCTTCAAGCGACATCAAAAGGAATTCCTGGCGCCGTTGACGGGGAGACATCATCAACATATACCAGGTTCCTAATCAAAAATCTCATGTCCTCGCAATTACATTATTTTCCATTTGCCTCTTGTTTTCCTCTCCCCGGCTTCACAAAAAAATTGCCGTTTTATTCGCCCCTCTTTTTTGTTCGTTGTTTTCCTGTCAGATCGATTCTTTTCTTGCAGACATGAGTGATTTCGGTATGGCACCAACAGATGATGGCCTAACTCCTAAGATTGGACGTACGGGCAATCTGGATGCTAAAACTTTTACTTTGGGACAAGGGAACATTATGGGAAAAGAACGTATCCAGGAATTTTTCAATTGTGTTGGAAATCTGAGCCCTGATGATGCTCCTATACTCAAAACTACTGGATCCTATGCGGATGCTGTTTCAGCACTAGTCCTGAAACTTGAAAGCAAATTTAATCGTACTCACCCTACTTTGCAAAGATTGTTTTTTGAGCTTCCTGAAATAAAGAATCGTAGGGCTAAAAAGTTGGCCACTCTCGTTCTTATGAACGAGTTTGGCTACATAATACGGGAAGCTAGGGAAATCTTTGATTTTTATGGTATGAATCGTGAAAAAACCCGTGATAGATGAAATTCTATAGAATAGTGACTATGCACTAAGACATTTGCTTGGGGATAATAAAATCTTTGATGCGAATCTTCTGAAGAAAGTCCTAGTTTTGGATATAATCCAACAAGTTTTCAATAATGTTAACCAGCATTACTCTTGGATTGTTGCGGGAAATCAAAGGGGTTGTGATGAAAACCAACTTAGAAATGCTAAATTTTTCATGGATAATATCTTTTATGTTTTTTTCACAAAACCCCATGATAAAAACACCTTGAGGAAAACTAAGAAGAAAGATGACAAAAGTTAGATCCTTGCTATGTGCCTAGCTAAGGGCGTAAAACTATAGCGCTTGTTGGGAGGCAACCCAATGAATAAATTTTATTTTTTATTTTTTCTTTCTGTTCTTAAGTGTTAAGACAATTATGCTACTGTTATTATTGTGTTTTTAGTGTTTTAAATAGTGTTTGTGCCAAGTAAAGCATTTAGGATCTTCTTGGGTGAAAGTTCATTTGATCTTGCTGAAAAACGGAAACTTTTGACTCCAGTCCCAGAATTTTAGAAATTTACTGGAGCGTGATAAAGACCTGAAATTTTTACAGTAGATTGATATACAAATTTCCTAGGTTTTCCTAATTTCTCAGAATTTTTAGAGTTATATGAGTATTCGAAATATTCAGATTACTACAGGCTGTTCTGTTTTTGACTGATTCTGATTTCTTTGTGTTGTGTGCTTATTTTGATGGCTCTATGGTTTTCTTTGATGAGTTTTTGCCATAGAAAAGTTGGAATACAGTAGATTTAATGCAAGAACAATATATGAATTGGTTTGATACAGTACTTAAAGTAGTGATTTGTTTTCTTATACTAACGGATCTCATGAAGGTTTTGTTAACTTTTGTGTGATTGAAGTTTTCAAGTTTTGGGTTATCTTACGATGGATGAAGGAAGGATAGAAGAGTCTAAGCTTAGGGATGCCCAGGCATCCCAAGCTATTATCGAAAAATGAGCAACCAACTAAGCTTGGGGAAGCCCCCGAGTGGCATCCCCTCTTTCTTCTAACAACCATCGGTATTTTACTCGAAGCTATAGTTTTATTCGTCACATGATATGTGTTTTTCTTGGAGCGTCTTGTACGATATGAGTCTTTGCTTGTTTTATTTTTTTGTTTTAAGTCATCAATCCTTGCTGGACACAACTATTCGGGAGATCCAAAATTATGTCATGACTTGTTAGAATTGCTCTCTGTGCTTCACTTAAATCTTTTATGAGCTAGGACTTGCTCTAGTACTTCACTTATATCTTTTTGAACACGGTGTGCTTCACTATTTTTGAAGAAATGCTCTCTTGCTTCACTTAGATTTATTTGACAGTTAGTAAAAAATTTGAAGAAATTCTCTCTTGCTTCACTTAAATTATTTTGTGAGAAAGAAATTTTATGCTCATGATCTTCACTTATATTTGTTGGAGCTTGTCAAAAGCAACATATATGAAAATTAGTTCCGAAGTGATAGATATCCAAGAAGGATATAATAAAATCTTTCATGAAGATCATTGTACAAAATAAACTTGATTCTTAGTAATAGTTTTGAGATATGATGTTGTGATATGTGAGTCATGTTAATGAGTAATTATGTTTTAGTAGGAATATTGATGTTAAGGTTTGTGATTCCCTATGCAAGCACGAAAGTCAATAATTATGCAATGAAATTACATCTTGCTTGTGGTGCATTATTCGGTGTTAATTATGCTTAATGCTCGCTTATGAGATTATTTGTTTCTTGGTTGGTCGCTTCCTAGTCTTTTGCTAGCCTTCACTTTGCATCCAAATCCTTTAAACCAGTTTTTGCCACATGAGTCCACTATACCTACCTATATGCGGTATTTTCGTGTCGTTCTAAGCAAATTTTTATGTGCCATCTCTAATTTCAAAATATACTTCTCTTTTGTGTGTTTGTTTCGCTCGCGGAGTGGTGAGGGGTGGCCTATATTTTCCATGCTAAGATGTGTTATTCTCATGATGAGTGTTTATTCACTTGTCATTGCACGAGAGTAAGGCAAAGGTATTAGGGATGCCCAGTCCCGAAATGAAAAAAAATACTTTCTATTATCAAATAATAAATTCCTTCGAAAGTGTTGGTATGGAGGGCACCCGTGGATACGGTTAGCCATGGAAAGTGAAAGCTTGGTGGAAAAAGGAATAACTTTTATTTTTCTGTTTGGGAACCGCCTAGGATATATCTGAGCATGGAAGATGTGGGGAACTCTAAGTCGTTTTCGTTGGTGGGATGGATACACCTCCCAAAATGTTTTTATCTCTCAATTTTCACTTTGAGCTCTGGCACCTCTACAAATCCCTACTTCCCTCAGCGAAGGGACTTTCTTTTACTTTATGCAATTTTTATTTTTGAATTTGAGTCTCCATCTTCTCTTATAAAAGCACCAACTAGGAGGCACTATGATCGTACTTGAGTATTGGGTGTAGCTAATATTCGAATGTGTTTCATGAATAAGATCAATGATTGAGCATGATGGGCTAGGGATAGCTTATTTTAGCGTTGATATTTTGAAACAATTTAGTTGCTTGTTGATATGCTTGAGTATTTAAGGCATCATGTCAAAACTAGACTATTGCTTTGAACAATATAAAAGTCCAAATGTCCATGCTATAAAGAAAAAAAATGATATGACATGTTAGGCAGCATTGCACGTCAAAAATTCTATTTTTATCACTTACCTACTCAAGGAAGAGTATGAGTTAAGCTTGTGGATGCTAATACTTCTCCAACTTATCTATAATTTTTTATTGTTCCATGTTGTTATATTATCAATCTTGGATGCTTTATAATCATTTTATAGTCATTTTATATCATTGTACCAAACCTATTGACATAGTGCCAAGTGCCAGTTGCTGTTTTTTGCATGTTTTTTACATCGCAGGAAATCAATATCAGACGGAGTCCAAATGCCCCGAAACTTTAAGGAGAATTTTTATGGGCTAGAAGGAACATGTTGAGTCCTGGTAGCACCTGGGGGAAGTCCCGAGGAGGGGACAACCCACCAGGGTGCGCCAGGAGGCCCTGGCGTGCCCTGGTGGGTTGTGCCCACCTCGGGTGCCCCGGGGACCACCTCTTTGTTCTATAAATACCCCAATATTCCAGAAACCCTAGGGGAGTCAATGAAATATTCATCCAGCCGCCGCAGAGTCCAGAACCACCAGATCCAATCTAGATACCATCTCGGATGGGGTTCACCACCTCCATTGGTGCATCTCCGATGTTGTGTGAGTAGTTCTTTGTAGACCTTCGGGTCCGTAATTAGTAGCTAGATGGTTTCATCTCTCTCTCTCTTGATTCTCAATACAATGGTATCTTGGAGATCCATATGATGTAACTCTTTTGCGGTGTGTTTGTTAGGATCCGATGAACTTTGAGTTTATGATCAGATCTATCTTTTTATATCCATGAAAGTTATTTAAGTTTCTTTGATCTCTTATATGCATGATTGCTTATATCCTCGTATCTCTTCTCCGATATTTGGATTTTGTTTGGCCAACTTGATATATTTATCTTGCAACGGGAAGAGGTGCTTTGTAGTGGGTTCGAGCTTACGGTGCTTGATCCCAGTGACAGAAAGGGAAACGACATGTATGTATCGTTGCTACTAAGGATAAAAGGATGGGGTCTATCTCTACATAGATAGATCTTGTCTACATCATTTCATCGTTATGATTTCATTACTCCGTTTCTCCATGAACTTAATACAATAGATGCATGCTGCATAGCGGTCAATGTGTGGAGTAATAGTAGTAGAAGCAGGCAGGAGTCGGTCTACTAATCTTGGACGTGATGCTTATATAATGATCATTGTCAGGATATCGTCATGATAATTTGAAGTTCTATCAATTTCCCAACAGTAATTTGTTCACCCATCGTTTCTATTTTTCTCGAGAGAAGCCACTAGTGAAATCTACGGCCCCCGGGTCTCTTGTCAACATATTTGCCTTTGCGATCTATTTTTCCTTGCTTTTATTTTCAGATCTGCAATTCTAAAAACCAAAAAATACCTTTCTGCAATTTATTTACATTTATTTTATCTTGCGTTTCCGTGAGATCTATCTATCCAAATTACTACAAAACTATCTATCTTTTACCCGTGAGGGATTGACAACCCCTCTCTTACCTCGGGTTGCGAGTATTTGTTCTTTGTGTGCAGGTGCTGATTATGTTGTGTTGCTTGGTTCTCCTACTGGTTCGATAACCTTGGTCTCATCACTGAGGAAAATACCTACCGCCGCTATGCTGCATCATCCCTTCCTCTTTGGGGAAATACCGACGTAGCTTCAAGCGACATCACACATTATCTGTGATTAGCCGACCGGGGACGAATGCACTTTGATTTTCAGAGATTATTTCAGGTAAGATCACTTTTAGCCTGTTTGCTAGGACCTTGGACACCAATTTGTACAAAACATTACATAGACTGATTGGTCTTAGATCCTTGATCCTGCTCGGATTCGACCTTGGGGATGAGCACTACTAATGTATCATTCCACCCTTCCCAAGATGTCACCCCCATTAAGCATGGCGAGTAACCTCATCAACCACATAATCACCCATGAAGTGCTAGTGTCGTTTGAACACAATAGATGGCATGCCGTCTGGCCCTGGAGCTTTAAGATCACCAATGTGGTCTAGAGCAGCCTTCAACTCCTTCCGTGTGAATTCAGCGTCAAGAAAGTTTGCCATTACAGCTGTCACATGTGGCTGGAGCTTCGCAATGAGTTCATCAGCGCGGTCGCCCGCCGTGGTGGTGAATAGGTCCTGAAAAAAGGAGCACACGTAGTTAGTTAAATCCTCCTCCGCCACCATGGTTCCATCCTCCCTCCTAAACTCCATAATACGATTTGCTTTTTCCTCGCCGAAGCGACAATATGATAGAACCGGGTATTCCTATCTCCATCTAGCAGTCACCATACATGGACTCTCTACTTCCACATCATGTTCTTCTTCTCCTCCAACTCATCCACCACACACCTTATTCTAGCTTCCTCCTCTATCTTCTCTTGCGATACTCTCGCCTCCATACACCGCTCTAGCTCCGCTTTAGCTTTCTTTAGCCGGCCCTCTACCGCCCCGACCACTTCTCTATCCCAAGTCCGCAGATTCCTAGCCACTCCTCTTAAAGCATGCATAACCCCTCCCTCCCGACTACTCCAGCTTTGATCCCATGCTACTCTTATTACTTCCTCACAACCCTCCTCCTGTAACCAACGGGCTTCAAAACGGAATCCCCGGTCACCACCCTTCCAGCTCCTATCTGCCCCTTGTGTCCACATAGTTACCGGTCTGTGGTCTAAGTGTCGTGGTGCGCCATTCACAACTGTAAATTCTAGGAACTTCTCTCTCCACCTGTCATTTGTGATTGCCCTATCAATCCTCTCACATATGTATGAGCTTAGGTCCTTGATGTGGTTCCTCCAAGTAAAAATGTCTCCTTCAAACACAATATCACCTAGCTCACAGAATTGTAATGCTTCTCTAAAACTATCCATCATATATTGGGGTCAGTCCATGCCTCCAATCTTCTCCACATTCGACAGAATCTCATTGAAATCCCCAAGGCATAGCCATTGGCGATCCTGTTGATGTTGTTGCTTCCGAATTTTAAGTGTCCGCTAGGTTTCCTTCTTCCTATCTGTGGTTGATTCCCCATACATTCATGTTAAACGCCATACTGGCCCATCCTCCTCCATAACATCGACATCCACATGCCTCCTACCATACAACCTCAGTGTCACATCAATACCCCTCCTCCAGAACATAGCAACACCTATGCTTCTTCCCAACGGGTCCCAAGCTGACATGTTAGCGAGCCCCAACATCCACCTGAACCTGTCCAATTCCTTCGCCGTTAATCTTGTCTCTGAGAGAAATATAATGTCGGGATCCTCCACCCTCCCCATCTTGAGGAGAGAACGAACTGTCGGGCCATTCCCGAGCCCCCGACAGTTCCAGCTAATGATTTTCATTGTGCTCGGCGGGGCTTGATGACCCACAAGTATAGGGGATCTATCGTAGTCCTTTCGGTAAGTAAGAGTTTCGAACCCAACGAGGAACAGAAGGAAATGATAAGCGGTTTTCAGCAAGGTATTCTCTGCAAGTACTGAAATAAGTGGTAAGAGATAGTTTTGTGATAAGGTAAATTGTAACGAGCAACAAGTAACAAAAGTAAATAAGGTGCAGCAAGGTGACCCAATCCTTTTTGTAGCAAAGTACAAGCCGGAACAAACTCTCATAATAGGAAAAGCGCTCCCGAGGACACATGGGAATATCGTCAAGCTAGTTTTCATCACGTTCATATGATTCGCGTTCGGTACTTTGATAATTTGATATGTGGGTGGACCAGTGCTTGGGTGTTGTTCTTACTTGAACAAGCATCCCACTTATGATTAAACTCTATTGCAAGCATCCGCAACTACAACAAAAGTATTAAGGTAAACCTAACCATAGCATGAAACAAGTGGATCCAAATCAGCCCCTTACGAAACAGCATAAACTAGGGTTTAAGCTTCTGTCACTCTAGCAACCCATCATCTACTTATTACTTCCCAATGCCTTCCTCTAGGCCCAAGTAATGGTGAAGTGTTATGTAGTCGAAGTTCACATAACACCACTAGAGGCTAGACAACATACATCTCATCAAAATATCGAACGAATACCAAATTCACATGACTACTAATAGCAAGAATTCTCCCTTGTCGTCAGGAACAAACGTAACTACTCACAAAGCATATTCATGTTCATAATATGAGGGGTAATAATATGCATAAAGGATCTGAACATATGATCTTCCACCAAGTAAACCAACTAGCATCAACTACAAGGAGTAATTAACACTACTAGCAACCTACTAGCACCAATCCCGGACTTGGAGACAAGAATTGGATATAAGAGATGAACTAGGGTTTGGAGATGAGATGGTGTTGGTGAAGACGTTGATGGAGATTTCCCTCTCCCGATGAGAGGAGCGTTGGTGATGATGATGGCGATGAATTCCCCCTCCCGGAGGGAAGTGTCCCCGGCAGAACAGCCCCGCCGGAGCCCTAGATTGGTTCCACCAAGGATCCGCCTCGTGGCGGCGGAGTCTCGTCCCGAAAGGTTGCTTCTGGTTTTTTTCTCATCGAAAGACTTCATATAGGAGAAGATGGGCATCGGAGAGCCACCAGGGGGCCCACGAGGTAGGGGGCGCGCCCCCACCCTCGTGAGCAGGTGTGGGCCCCCTGGCCTTCATCTTTAATGACGATTTTTCTTTATTTATTTTAAGATATTCCGTGGAGTTTCAGGACTTTTGGAGTTGTACAGAATAGGTCTCCAATATTTGCTCCTTTTCCAGCCCAGAATTCCAGCTGCCCGCATTCTCCCTCTTCATGTAAACCTTGTAAAATAAGAGAGAATAGCCATAAGTATTGTGATATAACGTGAAATAACAGCCCACAAAACGATAAATATCGATATAAAAGCATGATGCAAAATGGACGTATCAACTCCCCCAAGCTTAGGCCTCGCTTGTCCCCAAGCGAAGAGCCGATAACAATAAATATGTCCTCATGTTTAGAGGTAGAGGTGTCGATAAAAAATAAAATACGGACATGAAGGCATCATGATTAATCTCATAACAGCAACATATATAGATTTTTATCATATGATTACTTATGTTCAAGTGATGATCTTTTCACAATGCAAAAGTATGAATCAGAAACCTTATTGGGAACCAACAAATTATAACCTCAGTCATTGAAACAATCGCAATTTATCATAACATTGGAAAGAGTCTATGTCAGAGCTTAAAAGCAAGTCCACATACTCAACTATCACTTAGTCCTTCATAATTGCTAGCACTCACGCAATACTTGTGGTTACGGAATTTTAATCGGACACAGAGAGAGGTAGGGGCTTATAGTTTTTCCCCACAACCTTTTACCTCAAGGGTAATGTCAACAATAACAATTCATGCTCCCCTACATCCAATTCGATATATATCATGTTCTTTCCAACATGCTGGGCTTGCCAAAGGATAAAATGAAAACGGAAAGGTGAAGATCACCGTGACTCTTGCATAAGGTAGGAGATAATAATAAAAGATAGGCCCTTCGCAGAGGGAAGCAGAGGTTGCCATGCGCTTTTATGGTTGGATGCACAAAATCTTAATGCAAAAGAACGTCACTTTATATTGCCCCTTGTATGTGAAACTTTATTATGCAGTCCGTCGCTTTTATTACTTCCACAACAAGTTCGTACAAAGCTTATTTCTCTGCACCAATAAGTCATGCATATTTAGAGAGCAATTTTTTATTGCTTGCACCGATGACAACTTACTTGAAGGATCTTACTAGATATGGTGGACTCTCATGGCTAAGCTGGTTTAGGAGTATTTGGAAGCACAAGTAGTATCTCTACTTGGTGCTGAGAATTTGGCTAGCATGAGGGGGAAAGGCAAGCTCAACATGTTAGAGGATCCATGACAACATACTTTATCTCAGATATAGGAAAACATAACTCATCACGTTGTCTTCCTTGTCCAACATCAACTCTTTAGCATGCTGTATTTTAATGAGTGCTCCCAATCATAAAAGATGTCAATGATAATATATCTATATGTGAAATCTCTCTCTCCTTATTACTTCCTATTAATTGCAACGATGACCAAAACTATATTTGCCAACTCCCAACAACTTTTAATCATCATACTCTATCTATGTGAAGTCACTACTCTCAATAAGATCCACATGACCTCTTTGTTTCTTTTTATTCATTTTCTTTTATTCACCCAAGATCATGGCAAAACAATCGAGCCCTTGACTCAACACTAATCTTTATTATATATGGCTCACGGACTCGATTACAAAGAGGGATCATAAAGCAAAACTTCAAAACAAGATCATGCCATGACTTTATTCTGCTAAATCAAGATACTACTAATAGGATCGAACTAAGAAAAACGGTAAAGATAGGAGTTGTGATGGTGATATGATACCGGGGCACCTCCCCCAAGCTTGGCAGTTGCCAAGGGGAGTGCCCATAACCATGTGATTATATCTCCTTCTTGGTCGGTGAAGGTGGAGGTGATGGATAGTCGCACATCGAGCGTAAGAGGTCCTCCAACTTGCAGATAATGCCTTTGAGTGCAACAATATGCTCCTTCAACAAAATATTTTCACTTGTGAGATACTTGTTTTGAATACAAGCTAACTCAATCATCTTGAAAGATTCAATTTGAATTGGGGTGAGAAAGTTGTGATCAAGTTGGAGGGTATCTTCTGCTGTCGGAGCTTGGTCCTTCGTGGCCTTCTTGATCCCTTCATCCTCGTTGATCTCCATGGGTTCTTCCCTCTTCAGCTCTATCTTCATTAGCCAAGCATCTATGTCACCATTGTCGGAGGAGGGGACGACATGATGCCCGGCCTTGACAACCCTGATGTAAAACAGCTCAAACAAGAACAGGAGATATTTGCGTGATACGGGAGTCAAAATCTTCGGGAGAATATATAATGAATTTTTACCGACCAAAATACGTATCGTGCAAGAAAACGGAGTCCGGAGGGCACACGAGGGGGTAGGGCGCCCCTCCACCCTCGTGAAGGCCTCGTGTCCTTCCCGGACTGCCACTTATTTTTCTAGTTTTCTAAATATTCCAAAACGGAGAAATATTGCCTTAAAAGTTGTTTTGGAGTCGGTTTACTTACCGTACCACATACCTATTCCTTTTCAGAGTCTGAAACGTCAGGAAAGTGTCCCTTATGTATTCCTCCGGGTTACGGTTTTAATAATATTGGTTTCAACATTTATGGGATTACCCGAGATATAATGTTTGATTCTTTGACCGCTTACCACCTTCGGATTTGTGCCTTCAAAGTTGTTGATTTTTATGGCACCGAACGATAGACCTCCTCGATAACGTAGGGACCTTCCCATTTAGAGAGAAGTTTTCCTGCAAAAAATCTTAAACGAGAGTTGTATAGCAATACATAATCACCTACATTAAACTCACGCTTTTGTATCCTTTTGTCATGCCATCTTTTAACTTTTTCTTTAAATAACTTGGTGTCGGTGTCAAAACCGGCGGATCTCGGGTAGGGGGTCCCGAACAGTGCGTCTAGGCGGATGGTAACAGGAGACAAGGGACACGATGTTTTTACCCAGGTTCGGGCCCTCTCGATGGAGGTAATACCCTACTCTGCTTTATTAATATTGATGATATGGGTAGTACAAGAGTAGATCTACCACGAGATCGTAGAGGCTAAACCCTAGAAGCTAGCCTATGGTATGATTGTTGTTCGTCCTACGGACTAAAACCCTCCGGTTTATATAGACACCGGATAGGTTAGGGTTACGCAGAGTCGGTTACAATGGTAGGAGATCTACATATCTGTATCGCCAAGCTTGCCTTCCACGCCAAGGAATGTCCCATCAGGACACGGACGAAGTCTTCAATCTTGTATCTTCATAGTCTTGGAGTCCGGCCGTGATGATAGTCCGGCTATCCGGACACCCCTAATCCAGACTCCTCAAGAGTCTCGAACCAGGCTTCAATGACGATGAGTACGGCGAGTTGATTGTCCTCGGCATTGCGAGGCGGGTTCCTCCTCCGAATACTTCATAGAAGCTTTTGAACATAAGGATAGAGTCCGGCTCTGCAAAACAAGTTCCACATAACACCGTAGAGAGAATAATTTTTGCACAGATCTGCTGACGTATTCCGTGGCGTGACATCACACCACGGCCAGGCCTTTATGTGAATCGTTTTTTACTGCTCCACCTCAGCGCGTTTAGCGAGGCGGTTTCCCTGGCACGTCTTATCAAAGCATAGATCGTGCCCCCTTATTACGGGATTCCCATCAATACGGACGTGGGTAACCCAACCGTGCCCGTTGGCACGCCTCCTCCATCAAAGGCGAGTCCTAATCGACCACGGGGTGGGCTCTTGGTATTCAACCTCTTTATAATGAGACCAAGGCCCTCTTCTTTTTACACCCTCCATCGAGTTCGCCTCGCGCTTCGAGTTCTAACACCCAAAGCTTCAGATTTAGGCGCTTCGGACCTTCAACGATGTCCGGCTCCGACCAGTATGGCCGATGGATGTCTTCCTCCGTCACAGAAGAAGACGTGCTAAAGCTGCGAGGCGCCAGGTATCTAACCGGCGAGACCTCGCATAGGTTGCTTGCTCCAGGGCAGGTCATTCCCACTCCCGAGCCCGGCGAGAACGTGGTGTTCGTGTCCCACTTCCTTCAGGGTTTAGGCTTCCCAACGGATCCCTTTGTGCGGGGGCTCATGTTTTATTATGGGTTGGATTTCCATGACTTGAATCCGGAGTCCATCCTCCATATCTCGTCATTCATTGTCGTATGTGAGGCCTTCCTCCGTATTACCCCTCACTTTGGATTGTGGCTCAAGACCTTCAAGGTGGAACCAAAGATGATCGAGGGGCGGCAGGCAGAGTGCGGAGGGGCGATCATAAGAAAATGTGCTGATGCTCCGTGGCCCGAGGGCTCTTTTCAAGAGGAGCTTGGTTTGTGGCAACGGGAGTGGTTTTATATCACCGCTCCCAGGGGCACCAAATGGGCGGCGCCTCGCCTTCCGCTCAGGTCCACCACAGCGGCTGGCGTCATGGGCCAACAAGGGGCTCGACTGGGGGCCGTCCAAGGACGTTCCTTTGCTGCAGGGCCGTATTCGAAACCTCCAAGAAAGAGAGATCAATCTAGTTGCAGTGGTGCAGGTTATGTTGATCCGGCGCCTTCAGCCCTGCAAACGTCGCCCCCTTCGCCTGTGGGAATTTAATCCGGAGGGACCACGAGCTCTCCAAAATTTTATGGGCACGACGCCCGTGGAGATGTATAAACTGTTCTTCGGATCACGAGAGAGGTGTCCGGACCTGACTGAGGACGCAGGACTAAGCTGCAATCGCCCAAATACTCAAGTAAGTAGTCCTGTAACCGGACAAGCTGCTCATTCATTTATTATATTCATGCCCTTTAAAGGAGCCGTTTCTTGAAAAGGAGTGGATAGCCAAGGCAAAGTTGATAAGGTGTCCGGCTCCCCTCCCGGAGGCCACGCCGGATCCCGTGCTGACCAAGATGTTGAAGGCCGCGCCTTTTGAAGAAGGCGAAGGGTGGAGCGGAGAAGCAACTGCCTCCACGAAGGAGGCTATTAAGGAAGGAGGGATTAAAAGCCCTGCCCTCCGAGGAGAGAAGAGGACCGCTTCAGAAGATCCGGAGGTCAAGGCCTCAAAGAGGGGAAAGGAATCTTCGTCAGAGAGTCCGGCGCTGGGAAGTAACCCAGCTGCACTATTTCCCCAAGGGGATCAGCCGTCCAGTGAGCCGTAAGTAAAAAAGAAAGGGGTTTTCTAAGTAAGGAACATCCCTGTATTTATTTCTGAAGATAACCGAAATTGTACCTTGTAGTTCGGATCTCAGCCCTTCTCAGCAGAGCTCGTCTTCGGGGGATCTTCTTCTGGAGATGATGGAGAGCGAGACGCATCCACCTGTCGCACCCTCATGCGAGGCGTACGACCCTGAGGTATCGTCACAGAGGGTTCCCCCAAGTCCGGCGGGGCCGGAAGGTCCGGCGCCAAGTGGTGTGCGGTCGGAGGAGCTGAAGGATCTGCTCGGGCGAGCGGCTATCTGAGAAGATCACCGTGCTATAATGTGTACGTTGATTGAAAATATTGCATCCGCGTAGTGCGGTTTGCATGAAGCCGTCAGAAGATTACTGACGTGGTTCGAGGTACGCAAAAATTGATGTACCTTTTAATGCTTATGCATATAGAATGCGCCATGTATAGATAGTAGCCCCTGAGACTCGGGATGTTGTCAAAATTGACAGCGTGCCGAGGATCAAAATCTCAGTTATAACATATCGCCGCTCCTAAACAGGTGGCGGGGCGTCCGGTGGCCAGCCGGACTGATGAATATGCCGAACTAAAGCGGCAGCTTGACGAGGCAGATGCGGACATCGCGCTGGTCAATAAACGGTTTGACGAGTCACAAGGTATGCGACTTCTACGCGGGCACCTGGTAAGGGAGCTTTACGCCCATGTCTTACTATTTGTATGCTTAATGCAGATGGTGCCGCTGCTGTGGAAGAGTTGCGAGCGGAACTCGCCCGAGCGAAAGAGCAAGCCAGAACTAGTAATGTGGCCGCTTTAAGGGCGGCCGAAGAGCTAAAAGCCGAACGGGCTGCTCACTGCCGAAGCAAAGAGGAAATGGCCGATATGGCCAGAAAGTTGACCTGCAGATCCTGCGAGGTTCTTGAAAAAGAATGTCAAGTGGGCAAGAGGGCCTGAAAAAGGCCGCCGCCGAATCCAAGGATGCCCGCTTGGCTTTCAGAGGTGCCAAGGAGGAGCTGAGTCAGGCCGGGGCAATTGCGGCTGGAAAACCGTTTCTGCTGCGGAGGAAATATACGGATCCAAAGTATGCTATATTGGAAAAGTTGTGGAGTTCGGAGGATGCTTATCTGGACTTAGCGGCGAGCGCTGTGGATGCGATTGAGCACTTCCGAGGCCAGAAGGGGCATAGAAGGAAAGAGCTATATTGGTCGCAATTCCATAGTCCGGAGCATCTTCTTCCGTTGACCGATCGGTTGGCCGAATGGGCCGAGCTGAATCGACTATTTGGACTTGCCATGAAGCATGTCATGACTCATTTGTGGCCGGGCGGACCCCAGCCGAAGAGTTATTTTGGTTTAGTGCAGCAGTTCCTTGGTGTGGTACCGCGTATCGACGCAATAAAGCGGTTGGTGTGTATTGAGGGAGCGCGGATGGCTCTGGTCCGTGTCAAGACATACTGGGCAGATATGAAGGCCACAGACGTTGCATCCCAAGATTCGGATGGAAGTCGAGTACCTGCCGAGCACTACTTTGAGGAAGTCCTGTCGGGCGCTCGTTTAATAGAGACGCAGTGCTCGAAGGATATTATGTTTAAATGACATGTATGATTTGTGAAAACAATGTTTCAATATGATATGAGAGCTTTTTATACTTGTGCGTTCAAGTAGTAAACTACTCCTCAGGCGGCCGCTTATGTATATGTATATATAACCTGAAAGATGGCAGTCCTTGGCTTCAGCCCCCATGCACATAGTGCGGGGTGTTTGCAAAGAAGGCGCTTTTTCACACTTAATCCAACGCCTTGGTCCTGTTAAGGAGGTGGTAGCGTAGCAAACTAGGCAACCGGACTATAATGCTTTATCACTTTCACTTAGCCATAGGAGTTCGAGGGTGGGGCTACTATATAGCCCCTGAGGGCACCGCACTCTCCCGAATTCGGGGTGCGTATGTGCTTGACCAAAAACCGGTCCTTCATTAATGCGGAGGAATTCTAAACATTCCGATTAGTCATCGAGTGGTTGACCAGTCTCTCGCAATATCATGACAGTCAGTTTCGCTTTCATCGAGGTGCTCGCCCGGCCGAACCGGGGCACAATCGCAGTAGTTCTCCTGGTGTCGCGTTAGCCGATAGAACGGAATGTAAGGCAGCAAAACACAGGAGCCGAGCAAACCCAACATTTGACCAAAGACATGATTCGGAGCTGATGCATATAAGGCCTAACTCGAGACGCCGAATACTCCCTAAGGTATTCGGTCTTTATAAAAACGGGCAGAATAATGCCCTAAGCCCCCGTGTCCGTGTGCATAAAAAATTCTGGTGCGGCCAATGCCAAAACGCCAGCCTCCTCCTCGGTTATGGTAAGAAACCGGGGGATGTATATCAACAAGAAACAGTAAAAAAGGTTTACGCAGGGTCTTAATCTGAAAAGAATCCTTGCAACGGGTCCCTACTGCCCGTTTGCACCTGTGTCTCCGTTGTGCCGTATCCTGGACGGGTGTAGCATGTTGTTCATCTGTAAAAGAGAGGAACTTAGTTTAAAAAAGAAAAAAGATCGTGCGAAAGATGTACTTTATATTAAATAAACAGAGTACGATTCAAAGAAGTGAATAAGATTGAGCTTTATTGTCTCTTGTGATATATGCATGCGGCCCCTTGTATGGGGGTATGCCGCTAGTAGGCGCTGGATTCGCTCTAGCCGTGTCCGGGGTTTGAATGACCAATTCAGGTTCTTTGACTAGCGGAGCCGGATAGGTGTGGGGCTGTCAAGGCAGTCTCACGTTCCTCCATGCTCAAGTAACACTAAATACGCCCTTTTAATGAGATGATGCCGCGTGGACCGGGCATTTTAAGTGTGAGGGATGCATAATGCGGTATTGCGTTAAAGCGGGCGAAAGCTTCACGTCCCAATAGTGCTTGATGTCTACTTTTGAACGGGGCGACATGGAAGATTAACCTTTCCTGACGGAAGTTGTCCGATGAACCGAACACAACTTCGAGCAGTATGGAGCCCGTACAATGGGCATATGGGCCTGGCATTACTCCTTTAAAGGAGGTGTTGCTACGGCGAATTTTGGTTGGGTCTATCCCCATCCTGTGGATTGTGTCCTGATATATCAGGTTTATGTCACTGCCACCATCCATGAGGAATTGTGTAAATTGGAATCCGTCGATTATAGGATCCAATATCAAGGCAGTCCATCCTGCGTTCCGGATGCTTTCGGAATAGTCCTGATGGTCGAAGGTGATTGGTTTTGACAACCAGTGTTGGTGCTCCGCTAGGGTAGTTTGTGCGGCGCGCATTCTAGTGGGCGCCGCTCTGTCCTTCCCTTTGATCACGTGAAGTGAGTTTACTGTTTTGACCTCTTGTGGGAAATTCTTTTGTTTTTCGGGGCTCTGCTTGTGGTGCTCGTCGTCATCTTCACTTGGTGTGTCGAGCCCCTTGTGTTCGGCGTTGAGTCTGCCGGACTGTTTGAAGACCCAACAATCTCTGTGGGTATGGTTTGCAGGACTCCGGGGAGTACTGTGGATTTGACATATCTTGTCCAAGATTTTGTGTAAGTTGGATAGCTCATCGCTATTGTCCTTAAGTGGCAGTTTTTTATTGTTCTACCGTGAGCTTTTTGAATCCGGCGTTGATCGCCGCTCTTTGGACCGTTCCTTTGAATCCGGCGCTGGTCCTTGTTGCGCCGTGGTTTCCCGTTTCCATCCCTGACTTCGGATGTACTTGGGTCACTGGTGCTGCGTCTTGCTAGCCAGCTATCCTCTCCCGCATAAAATCGGGTCATGAGGCTTGTTAATGCGGCCATTGTTCTTGGCTTTTCTTGGCGAGGTGTCCGGCGAGCCATTCGTCTCGGACGTTGTGTTTGAAAGCTGCTAAGGCTTCGGCCGGGACAGTCGACTATTTGGTTCTTTTAGTAAGGAACCTGTTCCAGAATTTCGGGCTGACTCTTGGGCTGTTGAGTTATGTAACTTAGATCGCTGCATCCGGAGGGCGGACATAGGTCCCTCAAAATTTGCCCAAACGCATCCTCGAGCTCTTCCCAGCTTCCAATGGTATTTTCGGGAGGCTTTTAAGCCAATGCCGAGTTGGCCCTTTGAGTTTAAGGGTAAGTATTTTATGGCGTGGAGATCATCTCCTCTAGCCATGTGTATGTGGAGGATGTAATCCTCAATCCAGACTGTGGTCTGTTGTTCCGTCAGATGCCTCTATGTTTACGGGTTTGAATCCGCTGAAATTCATGATCCAAAGACCTCATCGGTGAAACATAGGGGTGCGCCCCTATATTTGGGTGTGCCGTGATGTTCGGATTTTTGGCGTGTTGCCTTGCTTTGAAGATCTTGCTTTCTTGGCCCATAGATGGACCTAACTGGGCCATCCTTTTGTTGTGAATCCTTATGCGGATCGCATACCAGCTTGTGTGCGGCGCCATTTGCCGCTCTCTTTTTGCCGTGGGGTCATCCATCCGACCAGGTGGCCTTCTTACTTTTTGATTGTGGGGGCTCTAAGGCCTCCTCGTCAAGTTCGGGCGGTAGCTTTCTTTTTGGGTAGTTTCAGCGGCGATCGTCGCCAGATTTGTCTCAAGGGTGTTGAATACTTTGCTCCATCTGATCCTCGAGTGCATCTTCCGCTGTTTTGAGCTTCCGCTTCGCTTTTTCAGGCTACGCCATGGCGACGAGCCTTTTCTGGAGGTTATCTTGCTCCAACAATTTGTCCGGCGTGAGATCGTCCGGACTGTTGTCTTCGCGGGGGACGGGTTGTTTATCCAAGTTGTCTTGTTCGGACGATTGCTCGATAGCATGTTCGTTGTCCATCGGTTCGCCCTGCTCTATGGCTGGGTCTCTGTTGAGGCGGGACTTAGTTCGGCCGCTTACGCTTGCCGTTTTGACTGCTTTTCGAGGGATTTATCCTTCAGAAGCGCCCCGCTGCTCCTCGTCTTCATTTCCTTTAGGTGTATCCACAATGTATACATCATGGGATGAAGTGGTTGTCCAGCATCCTATAGGCGCTGGTTCAAGGTTGTCTCCTACATCGGCGACCATACCGTCGATGTCTTCGAGTCAAATCGAGCACGCCGTGTAAGCTTTCGATAGTGGCTACTGAAGTGGGTGGTGGGTGGCCATTGAATTTCTTCGTCGTCCGCATCCCAACCTTCCCGACCGTAGTCCGCCATGGCTCTCCTGGATAAAGAGAGAGACTTTAGTGAATTCAGGATGTCGCCAAAGGGCGAAAAGCCGAAGATGTCCGCCAGTGAACTCCATAACCGCGCCCAATCGGATTCAATTGGCGGGCGCGGAGGGTTCGGAGTCCGGAGAGGATTCCGCACTGGAGTCGAGGTCTTCGCAGCGATAGGGATAGAGTTCGCTCAATCGCCAGAGAGATCGTAGCCCCGAGGCGGCGCCCAACCACTCGCCCTCGATCGGGGAATCCGCCCGGATTGAGGGCCGGAGCGGATGCCGGTGCGGCCTGTGGCAATCGCTCGGCTGCAGAGCTAGATCATGCCCATCGAGACAAAGGCGGCACGCTTGGCTGCGGCTCGGATCCGTCAAGATCAAGTCTTCGCGGACATCGGTCGTATAGTTCAAACTTCCAAATCTGACTCGATGGCGGGGGCGAGCTTTCGATCTGCTCCAGATGGCTGCTTAATTGCCCGCAGTGCAAAGCCGCCGAATAGATCTGTCCGGGAGAAAACTCTCACCGGACTGCGTCGTTGTTGATGATCGAAGGAGCCATCGGGCCTATCGGTGACGCATACGTAGGAACTCTCAATGAAAGCACCAATGTCGATGTCAAAACCGGCGGATCTCGGTAGGGGGTCCCGAACTGTGCGTCTAGGCGGATGGTAACAGGAGACAAGGGACACGATGTTTTACCTGTGTTCGGGCCCTCTCGATGGAGGTAATACCCTACTCCTGCTTGATTAATATTGATAATATGGGTAGTACAAGAGTAGATCTACCACAACATCATAGAGGCTAAACCCTAGAAGCTAGCCTATGGTATGATTGTTGTTCGTCCTACGGACTAAAACCCTCTGGTTTATATAGACACCGGATAGGTTAGGGTTACACAGAGTCGGTTACAATGGTAGGAGAACTACATATCCGTATCGCCAAGCTTGCCTTCCACGCCAAGGGAAGTTCCATCCGGACACGGGACGAAGTCTTCAATCTTGTATCTTCATAGTCTTGGAGTCCGGCCATGATGATAATCCGGCTATCCGGACACCCCCTAATCCAGGACTCCCTCACTTGGCATTTTCATAAGCTTGGGTTCTCCATTCATCAAGTGAGCTAATATCAAATAACCTCTTCTCACCGGCAAGTTTGAAATCATAGTTGAGCTCTTTAATAGCCCAATATGCCTTATGTTCTAGTTCGAGAGGTAAGTGACATGATTTTCCATAAACCATTTTATACGGAGACATACCCATAGGATTCTTATATGTAGTTCTATAGGCCCATAATGCATCATCAAGTTTCTTGTACCAATTCTTTCTAGACCTATTAACAGTCTTTTGCAAAATTAATTTGAGCTCTCTATTACTCAATTCTACTTGACCACTAGACTGTGGGTGATAAGGAGATGCAATTCTATGATTAACGCCATATTTAGCAAGCATTTTACGGAAAGCACCATGAATAAAGTGTGAACCACCATCAGTCATTAAATATCTAGGGACTCCAAACCTCGGAAAAATAACTTCCTTAAGCATTTTAATAGAAGTGTTATGATCAGCACTACTAGTTGGAATAGCTTCTACCCACTTAGTAACGTAATCAACAGCAACTAAAATATGTGTATATCCATTAGAGGCAGGAAAAGGTCCCATATAATCAAAGCCCCAAACATCAAATGGTTCAATAACAAGTGAATAATTCATAGGAATTTCTTGACGTCTACTAATATTACCAATTCTTTGACATTCATCGCAAGACAAAACAAACTTACGTGCATCCTTGAAGAGAGTAGGCCAATAAAAACCAGATTGCAATACCTTATGTGCAGTTCTGTCTCTAGCGTGGTGTCCTCCATAAGCTTCGGAGTGACACTTGCGTAGGATTTGTTCCTGTTCATGCTCAGGCACACAACGTCTAATAACACCATCTACTCCTTCTTCATAAAGATGTGGGTCATCCCAAAAGTAATGTCGCAAATCATAAAAGAACTTTTTCTTTTGTTGGCATGTGAAGCTAGGTGGTATAAATTTAGCAACAATATAATTAGCATAATCAGCATACCATGGAGTGCTACGAGAAGTGCTTATGACATTTAATTGTTCATCGTGAAAGCTATCATCAATAGGTAGTGGGTCATCAAGAACATTCTCTAACATAGATAAGTTATCTGCAACGGGTTCTCGGCTCCTTTTCTATCAACAATATGCAAATCAAATTCTTGCAGCAAGAGAACCCATCTAATAAGTCTAGGTTTAGCATCTTTCTTTCCAAAAGATATTTAATAGCAGCATGATCAGTTTGAATAGTTACTTTAGAATCAACAATATAGGGTCTGAATTTATCACAAGCAAATACAAATGCTAAAAGTTCCTTTTCGGTAGTAGCATAATTTCTTTGAGCATTGTCTAGAGTCTTACTAGCATAATGGATAACATTTAATTTCTTATCAACTCTTTGCCCTAGAACAGCACCTACAAAGATAATCACTAGCATCACACATAATTTCAAAGGGTAAATTCCAATCGTGGCTGAACAACATGTGCAGAGACTAATGCTTTCTTAAGTATTTCAAATGCTTCTACACAATGATCATCAAAGACAAATGGTATATCTTTTGTAATAAATTAGTCGAGAGGCCGAGAAATTTTTGAGAAGTCCTTAATGAACCTCCTATAAAATCCGCGTGACCAAGGAAACTTCTTATACCTTTGATGTCCTTGGAACATGGCATCTTTTCAATAGCATCAACTTTGGCTTTATCAACTTCAATACCTCTTTCGTAAACTTTGTGCCCCAAGACAATTCCTTCATTAACCATAAAGTGGCACTTTTCCCAATTCAAGACAAGATTAGTTTCTTCACATCTCTGCAAAACTCGATCAAGATTGCTCAAGCAATCATCACAAGAGGAACCATAGACGGAAAAGTCATCCATGAAAACCTCACAAATCTTTTCACAAAAGTCAGAGAATATAGCCATCATACATCTTTGAAAGGTAGCAGGTGCATTACATAAACCAAAAGGCATACGTCTATAAGCAAAAGTACCAAAAGGGCATGTAAAAGTAGTCTTTGATTGATCTTTAGCCGACACGGGTATTTGAGAGAAACCATAATAACCATCTAGAAAGCAATAATGTGTATGTTTGCATAATCTTTCTAGCATTTGATCGATAAAAGGCAAGGGGTAATGATCTTTCTTAGTAGCTTTATTTAATTTGCAGAAATCAATTACCATCCTATAACCTGTGATAATTCTTTGCGGAATCAATTCATCTTTATCATTAGGGACAACAGTAATACCTCCCTTATTAGGAACACAATGGACAGGACTTACCCACTGACTATCAGCAACGGGATAAGTTATACCTGCCTCTAGAAGCTTGAGTATTTCTTTTCTTACCACTTCTTTCATTTTAGGATTCAAACGTCGTTGAGGATCACGAACTGGTTTGGCATCCGCTTCCAAATTTATTTTATGCTGACATAGAGTGGGACTAATGCCATTAAGATCATCAAGAGTATATCCAATAGTGGCACGGTGCTTCTTCAGAGTTTTCAATAATCTTTCTTCTTCATGCTCTGAAAGGTTAGCACTAATAATAACAGGGTATATTTTCTTTTCATCAAGATAAGCATATTTAACATTATCAGGCAACGGTTTAAGCTCAAACACGGGATCACCCTTGGGTGGAGGAGGATCCCCTAGGATTTCAACAGGAAAATTGTGTTGCAGAATAGTTCCTGTTTAAAGAATACTTCATCTATTTCCCTTCTTTCATTCATGAACATCTCATTTTCATGGTCTAGCAAATAGTGTTCTAAAGGATCACTAGGACGTACGGCAATAGAAGCAAGACCAATAATTTCATCCTTACTAGGCAATTCTTCCTCACGATGTTGTTTACTAAATTTAGAGAAATTATACTCATGAACCATATCATCCAAGCCAATAGTAACAACATTATTTTTGCAATCTATCCTAGCATTAACAGTATTCAAGAAGGGTCTACCAAATATAATGGGACAAAAGCTATCTTGTGGAGAACCAAGAACAAGAAAATCAGCGGGATATTTGTTTTTCCACACAAGACTTCAACATCTCTAACAATTTCCATTGCAGATATAGTATCTCTATTGGCAAGTTTAATTGTAACATCAATATCTTCTAACTCAGCAGGTGCAATATCATGCATAATTTCTTTGTATAAGTCAATGGGTATAACGCTAGCACTAGCACCCATATCACATAAGCCATGATAACAATGATATCCTATTTTAACAGAAATAACAGGCACGCCTACCACAGGTCTATGTTTATCTTTAGCACAAGGTTTAGCAATTCTAGCAGTTTCACCACAGAATTGAATAACATGCCCATCAATATTATCAAACAAGAGATCTTTAACAATAGCAATATGTGGTTCTACTTTAACTTGCTCAAAGAGGTGTATAAGTTCTAATATTGCTTTTACGAACAACAGTTGAAGCTTTAGCATGATCCTTTACTCTAACAGGGAAAGGTGGTTTCTCAACATGAGAGGTAGGAACAATAGGATCATTATAAATGATAGTCTTTTCTTCAACTTTAATAGGTGCAACTACTTTTACTTCTATGGGAGGATGATATTTAAACCACTTCTCCTTAGGGAGATCGACATAAGTAGCAAAAGATTCACATAAAGAAGCTACTATCTCAGAGTCAAGTCCATATTTAGTGCTAATCTTACGGAAAATATCGGTATCCATAAAAGATTTAACACAATAAAACTTAGGCGTCATACCTGACTCCTTACCTTTGTCGAGGTCCCAATCTTCAGAGTTATGCTTAATTCTATCCAATAAATTCCATTTAAATTCAATAGTCTTCATCATAAAAAGCCAGCACAAGAAGTATCGAGCATGGTGCGATTGTTATCGTAAAGCCGAGCATAAAAACTTTGAATAATTATTTCTCTTGAGAGCTCATGATTGGGGCATGAATATAACATTGATTTAAGCCTCCCCAAGCTTGAGCGATGCTTTCTTCTTCAAGGGCGAAAAATCATATATTTACTATTGTAGGCACCATATGAGGCACCACGTTAATCCTTGGAATTAAGAAATTTCAGCCATCCAATTTATATACGATGTGTGTGTAGCCGTTGGATTAAAAAAGGATCAGAAAAGAGTCCTGCTCTCCTATCCCACGTTGGTGAGTCCTCCTCCTCTTGATCTCTATGTTTGCCTAAAAAAACTAAGTCATGCTCTTCTATCCACGCTTGCAGTCCTCCTTCTCTTGGTCTCTATATGTTTGCCTAGAAAAAAAACTGAGCATCATCTTGGTCCTCACGCTGAAAACTACGATTCACAATAGTCATTTTTTGTCTCCCGTGAGCATAGTCTAGAGTCCATACATAGCAGTCCTTTCTTCATCGTAATGCCTCACCTATCAAGTTCTCCCGATATCTGCACCACGCCGCCACCGTCCTCGCGGCCTCCATCACCCAGGCTGATCGATCCTCTGCATCTTCTCTATGCCACCACTCTAATGGAATCTTTCATGACCGTTGTTAAATCTGAAGGCTGGCGCCGCAAAACGGCGCATCCACTTGAAGGTCAGCGTGGGCACTTAATTTCTCTGTTGCCCATCTCGCCTCGGTCTTCCTTACTGTTGCGCCACCTCTTATCTTCTTCATGTTTATCAAGCTTCAAATCAGTTGAGAAAATGATACGCCACTGAAGATGGGGCAAGCGAAGCACATCCTGCTGGAGGGGACAACGAATTATTAGTCTGGCCGCTGCTGGCGCTGATGCCCTCTCGACAAAAACGGCAGTAACAATGCCACTCACCTCAGGTAATTGGTCCTCCTCAATAGATTTACAATTGTGTTCCTCAAGCGGTCTGTGAACAAAAATAGGGAACAATATATAGTAGTTGCAGGTGGTGCCGGGTTGCAGACCTTATGGCTCTGGATGCATTTTGTGTAGCGATCATGTGCTAGACTAATATTTTTTTTAAGATCACAACATTATCCATCAAGTATTTTTCATTCTCTGTATGATACTTGATGCTTAGTTGATTGTTGGGCTAAAGGTTTTAAATACCTGAATTGGTTACAAGTGTAAGATGATTTGTGTTTTTAATCTTAATCAGATTATGCACCAATATCTTATAGCTAATCACTTATAGCTCTGCACATGTGCATGCATCGTATAATGTTGTCTTCCAATGAGTGAGAAAATAAAAAAGGGGCAAGAATATGAGTCTGCATACATATGTACAATTAACAGCTTCAAATTTATATTTGGGCCTCTGACCAGTTCAATACTTATTTCTCGGTCGAACTTATAGATATTCGCAAGGTTACTTCTCTATTTTTTGTTGTTGCGGAGTCTACAAACTACAGATAGTGGTTGTTATTGTTAACATTATGCTTCCCCCATGTCCTCCAGATCATTCCCAAATGAGAGATTCCTAGGATATTCAACATTGATGGAATTTAGTTCTGGACAAGGATAATGTAAGTAATGATTACGACCTGCAACCAATTCATTAGGTACCACAATGTTATGAATAGGGATTGCGAAATGGTGAGCTGAGGATATTCAACAAGGTTTGAATTTAGTTCTCAATCTTCTATATGTCAGTTAATTGGTCGCTACTTGCTATAAAATCTATCTTACGAGAAAGTTAATTGTGCATTAATCATGCTTACAGCTGGTGTGCGACATCATCAGCGGATTTACAGTTCGAACTCTTCCCCATACAAAAATTACGAGGGGTTGTGCTGCATTCTGCCCATATCGCCAAGTACATGATACTTCTCCTTTCTACTTGATCGGTATGCGTCCATCCTTATAGGTTAGTCAACAATTTTGTTTTTAGCTTCTTCAGACTTTAATACTTTTTTGTGTGTCCGTAAAACAGTTGGAAGGCATATATAAGTGGTGATGTAGCTAGAAGAAATAAAAAATATAAATTCCAGTGTAATCATAATTATGCCTTTTCCTCCATAGTCGTTACCACTCAATTCCCCAATAATCATTTTTTCTATTGAACGCGCAGGAGAAGAAGCATCTACTGACTACCACGAGCCTCATGTGTCCCTTTCTTAAATAGGACTAGATGCTTCAGTTTATAATTTGTTCAGAAGAGCTCATTGCGTAATCTCATGTGTATTTAGCTTATACAATGTCCGAAGTCATCTGAATTTTTTTGGGCGCAAAGAGAGGTACTTTTTAAAATCAGAGATATTATATTTGTTCATGGAATCAAATGTAAAAGATGTTGTTAACTCTTTTGTCCCACAAATTATGTTCACATCTTAGAATCAATTTAAAATATGTTCTTCCTAGCTGTAAAGTACTAAACTACTCATTTTCTCAATTCTCCATTTATATCACGTAATTATTGTTGAATAAGTCCATTGGATATCCATTTATTTCCTGGCATGAATCACCAACAACATATCAAAAAACCTAGAATGTATATATAGTAGCCAGCAGATAGAAGGTATTGCTACATTTTACCTTAGGAGGAATTGCCTGTTGGTGCGCCTTTTTATATCTATTTTAGGTTTTCATTTCTTAAAGTTACAAAGCAAGGCAACATGTACATTTACACCATGGTTTTTGTTTAGTCCAGTTCTATTTTGTACTTTATAAAGTACTGTGTGTCTCATGACACTAGCTCCCACTACGGTGCATCTGATCATTATAGCAATTACAATATTTGATAGAAATTCCACTTGATCTATGGGATAGGGGAGTTCTATTGGTGGAGTGAAGGAAGATATTATGATATTATACTAATGCTTTTTGTATATAGTAAAAGATTTTGATAATTGAAGAAAATTGTGACAGTTATGGGGCCTGATTATTTTGATAGTCACAACTGACAGAGGTGCAAGAGTGTGCGTAAGTTA
Source organism: Aegilops bicornis (assembly GCA_021605145.1). Lineage (NCBI taxonomy): Eukaryota > Viridiplantae > Streptophyta > Magnoliopsida > Poales > Poaceae > Aegilops > Aegilops bicornis. The sequence continues at coordinate 751,359,206 of CM038675.1, forward strand.
ATTATTTTGGATGAAAAGCGCATAGGCTGATTGTGTTTGTGATCTTCAGTTTGTACATCTTTTCAGTGTTTCCCCTTTGATAATGTACAAATAGTATGCATGAAGAAACCATGTATTTCTATACTGACAAAATTTTCAGTAACTCATGGGATAATGTATTTTACCTATTTTTGTAGAATGGCAAGATTATAAGAAAGTAGTATGTGGTTTGTGGTTCTTTGTAAATAGAAGAATATATTTTTTTCCCACAATTGTATGGTTTCCAAAACATTACTGATTGTTCTGCATAAATATTTTGTTTTTGGCATGAGCTATGGTCTCATGTCAAAGAAAACATTCATACTCTATTATTTGGGTGTATGGTTAAATGATTTTTTTGTGTTTTAGTAGTTAAGCTTTCAACATATTAATACAAATAATATGAATTAATAATTATTGATTTCAATATAATCAACATTTTCAAAATATTATACTAATGAGATATTATCTGAATAACTAGTTCGTGCAATGCATCGGGTTGATGACTAGTTATATATATAATTGCGATCACGATGAACAAGATGCATAGGGTAGTACTTTTGATGAAATTCCAATTTCAATCTTTTATAGTTCCATGATCTCGTATCATCACATATCCTATACCATGTCAATGCGCCTTCCTTCAAAGATAAAGGAAAGACCTTCTTATTAACAACATCATTGGGTATACCTGCAAGCTTAAATAATCCACAAACTTCATCCACATAGAGTAGATATTCATCAGGATGCTTTGGTCCATCTCGTAATAGTATTAGCCAGCAGTTTTTCCATCATACCAAGGAACTTCAAAAGGAGTTTCATTTTCAATAGGTTCAGTAGGTTGAGGAGCAACTCTTTGTTTCATCGGACGGGGTGAAGATACCTTAACAAGCCCCTTAGAGAATTACTTTCCATAGTAACAAGTGACAGAAAATTTCAGCACACTATATAAATTTTTCCTTACCAAAAGCGCTACACTCCCCGGCAACGGTGCCAGAAAAGAGTCTTGATGACCCACAAGTATAGGGGATCTATCGTAGTCCTTTCGATAAGTAAGAGTGTCGAACCCAACAAGGAGTAGAAGAAAATGATAAGCGGTTTTCAGCAAGGTATTCTCTGCAAGTACTGAAATAAGTGGTAATAGGTAGTTTTGTGATAAGGTAAATTGTAACGAGCAACAAGTAACAAAAGTAAATAAGGTGCAGCAAGGTGGCCCAATCCTTTTTGTAGCAAAGGACAAGCCGGAACAAACTCTTATAATAGGAAAAGTGCTCCCGAGGACACATGGGAATATCGTCAAGCTTAGTTTTCATCACGCTCATATGATTAGCGCTCGGTACTTTGATAATTTGATATGTGGGTGGATCGGTGCTTGGGTGCTGTTCTTACTTGAACAAGCATCCCACTTATGATTAACCTCTATTGCAAGCATCCGCAACTACAACAAAAGTATTAAGGTAAACCTAACCATAGCATGAAACAAGTGGATCCAAATCAGCCCTTTATTTAAGCTAACGCATAAACTAGGGTTTAAGCTTCTGTCACTCTAGCAACCCATCATCTACTTATTACTTCCCAATGCCTTCCTCTAGGCCCAAATAATGGTGAAGTGTTATGTAGTCGATGTTCACATAACACCACTAGAGGCTAGACAACATACATCTCATCAAAATATCGAATCTAATACCAAATTCACATGACCACTAATAGCAAGACTTCTCCCTTGTCCTCGTGAACAAACGTAACTACTCACAAAGCATATTCATGTTCATAATCAAAGGGGTAATAATATGCATAAAGGATCTGAACATATGATCTTCCACCAAGTAAACCAACTAGCATCAACTACAAGGAGTAATCAACACTACTAGCAACCTACTAGCACCAATCCCGGACTTGGAGACAAGAATTGGATACAAGAGATGAACTAGGGTTTGGAGATGAGATGGTGCTAGTGAAGATGTTCATGGAGATTGCCCTCTCCTGATGAGAGGAGCGTTGGTGATGATGACGGCGATGAATTCCCCCTCCTGGAGGGAAGTTTCCCAGCGTAACAGCTCACGGAGCCCTAGATTGGTTCCACCAAGGTTCCGCCTCGTGGCGGCGGAGTCTCGTCCCGAAAGGTTGCTTTTGGTTTTTTTCTCATCGAAAGACTTCATATAGGTGAAGATGGGCATCGGAGAGCCACAAGGGGGCCCACGAGGTAGGGGGGCGCGCCCCCCACCCTCGTGAGCAGGGTGTGGGCCCCCTGGCCTTCATCTTTGGCGATGATTTTTATTTATTTATTTTAAGATATTCCGTGGAGTTTCAGGACTTTTGGAGTTGCACAAAATAGGTCTCCAATATTTGCTCGCTTTTCCAAATTTCAAAGATTCCAGCTGCCGGCATTCTCCCTCTTCATGTAAACCTTGTAAAATAAGAGAGAATAGCCATAAGTATTGTGATATAACGTGAAATAACAGCCCACAAAACGATAAATATCGATATAAAAGCATGATGCAAAATGGACGTATCAGGGCTGCTCGGGCAGCCCAGCCAATGTGCTGATTGTTGTGGAACCTCCATGCTCCATTGATACATCTCCTTCCTTACGTTCTTCCTCCTCCACCCTACCCTTCTTGACTCCAGCCTCCTCTTCCCTCTCCTCTACATGCCCTATCTTTCTGCCTAAGACGTGTTCCCTCTCAACATTACTCTTCTGCCCTCCCATTTCACGTCTTTCCACCTTCTTATACTTCTTCCTACCACCCTTGATGAGTTGTTGTTCTCCTCCTCCTGAACTACCACCTTGATTCTTAGCTCGCTGAATTGCCCCCTTCTCCATTCTCCCTCCATCTTCTATGCTCTTATCTGGTGAGTTAGGCACAGAAACAACTCCTACCATCTCATCCTGCCCACTGGCCACCAGCTGTTTACCTTCAAGACTTCTTCTCGCATCGACAGTTGTTCTTATTTAGGACCTCACCACTCATGTCTGGTTTCTTTTGTACTCCTTTTTTTAGTGGATCCTTTGTTGTTTTTGCTGGGCTAGTCACTTCCTCGCCTTTCTCTGTCAAGTTATTCTTCCCTCCACTACTCCGTGATCCATCTTTCCTCCATGATGGACCATCACTACCACTCCCTGATCGTCCATTCGAGCGGCTGAACCCCAAGCTTCTATTGCTCCCCCATTCCTTCCATTGCCCTTCCAACATCCAACTCCAGTCTTCATCACCATAACCCCTCCTTTTACCCACATCCGCCTTTAGCCAGCGCCCAAACTGGTGGTTTTCCCCTTCTTCACTGTGTGGAGCAGTCTTTCTCTCCATGACCGATCACCCCAAGAGCTATACCAAAAGTCAGCAGGAACTTGTACTCGAACCGCACCAAAGCCCTTCTTCCTCCTCCTCCTCCTTCCCATCTATGATCGCCTTCTTCCTCCTTCGTTGTTTCATACTCTCCTCCTCATCATCCAAAGGTAAAGCCCCTCATAATAGGCTTGTCTATCTTCATCCTGATCTTCACTGCATATACTTGCCTAAAGCTTTCCCATCCATCCCTGCATCAGCCTCCACGAACCTCCCAATGATATTCCCTATTTCCTCCGCCGACTCCTCGTTCATCATCCCCAGCGGGAGGTTAAAGATCCTCACCCAGATTGGTATTTCATTAAACTTATAATCTTCGAGTCTCTTCCCCGGATCATACTCCTCCACTACCACCAGGTCTTTGTCAAACATCCATGGGCCATCTTCAATGGCCTTTCTTTTTCCCGGATCTTGCTTGAACGTCAACACGAACAAATTATCTCCCACCTCCCTGCAATGGATCCCTTGATCGGGCACCACACCTTCCCTAAAGACAGCTGATCGCATCTTGGTGAGCAATTTTCTCCGATAGCACCTTCCCCACCGCTTGGGGCTCATTCCCTTCCCTTCTCCTTCCCTTCCCTTCTCCTTCGCGATGACATGATCTTGAACCCTTCCTTTCCTCCTCCGAGAGTTTAAGACTCCGATCATGTCGGCCACCCTTTCCATCCCCCGCACCTCCTCCAGAATGCCGCCGCCTAGGGTTAGAAGTGTTTTACGACCGTGCGCCCCAGAAAATGCTACGTCTTGAGCTTGCGTTGGTTTTCCCCGAAGAGGAGAGGATGATGCAGCAGAGTAGCGTAAGTATTTCCCTCAGTTTTTGAGAATCAAGGTATCAATCCAGTAGGAGGCCACGCGCAAGTCCCTCATACCTACACAACACAAATAGCTCCTCGCAACCAACGCGAATAGGGGTTGTCAATACCTTCTCGGTCACTTACTTAGAGTGAGATATGATAGAGATGATAGATAATATTTTTGGTATTTTTTGGTATAAAGATGCAAAGTAAAATAAGAGGCAAAGCAATAATAAAGCGTAGGAAGATTAATATGATGAAAATAGACCCGGGGGCCATAGATTTCACTAGTGGCTTCTCTCAAGAGCATATGTATTTTATGGTGGGTGAACGAATTACTGTTGAGCAATTGACAAAACTGAGCATAGTTATGTGAATATCTAGGTATGATCATGTATATAGGCATCACGTCCGAGAAAAGTAGACCGACTCCTGCCTGCATCTACTACTATTACTCCACTCATCGTAGTTGTCCAAAGATGCATCTAGAGTATTAAGTTAAAGAAAACAGAGTAACGACTTAAGCAATATGACATTATGTACAGGAATAAATACATGAAATATGATAAATACACCATCTTGTTATCCTCGATGGCAACAATAAAATACGTGCCTTGCAACCCTTTCATCATGGTAAGGACACTGCAAGATTGAACCCAAAGCTAAACACTTCTCCCATTGCAAGAACTACCAATCTAGTTGACCAAACCAAACGGATAATTCGAAGAGACTTGCAAAGATAACTCAATCATACATAAAAGAATTCAGAAAAGATTCAAATATTGCTCATAGATAATCTTGATCATAAACCCACAATTCATCTATCTCAACAAACACACCGCAAAAAGAAGATTACATTGAATAGATCTCCACGAGAGAGGGGGAGAACATTGTATTGAGATCCAAAAAGAGAGAAGAAGCCATCTAGCTACTAACTATGGACCCCAAGGTCTGAAGTAAACTACTCATACTTAATCGGAGAGGCTATGATGATAATGTAGAAGCCCTCCGTGGTGGATTCCCCTTCCGGCGAAGCTCCCGAACAGGCCCCAAGATGGGATCTCGTGGATACAGAAAGTTGCGGCGGTGGAATTAGGTTTTTGGCTCAGTATCTGATCTGTTGGGGGTACGTAGGTATATATAGGAGGAAGGAGTACGTCGGTGGAGCTTCGAGGGGCCCACGAGGCAGGGGACGCGCCCTAGGGGAGGCGCCCACCTCGTGGCCGCCTGGTGGCTTTCTTGACGGAGAGTCCAAGTCTCCTGGTCTTATCTCGATGAGAAAATCACGTTCAAGATTTCATTCCGCTTTGGACTCCGTTTGATATTCCGTTTCTTCAAAACACTGAAATAGGAAAAAACAGCAATTCTGGGCTGGGCCTCCGGTTAATAGGTTAGTCCCAAAGGTAATATAAAATTGGAAAATAAAGCCCAATATAGTCCAAAACAGTAGATAATATTGCATGGAGCAATCAAAATTATAGATACATTGGAGACGATCGTGCATCCCCAAGCTTAATTCCTTCTCGCCCTCGAGTAGGTAAATGATAAAAAGAGAATTTTTGATGCGGAGTGCTACTTGGCATAATTTCAATGTAATTCTTCTTAATTGTGGTATGAATATTCAGATCCGAAAGATTCAAGACAAAAGTTCATATTGACATAAAAATAATAATACTTCAAGCATACTAACTAAGCAATTATGTCTTCTCAAAATAACATGGCCAAAGAAAGTTCATCCCTACAAAATCATATAGTTTAGTCATGCTCCATTTTCGTCACACAAGAATGCTCTCATCATGCACAACCCCGATGACAAGCCAAGCAATTGTTTCATACTTTAATAATCTCAAACCTATAAACTTCCACGCAATATATGAGCGAGCCATGGACATAGCACTATGGGTGGAATAGAATATAATGATGGGGGTTATGTGGAGGAGACAAAAAAATAGAAGGTGTCACATCAACGAGGCTAATCGACGGGCTATGGAGATGCCCATCAATTGATGCTAATGCAAGGAGTAGGGATTGCCATGCAACGGATGCACTAGAGCTATAAATGTATGAAAGCTCAACAAAAGAAACTAAGTGGGTGTGCATCCAACTTGCTTGCTCACGAAGACCTAGGGCATTTGAGGAAGCCCATCGTTGGAATATACAAGCCAAGTTCTATAATGAAAAATTCCCACTAGTATATGAAAGTGACAACATATGAAACTCTCTATATGAAAAACATGGTGCTACTTTGAAGCACAATATATGAGACTCGCTATATGAAGAACATGGTGTTACTTTGAAGCACAATATATGAGACTCGCTATATGAAGAACATGGTGCTACTTTGAAGCACAAGTGTGGAAAAGGATAGTAGCATTGTCCCTTCTCTCTTTTTCTCTCATTTTTTTGTCCTTCTCTTTTTTTATGGCCTTTGTCTCTCTTTTTTTATTTTTTTATTCCTCACTTGGGACAATGCTCTAGAAAATGATGATCATCACACTTCTATTTATTTACAACTCAATGATTACAACTCGATACTAGAACAAAGTATGACTCTATATGAATGCCTCCGCGGTGTAATCGGGATATGCAATGAATCAAGAGTGACATGTATGAAAGAATTATGAACGGTGGCTTTGCCACAAATACTATGTCAACTACATGATCATGCTAAGCAATATGACAATGATGAATGTGTCATGAAGAACGGTATGGTGGAAAGTTGCATGGCAATATATCTCGGAATGGCTATGGAAATGCCATAATAGGTAGCTATGGTGGCTGTTTTGAGGAAGACATAAGGAGGTTTATGTGTGAAAGAGCGTATCATATCACGGGGTTTGGATGCACCGGTGAAGTTTGCACCAACTCTCAATGTGAGAAAGGGCAATGCACGGCAATCAAGAGGCTAGCAATGATGGAAAGGTCAGAGTGCGTATAATCCATGGACTCAACATTAGTCATAAAGAACTCACATAATTATTGCAAAAATCTACAAGCCATCAAAAACCAAAGCACTACGCGCATGCTCCTAGGGGGGATAGATTGGTAGGAAAAGACCATCGCTCATCCCCGACCGCCACTCATAAGGATGACAGTCAAAGAACACCTCATGTATCAAATTTTTTACATAACGTTTACCATACGTGCATGCTACGGGACTTGCAAACTTCAACACAAGCATTTCTCAAATTCACAACTACTCAACTAGCACGACTTTGATATTATCACCTCCATATCTCAAAACAATAATCAAGCATCAAACTTTTCTTAGTATTCAACACACTCACAAGAAAGTTTTTATTATTTTTATATACCTAGCATATTATTATTTTAAGCAAATTACCATGCTATTTAAGACTCTCAAAATAATCTAAGTGAAGCATGAGAGATCAATAGTTTCTTTAAAAAAAATTAACCACCGTGCTCTAAAAGATATAAGTGAAGTACTAGAGCAAAACTATAAAGCTCAAAAGATATAAGTGAAGCACATAGAGCAAAACTATCAAGCTCAAAAGATATAAGTGAAGCACATAGAGTATTCTAACAAATTCCAATTCATGTATGGCTCTCTCAAAAGGTGTGTACAGAAAGGATGATTGTGGTAAACTAACAAGAAAATACGCAAATAATACAAGACGCCCAAGCAAAACACATATCATGTGGTGAATAAAATATAGCTCCAAGTAAAGTTACCGATGGAAGTGGATTTAAAGAGGGATGCCTTCCGGGCATCCCCAAGCTTTGACTTTTGGTGTCCTTGGATTATCTTGGGGTGCCATGGGCATCCCCAAGCTTAGGCTCTTGCCACTCCTTGTTCCATAATGCATCAAAAAAATTCACCCAAAACTTGAAAACTTCACAACACAAAACTCAATAAAAATCTCGTGAGTCTGCTAGCGAAAGAAAACAAAAGATCACCTCAAGGTACTGTAATTAACTCATTCTTTATTTATATTGGTGTTAAACCTAATGTGTTCCAACTTCTCTATGGATCATAAACTATTTTACTAGCCATAGATTCATCAAAATAAGCAAACAACACACGAAAAACAGAATCTGTCAAAAACAGAACAGTCTGTAGTAATCTGTAACTAACGCAAACTTATGAAACTACAAAAATTCATCAAAAATAGGACGACCTAGGAAATTTTTATATTGATTAGCAGAAATTGGAATCACTATTTTATCACGTTCTGGTGATTTTAACAATTGTTTTCGTTAACCGAAAGTTTCTTGAAATTACAGCAAGATCAAATAACTATTATCCAAGAAGATCCTATAAGTTTAACTTGGCACAAACACTAATTAAAACATAAAACCACATCTAAACAGGAGGTAGATGGATTATTCAATGACAGAAAGGAAATATATTGGGTTGTCTCCCAACAAGCGCTTTTCTTTAAAGCCTTTTTAGCTAGGCATCGAGATTTCAATGATGCTCACATAAAAGACAAGAATTGAAGCACAAAGAGAGCATCATAAAACATGTGACAACCACATCTAAGTCTAACATACTTCCTATGCATAGGCATCTTATAGGCAAACAAATCAAGGCAAGCAAAAACTAGCATATGCAAGGAAGCGGAAAGAGACAATAGCAATCTCAACATAACGAGAGGTAATTTAGTAGCATGAAAGTTCCTACAACCATATTTTCCTCTCTCTCATAATAATTACATGTAGGATCATAGGAAAATTCAACAAAATAGCTTTCACAAAGTATATTCTCAATACGATCCACATGCATGCAAAGTTGACACTCTTCCAAAATAGTGGGATTATCATTAACTAAAGTCATGACCTCTCCAAACCCACTTTTATCAAAAACTTCATAAGATTGAACATTCTCCAAATATGTGGGATCTAAATTTGACACTCTTCCGAACCCACTTTCCATATTATTGCAAACAATATTATCAATCTCATATTCATCATGGGGCTTAAATAAATTTTCAAGATCATAAGAAGAATCACCCCAATCATGATCATTGCAACAAGTAGTAGACATAGCAAAACTAGCATCCCCAAGCTTAGGGTTTTGCATCTTATTAGCACAATTGACATCAAAAGAATTTATAATAAAATCATTTCAATCATGTTTTTTATTCAAAGATCTATTGTGAGTCACTTCACGGATTTCAGGCAAAACCTTATAAAGATAATCTAGTGCATCCAAATCACTAGGAATTGGTTCATCATAATTGGATCTCTTAAAAAGATTGGCAAGTGGATGAGGATCCATAGGTATTAGCTTCTCTGTTTAGGAATAAATACTCAACTATTTCAACCAAACGAGCAAACGAGCCAAGTAAGACATCAAGGCAAACAAAAAGAGAGGGCGAATAAAATGGCAAGGGTGAAGTGGGGGAGAGGAAAACGAGAGGCAAATGGCAAATAATGTAATGCGAGAGATAAGGGATTGTGATGGGTACTTGGTATGTTGACTTTTGCGTAGACTCCCCGGCAACGGTGCCAGAAATCCTTCTTTCTACGTCTTGAGCTTATGCTGGTTTTCCCAAGAGGAGAGGATGATGCAGCAGAGTAGCGTAAGTATTTCCCTCAGCTTTTTGAGAACCAAGGTATCAATCCAAAGAGGAGGCCACGCCAAGTCCCTCGTACCTACACAAAACAAATAGCTCCTCGCAACCAACGCAAATAGGGGTTGTCAATCCCTTCACGGTCACTTACGAGAGTGAGATCTGATAGAGATGATAGATAATATTTGTGGTATTTTTTTGGTATAAAGATGCAAAGTAAAATAAGAGGCAAAGCAAAAAAGCAAAGCAATAATAAAGCGATGGAAGATTAATATGATGAAAATAGACCTGGGGGCCATAGATTTCACTAGTGGCTTCTCTCAAGAGCATAGGTATTTTACGGTGGGTGAACGAATTACTGTTGAGCAATTGACAGAATTGAGCATAGTTATGAGAATATCTAGGTATGATCATGTATATAGGCATCACGTCCGAGAAAAGTAGACTGACTCCTGCCTGCATCTACTACTATTACTCCACTCATCGACCGCTATCCAAAGATGCATCTAGAGTATTAAGTTAATGAAAACAGAGTAACGCCTTAAGCAAGATGACATTATGTAGAGGAATAAATTCATGCAATATGATAAATACCCCCATCTTGTTATCCTCGATGGCAACAATACAATACGTGCCTTGCAACCATTTTTGTCACTGGGTAAGGACACCGCAAGATTGAACCCAAAGCTAAACACTTCTCCCATTGCAAGAACTACCAATCTAGTTGGCCAAACCAAACGGATAATTCGAAGAGAGTTGCAAACATAACTCAATCATACATAAAAGAATTCAAAAAAGATTCAGATATTGCTCATAAATAATCTTGATCATAAACCCACAATTCATCGATCTCAACAAACACACCGCAAAAAGAAGAATACATCGAATAGATCTCCACGAGAGAGGGGGAGAACATTGTATTGAGATCCAAAAAGAGAGAAGAAGCCATCTAGCCATCGACCAAGGTCTGAAGTAAACTACTCACACTTCATCGAGATGCTATGATGATGATGTAGAAGCCCTCCGTGGTGGATTCCCTTTCGGCGGAGCTCCTAACGGGCCCCAAGATGGGATCTCGTGGATACGTAAAGTTGCGGCGGTGGAATTAGGTTTTGGCCCGTGTACGATCTGTTGGGGTAATGAGGTATATATAGGAGGAAGGAGTACGTCGGTGGAGCTTCGAGGGGCCCACGAGCTGTGGGCGCCATAGGGGGGACCTCCACCTCGTGGCCGCTTTGTGGCTTTCTTGACGGAGGGTCCAAATCTCCGGTCTTATCTCGATGAGAAAATCACGCCTCAAGATTTTATTCCGTTTGGACTCCGTTTGATATTCCGCTTTCTTCAAACACTGAAATAGGCAAAAAACAGCAATTCTGGGCTGGGCCTCCGGTTTATAGGTTGTCCCAAAAGTAATATAAAAATGGAAAATAAAGCCCAATATAGTCCAAAACAGTATATAATATAGCATGGAGCAGTCAAAAACTATAGATACGTTGGAGACGTATCAAGAAACACACAGAAGGTTGTGGAATGGTGGATGGGATTAAGGCTGGGACACACGACGGAGATCAGCCTCGCCGTGGATCACAGTTATGATGGTGGAGTCGATCGGGACTCAGAGCGGCAGACGAGTACCCTCACAACCCTAATCGCCTCCGTAATCACCGGAGCGACACGCTAGCCGTCACCAAGCAGGATCCACTGGTTACCGCGTCACGGTCTGATTCTGGTCCTTGTGCTAATTTTTCTCCTCAAACAAATCTCCAGTCGACCGCAACAACGTGCGTACAGCAGCCCCTGCACCGGTCAAACTTCCCGTACATGCACACCAGCCGATCCGCCTCGGTCATCCAGTCCCACGGCTGCTCAAGGGCCTAGCCCACAAGCACGCACCACCAGTCCCCACTTGGGCCAGGTTGCCACATCCTAAGCTGATGCCCACGATCCGCCTTGACCTCCTGTGACCAAACTCTCGTCTGACTCCTACCGCCGCACGATTCGCCGAGAGCCGCCTCTAATGTGCTGCCGCTGAGATCGCCAGATCGAGACCATCAGCCGATCCAATTCCACGCCAGCAGCTTCCGCACGAAGGGTTCCTCCGACTGCTAAACAAACGGAGGATCTCGCCGCACATCGATTTTTCCATTCGTTGCACGACCACCGATTTGACGAATTCTTTCGCTCCGCTCCTTCCTCTCGATCAATGATCCACAGCCTCCGAACAACCAAGCTCATGATACCCCTTGTTAGATTTAATCCAAGGCATATCGTCGATCATCCGAGGACCAAGCAATCACACGAGCACGGCATCAAGATTTGTTAACGAGGTTCACCGATATGGCTACATCACCGGGGCCTAACTATGGGCGCTCCTCCCCATGTCACGGCTACAATACCGCACCCGGTCTCCCTGGACGCCAGCACATGCCGCCGGCTTCCCCTGCGTTCTTGTGCTATTATGTTGCATATGTTACATCGTGTGTTTACCCTCGCTATATATGAAAAGCCTAGGGTACAATTGTCCTACTTGGACACTACTCCATATCCTATCTAAACGCAATACAACTCAGAGTCTAACAGTAACCTACCTTGTACAATATATTCGACACAACTCTAACACTAACAATGATATGAAATACAGGCCCATTGGTCTGGATATAGCTTACTAATTTTTTTTCTACCTTTATTGCACACAAGGTGTTTGTGTTTTTGTCCAAACTGCTATCTATTGGTAGACTATAGAGGCAATGCTATCTGAAAGTGAATCATGTGTTCATTATGTTCATGTCTCATATCTATTTGCAAATTTGTATATGCTTTACTTATTTTTCTCAGATTTGGCAGCCTAAAAATGGTCCAATGGTTATACTGTAGGTTGTGGCTGAAAACTCCTAGCTTATAAAAATCAATAATCGAAGTAATAACCGTGAGTCATCCAGTAAAATCCACAAGATGGAAGGCCGATTTCCTTTCAGAGACATTACAAATGTTCACTCGACGACTTCACCAAAAGGGGACCAATGTATGCTTTTTTATTATCCCGATATCTAATTATTACACTTATCGATATTTTCCCTTGACATACTATGTGTCTTTTGTTTGTTTTGTTTGGTGAGTAAATATTAGCTGTCATTGGAGAGCAGAATAATCCTTTAGCTGAAACCAAAAGTGCTATGCAGATGAATTCTGCAGGTGTTTGGTGGGTAAATATTGTCTACAGGGATGTTTTGTATAATCCATGTACATGCTATGTACTGCAGTGTGATGTTTCTAATATGGCTGTATTCATGTAAATAGTATCCAAGAAAAATAATGTTAGATAGGGTTGGAGTCATTAGCTTGTCCTTGTGAAAGTTGTAGACCAAAAGATATGCTTGCAGGGGTCATATTCTAGCATATACAGTACTTAAATCTATAGATTTACCATTCCTTTCTCAGTTATAGCATATAACAGAAATCCAGCAACATAAGTGAACACATATCATTTTTATGATAGCCATTGGGCTTCACAAGTATATGCAAGATACATACATTTTTCAGTTTTAAGATACAACAGAAACATTTCGTCAACAGAAGTGGGCACAGATCAGTTTTCCTTTTCTTTTTTCGTTGGCTCATACGGAATCAGAGTTACAGAGTCATTACGAGCCAACTCAACAATGGAGGGACATGCCCCATCCATAGATTACTAATACTAATCTGATGCGCCTGGGCAGCAAGACCATGAACCAGCACACTGCAGACTGCACCCTCTACCAATTTTCAGGAACTTTACACATGATATAAACCAAGAAGGAAATTTACGAACATCAGCATAGATGTTATAGCTTCTACATGCTGGCGCTACATCAGAATTAGCGGAATCATATTGGAACTCAACAGGGGAAGTGCAATGATCCAGTGGCAAGTGCACATCAAACTTCAGAGTGCTCTCACTTCATAGTTTTGAGCATCGCAACAATTCTCAAGTTCCTGGTTAGCAGCAAAGGGATCTCGCCATGGTGATACCTTGATGTAACACCTGCAGAAGCTACAAATATAAGACATGAAGATCCATAATAATGACAATGAAGCTACAAATTGTTCTTAATAACTGGCAACATCTAATAATTTAGTTACATTGAAAGAACATGGAAACAATTACAGTTTAACTCTGATCTTTCTTTTGTAAGCAAGGAATGGGTGCACAAATGTTTCAATCACCAGATTTGATCTTTATTTTTGGAACCTACAAATCAACAAATTTTCACACTTAAAAATAATAATTCACACTGATCAATCTTATCTCCAGACTTTAATTGGAGAAAATCAGAATTCAGAGAAGTTGAAAACTCACGGTGCTGCTGCTTGCTGAGTACCGTATGTTGATGCATTGTTGCTACCGGCGGTGCTACTCGCCGGTGCAATAGCGGAGGAGCCGTGGAGACGTGAAGTGTTCCGCCTGCCGGCGTGTGCTGTTTGCGGCCATGGTTGAAGGATTCAGGCGCCGCCATGGCTGCTGATGACGATTGGGCTGGGCAAGGCGAGCACGATTGCCGGATGTCCGGGTCGTGCGCTGCCCCGGCAGCCTCGCAGTTCTCGGGTCGGTGTTCGGCGGGTCGCGGGGCCAGAGACGGAAGGAGGGTCGGTGTTCGACAGTTTTTTTTTTTTTTTGAGGGGATCGCAGGGAACTCCGTCGGCATGTAGAGGCAGGGAACAAACCTGTGTTGGCGTTTCTGAGTGGGCCTCCATACAGCTGGCCCGGTGGCAAGTTTCATGGCCCGTTTAGGCGAGTGTTAGCCCAAAACAATTTTTTAGTTAAAAGGTTGATTTTCTCAACAAAAAAACGAAAAGGTTGATTGTCTAAAAAAAGAGCTAAAAGGCTGATGGGTCTCCCCTAAAAAAATGTAAGGGACCACGCAAAAGGTTGAGGGGTCTTCCCTAAAAAAATGAAGGTCGAGCTGCCGTCTATTATATCGACGAGCGGACGACTATTCTTACGAATTTTACGATGATACATTGTCTTTTTTTATGAAGCCCTAAATATTGGATATGCATGTTAGAATGCATTACGTTCCATCTACGCCCAATACATTGCCATTAAAAGTCTAGAAATTTTGAGAATATTAACTGAAAGTTTGTCAAGTGTTAATCAAAATTACCCATGACATGTTTTGGAAATATAAGAATCAAATTTGTTCATCAACATATGTAACTCCACAACGGTTGTGAAGCTAAAAATCCATATAAAAAGTGTTTCATTTGTATTTAAAATTTATTGTTTGTAAGGAGATTTTAACTAACAAAGAAAACGTGCAAAGCACGTGCCTTCGACTAATAAGATTTGTCTAAAGTCAAACCTTGTAAAGTTTAATCAATTTTATAGACAAAAATACCAACATTCGGATGGAGTAAAAAGACAGGAGGGAGTACATTAGAATCCTCCAGCGTTTGAAGAGGATATGGAGCATTCGGATGGGCTGTTTGGTGTTGGGGCGTCGCATCAGCCACGGACGCGGAGAAGGAAGCAGGAGGAACACGCGGCAGCGCGGGTAGGGTGCAGGCTGGATCACTCGAGACGCGCACGATGGTTTTTGCCTGGCGGTGTGGCCCGCCCGTCTGCCCTCGTGTCGTGTGGACGTGATCTCCGCTCCGCCCTGCCAGTGTTGTTAAATGATGGGGAAATTTTATGGAATAAAATGATGGAGAAAGTACTATTGAAATTGAAATCAGCCGCCTGATTTCGGCCGGCGGATCCAGCGGCCGGTTTCTCTTGCGCTTTCGCTTGAGCAAAAAATAAATAAAACTGAATGAAAATACTTGCTCGGTTCTTAAATATAAGTCTTTGTAGATATTTCACTATACACTACATAGTCAGCAAAATGAGTGAATCTATAGTCTAAAATGCATCTATATACATCCGCATGTGGTCCATAATAAAATCTATACAAAGATTTATATTTAGGAATGGAGGGGGTATAAAATAAGGAAGTGAACCATGGTGGGCTCCACCCACGTGGGGAGCAAATCAGACCGTATGACACGTCGCCCAGAAAACAGACCTACTCCCTCCGTTCCAAAATAGATGATCCAAGTTTGTACTAACTTTAGTACAAAGTTGAGTCATCTATTTTGGAACGGAGGGAGTAGTATGTTCCAACAGCAGTCTTATCGGTTATCATTTTCCTGTCCGATGACTTCTCGGTTTTCTTTTTCGAATGTCTTCTCAGTCATCTTTCATCAAAAACCAACCACAAAAAAAGAAAAATCGGTCATGACAAACGACCGAGAAGACATAAAAAATGGATGCGGAAGATCTCATCCTCACAAATGACCGAGACGAGGTCCAAAAAAAAGGGTGTAGAAGACTTCATCCTCACAAATCGGTGGTTGAAAAGGGCGGTGGTTCCTAGCAGGGTGGAGTACATGAGCCAGCCGCTCAGCGCTCGCAGGAGGCCAAGGACCGGCCATGAGGAGGGTGCATGGGAACCTATCAGGTTTTATGTGCAGATCCAGTACTAGGAGGATATCGCCATGCTGATCATCCCGGCTGCCTTCGGGCCGGTGATGAAGCAATGGCTGGTCCTTGGCCTTCCTCGTGTCGTCAGGCTCTCTGCCAACATGTGGTGCGACTGCTGGGTCCATGTGCAGAAGTTCAAGGGCCACACGGTGCTCGGTGTTAGAGATATATTTGGGTTACATGTATTTGGTAGTTTAGGATTCCTACCTTATCTCTAGGAGAGGCGTCTTGCCCTTCAAGTCTTGTACTCAATATATACTCGCCCTCGAGGCTTGATAATACATCCATCATATTCCGCAACAATTCCTCTCTCTCCCTTCTAACATGGTATCAGCCTAATCACGATCCAAACCCTAGTAGCCGCCGCTTTCGCACCCACGCGCTGCCCCCAGGGCGGTCGGCCTCCATGACCGCCGCCGGGGGCCGCGCTACCCGTACCTAGGGTTCGTCCGCCGGTCGTGTCGACCGGCTGCCCTATAGAGTCTTTTTCCCGATCCTTTGATCCGGGTTTTCTCTCTCTCGCCGGTCACTTTGATCGGCGTCTACTTTTTGGTTTTCCGGTCTATGTGATCCGGTTATGCCGCCGCCGCCGCCGACTTCGCCTCTACTCCGACATCGGGCGTCGATTTCACCGGCTTGCCGTCATCAACCGCGGCAAGGCTAGACGCGCCGCCAAAGGACGCCGTGCGTCGCTGCCGGCCGCTTCGTCCGCGGTCTCCATCGCCGGCTTTGTCTTCGTCATCGCCGGGACATCACCGACAACGTCGCCATCGACTCCGATCTGCGCGTCGTCCCCGCCATGGCGCATACAGCGGCGCGTCGGTCTGATCAACCGATCACGGGCCTGTCTTCGCCAAGCACGTCCCTGAGCACGCGCCTACCGCCGATCGAGCCACAGGTTGCCATCGCGTCGTCCCTACGGACCGCTGCCTTGCCGCCCGAGGTCTTCCCGTTGGCTGCCCCGACTCACGCGCCGCTACCGCCGACGCCCCTATGGGCGGTCGTGTCGCGGAACGTGGTCCACGCTGCCGCCCCAAGATCCTCCCACCGGCTACCCCTGTAGCCGACGCCGCCGCCTCTGTGTCACCCCTTAGGGTTATCACGTCGCGGCACGCGGTCCACGCCGCCTCCCGACGGGTCATCGCCCTCGGCTAGTGGTTCTCCGCGCGGCTGCCCCGACCTGCGAGCCTCCGCTACACCGCCTCTTCGGGCTGTAAAGCTGCGGCATGCGGTCACCGCCGCCGCCCGAGGCCGTCCCCGCGGTTGCACCGACCTGCGAGCCGCCGCTACACCACCTCTTCGAGCTGTAGCACTGCGGAACGCGGTCCCCCCGCCGCCTCGCGGTTCCCGCCGCCGCCCCGAGGTCTTCCGCCGTCACCCGGCCCGCTGCCGCTGGCTTCATCGCCCGCCGGTCGTGGCGCGCCGCGTATGATCCACGCCGCCGTCACCGGCGTGTCGACCTCCGTGGTATCGCCGCGCCGTCTCCCTTGGCGCTGAACGCCACCGTCTGCGTCGGTTCGCACGCTGTCGAGGGTTCTTCGCCTACGCCGAGCACCGCCGCGCGACTCTAACCTAGCCGCTGCCGCCGTCAGCCGCCGCGGCCGCTCTTCTTTAGCGCCGCCGCGCGCCGTAGCCGCCGCCTCTTGCTGTAAAGCTGCGGCATGCGGTCACCGCCGCCGCCCGAGGCCGTCCCCGCGGTTGCACCGACCTGCGAGCCGAGATAGCCCTAGGTAAGGGGCGGCGCTGCCCTCGAGGCTCGATAATACATCCATCATATTCCGCAACAATTCCTCTCTCTCCCTTCTAACACTCGGGCGCGGTAGAGTAGTTCTGCGGCGGCACAAGATCATCTCCAAGAACCTCCTAGTTCCGAGGCTCTACGCCTGAGCTGAAGGTGCGGATCTTCAACGCCAACGCCTCATACATCTGTAGGGTCCAATGCTCCAAGCACAGCTGCGTCGTGACATCTTACATGCCTTCTAGGTTATCTAGTGCAGAGGGCTGGAATTGAGCCGAGTCGAGCTAGCTCGGCTCGACTCACTAGAGCTCGTTTAGATTAACGAGTTAGCTCAACTCGACTTGTTACTATAACGAGCCCAAACCCAAGATTGGCTCGACTCATATAACTTATGAGCTGGCTCATTTAGCTTGTTAAGCTCGTTATAAAGATATGAACATAAAACCCTCAAATATGATAAAAATAATTATGTATATATTAAACACATATATCACTAAACAATTGTAATTTCCTAGTAACACATGAGTCCCCTAGGCGGCTGGGCCTTCAATGGTTGGGCCTTGTGTTATGTGCTTGGGACATAGGGTGCTGAGTGGTCGATCTTTTTTGTATTGGAAGTGGCTGATCTTTTCTACCGATCCTAACGAGTTACACGAGTACTCGTGAGATTGGCTCGTTTAACTTGGCCTATAAACGATCTTAAACTAAAGCTCGGCTCGACTCGTTATTCTTCGAGCTCGAGTCGATTCGAGCCGAGTCACGAGCTACTCGTTTAGCTCATGAAGCTTGAGCTTTTCCAGCCCTACTAGTCTGTCAAGTATGAAGTAGTATAGGTTTGAACTAAAGTTTTATCATCTCTTTTGCTGTGAACTTGTGAATATTTTGACCAGAGGCCAGCACCTTGGGGTCCAGTAGGGGGCATGGGATGCCCTGCTCTTTAATTTTTTCCTAGTAGTACTTATGATCTCCCTGCTTTTCATGTTTTTCCTTGCTCTTCCGATTCTTCTGTTGTTGTTTTTGATAATAGTGTGTTGTGTGCTGCAAAATAGATGGTAAGCCCACCACATTTGAAAGAGAAGAGCAGGCCAACTACTTGCACACAACCAAACGGATGTGCTTTGCATCTGCTCACCCCTAAAGCACAAACACATGCAACCAAAGAACATGCCACCATCTGAGCCTTGATGAAATACAGAAAATCAATTAACATGCAGATGTTGTTTTTTTGCCTACATTTGCTCAACCAGACCTATGGGTTAAGTATGCAAAGTGGCAAAAAATAATGCAGGTAACCAAACACATCCAAATCTCTTAACATTCAGGGTGCAGTAGTACACAAGGATGATCTACAGGGCATAAAGTCTCCTCTTTGAATTTGAAAGAACATGTAGGAGACGTTTTCGTCGACTAAATAGGCGTATGTGGCGATTTCATCAATATCAAGATGATGCACCAGCTTAGCCTTTTTTTGCGAGAAAACTTTCAATCTATTCATCAAGTATCAAAGTAGTATAAAGAGCATCAAAAGTAAAAACTACATCCAGGTTTTTAGACCACCTAGCGACGACTATAAGCACTGAATCGAGCCAAAGGCGCGCCGCCGTCATCGCTCCTCCATCACCAAAGCAGGCTCAGTTTTTTGGAGGTACTCATAAGTTTAGGGTGTGCGGGTGTGCACTCATAAAAGATAAGTGCATGTGCCTATGAGGGTCTTCGTTTGTACTGTGTTCAAGAAAAATAAATCTAAAAGAACATGTACCTCTTTTTTCGGAGTGTGCTTTCGCAGGTCGTCGCTTCAGGGTTGCATCCTCACCGGAGCTTTTTTTTTATTTAGGCAAGCATCGTCACGGGAGCTGCTATGCGCTATGCTCGGATCACTTACATGCTTTTCCCATGGGCTGGCCCACTACATCTTCCTTCATTTTATTCCCTCTGGTTTTGGAAACCTTCTAGAACCTTCTTAGAACGGTTTTTATTTTTTTCTATCCCATGATTAAATTAATGACTATATTTTTGATTCATTACTATTTAAAAATTCACAAAAGATGTTCACAAATTCAAAATATCACTGTGAAATCAGAAATGTCCTTGAACTAAAAAAATGTCCATGGATTTGAATTTTTTGTGAATCTAGAAAATACTTTCAAATTAGAAAAATATTCATGGATTAACAATATGCACAAATTTAAAAATAATTCATGAATTTTGAAAAACTGAAAACAAAAAAGAATAAGCAAAACAATGTAAAAACAGAAAAGGGGAAACTAGGAAGAACAGGACAAACCACAAAACTGACGCTATAGAGGACCGAGAGAGCTATATCTCGTGTATACCGAGATGGTAGCTCCCCTTGCTCGCAGCGCCCATGCGTCTGGGCCGGCCCACTAGAGTTGTCGGTCGTGCATTCGCTCGTTCGATCTTGTCGCTGCGTTTGGTCATTTTTGCGTTTCTTTGGTTTCCCCTGTTTCATTTTTCATTTTTCGTCTTTGTTTTTTCTATTTCCTTTGTTTCATCTATTTTATTTGTTTGATGTGTTTTGCTTTGGTTTTATTTAATTTCTTTGTTTTTTTCTTTTTTCACTATGTTCCACTATTTTGCATTTATTTCTTTGGTTTTTCTCTTTTCTTTATCTCTTCAGATTTCTTTGCTTTTTTCAATTTTCCTTTGTTTTTTTTTAACTTTTTCATAGACATTGTAGCTTTCCCATATACAACAGGAACACTTTTTATACATTTTAATCATTTTTAAAATAAGTGATTAACATGTTTTTAATATATGTTTTGAGGTCTTCTTTTTTCATACAGATTGTATACGTTTTGTATATTTCTTTTTTCTTATACATCTTTAATATATGTTCTAAGTCGTTTTCGTTGGTGGGATGGATACACCTCTCAAAATGTTTTTATCTCTCAATTTTCACTTTGAGCTCTGGCACCTCTACAAATCCCTACTTCCCTCAGCGAAGGGACTTTCTTTTACTTTATGTAATTTTTATTTTTGAATTTGAGTCTCCATCTTCTCTTATAAAAGCACCAACTAGGAGGCACTATGATCGTACTTGAGTATTGGGTGTAGCTAATATTCGAATGTGTTTCATGAATAAGATCAATGATTGAGCATGATGGGCTAGGGATAGCTTATTTTAGCGTTGATATTTTGAAACAATTTAGTTGCTTGTTGATATGCTTGAGTATTTAAGGCATCATGTCAAAACTAGACTATTGCTTTGAACAATATAAAAGTCCAAATGTCCATGCTATAAAGAAAAAAAATGATATGACATGTTAGGCAGCATTCCACATCAAAAATTCTATTTTTATCACTTACCTACTCAAGGACGAGTAGGAGTTAAGCTTGGGGATGCTAATACGTCTCCAACGTATCTATAATTTTTTATTGTTCCATGTTGTTATATTATCAATCTTGGATGCTTTATAATCATTTTATAGTCATTTTATATCATTGTACCAAACCTATTGACATAGTGCCAAGTGCCAGTTGCTGTTTTTTGCATGTTTTTTACATCGCAGAAATCAATATCAGACGGAGTCCAAATGTCCCGAAACTTTAAGGAGAATTTTTATGGGCTAGAAGGAACATGTTGAGTCCTGGTAGCACCTGGGGGAAGTCCCGAGGAGGGGACAACCCACCAGGGTGCGCCAGGAGGCCCTGGCGTGCCCTGGTGGGTTGTGCCCACCTCGGGTGCCGGGGACCACCTCTTTGTTCTATAAATACCCCAATATTCCAGAAACCCTAGAAGTCAATGAAATATTCATCCAGCCGCAGAGTCCAGAACCACCAGATCCAATCTAGATACCATCTCGGATGGGGTTCACCACCTCCATTGGTGCATCTCCGATGTTGTGTGAGTAGTTCTTTGTAGACCTTCGGGTCCGTAATTAGTAGCTAGATGGTTTCATCTCTCTCTCTCTCTTGATTCTCAATACAATGGTATCTTGGAGATCCATATGATGTAACTCTTTTGCGGTGTGTTTGTTAGGATCCGATGAACTTTGAGTTTATGATCAGATCTATCTTTTTATATCCATGAAAGTTATTTAAGTTTCTTTGATCTCTTATATGCATGATTGCTTATATCCTCGTATCTCTTCTCCGATATTTGGATTTTGTTTGGCCAACTTGATATATTTATCTTGCAACGGGAAGAGGTGCTTTGTAGTGGGTTCGAGCTTACGGTGCTTGATCCCAGTGACAGAAAGGGAAACGACATGTATGTATCGTTGCTACTAAGGATAAAAGGATGGGGTCTATCTCTACATAGATAGATCTTGTCTACATCATTTCATCGTTATGATTTCATTACTGCGTTTCTCCATGAACTTAATACAATAGATGCATGCTGCATAGCGGTCAATGTGTGGAGTAATAGTAGTAGATGCCGGCAGGAGTCGGTCTACTAATCTTGGACGTGATGCTTATATAATGATCATTGTCAGGATATCGTCATGATAATTTGAAGTTCTATCAATTTCCCAACAGTAATTTGTTCACCCATCGTTTCTATTTTTCTCGAGAGAAGCCACTAGTGAAATCTACGGCCCCGGTCTCTTGTCAACATATTTGCCTTTGCGATCTATTTTTCCTTGCTTTTATTTTCAGATCTGCAATTCTAAAAACCAAAAAATACCTTTCTGCAATTTATTTACATTTATTTTATCTTGCGTTTCCGTGAGATCTATCTATCCAAATTACTACAAAACTATCTATCTTTTTACCCGTGAGGGATTGACAACCCTCTCTTACCTCGGGTTGCAGTATTTGTTCTTTGTGTGCAGTGCTGATTATGTTGTGTTGCTTGGTTCTCCTACTTGGTTCGATAACCTTGGTCTCATCACTGAGGAAAATACCTACCGCCGCTATGCTGCATCATCCCTTCCGCTTTGGGGAAATACCGACGTAGCTTCAAGCGACATCACACATTATCTGTGATTAGCCGACCGGGGACGAATGCACTTTGATTTTCAGATATTATTTCAGGTAAGATCACTTTTAGCCTGTTTGCTAGGACCTTGGACACCAATTTGTACAAAACATTACATAGACTGATTGGTCTTAGATCCTTGATCCTGCTCGGATTCCTGACCTTGGGGATGAGCACTACTAATGTATCATTCCACCCTTCCGGCATGTCACCCCCATTAAGCATGGCCAGAACCTCATCAACCACATAATCACCCATGAAGTGCTAGTGTCGTTTGAACACAATAGATGGCATGCCGTCTGGCCCTGGAGCTTTAAGATCACCAATGTGGTCTAGAGCAGCCTTCAACTCCTTCCGTGTGAATTCAGCGTCAAGAAAGTTTGCCATTACAGCTGTCACATGTGGGCTGGAGCTTCAATGAGTTCATCGGTGATGCGCCCGCCGTGGTGGTGAATAGGTCCTGAAAAAGGAGCACACGTAGTTAGTTAAATCCTCCTCCGCCACCATGGTTCCATCCTCCTCCTAAACTCCATAATACGATTTGCTTTTTCCTCGCCGAAGCGACAATATGATAGAACCGGGTATTCCTATCTCCATCTAGCAGTCACCATACATGGACTCTCTACTTCCACATCATGTTCTTCTTCTCCTCCAACTCATCCACCACACACCTTATTCTAGCTTCCTCCTCTATCTTCTCTTGCGATACTCTCGCCTCCATACACCGCTCTAGCTCCGCTTTAGCTTTCTTTAGCTTGACCCTCTACCGCCCGACCACTTCTCTATCCCAAGTCCGCATGATTCCTAGCCACTCCTCTTAAAGCATGCATAACCCTCCTCCTCCCGACTACTCCAGCTTTGATCCCATGCTACTCTTATTACTTCCTCACAACCCTCCTCCTGTAACCAACGGGCTTCAAAACGGAATCCCCGGTCACCACCCTTCCAGCTCCTATCTGCCCCTTGTGTCCACACAGTTACCGGTCTGTGGTCTAAGTGTCGTGGTGCGCCATTCACAACTGTAAATTCTAGGAACTTCTCTCTCCACCTGTCATTTGTGATTGCCCTATCAAGCCTCTCACATATGTATGAGCTTAGGTCCTTGATGTGGTTCCTCCAAGTAAAAATGTCTCCTTCAAACACAATATCACCTAGCTCACAGAATTGTAATGCTTCTCTAAAACTATCCATCATATATTGGGGTCAGTCCATGCCTCCAATATTCTCCACATTCGACAGAATCTCATTGAAATCCCCAAGGCATAGCCATTGGCGATCCTGTTGATGTTGTTGCTTTCGAATTTTAAGTGTCCGCTAGGTTTCCTTCTTCCTATCTGTGGTTGATTCCCCATACATTCATGTTAAACGCCATACTGGCCCATCCTCCTCCATAACATCGACATCCACATGCCTCCTACCATACAACCTCAGTGTCACATCAATACCCCTCCTCGAACATAGCAACACCTATGCTTCTTCCCAACGGGTCCCAAGCTGACATGTTAGCGAGCCCCAACATCCACCTGAACCTGTCCAATTCCTTCGCCGTTAATCTTGTCTCTGAGAGAAATATAATGTCGGGATCCTCCACCCTCCCCATCTTGAGGAGAGAACGAACTGTCGGGCCATTCCCGAGCCCCCGACAGTTCCAGCTAATGATTTTCATTGTGCTCGGCGGGGCTTGATGACCCACAAGTATAGGGGATCTATCGTAGTCCTTTCGATAAGTAAGAGTTTGAACCCAACGAGCGAAGGAAATGATAAGCGGTTTTCAGCAAGGTATTCTCTGCAAATCTTGAAATAAGTGGTAAGAGATAGTTTTGTGATAAGGTAAATTGTAACGAGCAACAAGTAACAAAAGTAAATAAGGTGCAGCAAGGTGACCCAATCCTTTTGTAGCAAAGTACAAGCGGAACAAACTCTCATAATAGGAAAAGCGCTCCCGAGGACACATGGGAATATCGTCAAGCTAGTTTTCATCACGTTCATATGATTCGCGTTCGGTACTTTGATAATTTGATATGTGGGTGGACCAGTGCTTGGGTGTTGTTCTTACTTGAACAAGCATCCCACTTATGATTAAACTCTATTGCCAAAGATCCGCATAACTACAACAAAAGTATTAAGGTAAACCTAACCATAGCATGAAACAAGTGGATCCAAATCAGCCCCTTACGAAACAGCATAAACTAGGGTTTAAGCTTACATCACTCTAGCAACCCATCATCTACTTATTACTTCCCAATGCCTTCCTCTAGGCCCAAGTAATGGTGAAGTGTTATGTAGTCGAAGTTCACATAACACCACTAGAGGCTAGACAACATACATCTCATCAAAATATCGAACGAATACCAAATTCACATGACTACTAATAGCAAGAATTCTCCCTTGTCGTCAGGAACAAACGTAACTACTCACAAAGCATATTCATGTTCATAATATGAGGGGTAATAATATGCATAAAGGATCTGAACATATGATCTTCCACCAAGTAAACCAACTAGCATCAACTACAAGGAGTAATTAACACTACTAGCAACCTACTAGCACCAATCCCGGACTTGGAGACAAGAATTGGATATAAGAGATGAACTAGGGTTTGGAGATGAGATGGTGTTGGTGAAGACGTTGATGGAGATTTCCCTCTCCCGATGAGAGGAGCGTTGGTGATGATGATGGCGATGAATTCCTCCCGGAGGGAAGTGTCCCCCAGAACAGGCCCACGGAGCCCTAGATTGGTTCCACCAAGGATCCGCCTCGTGGCGGCGGAGTCTCGTCGAAAGGTTGCTTCTGGTTTTTCTCATCGAAAGACTTCATATAGGAGAAGATGGGCATCGGAGAGCCACCGGGGGCCACGAGGTGAGGCGCCCCCACCCTCGTGAGCGGTGTGGGCCCCCTGGCCTTCATCTTTAGCGACGATTTTTCTTTATTTATTTTAAGATATTCCGTGGAGTTTGGGACTTTTGGAGTTGTCTGAATAGGTCTCCAATATTTGCTCCTTTTCCATTGAATTCCAGCTGCCCGCATTCTCCCTCTTCATGTAAACCTTGTAAAATAAGAGAGAATAGCCATAAGTATTGTGATATAACGTGAAATAACAGCCCACAAAACGATAAATATCGATATAAAAGCATGATGCAAAATGGACGTATCAACTCCCCCAAGCTTAGGCCTCGCTTGTCCCCAAGCGAAGAGCCGATAACAATAAATATGTCCTCATGTTTAGAGGTAGGGGTGTCGATAAAAAATAAAATACGGACATGAAGGCATCATGATTAATCTCATAACGACAACATATATAGATTTTTATCATATGATTACTTATGTTCAAGTGATGATCTTTTCACAATGCAAAAGTATGAATCAGAAACCTTATTGGGAACCAACAAATTATAACCTCAGTCATTGAAACAATCGCAATTTATCATAACATTGGAAAGAGTCTATGTCAGAGCTTAAAAGCAAGTCCACATACTCAACTATCACTTAGTCCTTCATAATTGCTAGCACTCACGCAATACTTGTGGTTACGGAGTTTTAGTCGGACACAGAGAGAGGTAGGGGCTTATAGTTTTTCCCCACAACCTTTTACCTCAAGGGTAATGTCAACAATAACAATTCATGCTCCCCTACATCCAATTCGATATATATCATGTTCTTTCCAACATCTTTGGGCTTGCCAAAGGATAAAATGAAAGCGGAAAGGTGAAGATCACCGTGACTCTTGCATAAGGTAGGAGATAATAATAAAAGATAGGCCCTTCGCAGAGAGGAAGCGAGAGGTTGCCATGCGCTTTTATGGTTGGATGCACAAAATCTTAATGCAAAAGAACGTCACTTTATATTGCCTTGTATGTGAAACTTTATTATGCAGTCCGTCGCTTTTATTACTTCCACAACAAGTTCGTACAAAGCTTATTTCTCTGCACCAATAAGTCATGCATATTTAGAGAGCAATTTTTATTGCTTGCACCGATGACAACTTACTTGAAGGATCTTACTAGATATGGTGGACTCTCATGGCTAAGCTGGTTTAGGAGTATTTGGAAGCACAAGTAGTATCTCTACTTGGTGCTGAGAATTTAGCTAGCATGAGGGGAAAGGCAAGCTCAACATGTTAGAGGATCCATGACAACATACTTTATCTCAGATATAGGAAAACATAACTCATCACGTTGTCTTCCTTGTCCAACATCAACTCTTTAGCATGTTGTATTTTAATGAGTGCTCCCAATCATAAAAGATGTCAATGATAATATATCTATATGTGAAATCTCTCTCTCCTTATTACTTCCTATTAATTGCAACGATGACCAAAACTATATTTGCCAACTCCCAACAACTTTTAATCATCATACTCTATCTATGTGAAGTCACTACTCTCAATAAGATCCACATGACCTCTTTGTTTCTTTTTATTCATTTTCTTTTATTCACCCAAGATCATGGCAAAACAATCGAGCCCTTGACTCAACACTAATCTTTATTATATATGGCTCACGGACTCGATTACAAAGAGGGATCATAAAGCAAAACTTCAAAACAAGATCATGCCATGACTTTATTACGCTAAATCAAGATACTACTAATAGGATCGAACTAAGAAAAACGGTAAAGATAGGAGTTGTGATGGTGATATGATACCGGGCACCTCCCCAAGCTTGGCGGGTTGCCAAGGGGAGTGCCCATAACCATGTGATTATATCTCCTTCTTGGTCGGTGAAGGTGGAGGTGATGGATAGTCGCACATCGAGCGTAAGAGGTCCTCCAACTTGCAGATAATGCCTTTGAGTGCAACAATATGCTCCTTCAACAAAATATTTTCACTTGTGAGATACTTGTTTTGAATACAAGCTAACTCAATCATATTGAAAGATTCAATTTGAATTGGGGTGAGAAAGTTGTGATCAAGTTGGAGGGTATCTTCTGCTGTCGGAGCTTGGTCCTCCGTGGCCTTCTTGATCCCTTCATCCTCGTTGATCTCCATGGGTTCTTCCCTCTTCAGCTCTATCTTCATTAGCCAAGCATCTATGTCACCATTGTCGGAGGAGGGGGACGACATGATGCCTGGCCTTGACAACCCTGACAGAAAATAGCTCGAAACAAGAACAGGAGATATTTGCGTGATACGGGAGTCAAAATCTTCGGGAGAATATATAATGAATTTTTACCGACCAAAATACGTATCGTGCAAGAAAGCGGAGTCCGGAGGGCACACGAGGGGGTAGGGCGCCCCTCCACCCTCGTGAAGGCCTCGTGTCCTTCCCGGACTGCCACTTATTTTTCTAGTTTTCTAAATATTCCAAAACGGAGAAATATTGCCTTAAAAGTTGTTTTGGAGTCGGTTTACTTACCGTACCACATACCTATTCCTTTTCGGAGTCTGAAACGTCAGGAAAGTGTCCCTTATGTATTCCTCCGGGGTTACGGTTTTAATAATATTGGTTTCAACATTTATGGGATTACCTGAGATATAATGTTTGATTCTTTGACCGTTTACCACCTTCGGATTTTTGCCTTCAAAGTTGTTGATTTTTATGGCACCGGAACGATGGACCTCCTCGATAACGTAGGGACCTTCCCATTTAGAGAGAAGTTTTCCTGCAAAAAATCTTAAACGAGAGTTGTATAGCAATACATAATCACCTACATTAAACTCACGCTTTTGTATCCTTTTGTCATGCCATCTTTTAACTTTTTCTTTAAATAACTTGGTGTCGGTGTCCAAACCGGCGGATCTCGGGTAGGGGGTCCCGAACAGTGCGTCTAGGCGGATGGTAACAGGAGACAAGGGACACGATGTTTTTACCCAGGTTCGGGCCCTCTCGATGGAGGTAATACCCTACTCCTGCTTTATTAATATTGATGATATGGGTAGTACAAGAGTAGATCTACCACGAGATCGTAGAGGCTAAACCCTAGAAGCTAGCCTATGGTATGATTGTTGTTCGTCCTCTGGACTAAAACCCTCCGGTTTATATAGACACCGGATAGGTTAGGGTTACATGAGTCGGTTACAATGGTAGGAGATCTACATATCTGTATCGCCAAGCTTGCCTTCCACGCCAAGGAAAGTCCCATCCGGACACGGGACGAAGTCTTCAATCTTGTATCTTCATAGTCTTGGAGTCCGGCCGTGATGATAGTCCGGCTATCCGGACACCCCCTAATCCAGGACTCCCTCAGTAGCCCCTGAACCAGGCTTCAATGACGATGAGTACGGCGCGTTGATTGTCCTCGGCATTGCGAGGCGGGTTCCTCCTCCGAATACTTCATAGAAGCTTTTGAACATAAGGATAGAGTCCGGCTCTGCAAAACAAGTTCCACATAACACCGTAGAGAATAATTTTTGCCTGATCTGGCGGCGTATTCATGGCGTGACATCACACCACGGCCAGGCCTTTATGTGAATCGTTTTTTACTGCTCCACCTCAGCGCGTTTAGCGAGGCGGTTTCCCTGGCACATCATATCAAAGCATAGATCGTGCCCCCTTATTCCAGGATTCTCATCAATACGGACGTGGGTAACCCAACCGTGCCCGTTGGCACGCCTCCTCTATCAAAGGCGAGTCCTAATCGACCACGGGGTGGGCTCTTGGTATTCAACCTCTTTATAATGAGACCAAGGCCCTCTTCTTTTTTACACCCTCCATCGAGTTCGCCTCGCGCTTCGAGTTCTAACACCCAAAGCTTCAGATTTAGGCGCCGGACCTTCAACGATGTCGGCTCCGACCGATATGGCGATGGATGTCTTCCTCCGTCACGAGAAGAAGGCGTGCTAAAGCTGCGGCGCCGGTATCTAACCGGCGAGACCTCGCATAGGTTGCTTGCTCGAGGCAGGTCATTCCCACTCCGAGCCCGGCGAGAACGTGGTGTTCGTGTCCCACTTCCTTGAGGGTTTAGGCTTCCAGCGGATCCCTTTGTGCGGGGCTCATGTTTTATTATGGGCTGGATTTCCATGACTTGAATCCGAGTCCATCCTCCATATCTCGTCATTCATTGTCGTATGTGAGGCCTTCCTCCGTATTACCCCTCACTTTGGATTGTGGCTCAAGACCTTCAAGGTGGAACCAAAGATGATCGAGGCGGCGGCAGAAGAGTGCGGAGGGCGATCATAAGAAAATGTCTTGATGCTCCGTGGCCGAGGGCTCTTTTCAAGAGGAGCTTGGTTTGTAACAGCAGGAGTGGTTTTATATCACCGCTCCTGGGGGCACCAAATGGGCGGCGCTCCCGCCTTCCGCTCAGGTCCACCACAGTGGTGGCGTCATGGGCCAACAAGGGGCTCGGCTGGGGCCGTCCAAGGGCGTTCCTTTGCTTTGCGGGGCCGTATTCGAAACCTCCAAGAAAGAGAGATCAATCTAGTTGCAGTGGTGCAGGTTATGTTGATCCGGCGCCTTCAGCCCTGCAAACGTCGCCCCCTTCGCCTGTGGGAATTTAATCCGGAGGGACCACGAGCTCTCCAAAATTTTATGGGCACGACGCCCGTGGAGATGTATAAACTGTTCTTCGGATCACGAGAGAAGTGTCCGGACTGGCCGAGGGGCAGGACTAAGCTGCAATCGCCCAGATACTCAAGTAAGTAGTCCTGTAACCGGACAAGCTGCTCATTCATTTATTATATTCATGCCCTTTAAAGGAGCCGTTTCTTGAAAAGGAGTGGATAGCCAAGGCAAAGTTGATAAGGTGTCCGGCTCCCCTCCGGAGGCCACGCGGATCCGTCTTGACCAAGATGTTGAAGGCCGCGCCTTTTGAAGAAGGCGAAGGGGGGAGCGGAGAAGCAACTGCCTCCACGAAGGAGGCTATTAAGGAAGGAGGGATTAAAAGCCCCGCCCTCCGAGGAGAGAAGAGGACCGCTTCAGAAGATCCGGAGGTCAAGGCCTCAAAGAGGGGAAAGGAATCTTCGTCAGAGAGTCCGGCGCTGGGAAGTAACCCAGCTGCACTATTTCCCCAAGGGATCAGCCGTCGATGAGCCGTAAGTAAAAAGAAAGGGGTTTTCTAAGTAAGGAACATCCTGTATTTATTTACGAAGATAACCGAAATTGTACCTTGTAGTTCGGATCTCAGCCCTTCTCGTGAGCTTCGTCTTGAGGATCTTCTTACGGAGATGATGGAGAGCGAGACGCATCCACTGTCGCACCCTCATGCGAGGCGTCACGACCACGAGGTATCGTCCTGAGAGGTTCCCCCAAGTCCGGCGGGGCGGAAGGTCCGGCGCCAAGTGGTGTGCGGTCGGAGGAGCTGAAGGATCTGCCTTTCGGGCGAGCGGCTATCTGAGAAGATCACCGTGCTCTAATGGGTACGGTGATTGAAAGAATTGCATCCGCGGAGAGCGGATTGCATGAAGCCGTCAGAAGCTTACTGACGGGGTTCGAGGTACGCAAAAATTGATGTACCTTTTAACAGTTATGCATATAGAATGCGCCATGTATAGATAGTAGCCCCTGAGACTCGGGATGTTGTCAAAATTGACAGCGTGCCGAGGATCAAAATCTCAGTTATAACATATCGCCGCTCCTAAACAGGTGGCGGGGCGTCCGGTGGCCGGACTGATGAATATGCCGAACTAAAGCGGCAACAGCGAAGGCGAATCACGGACATCATTTGGTCAATAAGCGGTTTGACGAGTCACAAGGTATCACGACTTCTACGCGGGCACTGGTAAGGGAGCTTGACGCCCATGTCTTACTATTTGTATGCTTAATGCAGATGGTGCCGCTCTTTGTGGAAGAGTTGCAGCGGAACTTCGCCAGCGAAAGAGCAAGCGAGAACTAGTAATGTGGCGCTTTAAGAGGCGGCCGAAGAGCTAAAAGCCGAACGGGCTGCTCACTGCCGAAGCAAAGAGGAAATGGCCGATATGGCCAGAAAGTTGACCTGCAGATCCTGCGAGGTTATTGAAAAAGAATGTCAAGTGGGCAAGAGGGCCTGAAAAAGGCCGCCGCCGAATCCAAGGATGGCCGCTCGGCTTTCAGAGGTGCCAAGGAGGAGCTGAGTCAGGCCGGGGCAATTGCGGCTGGAAAACCGTTTCTGCTGCGGAGGAAATATACGGATCCAAAGTATGCTATATTGGAAAAGTTGTGGAGTTCGGAGGATGCTTATCTGGACTTAGCGGCGAGCGCTGTGGATGCGATTGAGCACTTCCGAGGCCAGAAGGGGCATAGAAGGAAAGAGCTATATTGGTCGCAATTCCATAGTCCGGAGCGTCTTCTTCCGTTGACCGATCGGTTGGCCGAATGGGCCGAGCTGAATCGACTATTTGGACTTGCCATGAAGCATGTCATGACTCATTTGTGGCGGGCGGACCCCAGCCGAAGAGTTATTTTGGTTTAGTGCAGCGGTTCCTTGGTGCGGTACCGCGTATCGGCCTTAATAAAGCGGTTGGTGTGTATTGAGGGAGCGCGGATGGCTCTGGTCCGTGTCAAGACATACTGGGCAGATATGAAGGCCACAGACGTTGCATCCCAAGATTCGGACGGAAGTCGAGTACCTGCCGAGCACTACTTTGAGGAAGTCCTGTCGGGCGCTCGTTTAATAGAGACGCAGTGCTCGAAGGATATTATGTTTAAATGACATGTATGATTTGTGAAAACAATGTTTCAATATGATATGAGAGCTTTTTATACTTGTGCGTTCAAGTAGTAAACTACTCCACTGTATGGCCGTTTATGTATATGTATATATAACACGAAAGATGGCAGTCCTTGGCTTCAGCCCCCATGCACATAGTGCGGGGTGTTTGCAAAGAAAGCGCTTTTCACACTTAATCCAACGTCTTGGTCCTGTTAAGGAGGTGGTAGCGTAGCAAACTAGGCAACCGGACTATAATGCTTTATCACTTTCACTTAGCCATAGGAGTTCGAGGGTGGGGCTACTATATAGCCCTGAGGGCACCGCACTCTCCCAGTCGGGTGCGTATGTGCCTGACCAAAACCGGTCCTTCGTTAATGCGGAGGAATTCTAAACATTTCGATTAGTCATCAGTGGTTGACCAGTCTCTCGCAATATCATGACGATCAGTTTTCGGCTTTCTCTCTTGAGGTGCTACTTGCGGCGAACCGGGCACAATCGCGATAGTTCTCCTGGTGCCGCGTTAGCGATAGAGCGGAATGTAAGGCAGCAAAACACAGGAGCCGAGCAAACCCAACATTTGACCAAAGACATGATTCGGAGCTGATGCATATAAGGCCCTAACTTTCGAGGCGCGAATACTCCCTAAGGTATTCGGTCTTTATAAAAGCAGGCAGAATAATGCCCTAAGCCCACAGTGTCCAGTGCAGCATAAAAAATTCTGGTGCGGCCAATGCCAAAACGCCAGACCTCCTCCTCGGTTATGGTAAGAAACCGGGGATGTATATCAACAAGAAACAGTAAAAAGGTTTACGAGGTCTTAATCTGAAAAGAATCCTTGCAGCGGGTCCCTCTGCCCGTTTGCACATGTCTCCGTTGTGCCGTATCACGGGCGGGTGTAGCATGTTGTTCATCTGTAAAAGAGAGGAACTTAGTTTAAAAAGAAAAAGATCGTGCGAAAGATGTACTTTATATTAAATAAACAGTCTGAGTCGAAGAAGTGAATAAGATTGAGCTTTATTGTCTCTTGTGATATATGCATGCGGCCCCTTGTATGGGGGTATGCCGCTAGTAGGCGCCGGATTCGTCTAGCCGTGTCCGGGGTTTGAATGACCAATTCAGGTTCTTTGACTAGCGGAGCCGGATAGGTGTGGGGCTGTCAAGGCAGTCTCACGTTCCTCCGTGCTCAAGTAACACTAAATACGCCCTTTTAATGAGATGATGCCGCGTGGACCGGGCATTTTAAGTGTGAGGGATGCATAATGCGGTATTGCGTTAAAGCGGGCGAAAGCTTCACGTCCCAATAGTGCTTGATGTCTACTTTTGAGCAGGCGACATGGAAGATTAACCTTTCTGGCGGAAGTTGTCCGATGAACCGAACACAACTTCGAGCGGTATGGAGCCCGTACAATGGGCATATGGGCTGGCATTACTCCTTTAAAGGAGGTGTTGCTCTGGCGAATTTTGGTTGGGTCTATCCCCATCACATGGATTGTGTCTGATATATCAGGTTTATGTCACTGCCACCATCCATGAGGAATTGTGTAAATTGGAATCCGTCGATTATAGGATCCAATATCAAGGCAGTCCATCCTGCGTTAGGATGCTTTCGGAATAGTCACGATGGTCGAAGGTGATTGGTTTTGACAACGGTGTTGGTGCTCCGCTAGGGTAGTTTGTGCGGCGCGCATTCTAGTGGGCGCCGCTCTGTCCTTCCCTTTGATCACGTGAAGTGAGTTTACTGTTTTGACCTCTTGTGGGAAATTCTTTTGTTTTTCGGGGCTCTGCTTGTGGTGCTCGTCGTCATCTTCACTTGGTGTGTCGAGCCCCTTGTGTTCGGCGTTGAGTCTGGGGACTGTTTGAAGACCCAACAATCTCTGTGGGTATGGTTTGCAGGACTCCGGGGAGTACTGTGGATTTGACATATCTTGTCCAAGATTTTGTGTAAGTTGGATAGCTCATCGCTATTGTCCTTAAGTGGCAGTTTTTTATTGTTCTACCGTGAGCTTTTGAATCCGGCGTTGACTGTCGCGCTCTTTGGACCGTTCCTTTGAATCCGGCGCTGGTCCTTGTTGCACCGTGGTTTCCCGTTTCCATCCCTGACTTCGGATGTACTTGGGTCGCTGGTGCTGCGTCTTGCTAGCCAGCTATCCTCTCCCGCGCAAAATCGGGTCATGAGGCTTGTTAATGCGGCCATTGTTCTTGGCTTTTCTTGGCCGAGGTGTCTGGCGAGCCATTCGTCTCGGACGTTGTGTTTGAAAGCTGCTAAGGCTTGGCGTCGGGACAGTCGACTATTTGGTTCTTTTAGTAAGGAACCTGTTCCAGAATTTCGGGCTGACTCTTGGGCTGTTGAGTTATGTAACTTAGATCGTACGCATCCGGAGGGCGGACATAGGTCCCCTGAAATTTGCGAAACGCATCCTCGAGCTCTTCCCAGCTTCCAATGGTATTTTCGGGAGGCTTTTAAGCCAATGCCGAGTTGGCCCTTTGAGTTTAAGGGTAAGTATTTTATGGCGTGGAGATCATCTCCTCTAGCCATGTGTATGTGGAGGATGTAATCCTCAATCCAGAACTCGAGTGCATTGTTCCGTCGTATGCCTCTATGTTTACGGGTTTGAATCGGCTGAAATTCATGATCCAGCACCTCATCGGTGAAACATAGGGGGTGTGCGGCGCCCCTATATTTGGGTGTGCCGTGATGTTCGGATTTTTGGCGTGTTGCCTTGCTTTGAAGATCTTGCTTTCTTGGCCCATAGATGGACCTAACTGGGCCATCCTTTTGTTATGAATCCTTATGCGGATCGCATACCAGCTTGTGTGCGGCGCCATTTGCCGCTCTCTTTTTGCCGTGGGGTCGTCCATCCGACCGGGTGGCCTTCTTACTTTTTGATTGTGGGGGCTCTAAGGCCTCCTCGTCAAGTTCGGGCGGTAGCTTTCTTTTTGGGTAGCTCTTTGTGCGGCGACTGTCGCCGTATTTGTCTGCGGTGTTGAATACTTTGCTCCATCTGATCCTGAGTGCATCTTCCGCTGTTTTGAGCTTCCATACTGCTTTTTCAGGCTACTGTGATGGCGGCGAGCCTTTTACGAGGTTATCTTGCTCCAACAATTTGTCCGGCGTGAGATCGTCCGGACTGTTGTCTTCGCGGGGGACGGGTTGTTTATCCAAGTTGTCTTGTTCGGACGATTGCTCGATAGCATGTTCGTTGTCCATCGGTTCGCCCTGCTCTATGGCTGGGTCTCTGTTGAGGCGGGACTTAGTTCGGCGTTTACGTTGCCGTTTTGACTGCTTTTCGAGGGATTTATCCTTCGTAGCGTCCCGTTGCTCCTCGTCTTCATTTCCTTTAGGTGTATCCACCATGTATACATCATGGGATGAAGTGGTTGTCCAGCATCCTATAGGCGCTGGTTCAAGGTTGTCTCCTACATCGTCGTCCATACCGTCGATGTCTTCGGAGTCGAAATCGAGCACGTCGTGTAAGCTTTCGATAGTGGCTACGAAGTGGGTGGTGGGTGGCCATTGAATTTCTTCGTCGTCCGCATCCCAACCTTCCTGACCGTAGTCCGGCCATGGCTCTCCGGATAAAGAGAGAGACTTTAGTGAATTCAGGATGTCGCCAAAGGGCGAGTCTTTGAAAAGATGTCATGGCGATGAACTCCATAACCGGCGCCCAATCGGATTCAATTGGCGGTAGCGGAGGTTGAATGCGGAGAGGATTCCGGCACCCTGGAGTCGAGGTCTTCGCAAAGGATAGGGATAGAGTTCGGCTCAATCGCCGTAGAGATCGTAGCCCCCGAGGCGGCGTCCAACCACTCGTCCTCGATCGGGGAATCCGGCTCCGGATTGAGGCGGGCGGATCTTTGGTGCGGCCTCCAGGGCACTGTTCGGCTGCAGAGCTAGATCATGCCCATCGAGACAGTGCGGCATGCTTGGCTGCGGCTCGGATCCGTCGAAGATCAAGTCTTCGCGGACATCGGTCGTATAGTTCAAACTTCCAAATCTGACCTGATGGCCAGGGGCGTAGCTTTCGATCTGCTCCAGATGGCCAGCGAATTGGCCTGATGCAAAACCGCCGAATAGATCTGTCCGGGAGAAAACTCTCACCTGGACTGCGTCGTTGTTGATGATCGAAGGAGCCATCGGGCCTATCGGTGGCGACCACGGAGGAACTCTCGGTGAAAGCACCAATGTCGATGTCAAAACCGGCGGATCTCGGGTAGGGGGTCCCAGGCTGTGCGTCTAGGCGGATGGTAACAGGAGACAAGGGACACGATGTTTTTACCCAGGTTCGGGCCCTCTCGATGGAGGTAATACCCTACTCCTGCTTGATTAATATTGATAATATGGGTAGTACAAGAGTAGATCTACCACAACATCATAGAGGCTAAACCCTAGAAGCTAGCCTATGGTATGATTGTTGTTAGTCCTCTGGACTAAAACCCTCTGGTTTATATAGACACCCGGATAGGTTAGGGTTACACAGAGTCGGTTACAATGGTAGGAGAACTACATATCCGTATCGCCAAGCTTGCCTTCCACGCCAAGGAAAGTTCCATCCGGACACGGGACGAAGTCTTCAATCTTGTATCTTCATAGTCTTGGAGTCCGGCCGTGATGATAATCCGGCTATCCGGACACCCCCTAATCCAGGACTCCCTCACTTGGCATTTTCATAAGCTTGGGTTCTCCATTCATCAAGTGAGCTAATATCAAATAACCTCTTCTCACCGGCAAGTTTGAAATCATAGTTGAGCTCTTTAATAGCCCAATATGCCTTATGTTCTAGTTCGAGAGGTAAGTGACATGATTTTCCATAAACCATTTTATACGGAGACATACCCATAGGATTCTTATATGTAGTTCTATAGGCCCATAATGCATCATCAAGTTTCTTGTACCAATTCTTTCTAGACCTATTAACAGTCTTTTGCAAAATTAATTTGAGCTCTCTATTACTCAATTCTACTTGACCACTAGACTGTGGGTGATAAGGAGATGCAATTCTATGATTAACGTCATATTTAGCAAGCATTTTACGGAAAGCACCATGAATAAAGTGTGAACCACCATCGGTCATTAAATATCTAGGGACTCCAAACCTCGGAAAAATAACTTCCTTAAGCATTTTAATAGAAGTGTTATGATCAGCACTACTAGTTGGAATAGCTTCTACCCACTTAATAACGTAATCAACAGCAACTAAAATATGTGTATATCCATTAGAGGCAGGAAAAGGTCCCATATAATCAAAGCCCCAAACATCAAATGGTTCAATAACAAGTGAATAATTCATAGGCATTTCTTGACGTCTACTAATATTACCAATTCTTTGACATTAATCACAAGACAAAACAAACTTACGTGCATCCTTGAAGAGAGTAGGCCAATAAAAACCAGATTGCAATACCTTATGTGCAGTTCTGTCTCTAGCGTGGTGTCCTCCATAAGCTTCGGAGTGACACTTGCGTAGGATTTGTTCCTGTTCATGCTCAGGCACACAACGTCTAATAACACCATCTACTCCTTCTTCATAAAGATGTGGGTCATCCCAAAAGTAATGTCGCAAATCATAAAAGAACTTTTTCTTTTGTTGGCATGTGAAGCTAGGTGGTATAAATTTAGCAACAATATAATTAGCATAATCAGCATACCATGGAGTGCTACGAGAAGTGCTTATGACATTTAATTGTTCATCAGGAAAGCTATCATCAATAGGTAGTGGGTCATCAAGAACATTCTCTAACATAGATAAGTTATACGCAGCAGGGTTCTCAGCTCCTTTTCTATCAACAATATGCAAATCAAATTCTTGCAGCAAGAGAACCCATCTAATAAGTCTAGGTTTAGCATCTTTCTTTTCCAAAAGATATTTAATAGCAGCATGATCAGTTTGAATAGTTACTTTAGAATCAACAATATAGGGTCTGAATTTATCACAAGCAAATACAAATGCTAAAAGTTCCTTTTCGGTAGTAGCATAATTTCTTTGAGCATTGTCTAGAGTCTTACTAGCATAATGGATAACATTTAATTTCTTATCAACTCTTTGCCCTAGAACAGCACCTCTGACATAATCACTAGCATCACACATGATTTCAAAGGGTAAATTCAATCAATTGGCTGAACAACAGTGCGAGACTAATGCTTTCTTAAGTATTTCAAATGCTTCTACACAATGATCATCAAAGACAAATGGTATATCTTTTTGTAATAAATTAGTCGAGGCCGAGAAATTTTTGAGAAGTCCTTAATGAACCTCCTATAAAATCCGCGTGACCAAGGAAACTTCTTATACCTTTGATGTCCTTGGAACATGGCATCTTTTCAATAGCATCAACTTTGGCTTTATCAACTTCAATACCTCTTTCAGAAACTTTGTGCCCCAAGACAATTCCTTCATTAACCATAAAGTGGCACTTTTCCCAATTCAAGACAAGATTAGTTTCTTCACATCTCTGCAAAACTCGATCAAGATTGCTCAAGCAATCATCACAAGAGGAACCATAGGCGGAAAAGTCATCCATGAAAACCTCACAAATCTTTTCACAAAAGTCGGAGAATATAGCCATCATACATCTTTGAAAGGTAGCAGGTGCATTACATAAACCAAAAGGCATACGTCTATAAGCAAAAGTACCAAAAGGGCATGTAAAAGTAGTCTTTGATTGATCTTTAGCCGACACGGGTATTTGAGAGAAACCATAATAACCATCTAGAAAGCAATAATGTGTATGTTTGCATAATCTTTCTAGCATTTGATCGATAAAAGGCAAGGGGTAATGATCTTTCTTAGTAGCTTTATTTAATTTGCAGAAATCAATTACCATCCTATAACCTGTGATAATTCTTTGCGGAATCAATTCATCTTTATCATTAGGGACAACAGTAATACCTCCCTTATTAGGAACACAATGGACAGGACTTACCCAGCGACTATCGACAGCGGGATAAGTTATACCTGCCTCTAGAAGCTTGAGTATTTCTTTTCTTACCACTTCTTTCATTTTAGGATTCAAGCGTCGTTGAGGATCACGAACTGGTTTGGCATCCGCTTCAAATTTATTTTATGCCGACATAGAGTGGGACTAATGCCATTAAGATCATCAAGAGTATATCCAATAGTGGCACGGTGCTTCTTGAGTTTTCAATAATCTTTCTTCTTCATGCTCTGAAAGGTTAGCACTAATAATAACAGGATATATTTTCTTTTCATCAAGATAAGCATATTTAACATTATCGAACAGCGGTTTAAGCTCAAACACGGGATCACCCTTGGGTGGAGGAGGATCCCCTAGGATTTCAACAGGAAAATTGTGTTGCAGAATAGTTCCTGTTTAAAGAATACTTCATCTATTTCCCTTCTTTCATTCATGAACATCTCATTTTCATGGTCTAGCAAATAGTGTTCTAAAGGATCACTAGGACGACGGCAATAGAAGCAAGACCAATAATTTCATCCTTACTAGGCAATTCTTCCTCACGATGTTGTTTACTAAATTTAGAGAAATTAAACTCATGAACCATATCATCCAAGCCAATAGTAACAACATTATTTTTGCAATCTATCCTAGCATTAACAGTATTCAAGAAGGGTCTACCAAATATAATGGGACAAAAGCTATCTTGTGGAGAACCAAGAACAAGAAAATCAGCGGGATATTTGTTTTTCCACACAAGACTTCAACATCTCTAACAATTTCCATTGCAGATATAGTATCTCTATTGGCAAGTTTAATTGTAACATCAATATCTTCTAACTCAGCAGGTGCAATATCATGCATAATTTCTTTGTATAAGTCAATGGGTATAACGCTAGCACTAGCACCCATATCACATAAGCCATGATAACAATGATATCCTATTTTAACAGAAATAACAGGCACGCCTACCACAGGTCTATGTTTTCTTTAGCACAAGGTTTAGCAATTCTAGCAGTTTCACCACAGAATTGAATAACATGCCCATCAATATTATCAAACAAGAGATCTTTAACAATAGCAATATGTGGTTCTACTTTAACTTGCTCAGCAGGTGTATAAGTTCTAATATTGCTTTTACGAACAACAGTTGAAGCTTTAGCATGATCCTTTACTCTAACAGGGAAAGGTGGTTTCTCAACATGAGAGGTAGGAACAATAGGATCATTATAAATGATAGTCTTTTCTTCAACTTTAATAGGTGCAACTACTTTTACTTCTATGGGAGGATGATATTTAAACCACTTCTCCTTAGGGAGATCGACATAAGTAGCAAAAGATTCACAGAAAGAAGCTACTATCTCAGAGTCAAGTCCATATTTAGTGCTAAACTTACGGAAAATATCGGTATCCATAAAAGATTTAACACAATAAAACTTAGGCGTCATACCTGGCTCCTTACCTTCGTCGAGGTCCCAATCTTCAGAGTTGCGTTTAATTCTATCCAATAAATTCCATTTAAATTCAATAGTCTTCATCATAAAAAAGCCAGCACAAGAAGTATCGAGCATGGTGCGATTGTTATCAGAAAGCCGAGCATAAAAACTTTGAATAATTATTTCTCTTGAGAGCTCATGATTGGGGCATGAATATAACATTGATTTAAGCCTCCCCCAAGCTTGAGCGATGCTTTCTCCTTCGCGGGGCGAAAAATCATATATTTACTATTGTAGGCACCATATGAGGCACCACGTTAATCCTTGGAATTAAGAAATTTCAGCCATCCAATTTATATACGATGTGTGTGTAGCCGTTGGATTAAAAAAGGATCAGAAAAGAGTCCTGCTCCCCTATCCCACGTTGGTGAGTCCTCCTCCTCTTGATCTCTCTATGTTTGCCTAAAAAAAACTAAGTCATGCTCTTCTATCCACGTTTGCGAGTCCTCCTTCTCTTGGTCTCTCTATGTTTGCCTAGAAAAAAAACTGAGCATCATCTTGGTCCTCACGCTGAAAACTACGATTCACAATAGTCATTTTTTGTCTCCCGTGAGCATAGTCTAGAGTCCATACATAGCAGTCCTTTCTTCATCGTAATGCCTCACCTATCAAGTTCTCCCGATATCTGCACCATGCCGCCACCGTCCTCGCGGCCTCCATCACCCAGGCTGATCGATCCTCTGCATCTTCTCTATGCCACCACTCTAATGGAATCTTTCATGACCGTTGTTAAATCTGAAGGCTGGCGCCGCAAAACGGCGCATCCACTTGAAGGTCAGCGTGGGCACTTAATTTCTCTGTTGCCCATCTCGCCTCGGTCTTCCTTCTTGTTAGCCACCTCTTATCTTCTTCATGTTTATCAAGCTTCAAATCAGTTGAGAAAATGATACGCCACTTGAAGATGGGGCAAGCGAAGCACATCCTCTTTGGAGGGACAACGAATTATTAGTCGGCGGCTGCTGGCGCTGATGCCCTCTCGACAAAAACGGCAGTAACAATGCCACTCACCTCAGGTAATTGGTCCTCCTCAATAGATTTACAATTGTGTTCCTCAAGCGGTCTGTGAACAAAAATAGGGAACAATATATAGTAGTTGCAGGTGGTGCGGGTTGCAGACCTTATGGCTCTGGATGCATTTTGTGTAGCGATCATGTGCTAGACTAATATTTTTTAAGATCACAACATTATCCATCAAGTATTTTTCATTCTCTGTATGATACTTGATGCTTAGTTGATTGTTGGGCTAAAGGTTTTAAATACCTGAATTGGTTACAAGTGTAAGATGATTTGTGTTTTTAATCTTAATCAGATTACAGACCAATATCTTATAGCTAATCACTTATAGCTCTGCACATGTGCATGCATCGTATAATGTTGTCTTCCAATGAGTGAGAAAATAAAAAAGGGGCAAGAATATGAGTCTGCATACATATGTACAATTAACAGCTTCAAATTTATATTTGGGCCTCTGACCAGTTCAATACTTATTTCTCGGTCGAACTTATAGATATTCGCAAGGTTACTTCTCTATTTTTTGTTGTTGCGGAGTCTACAAACTACAGATAGTGGTTGTTATTGTTAACATTATGCTTCCCCCATGTCCTCCAGATCATTCCCAAATGAGAGATTCCTAGGATATTCAACATTGATGGAATTTAGTTCTGGACAAGGATACGAAGTAATGATTACGACCTGCAACCAATTCATTAGGTACCACAATGTTATGAATAGGGGATTGCGAAATGGTGAGCTGAGGATATTCAACAAGGTTTGAATTTAGTTCTCAATCTTCTATATGTCAGTTAATTGGTCGCTACTTGCTATAAAATCTATCTTACGAGAAAGTTAATTGTGCATTAATCATGCTTACAGCTGGTGTGCGACATCATCAGTGGTTCTGATTCGAACTCTTCCCCATACAAAAATTACGAGGGGTTGTGCTGCATTCTGCCCATATCGCCAAGTACATGATACTTCTCCTTTCTACTTGATCGGTGTCGTCCATCCTTATAGGTTAGTCAACAATTTCGTTTTAGCTTCTTGAGACTTTAATACTTTTTTGTGTGTCCGTAAAACAGTTGGAAGGCATATATAAGTGGTGATGTAGCTAGAAGAAATAAAAAATATAAATTCCAGTGTAATCATAATTATGCCTTTTCCTCCATAGTCGTTACCACTCAATTCCCCAATAATCATTTTTCTATTGAGCAGCTGGGAGAAGAAGCATCTACTGACTACCACGAGCCTCATGTGTCCCTTTCTTAAATAGGACTAGATGCTTCAGTTTATAATTTGTTCAGAAGAGCTCATTGCGTAATCTCATGTGTATTTAGCTTATACAATGTCCGAAGTCATCTGAATTTTTTTGGGCGCAAAGAGAGGTACTTTTTAAAATCAGAGATATTATATTTGTTCATGGAATCAAATGTAAAAGATGTTGTTAACTCTTTTGTCCCACAAATTATGTTCACATCTTAGAATCAATTTAAAATATGTTCTTCCTAGCTGTAAAGTACTAAACTACTCATTTTCTCAATTCTCCATTTATATCACGTAATTATTGTTGAATAAGTCCATTGGATATCCATTTATTTCCTGGCATGAATCACCAACAACATATCAAAAACCTAGAATGTATATATAGTAGCCAGCAGATAGAAGGTATTGCTACATTTTACCTTAGGAGGAATTGCCTGTTGGTGCGCCTTTTTATATCTATTTTAGGTTTTCATTTCTTAAAGTTACAAAGCAAGGCAACATGTACATTTACACCATGGTTTTG
Organism: Aegilops bicornis; assembly: GCA_021605145.1. NCBI lineage: Eukaryota > Viridiplantae > Streptophyta > Magnoliopsida > Poales > Poaceae > Aegilops > Aegilops bicornis. The sequence goes on from CM038675.1 coordinate 751,402,841, forward strand.
TTTAGTCCAGTTCTATTTTGTACTTTATAAAGTACTGTGTGTCTCATGACACTAGCTCCCACTCTGATTGCATCTGATCATTATAGCAATTACAATATTTGATAGAAATTCCACTTGATCTATGGGATAGGGGAGTTCTATTGGTGGAGTGAAGGAAGATATTATGATATTATACTAATGCTTTTTGTATATAGTAAAAGATTTTGATAATTGAAGAAAATTGTGACAGTTATGGGGCCTGATTATTTTGATAGTCACAACTGACAGAGGTGCAAGAGTGTGCGTAAGTTAATTATTTTGGATGAAAAGCGCATAGGCTGATTGTGTTTGTGATCTTCAGTTTGTACATCTTTTCAGTGTTTCCCCTTTGATAATGTACAAATAGTATGCATGAAGAAACCATGTATTTCTATACTGACAAAATTTTCAGTAACTCATGGGATAATGTATTTTACCTATTTTTGTAGAATGGCAAGATTATAAGAAAGTAGTATGTGGTTTGTGGTTCTTTGTAAATAGAAGAATATATTTTTTTCCCACAATTGTATGGTTTCCAAAACATTACTGATTGTTCTGCATAAATATTTTGTTTTTGGCATGAGCTATGGTCTCATGTCAAAGAAAACATTCATACTCTATTATTTGGGTGTATGGTTAAATGATTTTTTTGTGTTTTAGTAGTTAAGCTTTCAACATATTAATACAAATAATATGAATTAATAATTATTGATTTCAATATAATCAACATTTTCAAAAATATTATACTAATGAGATATTATCTGAACAACTAGCCCGTGCAGTCGCACGGGTTGATGACTAGTTATATATATAATTGCGATCACGATGAACAAGATGCATAGGGTAGTACTTTTGATGAAATTCCAATTTCAATCTTTTATAGTTCCATGATCTCGTATCATCACATATCCTATACCATGTCAATGCGTCTTCCTTCAAAGATAAAGGAAAGACCTTCTTATTAACAACATCATTGGGTATACCTGCAAGCTTAAATAATCCACAAACTTCATCCACATAGAGTAGATATTCATCAGGATGCTTTGGTCCATCTCGTGTAATAGTATTAGCCAGCAGTTTTTCCATCATACCCGAAGGAACTTCAAAAGGAGTTTCATTTTCAATAGGTTCAGTAGGTTGAGGAGCAACTCTTTGCTCTCTTGGGACGGGTGAAGATACCCCGAACAAGCCCCTTAGAGAATTACTTTCCATAGTAACAAGTGACAGAAAATTTCAGCACACTATATAAATTTTTCCTTACCAAAAGCGCTACACTCCCCGGCAACGGTGCCAGAAAAGAGTCTTGATGACCCACAAGTATAGGGGATCTATCGTAGTCCTTTCGATAAGTAAGAGTGTCGAACCCAACAAGGAGTAGAAGAAAATGATAAGCGGTTTTCAGCAAGGTATTCTCTGCAAATCTTGAAATAAGTGGTAATAGGTAGTTTTGTGATAAGGTAAATTGTAACGAGCAACAAGTAACAAAAAGTAAATAAGGTGCAGCAAGGTGGCCCAATCCTTTTTGTAGCAAAGGACAAGCGGAACAAACTCTTATAATAGGAAAAGTGCTCCGAGGACACATGGGAATATCGTCAAGCTAGTTTTCATCACGTTCATATGATTAGCGTTCGGTACTTTGATAATTTGATATGTGGGTGGACGGTGCTTGGGTGCTGTTCTTACTTGAACAAGCATCCCACTTATGATTAACCTCTATTGCAAGCATCCGCAACTACAACAAAAGTATTAAGGTAAACCTAACCATAGCATGAAACAAGTGGATCCAAATCAGCCCCTTACGAAACAGCATAAACTAGGGTTTAAGCTTACATCACTCTAGCAACCCATCATCTACTTATTACTTCCCAATGCCTTCCTCTAGGCCCAAATAATGGTGAAGTGTTATGTAGTCGATGTTCACATAACACCACTAGAGGCTAGACAACATACATCTCATCAAAATATCGAGCGAATACCAAATTCACATGACCACTAATAGCAAGACTTCTCCCTTGTCCTCGGGAACAAGCGTAACTACTCACAAAGCATATTCATGTTCATAATCAAAGGGGTAATAATATGCATAAAGGATCTGAACATATGATCTTCCACCAAGTAAACCAACTAGCATCAACTACAAGGAGTAATCAACACTACTAGCAACCTACTAGCACCAATCCGGACTTGGAGACAAGAATTGGATACAAGAGATGAACTAGGGTTTGGAGATGAGATGGTGCTAGTGAAGATGTTCATGGAGATTGCCCTCTCCTGATGAGAGGAGCGTTGGTGATGATGACGGCGATGAATTCCCCCTCCTGGAGGGAAGTTTCCCCGGCAGAACAGCTCTGCCGGAGCCCTAGATTGGTTCCACCAAGGTTCCGCCTCGTGGCGGCGGAGTCTCGTCCCGAAAGGTTGCTTTTGGTTTTTTTCTCATCGAAAGACTTCATATAGGTGAAGATGGGCATCGGAGAGCCACAAGGGGGCCCACGAGGTGAGGCGCGCCCCCACCCTCGTGAGCGAATGTGGGCCCCTGGCCTTCATCTTTGGCGATGATTTTTATTTATTTATTTTAAGATATTCCGTGGAGTTTCAGGACTTTTGGAGTTGCACAGAATAGGTCTCCAATATTTGCTCGTTTTCCAGCCCAGTATTCCAGCTGCCGGCATTCTCCCTCTTCATGTAAACCTTGTAAAATAAGAGAGAATAGCCATAAGTATTGTGATATAACGTGAAATAACAGCCCACAAAACGATAAATATCGATATAAAAGCATGATGCAAAATGGACGTATCAGGGCTGCTCGGGCAGCCCGGCCAATGTGCTGATTGTTGTGGAACCTCCATGCTCCATTGATACATCTCCTTCCTTACGTTCTTCCTCCTCCACCCTACCCTTCTTGACTCCAGCCTCCTCTTCCCTCTCCTCTACATGCCCTATCTTTCTGCCTAAGACGTGTTCCCTCTCAACATTACTCTTCTGCCCTCCCATTTCACGTCTTTCCACCTTCTTATACTTCTTCCTACCACCCTTGATGAGTTGTTGTTCTCCTCCTCCTGAACTACCACCTTGATTCTTAGCTCGCTGAATTGCCCCCTTCTCCATTCTCCCTCCATCTGCTATGCTCTTATCTGGTGAGTTAGGCACAGAAACAACTCCTACCATCTCATCCTGCCCACTGGCCACCAGCTGTTTACCTTCAGTACCCTTCTCGGTATCGACAGCGTTGTTCTTATTTAGGACCTCACCACTCATGTCTGGTTTCTTTTGTACTCCTTTTTTTAGTGGATCCTTTGTTGTTTTTGCTGGGCTAGTCACTTCCTCGCCTTTCTCTGTCAAGTTATTCTTCCCTCCACTACTCCGTGATCCATATTTCCTCCATGATGGACCATCACTACCACTCCCTGATCGTCCATTCGGTAATTTGAACCCCAAGCTTCTATTGCTCCCCCATTCCTTCCATTGCCCTTCCAACATCCAACTCCAGTCTTCATCACCATAACCCCTCCTTTTACCCACATCCGCCTTTAGCCAGCGCCCAAACTGGTGGTTTTCCCCTTTCTTCAGCTGTGTGGAGCAGTCTTTCTCTCCATGACCGATCACCCCGCAGCTATACCAAAAGTCAGGCAGGAACTTGTACTCGAACCGGCACCAAAGCCCTTCTTCCTCCTCCTCCTCCTTCCCATCTATGATCGTCTTCTTCCTCCTTCGTTGTTTCATACTCTCCTCCTCATCATCCAGTGTAAAGCCCCTCATAATAGGCTTGTCTATCTTCATCCTGATCTTCACTCGCATATACTTGCCTAAAGCTTTCCCATCCATCCCTGCATCAGCCTCCACGAACCTCCCAATGATATTCCCTATTTCCTCCGCCGACTCCTCGTTCATCATCCCCAGCGGGAGGTTAAAGATCCTCACCCAGATTGGTATTTCATTAAACTTATAATCTTGAGTCTCTTCCCCGGATCATACTCCTCCACTACCACCAGGTCTTTGTCAAACATCCATGGGCCATCTTCAATGGCCTTTCTTTTTCCCGGATCTTGCTTGAACGTCAACACGAACAAATTATCTCCCACCTCCCTGCAGTCGGATCCCTTGATCGGGCACCACACCTTCCCTAAAGACAGGCTGATCGCATCTTGGTGAGCAATTTTCTCTGATAGCACCTTCCCCACCGCTTGGGGCTCATTCCCCTTCCCCTTCTCCTTCCCCTTCCCCTTCTCCTTCGCGGACAGACAGATCTTGAACCCCTTCCTTTCCTCCTCCGAGAGTTTAAGACTCCGCATCATGTCGGCCACCCTTTCCATCCCCCGCACCTCCTCCAGAATGCCGCCGCCTAGGGTTAGAAGTGTTTTACGACCGTGCGCCCCAGAAAATGCTACGTCTTGAGCTTGCGTAGGTTTTCCCCGAAGAGGAGAGGATGATGCAGCAGAGTAGCGTAAGTATTTCCCTCAGTTTTTGAGAATCAAGGTATCAATCCAGTAGGAGGCCACGCGCAAGTCCCTCATACCTACACAACACAAATAGCTCCTCGCAACCAACGCGAATAGGGGTTGTCAATCCCTTCACGGTCACTTACGAGAGTGAGATATGATAGAGATGATAGATAATATTTTTGGTATTTTTTTGGTATAAAGATGCAAAGTAAAATAAGAGGCAAAGCAATAATAAAGCGTAGGAAGATTAATATGATGAAAATAGACCCGGGGGCCATAGATTTCACTAGTGGCTTCTCTCAAGAGCATATGTATTTTATGGTGGGTGAGCAATTACTGTTGAGCAATTGACAAAACTGAGCATAGTTATGTGAATATCTAGGTATGATCATGTATATAGGCATCACGTCCGAGAAAAGTAGACCGACTCCTGCCTGCATCTACTACTATTACTCCACTCATCGACCGTTGTCCAGCATGCATCTAGAGTATTAAGTTAATGAAAACAGAGTAACGCCTTAAGCAAGATGACATTATGTAGAGGAATAAATTCATGCAATATGATAAATACCCCATCTTGTTATCCTCGATGGCAACAATACAATACGTGCCTTGCAACCCTTTACATCCTTTGGGTAAGGACAACGCAAGATTGAACCCAAAGCTAAACACTTCTCCCATTGCAAGAACTACCAATCTAGTTGACCAAACCAAGCGGATAATTGAAGAGACTTGCAAAGATAACTCAATCATACATAAAAGAATTCAGAAAAGATTCAAATATTGCTCATAGATAATCTTGATCATAAACCCACAATTCATCTATCTAAACAAACACATCGCAAAAAAAAAAGATTACATTGAATAGATCTCCACGAGAGAGGGGGAGAACATTGTATTGAGATCCAAAAAGAGAGAAGAAGCCATCTAGCTACTAACTATGGACCCCAAGGTCTGAAGTAAACTACTCATACTTAATCGGAGAGGCTATGATGATAATGTAGAAGCCCTCCGTGGTGGATTCCCCTTCCGGCGAAGCTCCCGAACAGGCCCCAAGATGGGATCTCGTGGATCTGAAAGTTGCGGCGGTGGAATTAGGTTTTGGCTCGATGTCGATCTGTTGAAGTGCGTAGGTATATATAGGAGGAAGGAGTACGTCGGTGGAGCTTCGAGGGGCCCACGAGGCAGGGGACGCGCCCTAGGGGAGGCGCCCTCCACCCTCGTGGCCGCCTCGTGGCTTTCTTGACGGAGAGTCCAAGTCTCCTGGGTCTTATCTGATGAGAAAATCACGTTCCCGAAGATTTCATTCCGTTTGGACTCCGTTTGATATTCCGTTTCTTCGAAACACTGAAATAGGAAAAAACAGCAATTCTGGGCTGGGCCTCCGGTTAATAGGTTAGTCCCAAAGGTAATATAAAATTGGAAAATAAAGCCCAATATAGTCCAAAACAGTAGATAATATAGCATGGAGCAATCAAAAATTATAGATACATTGGAGACGTATCAGGCATCCCCAAGCTTAATTCCTTCTCGTCCTCGAGTAGGTAAATGATAAAAAGAGAATTTTTGATGCGGAGTGCTACTTGGCATAATTTCAATGTAATTCTTCTTAATTGTGGTATGAATATTCTGATCCGAAAGATTCAAGACAAAAGTTCATATTGACATAAAAATAATAATACTTCAAGCATACTAACTAAGCAATTATGTCTTCTCAAAATAACATGGCCAAAGAAAGTTCATCCCTACAAAATCATATAGTTTAGTCATGCTCCATTTTCGTCACACAAGAATGCTCTCATCATGCACAACCCCGATGACAAGCCAAGCAATTGTTTCATACTTTAATAATCTCAAACCTATAAACTTCCACGCAATATATGAGCGCGAGCCATGGACATAGCACTATGGGTGGAATAGAATATAATGATGGGGGTTATGTGGAGGAGACAAAAAAATAGAAGGTGTCACATCAACGAGGCTAATCGACGGGCTATGGAGATGCCCATCAATTGATGCTAATGCAAGGAGTAGGGATTGCCATGCAGCGGATGCACTAGAGCTATAAATGTATGAAAGCTCAACAAAAGAAACTAAGTGGGTGTGCATCCAACTTGCTTGCTCCACGAAGACCTAGGGCATTTGAGGAAGCCCATCGTTGGAATATACAAGCCAAGTTCTATAATGAAAAATTCCCACTAGTATATGAAAGTGACAACATATGAAACTCTCTATATGAAAAACATGGTACTACTTTGAAGCACAATATGTGAGACTCGCTATATGAAGAACATGGTGTTACTTTGAAGCACAATATATGAGACTCGCTATATGAAGAACATGGTGCTACTTTGAAGCACAAGTGTGGAAAAGGATAGTAGCATTGTCCCTTCTCTCTTTTCTCTCATTTTTGTCCTTCTCTTTTTTATGGCCTTTGTCTCTCTTTTTTTATTTTTTATTCCTCACTTGGGACAATGCTCTAGAAAATGATGATCATCACACTTCTATTTATTTACAACTCAATGATTACAACTCGATACTAGAACAAAGTATGACTCTATATGAATGCCTCCGGTGGTGTAGGGATATGCAATGAATCAAGAGTGACATGTATGAAAGAATTATGAGCGATGGCTTTGCCACAAATACTATGTCAACTACATGATCATGCTAAGCAATATGACAATGATGAATGTGTCATGAAGAGCGGTATGGTGGAAAGTTGCATGGCAATATATCTCGGAATGGCTATGGAAATGCCATAATAGGTAGCTATGGTGGCTGTTTTGAGGAAGACATAAGGAGGTTTATATGTGAAAGAGCGTATCATATCACAGGGTTTGGATGCACCGGCGAAGTTTTCACCAACTCTCAATGTGAGAAAGGGCAATGCACGGTACCGAAGAGGCTAGCAATGATGGAAAGGTCAGAGTGCGTATAATCCATGGACTCAACATTAGTCATAAAGAACTCACATACTTATTGCAAAAATCTACAAGCCATCAAAAACCAAAGCACTATGCGCATGCTCCTAGGGGGGATAGATTGGTAGGAAAAGACCATCGCTCATCCCCGACCGCCACTCATAAGGATGACAGTCAAAGAACACCTCATGTATCAAATTTTTTACATAACGTTTACCATACGTGCATGCTACGGGACTTGCAAACTTCAACACAAGCATTTCTCAAATTCACAACTACTCAACTAGCACGACTTTGATATTATCACCTCCATATCTCAAAACAATAATCAAGCATCAAACTTTTCTTAGTATTCAACACACTCACAAGAAAGTTTTTATTATTTTTATATACCTAGCATATTATTATTTTAAGCAAATTACCATGCTATTTAAGACTCTCAAAATAATCTAAGTGAAGCATGAGAGATCAATAGTTTCTTTAAAAAAATTAACCACCGTGCTCTAAAAGATATAAGTGAAGTACTAGAGCAAAACTATAAATCTCAAAAGATATAAGTGAAGCACATAGAGCAAAACTATCAAGCTCAAAAGATATAAGTGAAGCACATAGAGTATTCTAACAAATTCCAATTCATGTATGGCTCTCTCAAAAGGTGTGTACAGAAAGGATGATTGTGGTAAACTAACAAGAAAATATGCAAATAATACAAGACGCTCCAAGCAAAACACATATCATGTGGTGAATAAAAATATAGCTCCAAGTAAAGTTACCGATGGAAGTGGACGAAAGAGGGATGCCTTCGGGCATCCCCAAGCTTTGACTTTTTGGTGTCCTTGGATTATCTTGGGGGTGCCATGGGCATCCCCAAGCTTAGGCTCTTGCCACTCCTTGTTCCATAATGCATCAAAAAAAATTCACCCAAAACTTGAAAACTTCACAACACAAAACTCAATAAAAATCTCGTGAGCTCCGTTAGCGAAAGAAAACAAAAGATCACCTCAAGGTACTGTAATTAACTCATTCTTTATTTATATTGGTGTTAAACCTAATGTGTTCCAACTTCTCTATGGATCATAAACTATTTTACTAGCCATAGATTCATCAAAATAAGCAAACAACACACGAAAAACAGAATCTGTCAAAAACAGAACAGTCTGTAGTAATCTGTAACTAACGCAAACTTATGAAACTACAAAAATTCATCAAAAATAGGACGACCTAGGAAATTTTTATATTGATTAGCAGAAATTGGAATCACTATTTTATCACGTTCTGGTGATTTTTAACAATTGTTTTCGTGAACCGAAAGTTTCTGGAAATTACAGCAAGATCAAATAACTATTATCCAAGAAGATCCTATAAGTTTAACTTGGCACAAACACTAATTAAAACATAAAACCACATCTAAACAGGAGGTAGATGGATTATTCAATGACAGAAAGGAAATATATTGGGTTGTCTCCCAACAAGCGCTTTTCTTTAAAGCCTTTTAGCTAGGCATCGAGATTTCAATGATGCTCACATAAAAGACAAGAATTGAAGCACAAAGAGAGCATCATAAAACATGTGACAACCACATCTAAGTCTAACATACTTCCTATGCATAGGCATCTTATAGGCAAACAAATCAAGGCAAGCAAAAACTAGCATATGCAAGGAAGCGGAAAGAGACAATAGCAATCTCAACATAACGAGAGGTAATTTAGTAGCATGAAAGTTCCTACAACCATATTTTCCTCTCTCATAATAATTACATGTAGGATCATAGGAAAATTCAACAAAATAGCTTTCACAAAGTATATTCTCAATACGATCCACATGCATGCAAAGTTGACACTCTTCCAAAATAGTGGGATTATCATTAACTAAAGTCATGACCTCTCCAAACCCACTTTTATCAAAAAACTTCATAAGATTGAACATTCTCCAAATATGTGGGATCTAAATTTGACACTCTTCGAACCCACTTTCCATATTATTGCAAACAATATTATCAATCTCATATTCATCATGGGGCTTAAATAAATTTTCAAGATCATAAGAAGAATCACCCCAATCATGATCATTGCAACAAGTAGTAGACATAGCAAAACTAGCATCCCCAAGCTTAGGGTTTTGCATCTTATTAGCACAATTGACATCAAAAGAATTTATAATAAAATCATTTCAATCATGTTTTTATTCAAAGATCTATTGTGAGTCACTTCACGGATTTCAGGCAAAACCTTATAAAGATAATCTAGTGCATCCAAATCACTAGGAATTGGTTCATCATAATTGGATCTCTTAAAAAGATTGGCAAGTGGATGAGGATCCATAGGTATTAGCTTCTCTGTTTAGGAATAAATACTCAACTATTTCAACCAAACGAGCAAGCGAGCCAAGTAAGACATCAAGGCAAACAAAAGAGAGGGCGAATAAAATGGCAAGGGTGAAGTGGGGAGAGGAAAAGCGAGAGGCAAATGGCAAATAATGTAATCGAGAGATAAGGGATTGTGATGGGTACTTGGTATGTTGACTTTGCGTAGACTCCCGACAGCGGTGCGAGAAATCCTTCTTGCTACGCCTTGAGCTTGCGTTGGTTTTCCCGAAGAGGAGAGGATGATGCAGCAGAGTAAGCGTAAGTATTTCCCTCAGTTTTGAGAACCAAGGTATCAATCCGGTAGGAGGCCACGCGCAAGTCCCTCGTACCTACACAAAACAAATAGCTCCTCGCAACCAACGCAAATAGGGGTTGTCAATCCCTTCACGGTCACTTACGAGAGTGAGATCTGATAGAGATGATAGATAATATTTTTGGTATTTTTTTGGTATAAAGATGCAAAGTAAAATAAGAGGCAAAGCAAAAAAGCAAAGCAATAATAAAGCGTAGGAAGATTAATATGATGAAAATAGACCCGGGGGCCATAGATTTCACTAGTGGCTTCTCTCAAGAGCATAGGTATTTTACGGTGGGTGAACGAATTACTGTTGAGCAATTGACAGAATTGAGCATAGTTATGAGAATATCTAGGTATGATCATGTATATAGGCATCACGTCCGAGAAAAGTAGACCGACTCACCACTGCATCTACTACTATTACTCCACTCATCGACCGCTATCCAGCATGCATCTAGAGTATTAAGTTAATGAAAACAGAGTAACGCCTTAAGCAAGATGACATTATGTAGAGGAATAAATTCATGCAATATGATAAATACCCCCATCTTGTTATCCTCGATGGCAACAATACAATACGTGCCTTGCAACCATTTTTGTCACTGGGTAAGGACACCGCAAGATTGAACCCAAAGCTAAACACTTCTTCCATTGCAAGAACTACCAATCTAGTTGGCCAAACCAAACGGATAATTCGAAGAGAGTTGCAAAGATAACTCAATCATACATAAAAGAATTCAAAAAAGATTCAGATATTGCTCATAGATAATCTTGATCATAAACCCACAATTCATCGATCTCAACAAACACACCGCAAAAAGAAGAATACATCGAATAGATCTCCACGAGAGAGGGGGAGAACATTGTATTGAGATCCAAAAAGAGAGAAGAAGCCATCTAGCTACTGACCCGAAGGTCTGAAGTAAACTACTCACACTTCATCAGAGATGCTATGATGATGATGTAGAAGCCCTCCGTGGTGGATTCCCTTTCGTGAACTCGGAGCAGCCCCAAGATGGGATCTCGTGGATCTGAGAAAGTTGCGGCGGTGGAATTAGGTTTTGGCTCCGTGTGCGATCTGTTGAAGTGCGTGGGTATATATAGGAGGAAGAATGCGTCGGTGGAGCTTGAGGGCCCACGAGCCAGGGGCGCGCCCTAGGGGGGGACCTCCACCCTCGTGGCCGCCTTGTGGCTTTCTTGACGGAGGGTCCAAATCTCCTGGGTCTTATCTGATGAGAAAATCACGTTCCCGAAGATTTTATTCCGTTTGGACTCCGTTTGATATTCCGTTTCTTCGAAACACTGAAATAGGCAAAAAACAGCAATTCTGGGCTGGGCCTCCGGTTTATAGGTTGTCCCAAAAGTAATATAAAAATGGAAAATAAAGCCCAATATAGTCCAAAACAATATATAATATAGCATGGAGCAGTCAAAAACTAAAGATACGTTGGAAACGTATCAGGAAACACACATAAGGTTGTGGAATGGTGGATGGGATTAAGGCTGGGACACACGACGGAGATCAGCCTCGCCGTGGATCACAGTTATGATGGTGGAGTCGATCGGGACTCAGAGCGGCAGACGAGTACCCCTCACAACCCTAATCGCCTCCGTAATCACCGGAGCGACACGCTAGCCGTCACCAAGCAGGATCCACTGGTTACCGCGTCACGGTCTGATTCTGGTCCTTGTGCTAATTTTTCTCCTCGAACAAATCTCCAGTCGACCGCAACAACGTGCGTACAGCAGCCCCTGCACCGGTCAAACTTCCCGTACATGCACACCAGCCGATCCGCCTCGGTCATCCAGTCCCACGGCTGCTCAAGGGCCTAGCCCACCAAGCACGCACCACCAGTCCCCACTTGGGCCAGGTTGCCACATCCTAAGCTGATGCCCACGATCCGCCTTGACCTCCTGTGACCAAACTCTCGTCTGACTCCTACCGCCGCACGATTCGCCGAGAGCCGCCTCTAATGTGCTGCCGCTGAGATCGCCAGATCGAGACCATCAGCCGATCCAATTCCACGCCAGCAGCTTCCGCACGAAGGGTTCCTCCGACTGCTAAACAAACGGAGGATCTCGCCGCACATCGATTTTTCCATTCGTTGCACGACCACCGATTTGACGAATTCTTTCGCTCCGCTCCTTCCTCTCGATCAATGATCCACAGTCTCCGAACAACCAAGCTCATGATACCCCTTGTTAGATTTAATCCAAGGCATATCGTCGATCATCCGAGGACCAAGCAATCACACGAGCACGGCACCAAGATTTGTTAACGAGGTTCACCGATATGGCTACATCACCGGGGCCTAACTATAGGCGCTCCTCCCCATGTCACGGCTACAATACCGCACCGGTCTCCTCGACGCCTTGACACATGCCGCCGGCTTCCCCTGCGTTCTTGTGCTATTATGTTGCATATGTTACATCGTGTGTTTACCCTCGCTATATATGAAAAGCCTAGGGTACAATTGTCCTACTTGGACACTACTCCATATCCTATCTAAGCATAATACAACTCAGAGTCTAACAGTAACCTACCTTGTACAATATATTCGACACAACTCTAACACTAACAATGATATGAAATACAGGCCCATTGGTCTGGATATAGCTTACTAATTTTTTCTACCTTTATTGCACACAAGGTGTTTGTGTTTTGTCCAAACTGCTATCTATTGGTAGACTATAGAGGCAATGCTATCTGAAAGTGAATCATGTGTTCATTATGTTCATGTCTCATATCTATTTGCAAATTTGTATATGCTTTACTTATTTTTCTCAGATTTGGCAGCCTAAAAAATGGTCCAATGGTTATACTGTAGGTTGTGGCTGAAAACTCCTAGCTTATAAAAATCAATAATCGAAGTAATAACCGTGAGTCATCCAGTAAAATCCACAAGATGGAAGGCCGATTTCCTTTCAGAGACATTACAAATGTTCACTCGACGACTTCACCAAAAGGGGACCAATGTATGCTTTTTTATTATCCCGATATCTAATTATTACACTTATCGATATTTTCCCTTGACATACTATGTGTCTTTTGTTTGTTTTGTTTGGTGAGTAAATATTAGCTGTCATTGGAGAGCAGAATAATCCTTTAGCTGAAACCAAAAGTGCTATGCAGATGAATTCTGCAGGTGTTTGGTGGGTAAATATTGTCTACAGGGATGTTTTGTATAATCCATGTACATGCTATGTACTGCAGTGTGATGTTTCTAATATGGCTGTATTCATGTAAATAGTATCCAAGAAAAATAATGTTAGATAGGGTTGGAGTCATTAGCTTGTCCTTGTGAAAGTTGTAGACCAAAAGATATGCTTGCAGGGGTCATATTCTAGCATATACAGTACTTAAATCTATAGATTTACCATTCCTTTCTCAGTTATAGCATATAACAGAAATCCAGCAACATAAGTGAACACATATCATTTTTTATGATAGCCATTGGGCTTCACAAGTATATGCAAGATACATACATTTTTCAGTTTTAAGATACAACAGAAACATTTCGTCAACAGAAGTGGGCACAGATCAGTTTTCCTTTTTCTTTTTTTCGTTGGCTCATACGGAATCAGAGTTACAGAGTCATTACGAGCCAACTCAACAATGGAGGGACATGCCCCATCCATAGATTACTAATACTAATCTGATGCGCCTGGGCAGCAAGACCATGAACCAGCACACTGCAGACTGCACCCTCTACCAATTTTCAGGAACTTTACACATGATATAAACCAAGAAGGAAATTTACGAACATCAGCATAGATGTTATAGCTTCTACATGCTGGCGCTACATCAGAATTAGCGGAATCATATTGGAACTCAACAGGGGAAGTGCAATGATCCAGTGGCAAGTGCACATCAAACTTCAGAGTGCTCTCACTTCATAGTTTTGAGCATCGCAACAATTCTCAAGTTCCTGGTTAGCAGCAAAGGGGATCTCGCCATGGTGATACCTTGATGTAACACCTGCAGAAGCTACAAATATAAGACATGAAGATCCATAATAATGACAATGAAGCTACAAATTGTTCTTAATAACTGGCAACATCTAATAATTTAGTTACATTGAAAGAACATGGAAACAATTACAGTTTAACTCTGATCTTTCTTTTGTAAGCAAGGAATGGGTGCACAAATGTTTCAATCACCAGATTTGATCTTTATTTTTGGAACCTACAAATCAACAAATTTTCACACTTAAAAATAATAATTCACACTGATCAATCTTATCTCCAGACTTTAATTGGAGAAAATCAGAATTCAAAGAAGTTGAAAACTCACGGTGCTGCTGCTTGCTGAGTACCGTATGTTGATGCATTGTTGCTACCGGCGGTGCTACTCGCCGGTGCAATAGCGGAGGAGCCGTGGAGACGTGAAGTGTTCCGCCTGCCGGCGTGTGCTGTTTGCGGCCATGGTTGAAGGATTCAGGCGCCGCCATGGCTGCTGATGACGATTGGGCTGGGCAAGGCGAGCACGATTGCCGGATGTCCGGGTCGTGCGCTGCCCCGGCAGCCTCGCAGTTCTCGGGTCGGTGTTCGGCGGGTCGCGGGGCCAGAGACGGAAGGAGGGTCGGTGTTCGACAGTTTTTTTTTTTTTTTTTGAGGGGCTCTCAGGGAACTCCTGTCGACAGACAGAGAGGCAGGGAACAAACCTGTGTTGGCGTTTCTGAGTGGGCCTCCATACAGCTGGCCCGGTGGCAAGTTTCATGGCCCGTTTAGGCGAGTGTTAGCCCAAAACAATTTTTTAGTTAAAAGGTTGATTTTCTCAACAAAAAAACGAAAAGGTAGATTGTCTAAAAAAATAGCTAAAAGGCTGATGGGTCTCCCCTAAAAAAATGTAAGGGACCACGCAAAAGGTTGAGGGGTCTTCACTAAAAAAAAGAAGGTCGAGCTGCCGTATATTATATCGACAATGAGACGACTATTCTTACGAATTTTACGATGATACATTGTCTTTTTTTATGAAGCCCTAAATATTGGATATGCATGTTAGAATGCATTACGTTCCATCTACGCCCAATACATTGCCATTAAAAGTCTAGAAATTTTGAGAATATTAACTGAAAGTTTGTCAAGTGTTAATCAAAATTACCCATGACATGTTTTGGAAATATAAGAATCAAATTTGTTCATCAACATATGTAACTCCACAACGGTTGTGAAGCTAAAAATCCATATAAAAAGTGTTTCATTTGTATTTAAAATTTATTGTTTGTACGGAGATTTTAACTAACAAAGAAAACGTGCAAAGCACGTGCCTTCGACTAATAAGATTTGTCTAAAGTCAAACCTTGTAAAGTTTAATCAATTTTATAGACAAAAATACCAACATTCGGATGGAGTAAAAAGACAGGAGGGAGTACATTAGAATCCTCCAGCGTTTGAAGAGGATATGGAGCATTCGGATGGGCTGTTTGGTGTTGGGGCGTCGCATCAGCCACGGACGCGGAGAAGGAAGCAGGAGGAACACGCGGCAGCGCGGGTAGGGTGCAGGCTGGATCACTCGAGACGCGCACGATGGTTTTGCCTGGCGGTGTGGCCCGCCCGTCTGCCCTCGTGTCGTGTGGACGTGATCTCCGCTCCGCCCTGCCAGTGTTGTTAAATGATGGGGAAATTTTATGGAATAAAATGATGGAGAAAGTACTATTGAAATTGAAATCAGCCGCCTGATTTCGGCCGGCAGATCCAGCGGCCGGTTTCTCTTGCGCTTTCGCTTGAGCAAAAAATAAATAAAACTGAATGAAAATACTTGCTCGGTTCTTAAATATAAGTCTTTGTAGATATTTCACTATACACTACATAGTCAGCAAAATGAGTGAATCTATTCTAAAATGCATCTATATACATCCGCATGTGGTCCATAATAAAATCTATACAAAGATTTATATTTAGGAATGGAGGGGGTATAAAATAAGGAAGTGAACCATGGTGGGCTCCACCCACGTGGGGAGCAAATCAGACCGTATGACACGTCGCCCAGAAAACAGACCTACTCCCTCCGTTCCAAAATAGATGATCCAAGTTTGTACTAACTTTAGTACAAAGTTGAGTCATCTATTTTGGAACGGAGGGAGTAGTATGTTCCAACATGATCTTATCGGTTATCATTTTCCTGTCCGATGACTTCTCGGTTTTCTTTTTCGAATGTCTTCTCAGTCATCTTTCATCAAAAACCAACCACAAAAAAAGAAAAATCGGTCATGACAAACGACCGAGAAGACATAAAAAATGGATGCGGAAGATCTCATCCTCACAAATGACCGAGACGAGGTCCAAAAAAAGAGGGTGCAGAAGACTTCATCCTCACAAATCGGTGGTTGAAAAGGGCGGTGGTTCTTAGCAGGGTGGAGTACATGAGCCAGCCGCTCAGCGCTTCATGAGGAGGCCAAGGACCCGGCCATGAGGAGGTGCATGGGAACCTACTCGGGTTTATATGCGAGATCCGATTACTAGGAGGATATCGCCATGCTTGATCATCCCGGCTGCCTTCGGGCGGTGATGAAGCAATGGCTGGTCCTTGGCCTTCCTCGTGTCGTCGGGCTCTCTGCCAACATGTGGTGCGACTTTGGGTCCATGTGCAGAAGTTCAAGGGCCACACGGTGCTCGGTGTTAGAGATATATTTGGGTTACATGTATTTGGTAGTTTAGGATTCCTACCTTATCTCTAGGAGAGGCGTCTTGCCCTCCAAGTCTTGTATTCAATATATACTCGCCCTCGAGGCTTGATAATACATCCATCATATTCCGCAACAATTCCTCTCTCTCCCTTCTAACATGGTATCAGCCTAATCACGATCCAAACCCTAGCCGCCGCCGCTTTCGCACCCACGCGCCGCCCCCGGGGCGGTCGGCCTCCATGACCGCCGCCGGGGGCCGCGCTGCCCGTACCTAGGGTTCGTCCGCCGGTCGTGTCGACCGGCTGCCCTAGAGAGTCTTTTTCCCGATCCTTTGATCCGGGTTTTCTCTCTCTCACCGGTCACTTTGATCGGCGTCTACTTTTTGGTTTTCCGGTCTATGTGATCCGGTTTGCGTCGCCCGCCGCCGCTGTCGACCCCCGCGCTTCTACTCCGACATCGGCGTCGATTTCACCGGCTGCTTCGTCATCAACCGCGCAGCAAGGCTAGACGCGCCGCCCAAGGGGCGCCGATGCGTCGCTGCCGGCCGCTCGTCCGCGCGGTCTCCATCGCCGGCCTGTCTTCGTCGTCATCGCCCGGGACATCACCGACAACGTCGCCATCGACTCCGATCTGCGCGTCGTCCCCGCCATGGCGCATACAGCGGCGCGTCGGTCTGATCAACCGATCACGGGCCTGTCTTCGCCAAGCACGTCCCTGAGCACGCGCCTACCGCCGATCGAGCCACAGGTTGCCATCGCGTCGTCCCTACGGACCGCTGCGTTGCCGCCCGAGGTCTTCCGTTGGCTGCCCGACTCACGCGCCGCTACCGCCGGCGCCCCTATGGCGGTCGTGTCGCGGAAACGTGGTCCACGCCGCCGCCCAAGATCCTCCCACCGGCTACCCACAGCAGCGCCGCCGCCTCTGTGTCACCCCTTAGGGTTATCACGTCGCGGCACGCGGTCCACGCCGCCTCCCGACGGGTCATCGCCCTCGGCTAGTGGTTCTCCGCGCGGCTGCCCCGACCTGCGAGCCTCCGCTACACCGCCTCTTCGGGCTGTAAAGCTGCGGCATGCGGTCACCGCCGCCGCCCGAGGCCGTCCCCGCGGTTGCACCGACCTGCGAGCCGCCGCTACACCACCTCTTCGAGCTGTAGCACTGCGGGCGCGGTCCCCGCCGCCTCGCGGTTCCCGCCGCCGCCCCGAGGTCTTCCCGCCGTCACCCCGGCCCGCCTGCCGCCGCTGCGTCGCCCCTTCGGGTCGTAGCGCCGCGGCCCGCGGTCCACGCCGCCGTCACCGCGTGTCGACCTCCCGTGGTATGCGCCGCGCCGTCTCCCTTGGCGCGGGAACGCCACCGTCCGCGTCGGTCTTCGTCACGCTGTCAGGGTTCTTCGCCTACTTCGAGCACCGCCGCCGCACTCCTAACCTAGCCGCTGCCGCCGCCGTCAGGCCGCCGCGGCCGCTCTTCTTTGGCCGCCGCCGCCGCTACCTTCGTAGCCGCCGCCTCTTCGGGCTGTAAAGCTGCGGCATGCGGTCACCGCCGCCGCCCGAGGCCGTCCCCGCGGTTGCACCGACCTGCGAGCCGAGATAGCCCTAGGTAAGGGGCGGCGCTGCCCTCGAGGCTCGATAATACATCCATCATATTCCGCAACAATTCCTCTCTCTCCCTTCTAACACTCGGGCGCGGTAGAGAGTAGTTCTGCCGGCGGCACAAGATCATCTCCAGCAACCTCCTAGTTCCGAGGCTCTCTGGCCTGGAGCTGAAGGTGCGGATCTTCAACGCCAACGCCTCATACATCTGTAGGGTCCAATGCTCCAAGCACAGCTGCGTCAGCGACATCTTACATGCCTTCTAGGTTATCTAGTCTGTAGGGCTGGAATTCGAGCCGAGTCGAGCTAGCTCGGCTCGACTCACTAGAGCTCGTTTCGTTAACGAGTTAGCTCAACTCGACTTGTTACTATAACGAGCCCAAACCCAAGATTGGCTCGACTCATATAACTTGCGAGCTGGCTCATTTAGCTTGTTAAGCTCGTTATAAAGATATGAACATAAAACCCTCAAATATGATAAAAATAATTATGTATATATTAAACACATATATCACTAAACAATTGTAATTTCCTAGTAACACATGAGTCCCCTAGGCGGCTGGGCCTTCAATGGTTGGGCCTTGTGTTGTGTGCTTGGGACATAGGGTGCTGAGTGGTCGATCTTTTTGTATTGGAAGTGGCTGATCTTTTCTACCGATCCTAACGAGTTACACGAGTACTCGTGAGATTGGCTCGTTTAACTTGGCCTATAAACGATCTTAAACTAAAGCTCGGCTCGACTCGTTATTCTTCGAGCTCGAGTCGATTCGAGCCGAGTCACGAGCTACTCGTTTAGCTCGCGAGCTTCGAGCTTTTTTTCCAGCCCTACTAGTCTGTCAAGTATGAAGTAGTATAGGTTTGAACTAAAGTTTTATCATCTCTTTTGCTGTGAACTTGTGAATATTTTGACCAGAGGCCAGCACCTTGGGGTCCAGTAGGGGGCATGGGATGCCCTGCTCTTTAATTTTTTCCTAGTAGTACTTATGATCTCCCTGCTTTTCATGTTTTTCCTTGTTCTTCCGATTCTTCTGTTGTTGTTTTTGATAATAGTGTGTTGTGTGCTGCAAAATAGATGGTAAGTCCACCACATTTGAAAGAGAAGAGCAGGCCAACTACTTGCACACAACCAAACGGATGTGCTTTGCATCTGCTCACCCCTAAAGCACAAACACATGCAACCAAAGAACATGCCACCATCTGAGCCTTGATGAAATACAGAAAATCAATTAACATGCAGATGTTGTTTTTTTGCCTACATTTGCTCAACCAGACCTATGGGTTAAGTATGCAAAGTGGCAAAAAATGATGCAGGTAACCAAACGCATCCAAATCTCTTAACATTCAGGGTGCAGTAGTACACAAGGATGATCTACAGGGCATAAAGTCTCCTCTTTGAATTTGAAAGAACATGTAGGAGACGTTTTCGTCGACTAAATAGGCGTCTGTGGCGATTTCATCAATATCAAGATGATGCACCAGCTTAGCCTTTTTTTGCGAGAAAACTTTCAATCTATTCATCAAGTATCAAAGTAGTATAAAGAGCATCAAAAGTAAAAACTACATCCAGGTTTTTAGACCACCTAACGACGACTATAAGCACTGAATCGAACCAAAGGCGCTGTCATTATCGCCTCCTCCATCACCAAAGCAGGCTCAGTTTTTTGGAGGTACTCATAAGTTTAGGGTGTGCGGGTGTGCATTCATAAAAGATGAGTGCATGTGCCTATGAGGGTCTTCGTTTGTACTGTGTTCAAGAAAAATAAATCTAAAAGAACATGTACCTCTTTTTTCGGAGTGTGCTTTCGCAGGTCGTCGCTTCAGGGTTGCATCCTCACCGGAGCTTTTTATTTATTTAGGCAAGCATCGTCACGGGAGCTGCTATGCGCTATGCTCGGATCACTTACATGCTTTTCCCATGGGCTGGCCCACTACATCTTCCTTCATTTTATTCCCTCTGGTTTTGGAAACCTTCTAGAACCTTCTTAGAACGGTTTTTATTTTTTTCTATCCCATGATTAAATTAATGACTATATTTTTGATTCATTACTATTTAAAAATTCACAAAAGATGTTCACAAATTCAAAATATCACTGTGAAATCAGAAATGTCCTTGAACTAAAAAAATGTCCATGGATTTGAATTTTTTGTGAATCTAGAAACTACTTTCAAATTAGAAAAATATTCATGGATTAACAATATGCACAAATTTAAAATAATTCATGAATTTTGAAAACTGAAAACAAAAAGAATAAGCAAAACAATGTAAAAACAGAAAGGAAACTAGGAAGAACAGGACAAACCACAAAACTGACGCTATAGAGGACCGAGAGAGCTATATCTCGTGTATACCGAGATGGTAGCTCCCCTTGCTCGCAGCGCCCATGCGTCTGGGCCGGCCCACTAGAGTTGTCGGTCGTGCATTCGCTCGTTCGATCTTGTCGCTGCGTTTGGTCACTTTTGCGTTTCTTTGGTTTCCCCTGTTTCATTTTTCATTTTTCGTCTTTGTTTTTTCTATTTCCTTTGTTTCATCTATTTTATTTGTTTGATGTGTTTTGCTTTGGTTTTATTTAATTTCTTTGTTTTTTTCTTTTTTCACTATGTTCCACTATTTTGCATTTATTTCTTTGGTTTTTCTCTTTTCTTTATCTCTTCAGATTTCTTTGCTTTTTCAATTTTCCTTTGTTTTTTTTAACTTTTTCATAGACATTGTAGCTTTCCCATATACAACAGGAACACTTTTTATACATTTTAATCATTTTTAAAATAAGTGATTACCATGTTTTTAATATATGTTTTGAGGTCTTCTTTTTTCATACAGATTGTATACGTTTTGTATATTTCTTTTTTCTTATACATCTTTAATATTTTAAAATAAATAAATAATTATTTTTTCAGATATATGTTTTTATGTCTACTTTTTCATACATACTATACATTTTCTGTATACGTAAGAAGCTTTTTTCTTATCACGTTTAACATTTTCAAATACATAATTAACAATTTTTCAAATATATAATTTGATGTCTAATTTTGTTCATGTGTTGTACATTTTTCGTATACATCAGAACATTATTTTATACAATGTTAACATATTTTAAATACATGATTAACTTGTTTTTTCAAGACATGTTTTAATCTCTATTTTTTCTTGTACACGTTGTACATTGTTCATATACATTAGAAACATTTTTGCATACATGTTTAACATTTTTGTATATACATGACTACTTTTTTTATAAGGGTCTGTCAAGTGCATATTTAAATCTGCCCTACTTCCTGCACAACTAAGTGACTCAAGCAAACATATAAATAAAAAACGAAAGAAAAAAGAAAACACCTACACGAATCTTTACGTAAAATTAATGACATAGGACATAGATGTGTAATACTTATAACACACCTAGATCTGCTTTAGCAAAATCGTTTTTATGATGTCACATAAATGTTTTTCAAGACACGTAAACATTTTTAATGCTATCAATATGTTTTAACACTGGACAAACTTTCTTTTTAACATAGCAGAAACATTTTTTCTCAAAACTAAGAATATGTTTTGTGAAATATTTGTATTTTTTATTTTGATTTAAATGAAAACAAAAGGAAAAATGAGAGAAAAGACAAACAGAGTGGAGAAATGAATAAACCTGTTACTGGGGTGGCCCGCCAAGGGCGTTCCTTCAGACGATGCATTGTTCTACCTCGATATAAGCGTTACATAGTCGCTCCCCGCTGTCACATTAGAACCTCCAACAATGTCAACAACGGCGTGGACAGATAGTTTTTCGAAACGGAGGCAAAAGATTTGCCTCATTGATTAATTAAGAAGAAGAGAATTGCCCAATTAATTTTCGAAAAACCGGGTGAAAACCGTTGCCTGGACGGATAGTGAGTTTGTGATGACAGGGCCACATGATGGAGTGGCTGCTTGAGCTGAACCAGGTCAGCAACAATGGTCAAGGATCTGTCCCAGCAGTGTCTTTAATCATCACACTATTCCACATTGTTATATCATTCCGTTGTAGTAGATCGAGGCCTGATATGTTCAATAAATAATGTACATATTTTAACCGCAGGAGTCACTGGTGGAGGTCTCCAGTGGGCAGGGTATGGCAGTCGCCATACCTTGATTTTGGGCCAAAATTTTTTATACCTATGCATCTATCGATCGGCACACTCTGGATCGACATCGGCTGTCTCGTTCAATGGCAGCTAGCGCTGGCGTGATGGGCCGACGCATCCAGTTATTGAGCCAGTAACCGATGAAGATTGACCACGCGGGCAGGTTTGATTCGATCGAGCGCCCATGCACACGACGCAAAAAATGACGCACACGCACGCAAGCTGCCCACTCCACCAGACGTGGCGCCGCCCTAAGCAGGTTGCGCGGCGGCGACGGCAGCTGGCCAGGTCGCGAGGACCAGGCGGGCAACCGACGACGGGGTCAGCCGACAGTGGCGTAGGCTGGGGGCTTAGAGGGCCGCGACAGCAAGCTCCAACGGCGGCTTCAGTGAAGGCAGCAAGTGGCGACTCCAGCGGCAGCAGCAAGCTCCAGCCAGCGACGGTAGTTGGGGACTTTCCTAGTAATTCCCCAGGGTCCAAACCTGAGGACTAATTGTAGCCACTTTGTTAGCTATTGACGATTTTTCTTCTGTCAATTCTCCATGAGTAAAGTTCTGAACCAACTATACTAATTTTGAATATAACAGATGAAGATTTATGTAGTGACCATGTACAATAGGGTGGAAAGTATGTTTATATTTTTCATTCATGCTAGTGTACAGTGTACGCACAAGTTTTTATTTTTAGATGATTATACATACAAGCTAATAAGATGCCAACTGGTGCAGTTCTATCCAGATTACGAGAAAATGGATAGAAGGGGGAATGGATTAGCAAATCCAAAGAAAAGGGGACACTAGTGCAGAATCGGGCTTTATCATCGGTTCGTAAGGGCCTTTAGTGCCGGTTCTGTAACCGGCACTAAAGGATGGGGACTAAAGGTCCCCTCCCCTTTAATACCGGTTCAACACGAACCGCCACTAAAGGGCCACCACATGGCACGAGGTAGCGTCGGGGGCGGGGAGATCTTTAGTACCGGTTGGTAACACCAACCGGTACTAAATGGTTTGGGTTTTGGTTTTATTATTTATTTTTCCTTTAATTTTGTGTTTTCCATTTAATTGTTTTCATTTGCTGGCATTTTATGGTACTACATATTGTACACGCTATGCGCGCGCGCACACACACACATATATATATATATAAATATATATATACAAAAACACTATTCTGATCATGGGATCAGAATAATATTCTGATCACAACCTGACCTGCCCCGCTAGTAGTACGTTGAACTTCCGCGTGAACTAGGTTGAACTTCCCGCAACATTGCCCAAACGGGGCTTGCTATATATCGTTGGAAAGCTATGGACACCAATATCATGACCTAACTTAATTTTTTGTCAAAATATAAGCGGTTTAAGAGCAGTTTTGAAAACCGTTTTTTCTTCGCACAAAAAACGTGAATCGTATTTTCGATCGCATTTCTAAACCGTTTATCGGAATGAGGCATATAATATGGCGTTGGAAAGCTACTACAAAACCGCTCCTTCCACATATTGAAAGTTTTTTCTAATTCCCTATGGTTAAAGAGTAATTTGAAAAAACGTAAAATTTAATAATAGAAACAATTTGAGTTCGTTTTTTCGATGTCATTTCTAAACGGCTAATCCAATGGAGGCATATGCTATGGCGTTGGAAAGGTTATGAAAATGCGATATTTTTTCATCTTGAATTTTTTTTCTAATTTTGAATGATTTAAGAGTAATTTAGAAAATGGTCCAAGTCCAACCGACTTCGTATTTTCGAGCTAATTTTTTAACCATGCGTCCGAATGCAGCAAATGATATGGCGTTGGAAAGCTTGAACAAATGCAAAACTTTTTGGTATATATTGTTTCTCTCAATTTTTTACGGTTTTAAGTCAGTTTCGAAAATGGCGAAAAACGTATTTTCGTCGTAATTTGTATGAACTTTATCGGAATTGGGCAAATAATATACCGTTGAAAAGCTACGGAAAATGCGAAACTTTTTCATGTTGATGGTTCTCTCTGATTCCTAGCCGTTTTTAAGTAATTCCGAAAACGCCGCGATCATTTGTTCTGCCTCTACCGCGAAACAGATTTGTTCGAAAATGCACCGCGTGAAGAACCTGAACTTCACTCTGGTTAAAGAGTAATTTGAAAAAACGTAAAATTTTGTAAACCGAACAGCTGAGTTCGTTTTTTGATGTCATTTCTAAATGGCTAATCCAATGGAGGCATATGCTATGGCGTTGGAAAGCTTATGAAAATGCGCTACTTTTTCATCTTGAAAGTTTTTTTCTAATTTTGAATGGTTTAAGAGTAATTTAGAAAATGGTCCAAGTCCTACCGAGTTCGTATTTTCGAGCTAATTTTTTAACCGTGCGTCCGAATGCAGCAAATGATATGGCGTTGGAAAGCTTGAACAAATGCCAAACCTTTTGGTATGTATTGTTTCTCCCAATTCTTTACAGTTTTAAGTCAGTTTGAAAAATGGTGAAAAATGTATTTTCGCCGTAATTTCTGCGAACTTTATCGGAATTGGGCAAATAATATACCGTTGAAAAGCTACGGAAAATGCAAAACTTTTTCATGTTGATGGTTTTCTCTGATTCCTAGCCGTTTTTAAGTAATTCTGAAAATGGCAGGATCATTCGTTCTGCCTCTACCGTGAAACAGATTCTTCGAAAATGCACCGCGTGAAGAACCTAAACTTCTCGGTGCGTGTACCTGAACTTCACTCTGTTTTTCACGTGATTTTTTTGCTCGTAGATCTTCATCCAATGCTCATAGCTCTCCATCCCACTCACGGGAATTGAGCGGGTGATATACCGATGGAAAGCTGTTGTAAACACGCAACTTTCCCGTGTTGATCATTTTTCATACTCATGACGATTTTGAAAGTTTTTCATTTGAAATTCATTCGGGAGTAGTTGAACTTCATGCTATTTTCACGTTGAACTTACGTGGCGTATTTTTGTTTGTACACGCGCTGAACTTCCCTCCGCATTTAACCCGACCTTTATCGGAATTTTGAAAACCGTTTTTTCTTCATACAAAAAACGTGGATCATATTTTCGATCGCATTTCTAAACCGTTTAGCAACTAAATACTCGTTTTAGATAGGAATCTCGCTAATAGGCGGATTTTGCACTCGGATCGTGAAGAACTCGCGTTTTTTGCGATTTTACTGCCTGAGTTGTTCGACGTGAACTTCCCGCTGTGCTAGGTTGAACTTCCCGCAACATTGCCCAAACGGGGCTTGCTATATACCGTTGGAAAGCTGTGGACACAAGTATCATGACCCAACTTAAATTTTTGGCAAAATGTAAGCGGTTTAAGAGCAGTTTTGAAAACCGTTTTTCTTCACACAAAAAGCGTTAATCGTAATTTCGATCGCATTTCTAAACCGTTTATCGGAATGAGGCATATAATATGGCGTTGGAAAGCTGCTGCAAAACCGCTCCTTCCACATGTTGAAAGCTTTTCTAATTCCCTATGGTTAAAGAGTAATTTGAAAAAAAGTAAAATTTTGTAAACCGAACAACTGAGTTTGTTTTTTCGATGTCATTTCTAAACGGCTAATCCAATGGATGCTTCTGATATGGCGTTGGAAAGCTTATGAAAATGCGCTACTTTTTCATCTTGGAAGTTTTTTTTCTAATTTTGAATGGTTTAAGAGTAATTTATAAAATGGTCCAAGTCCTACCAAGTTTGTATTTTCAAGCTAATTTTTTAACTGTACGTCCGAATGTAACAAATGATACGGCATTGGAAAGCATGAGGAAATGTGAAACTTATATATATATATTGTTTCTCTCAATTCCTTACTGTTTTAAGTCGATTTTAAAAATGGCTAAAAATGTATTTTTGCCATAATTTCTACAAACTTTATCAGAATTGGACAAATAATATACCGCTGAAAAGCTACGTAAAATGTGAAACCTTTTCATGTTGATGGTTTTGTCTGATTCCTAGCCGTTTTCAAGTAATTTCGAAAACGGCGGGATCATTCGTTCTGCCTTTATCGCGAAACAGATTTTTCAAAAATGCATCGCGTGAAGAACTTGAACTTCTCGGTCCGTGTACCTGAACTTCACTCTGTTTTTCACGTGATTTTTCTTGCTCGTAGCTCTTCATCCACTGCTCGTAGCTCTCCATCCACTCGCCGGAATTGAGCAGGTGATATACCGGTGGAAAGTTGTTGTAAACATGCAACTTTCCCGTGTTGAATATTTTTTCATACTCACGACGATTTTAAAAGTTTTTCATCTGAAATTCATTCAGCGTAGTAGTTGAACTTCCTGCTGTTTTCACGTTGAACTTTTGTGATGTATTTTTGTTTGTAATTTTGTCATCCATTTCGTCAGTGTTACACAAATGATATTCTTTTTGTACAAACCTCTCACAATATTTTTTTAACTTTCTCCGTCCGAGGACTTGAACTTACACAAATGATATTCCTGCCGTTTTGAAATAAGTTAGAAAATGACGAGATCATGATTTCTACCTTCATCACGAATGGAAATGCGCTGCGTGAAGTAGTTGAATTCTCGGGCCTATCTGTTTTGAACTTCACTCTGTTTTTGACGTGCTGTTTTTTGCAATGCGTGAAGTAGTTGAACTTTTGGGGCGGTCTTTTTGAACTTCACTCTGTTTCACCTTATTGTATTTTTCTTATATGAAATATACACCATGTAGTACGTGAACTTCTGGTTGTTGTCACTTTGAATTTCTCTCTGATTTGAGAAAATTATTTTAAAACACAAACACAACATATTTTTTTATGTATTTTGGACATCTAAATACACGGTGAACCTCTCTCACAAGAATTTTTTGAACTTTTCCTTGTCGAGCACTTGAACTTGTAGCAACATTTTTTTTTGTTTATGAGTTGTTTTTAGAAGTGCAAAAAATGGTGTTGTGTTTTTTATTTTTTGAACAGGTAAATCCTAGGTTTTAATAAACTCCGAACTTGTCTGTTATTTCAATATGAACTTCACCTTTTTATATTTTTGAGTAAAGAATTGTATTCGATTTTATACAGAAAAAACCGAACATGGAAATACAAGGTGAACCTCTTTCGCAAGAATTTTTGAACTTTTCTGGACAGAGCGCTTGAACTTCTTGCAACAAATCCGAGTTTTTTATATACTTCGAACTTCTCTGTGTACGTGAACCTCCTTTACAAGAATATTTGAACTTCCGGGGCCCATCACATGAACTTCTAGCTAAATGTCTTTTTAGACCTTGTCTTTTTATTTTATTTTTGTATATGAAACGCATTCCATGTAGTAGTTGAATAGCTAGAGGTTTCACTTTGAACTTCTGTGTTTTTTTATTTGAACTTCACATTTTTTAATAAAGATTTGTTTTTGATTTTTCAAACAAACATCGGATTTCAATGTTTTCTCAATTTGAACTTCATGGTTGATTTTTTTAATAACAACATATATATGAGTTAAAAAAAAGGTAAAATCCTATATTTTTTAAATAACCATCGAATCACGTTGTTGTTTTAGCTTGAACTTCTAGTTTTAAGAAAAAGACGGAAATATCTTTTTAAACTTTTTATTTGTTCCTTTACTTTAATTTGAACTTCTCCATTTTATTCTTTAGTAATGAGAAAAATCTGAGTTTTCTGTATACTTTGGACTTCTATGATATTTTAATTTGAAATTCTTAGTCTTTTTTCCGAAAAAAATGTTTTTAAAGAAGCATCAAACATTTAAATAAAATTGAACTTCATACATTTATTTTTCCTATAAACAAAAAGAACTTGAGTTTTCCGTATACATCGAACTACCCTTTTTTAAAATTGAACTTCTTCATATTTTCTATTTACTAACATGGAAAAATTGAGGTTTTTTGATAAATATCGAACTTCTCTATTTTTGTAATTTGGACTTCTTGGTTTATATTTTAGTAACGAAAAAAATCCTAGGTTTGTAAGAAATATTGAACCGGTCCGTTATTTAAATTTGAACTTGTAGAGTTTTTTTTATTTAGAAACGGCAAAAACTTATTTTAAGAATTTTGAACTGTTCTATTTCTTGCTTGAACTTCTTACTTTTCATAATTTAGTCAGTTGTTTTAAAATTTGAACTTATCGGTTTTTTTATTTTGAACTTCTTTGTTTCTATTTTAGAAATGGGGAAATATCAAACCGCCTTTGTTTTTTTTTAATTTGATCTTCTATGGTTGTAGAAACGAGCAAACACATTTTTATATAAACTTTTATCTGCTCCATTTTTTATTTGAAGTCCTTGGTTTTAATTTTTATTGGCGGTTAAATCCGAGTTTTCAGTAAACATTGAGCCGCTCTGTTATTTTAATTTAAACTTCTAGGGTGTTTGTTTTTTAAATCCATTTTCTAATTACTCTTTTTTTGGACTATATTTGTTATGTCAATTTGACCTTCTCTGTGATGGTGTGTTCCTCTTTTTTATTCAAACGTGTGCAATGAACAATTTTAGGTTTGATTTCATTACTTTTTCCTCATCTAAACTTGTGGTCTTTGGCACACACCCACACACAAAATACATTATTTCGCATGTGAATTATGCATACAAACATTTATTTTTTGAACTTCAGTTTTTTGTATGTATGAACTTCTGATTTATTCAAAAAATAAAGGAAAAGCATACCATAGCACGAGCACACCAAACGCACGCACACACGACTGTCTTATAAAAGAAATGGGTGGTGACATACTGTGGGCTTGCCAAGTTTTTCTAAATTTGTTCCATTTCATCTCAAAAGGAGGTTCATTGGTGATTTTCCTTCTCTGTTAGTAGTAGCAGGACTTCACACATTCACCAAATATGCTAGTTACTAGAGAAAAAACCAAATCCATCGAATCCACGTACACACACGCTTGGAGTAGATGAATCATTTCATCATTTTGTTTTAAGGTGGGGCAGAGACTAATTGCAAGACACACTCTCGAACCAGTGAAACATGTGAAGTATAGTTTCTATATGTCTTCAGTGGCACTTCAGACCAATCATTCAGACTAATCATCCACATGTCACCTGCAGTCCAATCAGTGGAGACAGTTAAGACCAGTCAACAAAACTGAAGAAGAACAAGAAGAAATGCATCAATTTTGGTCAGGAGAAACACAGGCGCCGGCAACCACTACTCAAGGCCGACAACATCCATCAGATCTCAGCCGTGGTGGTCGTCAGAGGATCCAGAGGCCAATATATCCGATGAAAGGGAGGGCCGATGTACTGGACACTAGCAGGGTCGGATGAAAGTGGCGGGGCCGGAGGGCGCCACATCCCGTGGCTGGCTGGCTGCCGGGAGGGGCCGTCGAAGGCGATGGCGTTTTGGTGGCAGAGCGGCTATGGCGGCCCGCTAGCTCATCTGCAGCGAGGAAGGGGAGGGAAGAAGGTCGCGGTGGCCGGTGGAAGAAGTTCACGGCGGCATGTGGAGGAAGGTCGCACGGTGGGAGGATCCCGGTGCTTGTCGCGCGGCAGCAGGATCCCGACGACGGGAGGTGGGTCGATGGAGGTTGCAGTGGCGCGATCCCCATCATGGGGCAGATCCTGCATCGCGATCCCCATCATGGGACGGTGGCTGCACCGCGATCCCCATCATGGGACGGTGGCGGTGGCGCGATGCGAGGCAATGGACGGTGGCGGCGACGCGATGTGGGGCGATGGCCGGTGGCGGCGGCGCGATCCGGGTCGAGGGACGGATCCGGGTCGATGAACGGGCGGCGGCAGGAGGTCGCGCGCGACCCCTGCGCCTGACCGGGACCTTCCTTGGTCGCCGGATTTGGTGGGAGGCGCGCGGGGCCAGGGAGGCCTAGGAACGCCGGGGACGGGGGGCTGGTGGAGGGAGGCACGCCGGGGATTGGGGGTTGGGCTGGATCGGGGAGGTAGGTGGGGCAGGAGGTTGCGGGCGATGGGATCGGCCTTGGGTGGTTTTCTTTTTCTGTTCGGTGGCATTTTCAGATCTCAGGAACCTATATATATATATATATATATATATATATATATATATATATATATATATATATATATATATATATATATATATATATATATATATCATCGAATGTCTCGCACCACCATTTGCATACACACATATATATACAATTTGGTATATATAAAAGCGGCGAGGTATATTTACGTACAGTAGCAATTTAGAGATTGTACCAGAAGCAAATATATCATCGAGTTCAACATGGTCATGAGATTATAAGCATTCATAAGACCACAAAAGCAAATCATTTTGAGATTAAGTTCAGGACGAAGAATACGAACATGAGAGGACAAGTACTAAGAGCAGGAACTAGCTAGCTAATCACTCCTGCTGCTCTCCCCCAGTTAAATAGCATAGAACATGTGTAGCTCTCCTGATTCATCATATTGGAGCATGCAGATGAACCTGTCTCCTAATTGTGGGTTGCGCTTCTGATTGCTGCCCCGTAGTACTTCTCTGCACAATTTTTCTCCAGTCTTTCACTATTAAGAATTCCTCAGTTTTAGAAATCCTGAATGCACTCATGTGCGATGTAGGATGTCTTGGCCGTAAGCTAACCATTCCCATGCGACCTTTAGTCTCGATCCAATGAGGCACAACTATCATCGGGAGTCCCTATTGAAGAACATCGTATAGTAACATACTTAGCAATGAAGTTTACCTTAAAAAATAATGTATGCAAAAGATGCACTGAGAAAAAATAGTAAAAATCTTACCATCTTTCCTAAATAGATGTGACCGTAGTTCAATACGAACACTATTGGTCGCACGTTTTGAGTACTAAGATTTTCAAGTCCAGGAAAATAATTTCTCTTGATAGCATCAAGATCCTCCAAGCCATGAAACATAACGACTTATCTCCTCGCAGTTTAGTTCAGCCCCGGGACAGTGGACGGTCATGTCTACCGACACTAGTAGAAAAGGGGGCAATGACCCAGGCCTGCTCAGCCCATTAGTCCCGGTTCTGCCACGAACCGGGACCAATGGAGGTCTTTGCCACAGTTCGTGATCCTGTGGGCCGGGCCGGGGCCTCGTGGGCATTGGTCCCGGTTCGTGCAGCCCTTTTGGTCCCGGTTGGTGGGACGAACCGGGACCAATGGGCCTCGCTCTGGCCCACCACCATTGGTCTGGTTGGTGGCTTGAACTGGGACCAAAGGCTCCCTTTAGTCCCGGTTCATGTCACGAACCGGGACCAATGAGGTGCCTATATATACCCCTTCGCGTGAGAGCAGAGCACCCTGCTCTGTTTTTTCTGGCCTCTGAGGGGGAGAGGGCTTGGTGGTGCTCTAGCTCACCTCCTATGCACACAAGGTGTTAAATGAACGCCCGAGCCACACTACTTAAGCTTTCTCCTCTCCAAGCTCGACCTCCAAGCTCCATTTTCCTCAATATTTGTCTAGGTTGAGCGGTCCGTCACGCCCCATCCCCGTCTTCACCGCCATCGATCACCCGCGCCGATCTCATCGCCGGCACCCGTGGTGAGCCTCTTGTTCTTATCTTCTTTCCGAAAGGAAAAATATTCTTACTTGTATGTTTATATAGATACTTGTATTCTTTTCTTACTTTTATTATTGCATCTTATATAGTGCGATGGTTTTGGTCTCCGCCCCCGTCGGTCCTCATCCTGTCTATGATTCGGATGTGGTATATATTATCTTTTCATAACTATTGGTTCATTTATTGTTTATGAAAATTATGCCGACCAACGTGACATAGATTTTATTTATCTAGGAGATTGTTGAACCGGAAATTCCAACCGACCCTATTGTCAAGAGGTTAAATTTAGTTGAAGAAGAAAACAATTTCTTGAAGGAAAAAATAAAAAAACTTGAGGAGGAGAAGATGATATTGGAGTTGCATGTTGCGGATGTCGCCGATGATCACAAGATCAAGATGGATGCAATGCGCTTGAAGATTAGAAAGATTAGAAAATATGTCATTCATACCGAGGCTTGGTATCATTATGCCGTTGGATCGGTTGTTACCTTGGTTGCGATTATGATCGCATTTGTTTTCGCATTGAAATGTTTTACATAGTTTCAATGTATGGTTTAATTAATTTAGATGCTCTGCAGAGCTTTATGTTGTTAGATGAGAACTATGTATGTACTTTGGTTTTTATGTGATGATGAACTTCTATTAATTTGGTCACTTAATTATCTATTCATGATGTTCTGTAATGATTTTGACACACTTAATTATATATAATGCACGCAGATGAACCGGCAATGGATGTACGGTGAGACACACCTCCGAGTACATTAAGGGGGTGCATGATTTTCTCGAAGTGGCTGAGGCAAACAAGCAGAATGGTTTTATGTGTTGTCCATGCCCTATATGTGGGAATGCGAAGTCTTACTCTGACCGGAAAATGCTTCACACCCACCTACTTTATAAGGGTTTCATGCTACACTATAATGTTTGGACGAGTGTGACGCCCCCGATTCAATCGTACACTAATCATGCACGCAAATGTGTACGATCAAGATCAGGGACTCACGGGAAGATATCACAACACTCCTCTAAAACATAAATAAGTCATACAAGCATCATAATACAAGCCATGGGCCTCGAGGGCTCGAATACAAGTGTTCGATCATAGACGAGTCAGCGAAAGCAACAATATCTGAGTACAGACATAAGTTAAACAAGTTGCCAGAAGATGGCTAGCACAAACTGGGATCTGAGATCGAAAGAGGCGCAGGCCTCCTGCACAGGATCCTCCTAAACTACTCACAGTCGTCGTCGCCGGGCTGCTGCGTAGTAGTAGCACCTCCGGTGTAGTAGTAAATCATCGACGGTGGCGTGCAGCTCTGGGCTCCATCAACCGGTCGCAGCAATCGGGTAAAGAAAGGGGGAAAAGGGGGACAAGGCAACCGTGAGTACTCATCCAAAGTACTCGCAAGCAAGGAGCTACACTACATATGCATGGATATATGTGTAAAGGGCCATATCAGTGGACTGAACTGTAGAATGCCAGAATAAGAGGGGGATATCTAATCCTGTCGAAGACTACGCTTCTGGCAGCCTCCGTCTTGCAGTATGTAGCAGAGGGTAGTCTGAAGTCCTCCAAGTAGCATCGCATAGCAATAATCCTACCCGGCGATCCCCTCCTCGTAACCCTGAGAGAGAGCGACCACCGGGTTGTATCTGGCACTTGGAAGGGTGTGTTTTATTAAGTATCCGGTTCTAGTTGTCATAAGGTCAAGGTACAACTCCAAGTCGTCACCTGCTACGAAGATCACGGCTATTCGAATAGATTAACTTCCTGCAGGGTGCACCACATAACCCAACACGCTTGATCCCATTTGGCTGGACACACTTTTACGGGTCATGCCCGGCGCGGAAGATCAACACGTCACAGCCCCACCTAGGCTCAACAGAGAGGTCGACGCCGGTCTAAACCTAAGCGCCACAGTGCAGGCCCATCGCCCTTAGCACACACACTGCGTTGCGTCTGTGACTGAAGCAGAACTAGCCCCCTTAATACAAGAGCAGGCCTACGTTCCAATCCGGTCCGCGCCGCTCAGTCGCTGACGTCACGAAGTGCTTCGGCTGATACCACGACGTCGAGTGCCCATAACTGTTCCCGCGTAGTTGGTTAGTGCGTACAGACCAAATGGCGGACTCGGATCAAATACCAAGATCTCGTTAAGCGTGTTAAGTATCCATGACGCCGACCAGGCTGTGCCCACCTCTCTCCTAGGTGGTCTCAACCTGCCTGTCGCTCCGCCACAAGTAACGATTGGGGCCGTCGGGAACCCAGGCCCACCTCTACCGGGATGGAGCCACCGTCCTTTCAGCCCCATCTCCGAACAGTATTATAGGTAATGTAACGATGTAAAGTATATAGTATATGCCTGTGATCACCTCCCTAAGTGATCACTGACCCGATCAATATAGCATGGCGGGCGGACAAGAGTGTAGGGTCTTGATGGAATACTAGCATCCTATACTAAGCAAGAGGATAGCAGGTAAATGTAACAACTTGAGTAGCAAGGACAAAGCTATGCAAAGGTATAGGATTAACTGAAAGCAGTAACATGCTACACTACTCTAATGCAAGCAGTATAGAGAAGAATAGGCGATATCTGGTGATCAAGGGGGGGCTTGCCTGGTTGCTCTGGCAAGAGAGAGGGGTCGTCAACTCCGTAGTCGAACTGGGCAGCAGCAACGTCGGTCTCGGTGTCTAGCGGAAGAAGAGGGGGGAAGAAACAATGAGTATTTAAGCAAATAGATGCATGACGATGCATGACAAAGCAAAGAGTGATGCTAGGCGTGCCCTAACGCGGTATGTGATGATACCGGTGAAGGAGGGGAAACATCCGGGAAAGTATCCCCGGGGTTCCGCGTTTTGAGCGGAAGGAGCCGGAGGGGGAAGTTGCGAGTTTGATATGTTAGGGGTGTGTGGCGGATGAACGGGCTGCGTATCCGGGTTCGTCTCGCCGTTCTGAGCAACTTTCATGTAGGAAGTATTTTCATCTGAGCTACAGTTTATTTTCTATTAATTTTAAATTATTTAAATCATTTTCAAGATTTATTTAATTATTTTAATGCAACATTATTTAGAACAGTGATTGCTGATGTCAGCATGACGTCAGCAGTCAATAGAGGTTGACTGGGTCAAACTGACGTGTGGGCCCAGTGGGACCCACCTGTCATACACTGTTAAGTTAATTAGGGTTAGGTTAAACTAATTATTGCTTAGTTAGCCTAATAGGTTAATTTGATTAACTAAGTAGGATTGATTAACTTAATTAATTTAGTGAATTAATTAATAAATTAAATTTATTATATTTTATTATTACTTCTTATTAAAATCAAAACAGGGGCGTGGGCCCCTGCGGTCAGCGTCACAGGGGAGGCAGGCGGGTTAGCGAGTTAGCGTGGGCACCCAGCGAGACAGGCCGAGGCGCGGCCAACAAGCGGGGCCACAGCGGCCGGACCCGATGGGAGTGCCTGACGATCTGCATGAGGAGAACACGGCGAGGCGGTGTAGAAACCGCATGGTGAGCGTCGCGGCCGTGGGCGCAAGCGCGTGAGCGAGTGTGGGGACGACGCGAGAGGAGGTTGTGGGCGTGGCGAGGCGCGAAGCGCGAGTGGCAACGCCGCAGGAGGTCTGTTGTCTGACCCAAGCACAGCGACCACAAGCTCGGGAGCTTCAGCGCGTGGGCGTCCTAAGCGAGAAGCGAAGGGAGAGGAGAGGCGAGGCGGCCTTGTGAGGCTCACATCAGGCGTAGGCACGGGCAATGGGTGGTTGGGGAGGACGACGGCGACAGCGGTGGAGAGGAGCAATCCGGCGCGACGGCGTCGAGCTGGCGTGGGGCGGGCGGCGAACAGCTGAGGTAAATCGCCCACGGTCCGGGACGGCGGGCGGCGTCGACGAGGAGGAGCAGGCGGGAGAGGGCTCGGACGGCGTCGTGTGGCGGCGGGCGGCTCGAGGACAACGCTGGGCGCCCGAGGCGCTGCCGGGGCGGGCGACGGTGGTCGGGGCATGGGGATCGTAGCAGGAGCTCCTCTCCTGGCGCGATGTGTGTGTAGCGTCTTTCTGCGAGTGGAGGGATCGAGGGAGAGATGGGGTTCGAGGGAGTGGGAGCGACGGGATCGGTCGAGCCGATCCGGATCGTGGGAGCGGGGGAAGTGGGAGTGGTGCTAGGGTTCGGGTTTGGGGAGGGGGTTAAGCAGGAGGGTCGGGTGGGCCGGCCTGGTTGGCCCGATGGCCAGCTGGGCCGAGGCCTAGTGGGGGGCAGGCTTTTTTTTGTTTAGTTAGGTTATGCTTCTCTTTTTAATTAATTGATTTTCTGGTTTCCATCCACTATAAAATATCTAGGCATTTTATAAAAATGTGTTTATTACACCATATTTACATAGGCAAATTACGGCACCTCCCGAATATTTTTGTTTTAACTTTCGAAAACTTTTATTGTTGACTTTAATTTGAATTTGAATTTTGAAACGGTTTCGAATCATCGCAAGTCGCGAGGTTAACAACAGTGATCGTGGTGACGTGGCATCATTAGCGTGGGATTACTGTAGCTTAATTATCCGGTCGTCACAATTCTCCTCCACTACAAGAAATCTCGTCCCGAGATTTAAGCGGTGGAGTAAGGGGGAAAAGTGCTAGTAGCTAAAAACCTAACGAGTCTTCTCGGTCTTGGCCGCCCTTTCAAAAAGGTTGACCCCTTTCGTTGATGCCTTCATTCCTCTGCTTCAAGTCACCATGATCAAGTCGTCATCCTTCCTTCGGGATCTCCTTCGTCCTACGAACGCGACCAAGGGGAAAAACTCCGGAAGAACGCATCTCCACAAAGTCGGGCATCTGACGGTGAACTCAATGGGAAATACACAAGGTACCCCATGAGTTGTATTTCAGTGAATTCGTTGAGTGCAATATACGATGGTACCAAAGTTTCAAACGGGTAGGCAATCGTTCGATGCCTGAAACAAAGAGTGAAAGGGGTTCAAGCAACGGGAATAAGTATTGTGTCTGATACCAGAATAGATCACTAGGAAGGTGGCTCGCGAAGTACCTACGAAGCCAAGAGCAAGGAATAACCTTGTCAATAAGGTGTACAGGAGAGTCAGGTTTCGATCCTGTTGAATTGTGGGTTATGGGCCCACCATGTGGGTTAAAAGTAGGAAGGACGGTGACAACTTGCACGATCATGTAAGCAAGGCATGTCAGAGGAAAGTCTGTCGGTTATGTCGGCAACAACATCGGTACCAAGGGTGAGGGACGAAGAGAACCATTTTCCTGCTCGTTGAATGAGGCGGACCAATAGGCAAAGTTCTCGTCCATCGGCGGTTACCGGAAGTCATCAACAGTAGAAACAGGGTTACACCAGACAGGATGGTACACCGAGGTGGTTACCTAAGCAGGGAATTACCACTGCTCGGTTAAGTAGATTACAAGAAAGTTTGAACAAAACAACGGGAAGGAAAATGTGCTTAAACACGTATATCAGGGGTATATCCTTCCCAAAGTCAAGCAGAGGATGATATCCAAGACAGGATATAAAGTAGAAAAACCCTTTAGATAAGAGGAGAGAAATTTCATGACATTACCCAAACAACGGTGTTTGGATAAGTTTGATAAGGGGAATTTAGCATTGTGCTTCAAATGGTCTTATTGAAAATCGGAGTACCACAAGCATGCTTCGGGATAGCATGACATGTTCTTCAAGCAAAAATCAGACTTTGGATACACAAAGGATCCATCAGGATAAACTTATTAAACAAGGCATTCCATTTCCTCACGGAAAAATGGTTAACCTTGTTAAACAGGAAATTATAACAATAGGTCCTCTGGTCAAGCGTGCTAGGCATGACATCACCTTACCGGTGCATATAGGGACCAAAGTTATAACTCTTGAAAATATGTTCCAACCATCATATCTGACCGAGATTCATATCCAATTGGTGTCATGATACCTCAGACTCAGGGGGTCCGAGAGGAAAAGGTGCAACACAAATCGACGAAATGACATTGCAAGATTCTCGGGAAATGAACTATGGGAGCGGGTTCCTGAAGCAATAGTTCATCATTAAACCAAGGAGGGGATGAGAAGGTGGCTGATGGGCTCAGCGACAGTTCATCGAGAATTCCAACGGATGGATTTCCACGATAATGTGAACAAGAAGATGACACTTGTCAATTCAAATGATATAATGTTGTATGCTCGAGGAAAACATACATCATCAATCACTAGTTGAAAGGTGTGCCCGAAATATGGGCTGGGTTGCACGATCAATGTTAGAATGGTGACTTGACGAACAAAAGAATTAGAATGAAACTCGACCATTCACTCCAAAGCAATAGGGTTGCTAGAAGTTTTGAATTCACACATCATAGTTCAATTGTCGGTATTCGGTTAGAAACAACACGGGTACCAAGAAAGAATGGAGAGGGTGAGAAGTATCACCATACCAAGAATTCTTAAGAGGTGGTGAAATTCTCACGACATTCTTGACATAGAAGATGGTAATACTTCAAGGTAGAACATAACATAAGTCGGTTAACAAGGAACTCAAGGTATAGCCACAACACGAACAAGTTTGTGTTGGAAAGAAGGCAAGGAAGTAGCCGATGACAACACAAATCATCGAGGGGCAAGGATGGTAATTCTCATCATGAATTTGATTGATATTATGGAGGAGCTCAGAATGTTGATAATGATCACGACACATTTGTCGAGAGATTACCTAAAGATGTAAGCGATCCGTGATCACATCAAGTCAAAAGAATGATGAAGCAAGAGGTTATTGGAACCATGGGTACGACACAAACTCAAAACCAAGCTTGTTGTCTGAGGTAGAATGATAAGACAAGGAAATCAACGTAAGCTTAGCTCAGCGTCGAAAATTGTGTTCTGGGAAGAAGGACCAGGTAGCACAGTTAAGATTTAGCACGTTAATGATATAGCCGATCAGGCTAGGAATGACATGATCGAGTACAAACTCGCAAGTAAAGAAGATTACTAAGAGTTGTTTAATCGCGACGCGGACTCGATTCAGTTATCGCTGCCCTTGAGTGTTTAGTAACTCGAAGCCCGTGAAGAACCGTAATCAGTGAGAATGTAGTACTTGATGAAGATCTCATAAGAAGTTATGCAGTTCCAAGATAATCTCGAGATATCGGGGGGGGGGGGTAATACTCGACGACGAATCCAAGTAGAGGTTGGGCTGGGATATTTCTCTACAAAAGACAAATGCTTAAACTTGCACGAGAAATGGTATTTAAAGGAGAACATGGTCGGAACCACGATTGCAAAAGGCCAGATCCCAGATATAAGATGAACTTATACCAAAGGAATAATTAATTTAAGAGAAGCTTTAATGATAAGATCTACATCGTGTCCATGGGCATGAACGCAAGGTTCAAGGTCGACTCCCACTTCGTCAATGTATAACCTTCCATTCACTTCCTGCTTAGATAAAGGCATTAGTGTTGAAAGTTTTACGTGGTGAAATACCAGATGAGTATGACTCGTGAAAGCTTCCGAGTTCACACATATTAAGGAAGGCATAGGTTCAACCCGCCGGGGCTTCTTAGGAACATATACCACAATTTTCAAGAAGAAATAACACAAACTCGATAGTAGAGCATGCTTGTGAAAGCAGAGGATACAATTTAACAAAGGCATTATGTATCGGAGAAGGACTCACAAGGTGATTAATTATGAAGGACACTGTCGGATATAATAATCCAACAGTGGATATGGCAATCCACAATGGAGCTGAGGTGAGTATCGATACCAAATCAGAGGAAGAAAGAATGCGAATGCAACAGGTTATGGAATCATCTGAATAATTCAAAGCTTAAATGCAAAGGAATTATGATTTCCAAAACAAAGGATCAGAAGCAGACGTTCTGATCAAGGATGGATCAATTGAATATACCAGAGGCACAATCGATGACAGATAGTTTGGTCGAGAACCAGCTCATGTTCAAAATGACGTCTGAGCCGGAAAGATAATCCTAGGACTCGACTGATGATTGTGAACATTCACAACGTATTGAATCAACGGACTCAAAAATGATGGTGACGAAGGATGCCAATATGATTACTATACTTATGGGATTAATCATAATGAAAGCAAACAAGAAATTCCAGAGCAATAGGTTGCTGAGGATTTTCAGAATATCGAATGGTATTTCGAAGACTTTTGTGTAACACATAAACAACTGGGGGATGAGCGGATACTCAACAAGTGCGAGAATTAACCATAGGGGTATTCAGGTGTCAATGAACAGCGAGGCAGTAAGCTCAAAGGATTATCGAAACAACGACGAGTGTTTCGGGGTATCTTGTAATAACAAGACCAACTGGGGATGAATGTAAGAATAACAACTTCAAGTAGTTATCCATAAGGGTTGACGGTGAAGGGGAATTGCAAACGCGATGAACACAAGTTCTCGGGTTAACAACGGATAGTATCTTCGGGGTCTTCTGGTGCAGGAGACGATCATCAATAATAAGGGGCTCTCCGGGGTGAAAGTGACAACGAGATCCTAATGTTAGATTTTAGCAAAATCATTTAACCCGAATAGAAGAGAGGTCAGAGTCCCAGAGTATAGACGAGGAGTAAAAGATCCTAATACCACCCAATGACGACGTGGGCCCGTAAGCCACACATCCATGTTAGTAAAAGTTTTGCAATGACTAGACTCGACTTCGGCCAAGGAGTATGGAAGGGGGATTCCTACAGGCAGTCGGCTCTGATACCAACTTGTGATGCCCCGATTCAATCGTACACTAATCATGCACGCAAATGTGTACGATCAAGATCAGGGACTCACGGGAAGATATCACAACACAACTCTAAAACATAAATAAGTCATACAAGCATCATAATACAAGCCAGAGGCATCGAGGGCCCGAATACAAGTGCTCGATCGTAGACGAGTCAGCGAAAGCAGCAATATCTGAGTACAGAATAAGTTAAACAAGTTTGCCATAAGATGGCTAGCACAAACCGGGATACAGATCGAAGAGGCGCAGGCCTCCTGCACGGGATCCTCCTAAACTACTCTGATGCGTCGCCGGGCTGCTGCGTAGTAGTAAGCACCTCCGGTGTAGTAGTAAATCTCATCGGCGGTGGCGTCACAGCTCACAGGCTCCATCGACTAGTCGCAGCAACCGGAGTAAAGAAAGGGGAAAAGGGGAACAAGGCAACCGTGAGTACTCATCCAAAGTACTCGCAAGCAAGGAGCTACACTACATATGCATGGATATATGTGTAAAGGGCCATATCAGTGGACTGAACTGCAGAATGCCAGAATAAGAGGGGGATATCTAATCCTGTCGAAGACTACGCTTCTGGCAGCCTTCGTCTTGCAGTATGTAGCAGAGGGTAGTCTGAAGTCCTCCAAGTAGCATCGCATAGCAATAATCCTACCCGGTGATCCCCTCCTCGTAACCCTGAGAGAGAGCGACCACCTGGTTGTATCTGGCACTTGGAAGGGTGTGTTTTATTAAGTATCCGGTTCTAGTTGTCATAAGGTCAAGGTACAACTCCAAGTCGTCCTGTTACCGAAGATCACGGCTATTCGAATAGATTAACTTCCCTGCAGGGTGCACCACATAACCCAACACGCTTGATCCCATTTGCGGACACACTTTTACGGGTCATGCCCGACCGGAAGATCAAGACGCGTCGCGATCCCACCTAGGCTCAACAGAGAGGTCAAGACACCTGTCTAAACCTAAGCGCACAGGGTGCGGGCCCATCGCCCTTAGCACACCAAGACGTTGCGTCTGTGACGGAAGCGTAACTAGCCCCTTAATACAAGAGTAGGCCTACGTTCCAATCCGGTAGCGCCGCTTCGATCGTGGCGTCATGAAGTGCTTGGCTGATACCACGACGCCGAGTGCTCATAAGCATTCGCGTAGTTGGTTAGTGCGTTATAGACCAAATGGCGGACTCGGATCAAATACCAAGATCTCGTTAAGCGTGTTAAGTATCCATGACGCCGACCAGGCCAGGCCCACCTCTCTCCTAGGTGGTCTCAACCTGCCTGTCGCTCGCCACAAGTAATGTGATCGGGGCCGTCGGGAACCCAGGCCCACCTCTACCGGATGGAGCCACCTGTCCTTTCAGCCCCCATCTCGAACAGTATCACACGTAATGTAACGATGTAAAGTATATAGTATATGCCCGTGATCACCTCCCGAAGTGATCATAGCCCGATAGTATAGCATGGCGGACGGACAAGAGTGTAGGGTCAATGATGGAACACTAGCATCCTATACTAAGCATTAGGATAGCGGTAAAGGTAACAATGAGTAGCAAGTACAAAGCTATGCAAAGAAGATAGGATTAATCGAAAGCGATAACATGCTACACTACTCTAATGCAAGCAGTATAGAGAAGAATAGGCGATATCTGGTGATCAAGGGGTGCTTGCACTGGTTGCTCTGGCAAGAGAGAGGTCGTCAACTCCGTAGTCGAGCTGGGCAGCAAGACGGCATCGGTCTCGGTGTCTAAGCGGAAGAAGAGGGGGAAGAAACAATGAATATTTAAGCAAACAGATGCATGACGATGCATCACAAAGCAAAGTGTGATGGTAGGCGTGCCCTAACGCGGTATGTGATGATACCGGTGAAGGGGGGAAACATCCGGGAAAGTATCCCCGGGGTTCCGCGTTTTCGGGCAAAGGAGCCGGAGGGGGGGGGCAAAGTTGCGAGTTTGATATGTTAGGGGTGTGTGGCGGATGAACGGGCTGCGTATCCGGGCTCGTCTCGCCGTTCTGGGCAACTTTCATGTAGGAAGTATTTTCATCTGAGCTACAGTTTATTTTCTAGTAACTTTAAAAGATTTAAATCATTTTCAGGATTTATTTAATTATTTTAATGCAACATTATTCAGAACAGTGATTGCTGATGTCAGCATGATGTCAAGATCAATAGAGGTTGATCGGGTCAACCGACGTGTGGGCCCAGTGGGACCCACCTGTCATACACTGTTAAGTTAATTAGGGTTAGGTTAAACTAATTATTGCTTAGTTAGCCTAACAGGTTAATTTGATTAATTAAGTAGGATTAATTAACTTAATTAATTTAGTGAATTAATTAATTAATTAAATTTATTATATTTTATTATTATTTCTTGTTATAATCAAAAGCAGGCGTGGGCCCTCAGTCGGCGTCACGGGGAGGCAGGCGGGTTAGCGAGTTAGCGTGGGCACCCGGCAGACAGGCCGAGCGCGCCAACACGCTGGGCCACGGCGATCCGGACCCGATGGGGTGCCGGCGATGCCTCGTGGGAGGGCACGACCAGGCGATGTAGAAACCGCATGGTCGGGCGTCATGTCATGACGTGCGCTTGCCGAGGTGTGGGGAAGCGAGAGGAGGTTCGAGGCGCGTGACGAGGCACGAGCGCGAGTGAGCGCGCACGGGAGGGGCTCGCGGCTGTGCGGCCACGAGCACGGCGACCACAAGCTCGCCGGGAGCTCAGCGATGGGGAAGCGCCCTAAGGCAGAAACAAAAGGGGAGAGGAGAGGGCGGAGGCAGCGGCGGCAGGCTCACATCGGGCGTAGGGAACGGGGCAATGGGTGGTTGGGGAGGACGACGGCGACGAGCGGTGGAGAGGAGCAGTCCGATGACGGCCGAGCCGGGCGTGAGGGGGGGGGGGCAAGCGACGGCGGGGTCGCCCACGGCGGCGACGAGAGGAGGCAGCCGGGCGGAGAGGGCTCGGGCGGCGCCCCTGTGGCGGCGTGGCGGCTCGAGGACAAATTCAGGGCGCCGAGGCGCGTCTGGGGCGGGCGAGGGTGGTCGGGGCATGGGGATCGGGCGCAGGGAGCTCCTCTCCTGGCGCGATGTGTGTGTGTGCGCGCGCGCCTGCGAGGTGGAGGGGATCGAGGGGAGAGATGGGGTTCGAGGGAGTGGGGAGCGACGGGATCGGGGTCGAGCCCGATCCAGATCGTGGGAGCGGCGGGGGGGAGTGGGAGTGGTGCTAGGGTTCGGGTTGGGGGAGGGTTAAGCGGGAGGGTCGAGTGGGCCGACCTGGTTGGCCAGTGGTGGTGGGCC
This sequence comes from Aegilops bicornis, assembly GCA_021605145.1. NCBI lineage: Eukaryota > Viridiplantae > Streptophyta > Magnoliopsida > Poales > Poaceae > Aegilops > Aegilops bicornis. The sequence continues at coordinate 751,446,705 of CM038675.1, forward strand.
GAGGCCTAGTGGGGGGCAGGCTTTTTTTTGTTTAGTTAGGTTATGCTTCTCTTTTTAATTAATTGATTTTTTGGTTTCCATCCACTATAAAATATCTAGGCATTTTATAAAAATGTGTTTATTGCACCATATTTACATATGCAAATTATGGCACTTCCCGAACATTTTTGTTTTAACTTTCGAAAACTTTTATTGTTGACTTTAATTTGAATTTGAATTTTGAAATGGTTTCGAATCATCGCGAGTCGCGAGGTTAACAACAGTGATCGTGGTGACGTGGCATCCTTAGCGTGGGATTACTGTAGCTTAATTATCCGGTCGTCACAACGAGGCATGGAGAAATAGGGGTTATGATGGAAGACGACAAAGAAGAAGAGTACGATGACAACTATGTGCCCCCTGAATACGGTGATGCTACTGAACATCAAGAGGAACCAGACGATGTGCACGATGATGCTGCAATGGGCGAAGCTGCTGAAGATCAAGAGGAACTAGACGATGTGCACGATGATGCTGCAACGGGCGAAGCTGCTGAAGATCAAGAGGAACCAGACGATGTGCCCGATGATGATGATCTCCGCCGGGTCATTGTCGATGCAAGGACGCAATGCGAAAGTCAAAAGGAGAAGCTGAAGTTCGATCGCATGTTAGAGGATCACAAAAAAGGGTTGTACGCCAATTACGAAGATGGCAACACAAAGCTCGGTACCGTCTTTGGAATTGCTGCGATGGAAGGCAGAGAATGTTGTGCTGATAAAGGATTTGAGAAGCTCTGAAAATATTGAAGAAGAAGCTTCCAAAGGATAACGAATTGCCGGACGGTACATACGCAGCAAAGAAGGTCGTATGCCCTCGAGGATTGGAGGTGCGTAAGATACATGCATGCCCTAATGACTACATCCTCTATGCGGTGCATACAAGGATCTGAACGCATGCGGTATGCGGTGCATTGCGATATAAGATCGACGAGATGACCCTGGTGATGTTGACGGCGAGCCTCCCAAAGAAGAGGGTTCATGCGAAGGTGATGTGGTATGCTCCTATAATACCACAGTTGAAACGTCTGTTCGTAAAACGGAGAGCATGCCAAGTTGATGCGATGGCACAGTGAGGACCGTAAGAAAGACGGGAAGTTGAGAGCACCACCGACGGGTCATGATGGAGAAAAATCGAGAGAGAAATCTTGGGATGAGTTTGCAAAGGACCCAAGGAACATATGGTTTGCTTTAAGCGCCGATGGCATTAATCCTTTCGGGGAGCAGAGCAGCAATCCCAACACCTGGCCCGTGACTCTATGTATGTATAGCCTTCCTCCTTGGATGTGCATGAAGCGGAAGTTCATTATGATGCCAGCTCTCATCCAAGGCCCTAAGCAACCCGACAACGACATTGATGTGTACGTAAGGCCATTAGTTGAGAACTTTTACAGCTGTGGAATGGAAACGGTGTACGTACGTGGGATGAGCACAAAAAGGAGGAATTTGACCTAAAGGCGTTGTTGTTCGTGACCATCAACGATTGGCCCGCTCTCAGTAACCTTTCGGATGACAGACAAACAAGGGATACCACGCATGCACGCACTATTTACTTGACACCGATAGTATATACCGGGAAGCTGCAGGAAGAATGTGTACCGGGCCATCATCGATTTCTTCCGACCAACCATCAATGTAGAAAGAAAGGCAAGCATTTCAAAGGCGAGGCAGATCACCGGAAGAAGCCCACCATGCGTACCGGTGATCACGTACTTGCTATGGTCAAATCGTCAATGATTTACACGTAATCTTTGGAAAGGGTCCCGGCGGACTAGCTGTTCCCAATGACGCTGAGAATCACGGACCCATGTGGAAGAAGAAATCTATATTTTGGGACCTACCCTACTGGAAAGACCTAGAGGTCCGCTCTTCGATCGACGTGATGCACGTGACGAAGAACCTTTGCGTGAACCTGCTAGGCTTCTTGGGCGTGTATGGGAAGACAAAAGATACACCTGAGGCACGGGAGGACCTGCAACGCTTGCATGAAAAAGAGGGCATGCCTCCTAAGCAGTATGAAGGTCCTGTCAGCTACGCTCTTACGAAAGAAGAGAAAGAAATCTTCTTTGAATGCCTGCTCAGTATGAAGGTCCCGACTAACTTCTCATTGAATATAAAGGGAATAATAAATATGCCAGAGAAAAAGTTCCAGAACCTAAAGTCCCATGACTGCCATGTGATTATGACGCAACTGCTTCCGGTTGCATTGAGGGGGCTTCTACCGGAAAACGTCCGATTAGCCATTGTGAAGCTATGTGCATTCCTCAATGCAATATCTCAGAAGGTGATCGATCGAGAAATCGTACCAACGCTAAGGAGTGATGTGGCGCAATGTCTTGTCAGTTTCGAGTTGGTGTTCCCACCATCCTTCTTCAATATCATGATGCACGTCCTAGTTCATCTAGTCGACGAGATTGTCATTCTGGGCCCGTATTTCTACACAATATGTTCCCCTTTGAGAGGTTCATGGGAGTCCTAAAGAAATATGTCTGTAACCACGCTAGGCCAGAAGGAAGCATCTCCATGGGCCATCAAACAGAGGATGTCATCGGGTTTTGCGTTGACTTCATTCCTGGCCTTAAGAAGATAGGTCTCCCTAAATCGCGGTATGAGGGGAGACCATTTGGAAAAGGCACGCTTGGAAGGGACTCAATAATATGCAGGGACGGATATTCTTGGTCTCAAGCACACCACATAGTTCGACGTAACTCTACCTTGGTGACCAGTATGTCGATGAACACAAGAACGATCTGCGCTCCAAACACCCGGAGCAAAGGCGACGATCGGATTACATGTGAACACATCAGGACTTTCAGCAGTTGGTTGGAAACACGTCTCGGAGGTGACAACACTGTTTGTGATGAGCTGTACTTGTTGTCCAGGGACCATCTTCGATTGTAATGATTTGGAAAGGATACAAGATAAATGGGAATACATTTTACACGATTGACCAAGATCAAAAGAGCACCAACCAAAACAGCGGTGTCCACTTTGATGCAGCAACCGAGAGGGGAAAGGACACATATTATGGTTACATAGTGGACATATGGGAACTTGACTACGGAGTAGATTTTAAGGTCCCTTTGTTTAAGTGCAAATGGGTCAATCTGTCAGAGGCGAGTATGTGTAGACCCACGATGCGGAATGACAACAGTGGATCTGAAAAATCTTGGGTACACTGACGAACCGTTCGTCCTAGCCAATGATGTGGCACAGGTTATCTATGTGCAGGACATGTCTACCAGACCGAGAAAAAGAAAATATAAGGAAGTGAATACATCATACGATGAGCCAAAGCGCCACATAGTTCTTTCAGGAAAAAGGGACATCCACAGGAGTGGAGGGCAAGACAGACATGTACGAAGAGTATGAAAAGTTTCATGAAATTCCTCCCTTCAAAGTCAAGGCTGACCCAAGCATCCCGATAAACGATGAAGATTATCCATGGTTACGGCCAATAAGCAAATGACACAAGCGAAGAAAAAGTGAAGACTTTCTCCATAACTATTATGATGATACCATATGCCAACATTGTAATGCATTTAGTATGATACCATTGTCCGTTTTGTACATGCACATGCTATGCCAACTTTTTCAGAGTTCATTTGAAAACTATGAATTTAGGTCTAATTTTGTCTATAGGTGCATCTATGTTCATATATTAGTCCCTGGCCCATGCGGCTCGCCCCTGGCCCATGACCATTAGTCCCGGTTTGTGCCACAAACCGGGACTAAAGGGTTGGTCCTCGTTGCGCTCAGAGTTTAGTCCCACCTCGCCAACTGGTTTATAAGCCCGTCCCTCTCTGCCTTGTTGAGCTCCTCTCAAAGTGAAAATAGATGCCCCTATACAGGGAATTTGACCTAAATTCATAGTGAATTTCTCCGAAATTCATAGAAATTGATTATGAATTTAGGTCCAATTTTCTCTATAGGTGCATCTATGTTCATTTTTTTAGTAAAGTTAATCACAAACTTGTGATTCACACAAATTTCAAAGAATTCAAATTTTAACTATTCAAATTTGAAAAATAATGGCACAAACAGAAAGTTTATAATTTTTCTAAAACGAATGGCACTAATAGAAAGTTTATAATTTTGCTGACCTAAAAGCAAAAAAGAATTAAAAAATAAAGCAACAAACCAAAAAGAAAATAAATAATGCAGAAAACAAAACAAAAAAACTGGAAAAAAAAATAAAAATAGCAACAATAAGTATTTTGCTGTAAGTAGAAACAAAATAAAATAAATAAAGCAACAAAGAAAACAAAAAAAGTGTTTTCAAATTTGAAAACTAATGGCACTAACAGAAAGTTTATAATTTTTGTAAAACTAAAAGCAAAAAGAATTAAAAAATAAAGCAAAAACAACAAAAAATAAATAATGCAGAAAACAAAACAAAAAACTGGAAAATAAATAAAAATAGCAACAATAAGTATTTTGTTGTAAGTAGAAACAAAATAAAATTAATAAAGCAACAAAGAAAACAAAAAAAGTGTTTTCATATTTGAAAACTAATGGCACTAACAGAAAGTTTATAATTTTTCTAAAACTAAAAGCAAAAAGAATTAAAAAATAAAGCAAAAAACAAAAAAAATAATGCAGAAAACAAAACAAAAAAACTGGAAAAAAATAAAAAAGTGCCGCCTACTGGCCCCCCACGGCCTGAATACGACTAGAAACCCTACATGTGCCAGGATTCAGGCCCGCAAGAGGCCAAGTAGGCCCACAGGCACATAGCTAGTGATAGATTAGGACCGAAAGCCTGCAGTTGAGAGGAGCTCAAGAGGGTGGGTGCAGCAGCGCTTATAAACCACTCTCGAGCCCTCTCAACTTGCGAGGCGGGACTAAACTTTTGGGCGCGGGGCAGCACAAGGCCTTTGGTCCCGGTTGGTGCCACCAACCGGGACTAAAGGGGGGCATTGGTCCGGTTCGTGGCACAAACCGGGACCAATGCCTACTAGTCGGTTGGTGCCTCAACGGGACCAAACGCCGCTTCCGCCCTTTGGGCCTCTTTGAAAAGAGGCCTTTGGTCCCGGTTGGTGCCACCAATCGAATATCGCTCACCTTTAGTCCCGGTTTGTGCCACGAACCGGGACTAAAGGCTTTGCTATATAAGTTCACACTTAGGAAATTTTCACTCTCATCTCTCGCAGTTGCCGCCCCGACGCCGACGCCGCCAGGCTGCCCCGACGCCGCCCGTCGCCGTCGCCTCGCCCGTGCCCGTCGTCGCCGTCGCCCGCCATCGCCGCGCCCCAGCCGCGCCCGCCTCGCCCCTGCTGACAGCCTGCCCACCCGTCGCCGTCGCCCAGCGCCCCTGCCCACCTTGGCGCCGCCCGCCACCCGCCCTCGCCGTCGCCCGCGCCTCTGCCCCGACGCCATACATGGTTTTTTTTATAGAATATGATGTTTTTTTCATATATGATCACATATATGATGTATGCACGAATGTGGATGAAATATAATGTTTTTTTGTTCATAGAACATGACGCTTTTTTAATTCACATATTTTTTTATTCATGAGATAGGCGGGGACGTTGAGGGATCATAGATGTATTTTTTTCAGAATTTTCTATCATGCATAGACGGATTTTAGACCACGGGAGCACCCCCTCCCTATCGTTGCAAAATTTGCTAAGTGAGATTAAGAAAGGAAGGAAAAGAAGGATAGGAAAGAAGAAAATAAGAAGAGGAAAGAAAGAACAAGAGGAGAGGAAGAAAAGGAGAAATAAATAGTCCACTATTCCTTTCTTCTTCTCCTCTTTTTTTTCTTCTTTTTTTTCTTCGATCTTCTCATCTTGCTATTCCTTTCTTCTTCTCCTCTTTTTATTTCTTCTTTGTTTTCTTATGTTTTATCGGGTCTGTGGTCGTCGATATACCCCTCCCGATAACTTCAACACGAGGGGGGATGGATACCCCCTCCCCGATAATATTATTTTCCCATGTATGTATGTCGTGTCGATATAAACTCCCAATAACTTCAATACGTGGGGGGTGGGTCGATATACCCTCTCCCGATAACTTCAACACGTGGAAGTCGATATACCCCCTCCCCGATAATATATATTATTTTCCCATTCATGTACATATGTCGTGTCGATATAACTCCCGATAACTTCAATACGTGGGGGGGGGGGTCGATATACCCCCTCCCGATAACTACAACACGAGGGGGGGTCGATATACCCCCTCCCGATAACTTCAACACGTGAAATTCGATATACCCTCCCCAATAACTTCAACACGTGGGAGGGTCGATATACCCCTCACGATAACTTCAACACATGGGGAAATTCGATATACCCACTCCCGACAAAAATTATTTTCCGTGTATGTATCTCGTCGTTGTCGATATTACCCCCTCCTTGAAGCGTTCTCGAGGCCACCCTAACCCTTGAAGCGTTGTCGAGGCCAATTCAAACCCTAGAGAAGCAGCGTCGAGGCCACTAATTAATATGATTCCTTACTGTAATTACCTAGCTAGTTCTACGTTTGCCACTAATATATCCATATCTGTCATGTTTGAATAATAATTGCCATGTTGTAAATATTTGTAGAAACTATGGACACCCCCCGAGACGAAGCACAAGAAGCGTTGTTGAGGGACATAATCGCAGAAGGAAGTGATGCCGGCTGCTCGTTGATGTTTCTCAACGACACCGATGGTCTGGAAGGACATGGTGAAGAAGCAGCTGGCTATGATGGTGATGGCTCCGATGACCCAATGCCGGTGCAAGAAGAAGTAGACCCACAGGGCAGGATGCAGGCCCGCACAGGCCCAGTAGGCCCACAGGGCAGCACATAACAGGTAGGCCCAGTAGGCCTGCTTAGGAGAGGAGCTCGAGAGAGCTACTGCACTGGGGCTTATAAACCAGTACGGTAGCCCCTCGACTAGCGAGGTGAGACTAAACTTGCCGCACCGCACTACGCCAGCGCACCACCTTTAGTACCGGGTGGTGGCTGCAACCGGTACTAAAGAGGGGGTCTTTAGTACCGGTTGGTACCATGACCCGGTACTAAAGGGGGTACGCTTCCCGCCGCTTGGCCTGGCCAAAACAGACCTTTAGTACCGGTTGGTGGCTTTAGCCGGTACTAAAGGTCAATCCTATATATACAAAAGTTGACAAAAATTCACTTTCCCTCTTTGTTTCTTCCCTCCGTCGCGCCGCCCTGCCCCGATTGACGCCATCCCCGTCGACGTCGCCGCCCCCGCCCCTCGTCGCCGACTCTGGCCATCCCCGCCCCTCGTCGCCGCCCGTCGGCCTTGCCCAGACGTCCCGTCCTGTCGTCCCGTCGCCGCGCCCCGGCCGCCCCGTCGCCGCGCCCCATCCCGTCGTTGCCGCCCCGCCCCCTCCCGTCGCCACGCCGGTGAGCTCGCCCCGGCCGCCATGTCCACACACACACACACACACACACACACACACACACACTACACACACACACATTAGTTTGTTTGTTGTAAATTTTTCTGTTTTTTAGTTATAGAAATGTTAGAAATTATTATATTTTTTGTTATATAAATATTAGAGATGTTAGTTATATAGAAATGTTATAATTTTTTTCTGTTTTTTAGTTATAGAAATATTTATAGAAATGTTAGCAATTTTTCTGTTTTTTAGTTATATAAATATTAGAATTGTTATAGAAATGTTAGTTATATAATCAGGAAATTTTAGAAAATTAGTTTTAGTTAGATGAATTAGATTAATGTAAAATTGTTAGAATTTGCATGTATATAGAATTTTAGTTATCACATTCCAATCATTTAAAAAATGTTACTTTTTGCGGGCATATAGTATTTGTTCTCGATGATATGCCCGGCCCGCGTCCTCGCCGTCGACCCATTCGCGACGACGTCCTACTTCAGAGGACCCATGTCTGGGACTGGGCTCCGCCGGGCTGGCACTGGGAGGTGCTACCTAGAGGGGCGCGCCGCTTGGTGAGGAACCCGGACTCGGGTCCCGTCGTCGACCTTGATGTCCTTTGGTGGCGTTCGCTTGGGCCACATTCGGTGCAGAGGGAGCCGGCGCCGCCGGAGGTGGTGCGTCGCCGTGTCAGGGAGGAGGACGAGCACGTCCGTCGCTACATGGCTGCTATGGACGTCAGGTTCTCCAATACTTGGCAGGTTCTTCGGGAAGATGACCGGAGATATGATCCTGTGACGGTTCCTTCTCTTTGGGTGTCCATCGCCCGTGCCCCAGGGACCGCGAGTGGCCTAGATTCTTCTATAGTACTCGATCTTTATTAGGCACCTAGCCAATGATGTATTTGATATATAATATTCGAGACGATGTATTCGAGATTATATATATTAAGACGATGATGTATTCGAGATTATATATTCGAGACGATGTATTCGAGATTCAGTTTTTCCTTATTGATTGCATCCATGCATTGTAATTTGAATACTAATTAAATTGTTTTATATTTCTTCTGTATTAGTTAAGTAAAAGCTATGGCGGACAATACCGGCAGAGAGAGAGAAGAGGAATTGTTCGACATCATACGCAGCCCTCACAGGCTAGATGATCTGAATGAAGCAGATGACGGCTCCCAATATCTAAACAATACCGGAGAGGGTGATGAGAAAGCTCTGTGCGTTGAGTATTTAGAACTATTTCAGTTATACAATCAAGACGCACTCGATAAATCTCTCGTCAGTTGCTATTGTCTGTAAGTGATTTCTTTCTGTAATTTTTGATCAATCATTACATTTAATTATCCTCACTATATATTCTTTTAAGTGGTATTATATGCAGGATGAAGATGTATGAAATGAAAAAATCTGGACGCTATGGCATTGGGTTCATTGACCCAAATACCATTAATGAGTACACATGGAATCTTGCAACTTCTCAAGCAAGTGTAGAGGAAAGCATGCTAGAGTTCTTGAAGTGCCTCAATACCAATGAAGATATACTACTTCCTTACAACTTCCTGTGAGTTAATACAAATTCTGTTTTTGCTTACTAGCTAGCTAGATGTTAATAATTAAGTGTATACGGTTTACGATAGTTGGTGAATTTTATGCACATGCCCGCTTAATTAATACATGTAAACGTGTGCGCATGCAGTTTCGACTGGATCTTATTAGACATTAAAGTTGACAAAGCAACAGTTGAAGTTCTAGACTCGCTACTTAAATAAGATAAAGACTACACCATCATGAAGGGGATAGTCAACAGGTAATTTCAATCATTATTAACTATATCTCGGCCTATTATTAGTTCGTCATTTCCTGATATGAACTATTTAATAACCTCTTTATTAATTTTCTTTGCCGGCGGGCAGGGCTTGGGCAAAGTTCATCAAGGTGACTCCAGGCAAATGGCCAAAAAAGTTGTTTTGGCATCGACCAAAGGTAAGTAATTAAGTAGTACTAGCTAGCTAGCCATCTCTTTAATTCTTGTTTCAATACCATTAATTAATTATCATGCTTGATTAATCATTATCTGATTCAATTCCATTCTCGTAAAGACCATGAAGCAGGCGCCGGGGAATTATCCGTGTGCATTCTACGTTTGCGAGAACATTCGCATGATGGCGTCTGAAAGGAGCAGATCTCAAAGACAGGACTGGGTACGTTGTCAGAACACTATTCACACCATTAACGATATCTTGTAACACAACTAATACACATGCATATTGATCTCCTTCTTAACAGTTCAGAGAGGTGCGGGATAAGCTCCTACCAGCGGACCGCATACTAGCACTTCAAGAGGAAATAGCCGGATTTTTGCTCGACCAGGTCATAGATCCCAAAGGAGAATACTATTACCCGCTACCGCCCCTCATGAACCACTTGTCGCTGGTTCAAGGCACCAAGGCAACATGTAGGAGAAATTCTATATCTATATACATGTGTTTGTGTGAATATATATTGGTGTTGGCTGTGAGACATTATATATATATATATATATATATATATATATATATATATATATATATATATATATATATATATGCGGCTCTACGTACAAGAAAATCTATTTATATATATGCATAACGTGTACAATTTGTAGTATCGTGAAATACCAGCAAACAAAAAAGAATTAAATGGAAAATAAATCCAAATTGAAAACACAAAAATAAAGCAAAAATTAAAAAAAACACCCAAACATTTAGTACCAGTTGGTGTTACCAACCGGTACTAATGTCCTACACGCACCCGGGCCTGGCTCGTGCCACGTGGTGGCTCTTCAGCGCCAGTTCGTGACGAACCAGTACTAAGGGGGGGGGACCTTTAGTCCCCACTCTTTAGTGCCGGTTGGCGAACCGACACTAAAGGCCGTGACGAACCGGCACTAAAGGCCGGTTCTGCACTAGTGGCTATGCATCAGGATAAGATTAACGGAAAACAGTAACATGCTACACTACTCTAATGCAAGCAGTAGAGAGTAGAATAGGCGATATCTGGTGATCACGGGAGGGGGGGGGGGACTTGCCTGGAAGCTCAGCCAAGAAGGAGGGGTCGTCAACACCGTAGTCGTACTGGGTAGCAGCTGCGTCGGTCTCGGTGTCTAGCGAGAGAAGAGGGGGAAGAAACAATAAATACAATGCAAACATAAGCATGACGATGGAAGACATGACAATGCGCGGTGCTAGGTGTGCCCTAACGCCGTAGGAGGTGGTACCAGCGAAGGAGGGAAACATCCGGAAACTATTCCCGGTGTTTTGCGTTTTCGAACAGATGAACCGTAGGGGGAAAGTTGCGTATTTGCTATGCTAGGGATGTGTGGCGGGTGAACGGGCTGCGCATCCGGATTTGTCTCGTTGTTCTAAGCAACTTTCATGTAGAAAGTATTTTCATCTGAGCTACCGTTTATTTTATATGATTTTCTAAAGTTTTAAATCATTTTTAGAATTTATTTAATTAATTTAATTGAACATTATCCATAACAGTGCATGCTGACATCAGCATGATGTCAGCAGTCAACAGGGGTGTTGACTGGTCAAACTGACGTGTGGGTCCCTGCTGTCATAGACTGCTTAATCTAATTAGGGTTTAACTAACCTAATTACTGTTTATTTAACTAACACTAGTTAATTAGGTTAATTAAACATAATTAATTAATTTAATTAATTTAATATATATATTATTATTTAGAAATCTTTTTTATCATTATGGGGGCTAGGCCCCACATGTCTGTGGCCAGAGGAGGCCTAACGGGCACCGCTTAGCGGGCGCGGGCGTTGGCACCGGGCTTCGCCTTGCCAGTAAAGATGTGGCGGACGCCGAGCGCCGCGTCCTGTGGGGAAGCGGGCGGCGCTGGCGATGGGCGACGCCGGCAGAGGGTCAAGGGGAGCTTGTATGGCGCAGCCGTGAGCGAGAGGGGGATGCGGGCGCTGCGGTCGGGTAAGGCCACCGTAGCGCCGGTGAGGCGGGGCCAGGCGCGCGGCGAGTGGGCAGCAGAGGCGACGGGTCGCGACCACACACGAGCGTGCACGAGCTAGGCGCGTGCGAGGCGAGGTTAAGAGCGGGGGCGCGCGGGCGATGGCGCAGCATCGAGAATGGCAGGGGCAGCGGCGGGGTGTGTGCCCACTGTGCGGGCGGTGGGTGCGCGATGGCCTTCGAGCAAGGGCTGCGGGCGGGGCCGGCGAGGACGGTCGGAGCGGGGAGGGTTGCGGGAGGCCGGGTCCAGGCCAGCGGCGCAGGCAAGGGGCAGCGAGCAGAGGAGGCGCGATGAACAGGGTAACGGTGTGGGACGAGCGACGCGGCAGGTGAGCGGGGCGGGCATGTGCCCGGTAAGCGGGGGGGGGGGGGGGGAAGGGGGAAGCGGGGCCACACCGCGGGGCGTAGGGGACAAGGCAGCGGGCCGGGGGGAGGACGACGGGGATGGTTCGACGCAGGGGAGGAGTCCGGCGAGGAGGCGTGGTCGAGGCGGACGACGAAGACGGGCGGCGGGGTCCAGCAGCGTCGGGGGCAGTGGGCGACGCGGTCGGCTCGCGAAGGGCGACGGGGTCGATGGACGACGCGGTCGTCGCGGCGAGGTCGAGCCCCTCCCTGATCCAGATGGGATCGAGAGGAGAGGGGAAGCGACGTGGGTGAGTGGGGGCGAGTGGGTGGTGCGGTAGGTGGCTAAGGTTTCGGTGGTGGCTCAGGGGGTTATAGGGGGCGGCTGGGCCGGCCTGGTTGGCCCGATGGCAAGCTGGGCCGTGGTCCAGCGAGGGGGGGGGGGTTCTTTTGCCTTTATTTTACTTTTGTTTAATTTTCCTTTTCTATTTTCTGTTTTACTTTAGTTCCTCTTTTATTTTAGTTTCATAAACTATAAAAGTAGTCCCTAATTTAGTGTTAATAAATAGGCTACTGCCACATAAGTTTGGGCAACTAAATAAAATAGTTTAATATTTTATTTTTTGTAAAAGGCATTCAACTAATTGTTTTTTCTACTATTTAAAATATCTTAGAGTATTTAAACCATTTCCAAAAGTGTGGTTTCTCCACCATACTTACCTATCCAATATTTGGCTCACCCTAAATATTTTAGTTTTAATATTTGAAAACTTTTATTGTTTGCCTGATTTTGAATTTGAATTCGAATCGGTTTCGAACTAACGCAAGATTAGCAATAGTAATCAAGGTGACGTGGCATCATTAGCAGAGTGTTACTATAGCTTAATTATCCAGGCGTCACAATTCTCTTCCAATATAAGAAATCTCGTCCCGAGATTTAAGAGGGTTGCAAGGGGGAAGGGATTTGGTTATGAAATTCTAACGGATCTTCTCGATGTTGGTTGCTCTTCTCGAAGAGGTCAATCCAATACCCTGATGCCTTCATTGGTGTCTTCATTTCTCCGCTTTAGGTCATCATGAAGTCAGGACCCTTCTTCAGGAACTCCATCGTACTTACGAAAGAATAGGGGGGTATCCCGTAAGAACGGACCTCTACAAGGCTGACTATCTGGTAGACAACATCGGGGAAAGTGGTGGAAAGTAACTCACGAATTGAAACTTAAGAAGATATCGAGAGCAAAGTAAGAAGGTACCATAAGAAGTTTCAAGCAGCCAGGAAATCATTCGATGCCTAAAATAGAGTGTGAAAGGGGTTTAGAGCAAGGGGAATAAGTGTTGTGTTTCATACCAGAAGTGATGATCTCTGGTAGGTGGCTCGTGAATTACATACGAAGCCGAAACAGGGGGTGTACGGGAGAGTCAGGTTTTGATCCTGTGAAACTGTGGGTTATGGGCCCACCATGTGGGTTAAAAGTAGAAAGGGCGGTAATGTCTTGCACGATCATGTAAGCAAGGCATGTCAGAGGATAGCATGTTAGTTATGTCGGCAACAACATCGGCGCCAAGGGCGAAGGTCTAAGAGAACCATTTTCCTTCTTGTCGAAATGAGGCGGACCAATAGGCAAAGTTCTCGTCCATCGGTGGTTACCGAAATGTCATCAACAAATGCAACAAGGTCTTACTGACATGGTTGTACACCAAGGTGTTTACATAAGAAGGATAAAATTATAGCTTAGATCATATAGATCACCAGAAAGGTTAAACAAATCAATGAAAAGGAAAAGTGACCATCAGATTAAACAGAACAATGGAAAGGTAAATGTGTTTAAACACATGTTTCAGGGATATATCCTTCCCAAGGACAAGCAAAGCATGATATCCATGACAGGATAGAAAGTAGATAACCGTTTAGGTAAGGGGAGAGGAATTTCATGACATAACCAAAACAACGGTATTTGGATAATGGACAAAGAAAATTTAGCATTGTTCTTCGAATGCTCTTGTTGAAAATCGGAGTACCACAGACATGCTTCGAGGTAGCATTGGCATGGTCTTCAAGCAAAGGTCAGACTTTGGATACAAAGGATCCATCGGAAACAACTTATAGAATAAGTCTTCCAATTTCCTCGTGGAATAATGGATAACCTTGCTGAAAAGGAATCTATAACAATAGGGCCTCCGGCCAGGTGTGCTAGGCATGACATCACCTTATCGGGTCAAATACTAATGTTATAACTCTTGGAAATTAGTTCTAACCATCATATCTAACCGAGATTCAGATCTAAAGGGTGTCAGGATACCTCAGACTCTAGATGCCTGAGAAGGAAGGGTGCAACAACAGTTGACGCAAAGACATTATAAAATCCTTGGGAAATGAAACATGGAAGCAAGTTCTGAAACCAGAGTTCAGCATTAAACCAAGGAGATGGTGAGGAGGTGGCTGATGGACTCAGCGACAATTCATCGAGATTAACAAAACATGGATGTCCACAATTATGTGAACAAGGATATACCATTTGTCAGATCAAATGGTATAATGATGTATGTTCGAGGAAAACATACACAATTAAATATTGGTTGAAAAGTGCACCCATAATATGGGCTTAGGTAGCATGATCAATGTTAGAATGGTGATGGTGAGAAGTAACACTATACCAAGAATTCTTAAGAGGAGGTGAAATCCCCACGACATTCTTGACATATAAGGTGGTAATACTCCAATGTAAAGAAGAACAATGCCAGGTAGCAACGAACTCAAGGTATAACACAAAACACGAACAAGTTTGTGTCGGAGGTAAGGCAATAAAGTGGCCGATGATAACATGACTCATCGTGGTCCAGGATGGTATTTCTCTTCATGAATCCAATTGATATCCTGGAAGAGCTCATAAGGCTAATGATGATCACGACACATTTGTCGAGAGATTTCTTGAAGATGTAATCAATCAGCGACGACATCGAGTCAAAGGAATAATGAAGCGAAAGGTTATTGGAACCATGGGTACGACACAAACTCGAAATCAAGTTTGATGTTCAAGGAGAAATGATATGACGAGGAAGATCACGTAAGATTATCTTACCATCTAAATTTGTGCTCCGGAAAGAGGGGCCAGGTAGCACAGATAAAAAGTTGCACGATAATGATATAGTCGATCAGTCTAGCAATGACTTGAAGGATTAATAAACTCATAAGCAATGAAGATTACATAGAGTTATTGAATCTAAGTGCGGAATTGATTCACTTATTGATGTTCTCGGTTGACGACAACCTAGAACCTTGGAGTCACTATGACAGGGAAGGTACTACTTCATCAGAAATTCATAAGATATATCCTCGAGATACCATGGGGGTATTATAAAAAGGCAGATCAAAATAGTGGTTGGGCAGGCGTATTGATCTGCAAAAGGCAAGTACTCTAACTTGTCCGAGAAATGGAATCAAGAAGAAAATATGGTTGGAATCATGATTGTAGAAGACCAGATCCGAGATATAAGATGAACTTATATCAAGGGGGTAACTAGTTTAAGAGAAGCTTTCATGATAAGATCTAGATCGTGTCCATGGGTATAAACACAAAGGTTCAAGGTCGACTCCCACTTCTTTAATGCATAACCTTTCATTCACTTCTCGCTTTTCGAAAATGAAATTAGTTGTTGAAAGTTTTACCTGGTAAAATACCAGGTTAGTATGACCCATGAAATCTTTCGAGTTCACATAGAGTAAGGAAGGCATAGGTTCAACCCATCGGGGCATCATGGAAACATATACCACAAGCTTCAATAGTAAATACCACCAGCTCAAAAGTAGAGCATGGTTAGCCAAATCAAGGAATAGGATTTACCAATGGCATTATGTATTA
Organism: Aegilops bicornis; assembly: GCA_021605145.1. NCBI lineage: Eukaryota > Viridiplantae > Streptophyta > Magnoliopsida > Poales > Poaceae > Aegilops > Aegilops bicornis. The sequence goes on from CM038675.1 coordinate 751,462,331, forward strand.
GGGAAAGAACTTCTAAAGTGATTGAATATGAAGGACGTTGTCGGAGAAAATACAAAAAAGGATCCGATGGTCCTCAAGGGATCTGATGTAAGCATCGGTACTCAACCAGAGGAAGAAACAATGCAAAGGCATTGGATTATAGAAACAACCAACTAATTCAAACTCAAATGCAAAGGAATTGTGATTCCGAAATCAAGGGATAAGAAGCAAACGCTCTGATTAAGGATGGATAAGTTGACTAGGCTTACGGATACAATCGATGATAATTTGATTGGTCGAGATCCAGCTCATGTTTAAAATGACGTCTGAGCCGGGAGGATGAATTCTAGGATATGATTGAGGATTGCGAGCATTCGCAACATATTGAATCAATGGACTCATAACGATATTGACAAAGGATGCCAATAAAATTTCCAGACTTGTGGGATTAATCATAATGCAAGTAAGCAAGAATTTCAAGAGCATTAAGATGTCAAGGATTTTTAGAAGAACGAATGGTATTTCGAAGACTTTTGTGAGATACATGAATCAACTATGGATGAACAGATACTCAATAAGTGTGAGGAATTATCCGTAGGGGTATTCATGTGGTAAAGAACTACAAGGCGGTAAGCTCAAAGGATTTTCGGACAACAGAGAGTATTTCGGGACATCTTGTAATAACAGGATCAACGGGGAATGATTGTGTGAATGGCAAGTGTATGCAGTTTTCATAGGGGCTGACGGTGGAAGGAAATCGCAAATGCAATGGCACAAAGACTCGAGAGAACATCGTAGAGTAACTTCGGAATCTTCTAGTGCAGCAAGCGATCATCTGAAGTGAGGGGCTCTCTGGGAGAAAGTACTTTAAAGAACCTAAAGTTAATTTTGTTTTTAGCAAAATCATTTAACCCGAATAGAAGAGAGCTCAGAGTCCCATACTAAAGATCGATGAGTAAAAGATCCTAATACCACCTAATGGCGATGTGGGCCCGTAAGCCACACAACCATGTGAGTAAAAGTTTTTTCAATGACTAGACTCAACTTCGGCCAAGGAGTTTGGAAGGGGGATTCCTACAGGCAGTTGGCTCTGATACCAACTCAGACGCCCGATTCAATCGCATAAACGTTCTGATCAAGATCGAGGACTCACGGGAAGATATCACAACACAACTCTAAAAACATAAATAAGTCATACAAGCATCATAATACAAGCCAGGGGCCTCGAGGGCTCGAATACAAGTGCTCGATCATAGACGAGTCGGAAGCAACAATATCTCGAGTACAAACATAAGTTAAACAAGTTTGCCTTAAGAAGGCTAGCACAAACTGGGATACAGATCGAAAGAGGCGCATGCCTCCTGCTCGGATCCTCCTAAACTACTCCGGTCGGTAAATCGTGACCTGCACGTAGTAGTAGGCACCTCCGGTGTAGTAGGAGTCGTCGTTGATGGTGGCGTCTGGCTCCTGGGCTCGAGCAACTGGTTGCGACAACCAGGTAGAAGGGAAAGGGGGAAAAGAGGGAGAAAACCAACCATGAGTACTCATCCATAGTACTCGCAAGCAAGGATCTACACTACATATGCATGGGTATATGTGTAAAGGGGAAATATAAGTGGACTGAACTGCAGAATGCCAGAATAAGAGGGGGATAGCTAGTCCTATCGAAGACTACACTTCTGGCAGCCTCCATCTTGCAGCATGTAGAAGAGAGTAGATAGTAAGTTCACCAAGTAGCATCGCATAGAATAATCCTACCCGGCGATCCCCTCCTCTTCGCCCTGTTAGAGAGCGATCACCGGGTTGTATCTGGCACTTTGAAGGGTGTGTTTTATTAAGTATCCGGTTCTAGTTGTAATAAGGTCAAGCTACAACTCCGGGTCGTCCTTTTACCGAGGGACACGGCTATTCGAATAGATAAACTTCCCTGCAAGGGTGCACCACATAACCCAACATGCTCGGTCCCATTTGGCCGGACACACTTTCCCAGGTCATGCCCGGCCTCGGAAGATCAACACGTCGCAGCCCTACCTAGGCACAACAGAGAGGTCAGCATGCCGGTCTAATCCTAAGCGCGCAGGGGTCTGGGCCCATCGCCCATTGCACACATGCACGTCGCGTGGGCGGCCGGAAGCAGACCTAGCAACCTCCATTACAAATGAAGTCACGTTAAGTGGTCCAATCTGGCGCGCGCCGCTCAGTCGCTGACGTCACGAAGGCTTCGGATGATACCACGACGTCGAGTGCCCATATCTTTCCCACGTAGTTGGTTAGTGCGTATAGACCAAATGGTCAGACTCAGATCAAATATTGAGATCTCGTTAAGCGTGTTAATTGATGTAACCGCGGATGCCGACCAGGGCCAGGCCCGCCTCTCACCTAGGCGGTCTCAACCTGCCTTGTCGCTCCGCCACAAAGATCCACCCAGAGGGCCGTTGGGACAAAGGTCCTTTCAGCCCCCAATCCGTGAATCACTCGTGGGTAATCCACGAGCCGACCCGACTTTAGTCACCACATGTATCATGTATTAAGTATATAGTATATACCCGTGATCACCTCCCGAGTGATCATGGCCCGATAGTATAGCACAGCAGACGGACAAGAATGTAGGGCCATAGATGGAATACTAGCATCCTATACTAAGCATGTAGGATTGTAGGTAAAGGTAACAACAGTAGTAGCAAGGACATGCTATGCATCAGGATAGGATTAACGGAAATAAGTAAGATGCTACACTACTCTAATGCAAGCAGTAGAGAGTAGAATAGGCGATATCTGGTGATCAAGGGGGGGGGGGCTTGCCTGGAAGCTCAGCCGAGAAGGAGGGGTCGTCAACACCGTAGTCGTACTAGGTAGCAGCGGCGTCGGTCTCGGTGCGAGAGAAGAGGGGGAAGAAACAATAAATACAATGCAAACATAAGCATAACGAAGGAAGACATGACAATGCGCGGTGCTAGGTGTGCCCTAACACGGTAGGAGGTGGTACCAGCGAAGGGGGGAAACATCCGGAAACTATTCCCGGTGTTTCGCGTTTTCGAACAGATGAACCGGAGGGGGAAAGTTGCGTGGTTGCTATGCTAGGGATGTGTGGCGGGCGAACGGGCTGCGCATCCGGATTCGTCTCGTCATTCTAAGCAACTTTCATGTAGAAAGTATTTTCATCTGAGCTACGGTTTATTTTATATGATTTTCTAAAGTTTTAAATCATTTTTAGAATTTATTTGATAATTTAATTGAACATTATCCAGAGCAGTGCATCTTGACGTCGACAAGATGACGCCGATCATCAGGTGTTGACTGGTCAAACTGACGTGTGGGTCCCCGCTGTCATAGACTGTTTAATCTAATTAGGGTTTGACTAACCTAATTACTGTTTATTTAATTAACACTAGTTAATTAGGTTAATTAAACATAATTAATTAATTTAATTATTTAATATGTATTATTATTATTTTTAAAATCTTTTTTTTTCATTCTGGGGGCTAGGCCCCACATGTATGTGGCCAGGGGAGGCCTACCGGGTACCGCTTAGCGGGCGCAAGGTTGGCAACCGGGGCTTCGCCCAGTGGTGCAAAGCATGTGGCGGGCGCCAGGCCTTGTGATCCGTGGGGAAGCTGGGCGGCGCCATGAAGGCTGGGGAGGCCTGTGGGGTGCAACATGAGCGAGAGGGGGATACAGGCGCGTGGGCCGGCAAGGCCATTGCAGCACCGTGTGAGGCTAGGCAGCTGGTGAGCGGGTAGAGGCGACAGGCTGCCACGCCAGGCGTCTGTGAGCTAAGCGTCTGCGGGCGAGGTTAAGAGCGGTCATGGCGATGGCGCATGTCCGAGCATGGAAGGGGCATGGCGGGGTGTGTGCCCATTGGCGGGCGACGGGCGCGCGATGGCCTTCGAGCAAGGGCTGCAGGCGGGGCCGGCGAGGACGATCGGAGCGGGGAGGGTTGCGGGAGGCTGGGTGCAGGCCAGCGGCGCAGGCAAGGGGCAGCAAGGCGGCGAGCAGAGGAGGCGCGGTGAACAGGGTAGCGCTGCGGGACGGGCGACACGGCAGGTGAGCGGGGCGGGCGTGTCCCGGTAAGCGGGGGGAGGGGGAAGTGGGGCCTCACCGCGGGGCGTAGGGGACTGGGTAGCGGGGCGTGGGGAGGACGACGGGGACGATTCGTCACAGGGGAGGAGTCCAGCGAGGAGGCGTGGTCGAGGCGGACGACGAAGACGGGCGGCGGTGTCAAGCAGCGTCGGGGGCAGTGGGCGACGCGGTCGGCTCGGGCGAAGGGCGACGGGGTCGATGGGCGAGGTCGAGCCCCTCCTCGATCCAGATGGGATCGAGATGAGAGGGGAAGCGACGTGGGTGAGTCGGGGGGGGGGGCGAGTGGTTGGTGCTGTAGGTGGCTAGGGTTTCAGTGGTGGCTCATGGGGTTATAGGGGGCGGCTGGGCCGGCCTGGTTGGCCCGATGGCTAGCTGGGCCGAGGCCCAGCGAGGGGGGGGGGGGTTCTTTTGTCTTTATTTTACTTTTGTTTAATTTTCCTTTTCTGTTTTCTGTTTTACTTTAGTTCCTCTTTTATTTTAGTTTTATAAACTATAAAAGTAGTCCCTAATTTAGTGTTAATAAATAGGCTACTGCCACATAAGTTTGAGCAACTAAATAAAATAGTTTAATATTTTATTTTTTGTAAATGGCATCTTATATCTTATTTTAGTATAGTTTAATATATACTAATTGGAGGCACCATCCGAGCCTCCACGTCAATCCTTAGAATTAAGCAAAATTGTCCGTTGGATCTCCTTATTTGTTAACCATAGCCGTTTGATGATTTCTCTTAAGAAGTCCTCACGTTTTATCCCACCTTCTACGCCAAGACCTCTCTATAGGTTGCAAAAGAAAGAAAGAAAACGCCTGATCCCACCTCCCATGTGAAAACCTCTTCCTAGATCCCACCTCCCACCTGAAAATCTCTTCCCTAGCGATTCTATAGGCTGCAAAAAAACTAACATAATCCTATCATGATGCACGACTCTCTTAGGTCAAACGCGCCAGCGGAGACGATCAAGAGATAGTAGGTGCACCCATGGCCTTCGAAGATGCTGACTATCTGGCCATGGGAAGGAACGAGGCGACCAAATAGAGCAGCAAGCAATGCTGCCACTGCCCCTGCCGCCGGTCATCATCTGCCGCAGTGTTCATCCTTAGAATCCTAGGGCGACTCTCCCGCATCTTCCTCCTTGCGAGATACAAAAGTAAGAACTTGCAGACTCGATGAACTTTCGCGAACAGGTCTACCGCTAGAGTTTGGCTAATCTATAGTACGCACTCATTAGTAGTATTTTCTTAGACATGCTGAATCATTCTTCTATCCCACTATTCAAAATTTACATATTTTTATATTGCCACAATAGGTTGCACAGCCAAGCAGAAGCTGTCACCAAAGGTGAAGGTGGAAATAGGTAAAACCGGTATTTACATGTTACACATCCGCAGCCATAGGATGAACTACCGCAGAGTCCTGACCAACTATCCCACACATAAGACTCTTTACAAGGATGTTCGCCCATTGGCAGGTGATCGACTGAGCTCTAATGATGTTCTTCGTTCTCTGTCTCTCCATGTTGTGTCTTATGCCATCCCAGACTTCAAGGTCCCATCTGTACTGGAATCCATCTAGGAGAACGTGATTCAATCCATCTATGCCTTCCCCGTCTCATATTCAAGGTTTTGCAATATAGGATGATTGATGCAACAGATGAGGATCCACAGTAATACGAAGTAAGGAGGCAATATCGGTAGTTGAGGCTGTCAAGTGCAGGAATATGTTGGATTGGTGGTGGCACGCAAATCACACTCTAAATCCAATTGGAGTTCATCTATTCTACCATCGCCCCACGCCGTCGGTAAATAATCCCCCATCCTAAATCCCTCAGTTATCAGGTTGTTGGATTTATAACAGAATCCTCAATAAACAGGCTTGATCCATAATATCTTATCAAGAAAAATTGGCCTTTTCCTGTCGTATCTTGCGGTACTTCTCCTTACCAGAATACATGTTTGAGGGACGGGAGGAGAACCAGCTGGGGCGGTCTGCAATCTGCAACGTCTAAAGTGGAATCCTGAACGGACATCTCGGCAATGATGACAATATTTGGTTTGGTTTCAGTGAGCACGTGCTTGAACACCTCAAATTTCTTCATATATCCCTACTATTAGGGCTAGCTTCTCGATGCTCCTGCAAGCTGCAGGTCTGGCCTGGCTACCAGATACAAATACTGTCCAGTAGGAAGGCCCTGTTCAATTGTGTTGGTTGTTGTGTTCGTTCAAATGGGATACAAGTAACATGGCATGATGGACATCAGGTAGGCAGCACACAATTACGAAATAATCATGTTTTGTTCTTTGGTAATTTCTTGATATGCGCACATGCGTTTTTAATAGTTCCCCCAGGATTATAGGAAACAGATTTGTGATGGAGATCTAGTAGGCAGAAATATGTTTGCTGTCAATAAAATATAAGACCTCCTATGAATTAATTTGTTTAATTTGTTTAGAAGTTCAATGATCAATCTCATCTTATTAGTAACTGAGTTTAGCGACAGGCGTATGTGTTGTCAGTTTTTATGTCTGACGCTCTTGCCTTATATACGTACTGTATTATCAAAATTTCTATGTTCAGGCAATGATGCAGCGCTGGAAATAACTTATCGTAGTAATTTGCTAATTGTTGCATATTGTCAGTTATACTTGTCTTCATATATACCACGACATCACGTTTCTCTCTCTATCTGCTAACATGAATGCCCAATTTTAATAGAAGTCCTCAAGATTAGGTGAGATTGTCTTCATCAAAAGAGATTTGTGTTGGTGGTAGATCGATGACAACAAAAGAGGACTGCCTCAACGAGAGCTACTCTTGGCCTTGGGCACAGTATGCATGCAGCCAGAGCCATGCGTGCAATAAGGCAATGACAATGGCATCATGTAGTCTATGTAAAATAGGGTCTAGCATATTGTACATATACACGTATTTGTATACGTATGTAATTGTATTATGATCATCTATATATTGAGATGTGAGGCTGGATGTTAGCCACCCCATGCAAAACCCTAAACCTATCTTTTCAACTTGGTAACGAGTAGCTGTTGGTAAACTGGAAGTCAGTTTATATCAACTGATAATCAGTTAGCGGATGTATTTACTAAACCCGCTACTCGACAGATGCTAGACCGTTTTAGAACCAATCTGAATCTTGTATGTAGTTCGAATTGAGGAGGCATGTAAAATAGGGTCTAGCATATTATACATGTACACGTATTTATATGCGTATGTAATTGTATTCTGATCATCTATATATTGAGACGTGAGGCTGGATGTTAGCCACCCCACGCAAAACCCTAAACCTATCTTTTCAACTTGGTATCAGCCAGGTCGGGCCGCCGCCGCCCGATCTCATCTTCCGCATCGCCATCGCCGCTTGCTAGCTAGCTTCCGCGTAGCCGCCGCTGCTTTGACTAGCTAGCCACGCCAATACGCAGGATCCATCAAGCTTGCTAGCTAGCCACGCACATACGCAGGATCCATCCAGCTGCTTGCTAGCTAGCCACACAGCCGCCGCGCGAACACTACGCGTTGCCCCATTCATCCGCCGCCGCCGCGCGCGCCGCCCTTCCGCGATGCCGCCGCCGCGAGTTTCTTCTCCGCCGCCGTGCGCTGTCCTCCTCCGCGCCGCCGCGATGTCGTCCGCCGCCCTTTCGCTCTCCAACAGCGTCGGCACCATCACCTCGCCAGCGGCTGCCACCGTTCCCGCCGCCCTCGCCGTTCCGGCGATCTCCGTTCGCCTTGGCCGCCACAACTTCATGCTGTGGGGAGGCATCGCCGGCACCGTCTTAGCCGACGCCAACCTCCATGGCTACTTAGACGGCACCACGGCGGCACCCGAGAAGACCATCGCCGTCGGGACTGGCGGCGCCGCGACGACCGCCACTAATCCAGCGTATCATCATTGGTGGACTCAGGATCAGAAGGTCAAGGGCCTCCTTCTGACCTCCATGGAGGAGGACATCGCCGTCAGCTCATCACCGCGAGACGGCGCAGCGGTATGGACGGCCGCCGGTGCAATGTACGGCGCGCAGAAGTCGCGGCTAACGTCCTTCACATCCGGCGTCAACTCCAGACGTTGCGGAAGGAGGAGATGTCCGCGGCTGAGTACATGCAGAAGATGAAGGCCCTCGCCGACACCATGGCTGCCGCCCGCTCTCCGATTCGTGATGACGAGCTCATTGATCACATCCTCACCGGACTCGGCTCTGCCTACAACTCCATCGCCGCCTCCCTGGGTGTGAGTAACGCACCAATGCCCTACTCCAGCTTCTACCGCCGTCTTGTCGCTTTGAAGCGCCAGGTGCTCAACAGAGTGCGTCGAGGGGTGGACTCCTCCACCAACGCCGTGACTCGCCGGGCCCCTCACGGCCTGTGGCGCGGGCGTGCTCCCTACTCGGAGCCCTACCCCTCCCAGGGTGGGGGTCGCTTGACCGACGGCAACGGCCAGCCCGGGCACGGCCGCCAAGGCGGCAACGGCGGCCCCAACGGTGGCCGCGACCGCAACTCCTCCTACGCTGGCCATGGTCGGCAAAGTGGTGGGGGTAACGGCGGCAACACCGGAGGTGGTGGCCGTCGCAACAATCGGTGGCGCCCCCGGTGTCAAATTTGCAAAAACTGGGGGCATGAGGCCGATGAGTGTCACAAGCGCTATGACCAGGACCACAACACTCGCTCCACCAAGTCGGCCTCCACCAACACCGTCGACTATCCTTGGGTACTGGACACCGGGGCTACGGATCACCTGACGAGTGATCTGGAACGCCTCCAGGTTCATGAGCGCTATGGTGGCAAGGACCAGGTTCAGGTGGCCAATGGCGCAGGTTTGTCTATTTCACACATTGGTCATTTCCGTTTACCCGGTTCATCTCTTAAACTGCGCAACATCCTTCATGTTCCACACATCAAAGAGCATCTCCTTTCTGTCTACCCTCTTGTTTGTGATAATGACGCGTTTGTTGTGTTTCACCGTCGTCTTTTCTTTGTTAAGGACAAAGCAACCAGGCGCGTCCTTCTTCAAGGTAGCGATCGGCGGGGGTTTACCGATTCCTTGTGCTCGTGCGTCGTCCTCGTCATCTCGCCATGCTTCATCCAGTGTTCGCATTTCATCGTCGCAATGGCATCAACGTCTAGGTCATCCTACCAATAATGTGGTCACCTCCATTATTCGGAGCCATGACCTTCCTTGTTCTCGTTCAAATAATTCACCATTAGTGTGTGATGCATGTCAGCGTGCTAAGAGTCATCAACTACCGTATTCTATGTCTTCTCATGTTACTACTGTACCTCTTGAATTAATACATTCAGATGTTTGGGGTCCCGCTATTGCGTCTTCGGGGGGGGGGGGGGGGTACAAGTATTATGTCAGTTTTGTTGATGATTACACGCGCTTCACTTGGATTTATTTGCTTAAACATAAGTCTGATGTTGAGCAAGTCTTCTATACCTTTCAGACTCATGCCGAACGCCTCTTGGATTGCAAAATCAAGGCTGTTCAGTCCGACTGGGATTGTGAATACCACAAGCTCCATCGCTATTTTCAACGCACGAGCATCTCTCACCGTGTGTCGTGTCCACATACATCTCAGCAGAACGGTATTGCCGAGCACAAACACCGTCATTTGGTCGAGACCGGCGTTGCCTTACTGGCACACTCGTCTCTCCCACTCTGGTTTTGGGATGAGGCCTTTCTTACGGCGTGTTATCTCATCAACCGTATGCCCACTCCGGTTCTCAACAAAGACACGCCTCTGTTCCGCCTGTTTCATGTTCAACCCAATTATTCCTCTCTTAGGATTTTTGGGTGTGCTTGCTGGCCTAGTCTCCGTAAGTATAATGCTCACAAGCTGGAGTTCCGTTCGAAGATGTGTGTCTTCCTTGGCTATAGCCCTCTGCATAAGGGCTATAAATGTCTTGATCGCACCTCGGTAGGATCTACATCTCTCGTGATGTTGTTTTTGACGAGTCAGTTTTCCCTTACTCCAGCCCGGGTGTCTCGGTTGACATTGCCTCCATTGAGCATGCTCTCACTTTTCCATCTAATGAACCGGTTTTGGATGTCCATGTGCGGAAATACGACCTGTCCTATTTGTCACCTGACTTGTTTTCTGCAGATGCTACTCTAATTTCTTCCTGTGAACCCGTCGCCAGACCTGTACCCACCGGGCGCGATCGACGCAGTATGGCCTCGACGCATGCATGCCACGCCTCCCGAGGCAGCCTCGTCGGCCTCGCCATTGGCGCGACATGAGCATGACTGGTCGCCCATTGTGTCCCCCGCCTCGCCTGGGTCGGCCCAGTCCGCCTCGCCTACTTCTGTTGTCATCGAGTCGCCAGCCGTGTCCTTTGGGCTAACGTCTCCGCCTGGATCTCCCTCGTCGCCTGTTTCGGCCCAGTCCGACGCGTCACCCCGGCCCGTGTCTCCTACTGCTGACGATCGTTCAGCCGCGACACTGTTGGGGAACGTAGTAATTTCAAAAAATTTCCTACGCACACACAGGACCATGGTGATGGCATAGCAACGAGAGGGGAGAGTGTTGTCTACGCACAGAGACCGAAGCGGAAGCAATCACAACGTAGAGGAAGTAGTCGACGTTCTCCTCGCGATCCAACCGATCCAAGCACCAAGTTACTCGCACCTCCAGAGTTCTTGGCACACGTACAGCTCGGTGACGCCTCCTCGGCTCCGATCCAGCAAAGCTCCGGGAGAGAGAGTTCCACAAGACGACGGCGTGGTGACGATCTTGATGTTCTACCAACGCAGGCTTCGCCTAAGCACTGCTACGATTTGACCGAGGTGGAATATGGTGGAGGGGGCACCGCACACGGCTAAGGAACGATCTCAAGGATCAACTTGTGTGTCCTAGGGTGCCCCCTGCCTTTGTATATAAAGGAGCAAGGGGAGGGCCGGCCGGCCCTATGGGGTGCGCCAGGAGGGGGAGTCCTCCTCCTAGTGGGAGTAGGACTCCCTTTCCTAGTCCAACTAGGAAGGAGGAAGGGGAAGGAAAGAGAGGGAGAGGGAGAGGGAAAGGGGCCGCGCCCTCCCTTGTCCAATTCGGACTCCCATGGGGGGCGCGCCACCTCCTGGGCGCAGCCCTCTCTCTCCCTCTTGGCCCAATAAGGCCCATTACTTCCCGGGGTTCCGTAACCCCTCGGCACTGCCTTTCTCCGGAAACTTCCGGAACCTTTCCGTGTCCGAATATAGCCGTCCAATATATCAATCTTTATGTCTCGATCATTTCGAGACTCCTCGTCATGTCCGTGATCACATCCGGGACTCAACTCCTTCGGTACATCAAAATACACAAACTCATAATATAACCGCCATCGAAACCTTAAGCGTGCGGACCCTACGGTTCGAGAACAATGTAGACATGACCGAGACATCTCCGGTCAATAACCAATAAGCGGGACCTGGATGCCCATATTGGTTCCTACATTTTCTACGAAGATCTTTATCGGTCAGACCGCATAACAACATACGTTGTTCCCTTTGTCATCGGTATGTTACTTGCCCGAGATTCGATCGTCGGTATCCAATACCTAGTTCAATCTCACATCGGTAAGTCTCTTTACTCGTTCCGTAATACATCATCTCACAACTAACTCATTAGTTGTGATGCTTTCAAGGCTTAAGTGATTTGTATTACCGACAAGTCCCATAGATACCTCTCCGACAATCGGATTTACAAAAACTAATCTCGAAATACTCCAACCCAACAATTACCTTTGGAGACACCTGTAGTACTCCTTTATGATCACCCGATTGCCAGGACGCTTTGGTAGTACCAAAGTGTTCCTCCGTAAACGGGAGTTGCATAATCTCATCAGTTACAGGAACATGTATAAGTCATGAAGAAAGCAATAGCAATATACTAAACGATCAAGTGCTAAGCTAACGGAATGGGTCATGTCAATCACATCATTCTTCTAATGAGGTGATCCCATTAATCAAATGACAACACATGTCTATGGTTAGGAAACACAACCATCTTTGATTAATGAGCTAGTCTAGTAGAGGCTTACTAGTGACTATCTTTTTGTCTATGTATTCACACATGTATTATGTTTCCGATTAATACAATTCTAGCATGAATAATAAACATTTATCATGATATAAGGAAATAAATAATAACTTTATTATTGCCTCTAGGGCATATTTCCTTCATCTCCCACTTGCACTAGAGTCAATAATCTAGATTACACAAAGAATGATTCTAACACCCATGGAGTCTTGGTGCTGATCATGTTTTGCTCGTGGAAGAGGCTTAGTCAACGGGTCCGCAACATTCAGATCCGTATGTATTTTGCAAATCTCTATGTCTCCCACTTGGACTTGGTCCCGAATGGAATTGAAGCGTCTCTTGATATGGTTGGTCCTCTTGTGAAATCTGGATTCCTTTGCCAAGGCAATTGCACCAAGATTGTCACAGAAGATCTTCATTGGTCCCGATGCACTAGGTATGACACCTAGATCGGAAATGAACTCTTTCATCCAGACTCCTTCATTTGCTGCTTCCGAAGCAGCTATGTACTCCGCTTCACATGTAGATCCCGCCACGACGCTTTGTTTAGAACTGCACCAACAGACAGCTCCACCGCTTAACAAAAACACGATCCGGTTTGCGATTTAGAATCGTTCGGATCGTGTCAAAGCTTGCATCGACGTAACCATTTACGACTAGCTCTTTGTCACCTCCATATACGAGAAACATATCCTTAGTCCTTTTCGTGTATTTCAGGATGTTCTTGACCGCTGTCCAAAGGATCCACTCTGGATTACTTTGGTACCTTCTGTCAAGCTTACAGCCTAAGCATACGTCGTGTCCGGTACATAGCATTGCATACATGATAGAGCCTATGGCTGAAGCATAGGAACATCTTTCATTTTCTCTCTATCTTCTGCTGAGGTCGGGCATTGAGTCCGACTCAATTTTACACCTTGTAATACTGTAAAAAACCTTTCTTTGCTCGATCCATTTTGAACTTCTTCAAAACTTTATCTAGGTATGTGCTTTGTGAAAGTCCAATTAAGCGCCTTGATCTATCTCTATAGATCTTGATGCCCAATATGTAAGCAGCTTCACCGAGGTCTTTCATTGAAAAACTTTTGTTCAAGTATCCTTTTATGCTATCCAGAAATTCTATATCATTTCCAATCAATAATATGTCGCCTACATATAATATCGTAAATGCTCTGAGCTCCCACTCACTTTCTTGTAAATACTGAGCTTCTCCAAAAGTCTCAGATAAAACCATATGCTTTGATCACACTATCAAAGCGTTTATTCCAACTCCGAGAGGCTTGCACTGGACCATAAATTGATCATTGGAGCTTGCACACTTTGTTAGCGCCCTTTGGATCAACAAAACCTTCTGGTTGCATCATATACAACTCTTCTTCTAGAAATCCATTCAAGAATGCAGTTTTACATCCATTTGCCAAATTTCATAATCATAAAATGCGGCAATTGCTAACATGATTCGGACGGACTTAAGCATCGCCACGGGTGAGAAAGTCTCATCGTAGTCAACCCCTTGAACTTGTCGAAAACCTTTTGCAACAAGTCGAGCTTTATAGATAGTTACATTACCATCGGCGTCGGTCTTCTTCTTAAAGATCCATTTATTCTCAATGGCTTGCCGATCATCGGCAAGTCAACCAAAGTCCATACTTTGTTTTCATACATGGATCCCATCTCAGATTTCATGGCTTCCAGCCATTTCGCGAATCTGGGCTCACCATCGCTTCTTCATAGTTTGTAGGTTCGCCATGGTCAAGTAACATGACTTCTAGAATAGGATTACCGTACCACTCAGTGCGTATTTTACTCTGGTTGACCTACGTAGTTCAAGAGCAACTTGATCTCAAGTTTCATGATCAATATCATTAGTTTCCTCACTAATTGGTGTAGTTGTCACAGGAACCATTTCTTGTGATGAATTACCTTCCAATAAGGGAGCAGATCTGATTATCTCATCAAGTTCTACTTTCCTCCCACTCACTTCTTTTCGAGAGAAACTCCTTCTCTAGAAAGGATCCGAACTTAGCAACGAAAATCTTGCCTTCAGATCTGTGATAGAAGGTGTACCCAACAGTCTCCTTTGGGTATCCTATGAAGACACATTTTTCCGATTTGGGTTCGAGCTTATCTGGTTGAAGTTTCTTCACATAAGCATCGCAGCCCCAAATTTTAAGAAACGACAACTTTGGTTTCTTGCCAAACCACAGTTCATACGGAGTCGTCTCAACGGATTTAGATGGTGCCCTATTTAATGTGAATGTGGCCGTCTCTAAAGCATATCCCCAAAACGATAGCGGTAAATCAGTAAGAGACATCATAGATCGCACCATATCAAGTAAAGTACGACACGACGCTCGGACACACCATTTCTCTGTGGTGTTCCGGGTGGCGTGAGTTGCGTAAACTATTCCACATTGTTTTAAATGTAAACCAAACTCAGAACTCAAATATTCTCCTCCACGATCAGATCGTAGAAACTTTATTTTCTTGTTACGATGATTTTCCACTTCACTCTGAAATTCTTTGAACTTTTCAAATGTTTCAGATTTGTGTTTCATTAAGTAGATATACCCATATCTGCTCAAATCATCTGTGAAGGTGAGAAAATAACGATACCCGCCGTGCCTCAACATTCATTGGACCACAAACATCGGTATGTATGATTTCCAACAAATCAGTTGCTCGCTCCATAGTTCCGGAGAACGGCGTTTTGGTCATCTTGCCCATGAGGCACGGTTCGCAAGTACCAAGTGATTCATAATCAAGTGATTCGAAGCCCATCAAGATGGAGTTTCTTCATGCTTTTTACACCGATATGACCTAAACGGCAAGTGCCACAAATAAGTTGCATTATCATTATCAACTCTGCATCTTTTGGTTTCAACATTATGAATATGTGTATTACTACTATCGAGATTCAATAAAAATAGACCATTCTTTAAGGGTGCGTGACCATAAAAGATATTACTCATATAAATAGAACAACCATTATTCTCTGATTTAAATGAATAACCAACTCGCATTAAACAAGATCCAGATATAATGTTAATGCTCAACGCTGGCACCACATAACAATTATTTAGGTCTAAAACTAATCCCGAATGTAGATGTAGAGGTAGCGTGCGACCGCGATCACATTGACCTTGGAACCGCTTTCCCACGCGCATCGTCACCTCGTCCTTTGCGGTGCTCGTTTATTCATCAGTAGTCCCTGTTTTGAGTTGCAAATATTAGCAACAGTAACCAAGATCAAATACCCAGTGCTACTACGAGCTCTAGTAAGGTACACATCAATAACATGTATATCACATATACCTTTGTTCACCTTGCCATCCTTCTTATCCGCCAAATACTTGGGGCAGTTCCGCTTCAAAGGTCCACCGCTTGCTTGGCAAGAAAACACTCGATGTGCTTAGGTCCAGACTTGGGTTTCTTCTCTTGAGCATCAAATTTATTGCTGTTCTTTTTGAAGTTTCACTTCTTCTTAGCTTTACCCTTTTTATTGAAAATAGTGGTCTTGTTGAACATCATCACTTGATGCTCTTTCTTGATTTCTACCTCCGCGGCTTTCGGCATTGCAAAGAGCTCGGGAATTGTTTTGGTCATCCCTTGCATATTATAGTTCATCACGAAGCTCTTGTAGCTTGGTGGCAGTGATTGGAGAATTACATGTCAATGACACTATCATCCGGAAGAGTAACTCCCAGTTGAATCAAGTGATTATTATACCCAGACATTTTGAGTATATGTTCACCGATGTAACTATTCTCCTCCATCTTGCAGCTATAGAACTTATTGGAGACTTCATATCTCTCAATCCGGCATTTGCTTGAAATATTAACTTCAACTCCTGGAACATCTCATATGCTCCATGACGCTCAAAACGTCGTTGAAGACCCGGGTTCTAAGCCGTAAAGCATGGCACATCGAACTATCGAGTAGTCATCAGCTTTGCTTTGCCAGACGTTCACAACTTCCGGCGCAGCTCCTGCAAAGCAGTTCGGCACCCAAATGGTGCTTCCAGTGACGTAATTCTTCTCAGGCAAAGCAATGAGGATAATCCTCAAGTTACGGACCCAGTCCGTGTAATTGCTACCATCATCTTTCAACTTTGCTTTCTCAAGGAACGCATTAAAATTCAACGGAACAATAGCACGAGCCATCTATCTACAAGAAACATAGACAAGCAAAAATACTATCGGTACTAAGTTCATGATAAATTTAAGTTTAATTAATCATATTAAAACCTCCCACTTAGACAGACATCTCTCTAGTCATCCAAGTGATTACGTGATCCAAATCAACTAAACCATGTCCGATCATCACGTGAGATGGAGTAGTTTCAATGGTGAACATCACTATGTTGATCATATCTACTATATGATTCACGCCGACCTTTCGGTCTCCGTGTTCCGAGGCCATATCTGTTATATGCTAGGCTCGTCAAGTTTAACCTGAGTATTCCGCGTGTGCAACTGTTTTGCACCCGTTGTAGATGGACGTAGAACTTATCACACCCGATCATCACGTGGTGTCCGGGTACTACTTAACTTTGGCAACGGTGCATACTCAGGAGAACACTTCTTGATAATTTTAGTGAGAGATCATCTTATAATGCTACCGCCAATCAAAGCAAGATAAGATGCATAAAGGATAAACATCACATGCAATCAATATAAGTGATATGATATGGCCATCATCATCTTGTGCTTGTGATCTCCATCTCCTCAAGCACCGTCGTGATCACCATCGTCACCGGCGCGACACCTTGATCTCCATCATAGCATCGTTGTCGTCTCGCCAACTGTTGCTTCTACGACTATCGCTACCGCTTAGTGATAAAGTAAAGCAATTACATGGCGTTTGCATTTCATACAATAAAGCGACAACCATATGGTTCCTGCCAGCCGTCGATAACTCGGTTACAAAACATGATCATCTCATACAATAAAATATAGCATCACGCCTTGACCATATCACATCACAACATGCCTGCAAAAACAAGTTAGACGTCCTCTACTTTGTTGTTGCAAGTTTTACGTGGCTGCTACGGGCTGAGCAAGAACCGTTCTTATCTACGCATCAAAACCACAACGATACTTCGGCCAAATAGACTCCGCTTTAACCTTCTCAAGGACCGGGCGAGCCACACTCAGTTCAACTAAAGTGAGAGAGACAGACACCCGCCAGCCACCTTTAAGCACGAGTGCTCAGAACGGTGAAACCAGTCTCGCCAGAAGCGCACGGCGTAATGTCGGTCCGGGCCGCTTCATCTCACAATACCGCTGAACCAAAGTATGACATGCTGGTAGGCAGTATGACTTGTATCGCCCACAACTCACTTGTGTTCTACTCGTGCACATGACATCAACGCATAAAACCAGGCTCGGATGCCACTTTGTTGGGGAACGTAGTAATTTCAAAAATTTCCTACGCATTACAGGACCATGGTGATGGCATAGCAACGAGAGGGGAGAGTGTTGTCTACGCACCCTCGTGAGACCGAAGCGGAAGCAATCACAACGTAGAGGAAGTAGTCGACGTTCTCCTCGCGATCCAACCGATCCAAGCACCGTTACTCCGGCACCTCCGAGTTCTTGGCACACGTACAGCTCGGTGACGCTCCTCGGGCTCCGATCCAGCAAAGCTCCGGAGAGAGAGTTCCACAAGACGACGGCGTGCAGGACGATCTTGATGTTCTACCAACGCAGGCTTCGCCTAAGCACTGCTACGATTTGACCGAGGTGGAATATGGTGGAGGGGGGCACGCACACGGCTAAGGAACGATCTCAAGGATCAACTTGTGTGTCCTAGGGTGCCCCCCTGCCCCTGTATATAAAGGAGCAAGGGGGAGGGCCGGCCGGCCCTATGGGGTGCGCCAAGGGAGGGGGGAGTCCTCCTCCTAGTGGGAGTAGGACTCCCCTTTCCTAGTCCAACTAGGAAGGAGGAAGGGGAAGGAAAGAGAGGGAGAGGGAGAGGAAAGGGGGCCGCGCCTCCTCCTTGTCCAATTCAGACTCCCATGGGGGGCGGCGCCACCTCTGGCGCAGCCCTCTCTCTCCCCTCTTGGCCCAATAAGGCCCATTACTTCCCCGGGGGTTCCGGTAACCCCTCCGGCACTCCGTCTTTCTCCGGAAACTTCCGGAACCTTTCCGGTGTCCGAATATAGCCGTCCAATATATCAATCTTTATGTCTCGATCATTTCGAGACTCCTCGTCATGTCCGTGATCACATCCGGGACTCAACTCCTTCGGTACATCAAAATGCACAAACTCATAATATAACCGGCCATCGAAACCTTAAGCGTGCGGACCCTACGGTTCGAGAACAATGTAGACATGACCGAGACACATCTCCGGTCAATAACCAATAAGCGGGACCTGGATGCCCATATTGGTTCCTACATTTTCTACGAAGATCTTTATCGGTCAGACCGCATAACAACATACGTTGTTCCCTTTGTCATCGGTATGTTACTTGCCCGAGATTCGATCGTCGGTATCCAATACCTAGTTCAATCTCGTTCTTGGTAAGTCTCTTTACTCGTTCCGTAATACATCATCTCACAACTAACTCATTAGTTGTAATGCTTGCAAGGCTTATGTGATGTGTATTACCGAGAAGGCCCAGATACCTCTCCGACAATCGGATTGACAAAACCTAATCTCGAAATACGCCAACCCAACAAGTACCTTTGGAGACACCTGTAGTACTCCTTTATGATCACCCGATTACGTTGTGACGTTTGGTAGTACCCAAAGTGTTCCTCCGTAAACGGGAGTTGCATAATCTCATAGTTACAGGAACATGTATAAGTCATGAAGAAAGCAATAGCAATATACTAAGCGATCAAGTGCTAAGCTAACGGAATGGGTCATGTCAATCACATCATTCTTCTAATGAGGTGATCCCATTAATCAAATGACAACACATGTCTATGGTTAGGAAACACAACCATCTTTGATTAATGAGCTAGTCTAGTAGAGGCTTACTAGTGACTATCTTTTTGTCTATGTATTCACACATGTATTATGTTTCCGATTAATACAATTCTAGCATGAATAATAAACATTTATCATGATATAAGGAAATAAATAATAACTTTATTATTGCCTCTAGGGCATATTTCCTTCAGACACCACCGGCCGGGTCTCCTTCGTCGCCGCCACCTTCTACCGGCGATGCAGCTACAGGGCACACTATGGTCACCTGTCACCGCGATCATACGCGTAAGGCCAAGACATACACGGATGGTACGGTGCGGTACGACCCTCGTCGGCATGCATTCTTCGCCGCACCCACTTATCATCGTGATGCTCTTGGTGAACCGGCTTGGCGTGCCGCCATGTCTGAGGAATTTGCTGCCCTTCGTCACACAAACACATGGGTGTTGGTGCCTCGGCATCCTGGTGTTAATATTGTGGGTTGCAAGTGGATCTTTAAGACCAAACATCGTCCGGATGGTTCTGTTGACAAGCACAAAGCTCGCCTCATTGCTCGCGGTTTTACTCAACAGCAAGGGATAGACTATGAAGATACTTTCAGCCCCGTGGTGAAGCCTACCACGGTTCGTCTGGTCCTCTATCTCGCCATCTCCCACGGGTGGTGTCTTCGACAGATTGATGTGAGTAATGCTTTTCTTCACGGATTTTTGGCCGAAGATGTCTACATGCAGCAACCCCCTGGCTTTGAGGATGCTCATCATCCCTCAAATTTCTGCAAACTCCAGAGGTCCATCTACGGGCTCAAACAGTCGCCGCGTGCCTGGTATGCTCGGTTGAGTCACCGTCTCTCACAGCTTGGCTTTGTTCCTTCCAAGGCGGATGCATCCTTGTTCATATTTTCACATGGTGCTATTCATATCTACATGCTGGTGTATGTTGATGATATTGTGATAGCCGGTTCTACACCTAATGTGGTGGATCGCCTAGTGCAGTCCTTGTCTGCGAGTTTTCCCATCAAAGACTTGGGCAGGCTGGAGTACTTTCTTGGATTGGAAGCGTCCTTTAATTTAGGGGGCATGACATTGACACAGAAGAAGTATGCACTTGATCTTCTTCATCGCGTCAACATAGAGAACTGCAAGTCCACTTCCACTCCACCTGCTACATCCGAGAACCTCTCGCGTCACAGTGGAGCATTGCTTAGTATCGATGACTCTTTCAGGTACCGCAGTGTAGTTGGAGCACCGCGATGTCTCGACAATCACTCGCCGGATATCTCCTTTGCGGTGAACAAAGTGTGCCAGTTCCTGTCTCAGCCTACCGAGGTTCATTGGGAAGCAGTTAAGCGTATTCTGAGGTATATCAAAGGTACGCTAGACACGGGACTACGGATTCGTAAGTCCAGATTTACTGGAGTCAGTATATTCACTGATGCAGATTGGGCAGGTTGTGTTGATGACCGGCGTTCTACTAGTGGCTTTGCTGTATTTGTTGGACCCAATCTTATATCTTGGAGTTCCAAGAAGTATCCTACGGTCTCGAGGTCTAGCACCGAGGCAGAGTATAAGGCATTGGCAAATGGCGCGGCTGAAGCCATTTGGATAGACACAGTTCTCACAGAACTTGGAGTCACACGGTAGCGCACACCCATATTGTGGTGTGATAACTTAGGGGCAACTTACCTGACAGCGAATCCAGTGTTTCATGCTCGTACCAAACACATTGAGATTGATTTCCATTTTGTGAGGGAACGAGTAGCTGTTGGTAAACTGGAAGTCAGGTTTATATCAACTGATGATCAGTTAGCGGATGTATTTACTAAACCCGCTACTCGACAGATGCTAGACCGTTTTAGAACCAATCTGAATCTTGTATGTAGTTCAGATTGAGGGGGCATGTAAAATAGGGTCTAGCATATTGTACATGTACACGTATTTGTATACGTATGTAATTGTATTCTGATCATCTATATATTGAGACGTGAGGCTGGATGTTAGCCACCCCACGCAAAATCCTAAACCTATCTTTTCAACTGTCTAGCGTATAGTGCCTATTTATATTTGACTGAAATTCTGCAGGCAGCAAAGGTAATAACAATGGCATCATGTACTTCTACTAAATTAGCCTTTTTAGCATAATGGCTCATACGTATGTGTACGTACATGCATGTAACAATGGATTGGTCAGAATTGGCAATATTATTAAATCTTGAAATTCGTATACAGATAGAGAAGAAAAACAGAGCTATCACTATGGATGACGCATAACGAAGTTCTCATATTTACATGGCTGACTATCTATGTATGTCCCAGTATTTGTATAGTTCAATGTTATGTGAGTAAATATATATCTTACACCAAAATATTTAGAAATCCTCAGTACAATATATTATTTTATAAATAAATAGATGATTAACTCGAGACATGCATAATAAATTCAAGGTATATATCCGAAGATTTTGTCAGTAAAAGGCAGTATAACCAAGAGTAGAATCTAACACTTATTTATTGTCATTTTGGCTTAAGTATTGAGAGAAATAAAGTCAAGGTAACTATTCACTCTTAAGGGAACAAAGATAATGCAAGCAAATGTCTTTCCTAAGGTTAGGGAATTGCATCTATTACACATAGGACATGTGCGTGCGTTCATTCTTGGGGTAAAAACATGAAAGGAGATGAATGCCTCATTGCCCTCGCATCTTGATATGATAGCATGCCATTGCACGGAATCTAGATAAAACATATCCAACAAGTTGTGGCTGATAAAATGTTATTTCATGAGGAAGCTAAAACATATGTGTTGCCGGGAGGATTGCTTACTGTCTTTGCAAACGCAAGAGCCAAATAAAGTGTTTACTTTCATCACACCTCACAATTTGGTACAACCAAAATTAAATTCCTTTATATTTTATATTTGGACTTCTTTTAGATACATAGGTTCAAAGAAAATAGCACATAAAACGAACTTCACATTTGCAGCTACGTTTTCCATCAATACCGGCTCTATAATCATATTTGAAAATCATGAGAGATTGGACAACCAAAAAGTAAAATTCATTCAAACTATCTAATCGTAAGTTGAAAAGAAATATAGCCCCTCTTTCCCTAGTATCATTGAATTTTTGTTTACATGTTATACATATTATTATAATTAATAGTGTTGAAATTCAAATTCGCTAGCCCGTGCGGATGCACGGGTTGATGACTAGTTCAACTAATTGTTTTTGCTATTGTTTAAAATATCTTAGAGTATTTAAACCATTTCTAAAAGTGGGGTTTCTCAACCATACTTACCTATGCAATATTTGGCTCACCCCGAACATTTTAGTTTTAATATTTGAAAACTTTTATTGTTTGCTTGATTTTGAATTTGAATTCGAATCGGTTTCGAACTAACACAAGATTAGCAACAGTAATCAAGGTACATGGCATCATTAGCAGAGGGTTACTGTAGCTTAATTATCTAGGCGTCACAATTCTCCTCCACTATAAGAAATCTCGTCCCGAGATTTAAGAGGGGAGCAAGGGGGAAGGGATTTGGTTATGAAATTCTAACGGGTCTTCTCGGTGTTGGTTGCTCTTCTCGAAGAGGTCAATCTTGGTGTCTTCATTTCTCCGCTTTAGGTCATCATGAAGTCAAGACCCTTCTTCAGGAACTCCATCGTACTTATAAAAGAATAGGGGGTATCCCGTAAGAACGGACCTCTACAAGGCTGACTATCTGGTAGACAACATCGGGGGAAGTGGCGGAAAGTAACTCTCGAATTGAAACATAAGAAGATATCGAGAGCAAAGTAAGAAGGTACCATAAGAAGTTTCAAGCAACCAGGCAATCGTTCGATGCCTAAAACAGAGTGTGAAAGGGGTTCAGAGCAACGGGAATAAGTATTGTGTTTCATACCAGAAGTGATGATCTCTGGTAGGTGGCTCGTGAATTACATACGAAGCCAAGCGTGAGGAATAACTTTGGAAACAGGGGGTGTGCGGGAGAGTCAGGTTTTGATCCTGTGAAACTGTGGGTTATGGGCCCACCATGTGGGTTAAAAGTAGAAAAGGCGGTAATGTCTTGCACGATCATGTAAGAAAGGCATGTTAGAGGATAGCCTGTTAGTTATGTCGGCAACAACATCGGTACGAAGGGCGAAGGACGAAGAGAACCATTTTCCTGTTTGTCGAAACAAGGCGGACCAATAGGCAAAGTTCTCATCCATCGGTGGTTACCGAAATGTCATCAAAAAATGCAACAAGGTCTTACTGACACGGTTGTACACCAAGGTGTTTACATAAGCAGGAGAGAATTATTGCTTAGATCATATAGATCACCAGAAAGGTTAAACAAATCAATGAAAAGGAAAAGGCGACCATCAGATTAAACAGAACAATGGAAAGGTAAATGTGTGTAAACACATGTTTCAGGGATATATCCTTCCCAAGGACAAGCAGAGCATGATATCCATGACAGGAAGAAAGTAGATAACTGTTTAGGTAAGGGGAGAGGAATTTCATGACATAACCCAAACAACAGTATTTGGATCACTACTAGAAAAAGGGCTATAGATGGGATTGACACTAATGGCGCACCAGAAACATGGTGCGCCATTAGTATATACTAATGGCGCACCACCTTCTGATGCGCCATTAGAGTTTAAACTACTAATGGCGCACCTTGCAAAGGGTGCGCCATTAGTATCAATTTTTTTTTAACTAGTGCGCCTGTCCAAACATACTAATGGCGCATCCTGCCCAAGTGCGCCATTAGTAGTTGTAACTACTAATGGCGCACCAGACAGTGGGTGCGCCATTAGTATAGATTTTTTTGAACTAGCGCCTTATTCAAACATACTAATGGCGCATCCTGCTTAAGTGCGCCATTAGTAGTTGTAACTACTAATGGCGCACCATGCAAGAGGTGCGCCATTAGTAAGTGGGCAGCAACAAGATATTTGGGACAGCCTCTCCTATCCACACACTCACTTTCTCTCCACTTCATTCTCTCCACCTCCTCCTTGTCTCGGGTGCCTCCTCTTTTTCACCTCATTTCCACCATAGATTCATTCAAATTAAGTGGTTAAATTACCTTGTTTTAATAGGTAAGTAAGGGGAAGCTATATTTAGGTTGTTCTCCCTACAACAATGTGCACATGCACTTTTTACGGCCTAGCTAGATCTATGTATGTTCGTGGTGTTGCATATGTTTTTGGTGTTGCATATGTGTTTGTGTTTGGAGGTGTACCGGTATTTGAAATGCGATAGTTGCCAATATTTTGCCGGAATGTAGATTCATTTCCGCTTTCGGCGAGAATTTTGGCATTAAGCATTCTTTTTGGTCCTATTTTTAGGAAAGTCATGCCAAATTTTTGTTTGGTTCTAAAATATCGCTTTTGCTCTACCCTTGACGACCATGGTCCGCACGATGACCGAAGGCATCGTGAATAGGTTTTTGAGGTCCGCGAAGGCCGAGATGCTTCAAAAGAACGAGACGGAGATAAGATGTCCGTGTCGAAGATGCAAGTGAAGAGCCTTATTGCGGACCCGGATTCCGGCAGGTGCGGGACCACTGCTGTTGCGTGGTTTCATGGATGGCTATCGGTGGCAAGGTGATGAAGATGACTCTGAAGTCGTCCATGCGGGCCGGGCAAGAAATGAGGAAGGGCAGCAAGACAACCACCGCGGCTCGGGCGGGCGAGAAGACGAAGAATCCCTGTGAGATGATCACGAGTGTGATCTCGCATACGATCATCATGTAGAAGATGCAGGACATGATGATGAGGAAGATGCCGAGCAGGCGACGGGCATGATCATGAAGATGATGATGCCGGGCGGAGCGACGACGCTGGACCATCGATGGGCTGGGTGCAGGACCCTCATATTCAAGAGCTGCTTCTCAAGCTGCACGGATAACGCAAGAGCTGCCGCCGAGAGAAAGCCAAGATGGATCAACTTGAGTTAGACGTGGTTACTCCATTGTATGAAGGATGCAGGCCCGAGGATACCCGCTGAAAGTAACGCTCATGGCTCGGAGATGAAGGTAAACCACAAAATGACCGACGCATGCTTCGGCGAGAACATGTCATTCGCACGAACGTCTTCCCAAGGGGAACAAGTGCCCGCCAGTTTGGAGGAGGCGAAGTAAATCGTGTGTCCTCTGGATTTACCGAATTTGAATTACCTTGTGTGCTTGAACATTTGCATCATTTTTCGGGACGAGCACGCTGAGTCTACCATATGTCCGGTGTGCGGCGTCACTCGATACAAGTAGAGGTTGTAAGCTCCTCGAAAAGTGTTGTGGTACTTTCCGATCACCTCGTCTGCAGCGGTATTTCGCGGACCCTAAGGTAGCAAAGCTCCTACGTTGGCACGCGGATAGGGAGGAGAAGAAGCGAGAAGATGACGCAAATGATCCGGAGATAGATAAAAAAGACAAGATGCTGAGTCACCCTAAGGATGCGAGCCAGTGGCAAGCGTTGAACTTCGAAGACTCGGAATTTGGGAACGATCCAAGGAACATCGTGCTGGGCGCGAGCACCGATGGAGTCAATCCGTTTGGCAGCCGTGAGAAACACACATAGCACCTGGCCTGTGTTTGTGTGGATGTACAACCTTCCCCCTGGTTGTGCATGAAGAGGAAGTACATTCACATGAGTATGCTAATTGAAGGGCCGAAACAACCAGGGAACGACGTCAATCTGACCGGGGCTGCTGAAAGAGGAGCTTGACACGCTGTGGAAAACGCCAGCCAATACGTGGGACGCCGCAGAAAGAATATTTCCCTATGAGAGCCGTGACTGCTCACGACGGTGCACGACTATCTCGATTCACGGATATCTCGCGGGGCAGGTAGTCCACGGATTTTACGGATGCGTAAGGTGCATGGATGACACAACGTATCGCCAGCTAGATAGAGATCCGGGTCTTTGAAAACCGTGTTCATGGGACATCGAAGGTGGCTTCGACAATGACCCGTGGAGGAAACGCAAGGATCTGTTTCGATGGTGAAACCGAACCCGAAAACGCCTGTACGAGGAGCGGCGAGGAAATAGACAAGCTGTTGAAAAATTGGAAAGACTGCCCACCGCCGGAAAGAAGCAAAAGGCGCCAGAGCCGGAAAGAAGCAAAAGGCGCCAGAGTGCTGAAGGAAGGTATGGAAAACGAGGTCTGTTTTACGGGACTTCTTTATCTTGGAAGATCCACCGTGTGCCTCACAGCCTTGATGTCATGCATATCACGAAGAACGTGTGCGAGAGTCGCTTGG
Organism: Aegilops bicornis; assembly: GCA_021605145.1. Classification (NCBI taxonomy): domain Eukaryota; kingdom Viridiplantae; phylum Streptophyta; class Magnoliopsida; order Poales; family Poaceae; genus Aegilops; species Aegilops bicornis. The sequence continues at coordinate 751,488,606 of CM038675.1, forward strand.
TACCCTGCTCAACATGCCGAGAGGACCAAAGATGGGCCGAAAGCAAGGGCAGACTTGAAATCAATGGGCATCGTGCAGGAGCTTCACGCTATATATGATGATGATGATGATGATGATGATGATGATGATGATGAGGCGAAGCAGGACACGTAAAGTCGTCAAAAGGCAAAAAGGCCAAGAAGACCGGAAATGACTACCCTCCGCGTGCTTCACTCTAAGTCGAGGAGATCGAGCAGTTTTCACCTGCCTTCTAGGAGTAAAACTTCCTTACGGTTACGCTGGGAAGATAAGCAGATACCTAGACCCAAATAAGCGAAGTTCAGCGGGATGAAGTCTCACGACCGCCACGTCTGATGACGCAGATACTTCCGATTGCAATCCATTGGGATCATGGACGCGCACGTCCGTGAAACGCTATTTGGCCTATGCAACTTCTTCGACGTCATCTCTCGGAAGTCGATTGGCGTGAGGAAACTCAGAAGGCTACAGGAAGAGATCGTGGTGATACTATGCGACCTTGAGATGTACTTCCCGCCCGCATTCTTCAACGTTATGGTGCATCTGCTGGTCCATATAGTGGAGGATATCATCCAACTCGGCCGACGTCCTCGCACAAAGATGATGCCGCTCGAAAGGATGAATGGTGTCATCAAAGGATACGTTCGCAACATGTCACGCCCGAAGGAAGCATAGCCGGGGCTTTCTCGAATCAAGAGTGCATCTCCCATCTGCACGAATTATCTGGGCATCGAGAACCCGTTGGTCTGCCCGTCAGCAGCACCTCGGCAGGCTCGCTGGATGGGGTCACCGTGAGGGTCGCCGCGAAATGCATGTCGACTTCGAGGGTCGACTTCGCCGACTTTGAAAGAGCAAACCTAGTCGGCGCTACAACACATAGACGTGGTCGATCCTTGGGTGGTAGAGCACAAAACCTTTATTAAAAAGACGTATAATGACCGAGGCCAACAGAGGACGGACGGAGATACACTCAAAGAGCACAACTCATGTTTCACGTGTTGGTTCAAGCAGAAGCTTCATTGCACCCTTTCCATGAGGATTCTTCCGCGGAAGAACAACTCATATTCGACTTGTCACTGGGCGCCGAGCAAATCCTGTTGACCTATTAGGCTTACGATTTAATCGGCTACACATAATACACCGAGGCCAAGGACATGAAGAGCGATGGTTATCAGAACTCCGGGGTAACGATGGAATCCTACACCGTAACGACAAGGACAGATACTACGAAGGATCGAGGAGATCTCGGGAGCTGAGCTACGCCGAGAGAAGGTCCCGATGTTCCGTGTCGATGGGCCAAGAACGTCATAAAAGAAGACCGGTATTTCACCACCATGGTTATACGAAGCCAAATCCAAGATCATGGGCGCAAACTTCACCGCGAAAAATGAGCCATTGGTATTGTCTTCCCAAGTGGACCAATGCTTCTTCATAACAGACCCGACAAAGCCCAGTCTTGTTGTCGTGAGGAGAGGCAAAAGGAAGATCATCGGAATGGATGGAGTAGCCAATGAGCAAGACTTCGACAAGTACGGCGACCCGAGGATCGAACATGACGACGATGATGAAGTAGCAGCATACACCACAAGAAGAAGCAGGACCACCCTACCTAAAGGACGTCCGTTCCACGGAAGAACTCCATTTGCGAAAAAGAAGGGCAAGAAGATTGTGAACAGATAGCTAGCTAAGATCGATTGTATTTAAATCGTAGCCTTCATTTCTCGATTGTATTTCATGGGTACTTTTGAACTATCATGAATATTTTTAAATTTCATGGACACTCGATCTCGATCCCCTCCATCTCGATCGCTATCCCACCTCGCTAGATCCGGTCCCCCTCGCCTTGAGCACCCCCAGATCCACCCGCCGCCATGAAACCCCCCGCACCCTCGATTCCCCTACTCAACCGCCATGACCCCCGCACCCAGCACCGTCTTATAAAAAATAAGTATCAAACAGCTTTTTAAATGCTACTGTCTTATAAAAAAATATTACTATTATTATTGAAACAAGTTTGAACATATTTAAACACAAATAAGTATCAAACAGCTTTTTAAATGCTAAAAAAAATTGTGGAGCCCACCTCGATCCCCTCCATCTCGATCGCTATCCCACCTCGCCAGATCCGGTCCCTCGCCGAAAGCACCCCAGTCCACGGCCGCCCGCCACCCCCCGCACCCTCGATTCCCCTACTCAACCGCCACACCCCGCACCCAGCGCACCGTCTTATAAAAAATAAGTATCAAACAGCTTTTTAAATGCTACTGTCTTATAAAAAATATTATCATTATTATTTAAACAAGTTTGAACATATTTAAACATAAATAAGTATCAAACAGCTTTTTAAATGCTAAAAAAAATTTGTGGAGCCTGGGAGTCGAACCCAGGACCTCCTGGTGTGAGAACTGGCTGCTGACCAGTCGAGCTAGTAGAGTGGGCTTGATGTGGATAAGTTCTGGTAGTACATAACCTGTTGGCTCGAGTTGAAATAAAAAAAATACTAATGGCGCACCACGGTGAGGTGCGCCCTTAGTATGGAACATGCTAATGGCGCACCACGGTGAGGTGCGCCATTAGTATTGTGCCCGATCCCCTGCCCTCTCCCCTTCGCCCGATCCCCCTTCCCTCTCCCCTCGCCAGTTCCTCTCCCTCTCGATCCACCGCCACCGCCGCCCGCTGCCACGACCCACTTTGCCGCCCTCGCCCTCGCCCTCTCCCTCCCTCGCCCTCTCCTCGCCTTCCCTCTCCCTCGCCCGCCTCCCTCGCGCCACCGTCCCGCCACCTCGGCGCTGCCCGCCGCCTCGGCGACCCCGCCGCCGGGACGCCCGCCCAGCGCCGCCTCGGCGACCCGCCGCCCGACTCCGCCTCGGCGCTGCCCGCCGCCCAGCGCCGCCTCGACCCGCCCAGCGCCGCTGCCCCACCTCGGCGCTGCCCGCCGCCTCGACCCCGCCCAGCGCAGCTGCCCCACCTCGACCCGCCCAGCGCCGCCTCGGCGCGACCCCGCCGTCCGACGCCGCCCGTCCACACCACCGTCGCGGAGCACCACCACCCCCGTGAGCTCCCCCTCCTCCTCCCCCTCCTCCCCTCCCCCTCCTCTCATTTTCTTGTTAACCTGAGAAAGACAGTGAGGATGCTCTTGTGGGCCACAGAAACCTTGTTAATCCTAGGCAATTTTCCTAGTGGACCATAATTAACATACACATTTGTCCCTTGGCACATCAATCAGGTAGAAAAAATAGGAAGTTCAATTTACCCATCTCATTTACACAACATACTCTCATTTTTAGTCAAACTATCATTCTCCGACCCATTAGGAAAAAAATGATCGCAACCAATTTATAACTGATTTTCATGTCAATTTTATTGTGCATATTAGTAGCAAATATAATTTAGTTAGTTTGAAAAGAACTAGAAAAAGGCAGAGATGATCAATGACAGGCACAACCAATCTAGTATCCTTGTCGACTTTGTTATTTGTTGGGTTTGTAGGAAGAAAAGTCGATACTGCAACCTTTATTCAGTTAAAGCCTTTATGTCACCATGGTGTGACTATATATCCCGTATTGAATGACTTGGTAGAGTGTGAATCTTGATGACAGTATAATGCTATGATAGTAGAACTTGGCAGTTTGTTTCATCCAGTTTTGCAGCTGAAGTCGGTGGCATATGTTGTTTCAACTGATGCTGTCCCGATATTTGTGGTTTTCCTAAGTTCAGATCTTCTCCTTTCATCAACTTCTCTGTTGTGTCGGTGCATATGGAACGATGCTTTGGATCCTGTGTCGAAATTATGCCTAAACTGTTACGCATATGGAGTATTTACGTATGATGGTAATTACGCTTGTGTCACCAATATGGCTGTCGACAACTAATCGTGCTTGTACTTGCATGATAACTTTGTTTCGACTAGCTGTGTTCTACTATTGATGCAGCTGCAAGTACTTGCTAGAAATAAAGAATCCAATTTAGTAACTACTCCCTCTGTCAGGATATATGAAGCATATTTTGATTACCCAGACTATGCTTTTACTATGCTATATAGCTTATGTGATGAGGATATCACACCAAAAAATAAGTACTCCCTCCGTAAACTATGGCTTAGGAGCTACAAAAACACAATGAAAAGCAAGTACTTACGAATCTGAATTCACCATGTGAGGTGCCGAGTTAATTTCAGATATGACACTTTGTTTGGACATTAATTTGAGTAGATGAACATTTTGTGGTTCTGCTAGGACTTGCTCCAGATTTTTAACCCTAGGATTTCTTTTCTTTTAGTTCTTTTCTTACAGAAAATTTACTGAAAATTCAGAAACTTGGAGTAACCTGTGGACTGTACTTTTGTGATCTCCTACTCCTGAATTTTCATGTCACTTGTGCTATTGCCAAGCATGACATGGCCATTTTTTATTCTATTTTTAATGGAGCTTGGTGTGTGTTGTTTCGTACTACTAAGCAACCTATTTTGAAGTGATGATCTTATCTTAGCTGTATTTCTGAACTGGTAGCTAAGTGTATTACTTGTGATGATGATCTTTGCTTTGTACTACTTGTGATGATGTTGCTGCTGTACTACTTGTGATCTGCTGCTAGTTGTGATTTTGTCAAGTGATGCTGCTGCTACTTGTGATCTTCTAAAATGACCCCTTTCTCCTGAAACGTTGATTAATTTCTGTTTCGGTTGAGAAATGGGGCACTCCTAGGTCAAGAAAATTAGCAAAGGTCATGCCCAATTTTAGCAAAGGTCATGCCCAATTTTCTTGACCTAGAAGGTGCCCGATTCTCAACCGAAATAAAAATTAATTTGCTTTAGTGGTTGGATTAGTTTAGTATTTTATTCACACACTCAGACACCCTTGCTTGACATGTGTCTGAACACCTCATGATGTAGTAAAAAGTAATTACAGATACACTCACCCACATAAGTATTCAGCACAATGAAAAAATAGTACAAATTAAGGAAAGGCAATACCATTTCAGACGCTTGTCTTCTAAAAGAAGAGTGAACTTTCTAGACACACCCCTCAAGAACTAGGTTACCACGAGAACGTGGACTTGGACCTTAGCAACAACACACTAACAGGTTCTATCCCAAAACACCTAGGCAATATCACAAACATCTCTCAATTGTTCCTTGACAATAACCAACTTTTGGCGACATTCCTCGAGAATTAGGTTATTTGGTCAACTTAGAGATCTTGTTCCTTGACAATAACCAACTTTTGACCAAACTTTGTTTCTATTTAGAGAGAAACATGGCCCACAACGATGAGGCCGGGGTTCGGGCGGCAAGGCATTACAGGGAGCTGTCCCAGAGATGGAGGAACAACCTCACTTGTATGAGGCCGCCGCCTTCCCCACCGATCCCGAGACCACGGATGGTGCCGCCGAGGATGACCACTGATGCCACCACCGATGGTGCCGCCGAGGATGCCACCATCGATGATGGCGGCGCATTTACAGATGGCAGCCAACCGAAGAGGCAACGGAAGGACCGGCGCCCGATCGTGCTCCGCACCCTCAAGGAGGAAGTTACTGAAGTGGACTCCAACGGGAATCCAACGGCGCCCGAACGAATAGTCAAGGGGTACTCACTTCAGCTCGGGTGCATTGTCCGGAGCACCGTCTCGATCAACACCGAGAACCTGAGGCATCCTGACCGAGGGAATTTGCGCAACCTCCTCTTCACGAAGCTGCACGAACGATACAAGTTCCCCGCTGAATTTGAAAACACAAGCCTCAAAGGGAATAAAGTGAACAATGCTGCCCTCACGAAGATGAGCAAGGCCCTGTCTACTTGGAAAAGCAATGTGAAGAGAATGATCGAGAAAGGTGAGAGTTATCAAGATCAAGGAGAAAATCCTTCGATCACCGAAGATGACTACAACGACTTCAAGATCAATTGCTCGAGCACCGCAAGCTCCCAATCAAGTGAGTGGGGAAACAAATGCGGAGCTGAACATAGGGGAACACACACTCGGTCCGGCGGTTCTGAGTGGCGGAGCCTATATGGGACAAGGAGGAGGCGGACCGTGCCGAGCAAGGCCTACCGCCTCTTCGATACATACGGTGACAAGCGGACCAGGAACTTTGTCGTGGCCTGGTACAAGAAGGACCGAAAACAAAGGAGCTTACCACGGATCCGAAGACCAGGCAGCTTGAGCTTGTTACGGTAAGGAATACACCCAGCGTAATTAGCTCCATATGGTTGCATTCTAATTAATGAAGCCAATTTCTAAATGGTTCACATTCCTTCCGCAGCGCATCGAAAGCAGAGCTGGGTCGACTCAGAGCGACCCTTGGGACACCACTCTAAATAGGGGTTGAATGTAATGAAGAACAAGGATAAGCTCGAAGTCGACGTCACCGGTCGTGTGGCGGCAAAGGCTTGTCGACAAAATGGGGTCATACTATACCGCTGGTGTGCGGAAGGAGAAAAAGACCAGCTCGGAAAGCCAGCGCGAGGTTCAAGAACTCAAGGCATGTGGCGCGGATTCGGAGATTGTCCAAGAGCAAGTGGAACAACGACTCGAGCGGCGATCACCGCCCTTTGTGCCTACCTTGATCTCGGGGTTGAGTGCGTGGATTGCGGGCGGCCAATGAGGGCTGCCCCGATTCCTAGCTTCACGGCCAGCAACTCGCATAATGCGATGGTGGGGCCATTGGTGCCTCAGCGGAGGCGGCATTGGTGTCTCCGACGCCGCACGGAGCTTAATGCACCCGGGTGTACGCCGCCGGCACCTCTGCAGCAAGCGGCCCGTCCGTCAGCTGCCGACGCCGTTGGCGGTGCCTCTACATTAGCCGAGCTCGACGCCATCATCACGGTAACTAATTAAGCCTCTCTCGGCCGAGGACTTCATCTCCTTGCCTTTTGATCGGGCATCCTCGACGCCCTACATGTTTTCGCAGGGCGCCGCCGACGTTCCTGCACTCTCCTCCACTTCGTGAACAACGAGTTGGTCGATGTCGCCAAGGGCAAAATCGTTCAACCGGCAACCTTGTTCCACGGTAGCCAGATGCCACCCATCTGGTTTAGGGTTCTACTGGTTCGGGTGCTGCCAGGCTGCGACGACTTGTTACCTCCGTATCGACACGTCGGGGCCGAGGATGATGACGTGATGACCCTCGGCCGCCTGCTGAGCTGGCCCTGCTTTGGCGAAGAGCCAGATTCGTTTGGGGGCGGGGACACCACCCCAAAGACAACACCGCCGGTCGTGCGGCACCAAGTCGGCCCCATGGCAAGACCGCCAGAACGGTGCGGACATCCCTATGCCATCGATCCAAACATGCATATGGCACAGGATCGTAACGACGACGACGACGACTATGATACATTTGGCAACGTCGATCAAGACTTTTGCCGAGCATGGGTGCGATGGCGACTTCATGGGGCCTCCTTCTCAAGAACCAAACCCAACAAAAGACGTATGCGATCTAGCTCGCACTGCGGAGAAGCCAAGTTGCAACAGCGCCGTCGGCGTTCAGCTCTCGTGAGACGCCTCCATTGCCGACTTCACCGAGCCTCGAGATAGGCGAGGTGCAAAATATTATCAGCCCCAACACACTCAAGAAGGCGATGCGTGAGCAAAACTCGGTCCCATTACGGGAGAAGAAGAAGGCACGCAAAAGAAAGACTAAGAAGGGTGCGAGCCACCGGCACCGAGTACGATCCGTGCTCAGACGGGCCACCTTCACCGCAGGATATCTCGAGGAGGGTGCATGTGGCGGGTAGGGCGATGCTACCGACAAATATGCTCAATGCTGCAACCGGTGCTATGCGGAGTCTGCATGATGTTGTTCTTTCTTTGGAGAAGCGGCGTCGTGGAGAAGGATGTGGCATACCGGTTTTCGCGGCCAAGGTGCCGAGGGCAAGGGCTTTGTGGATAACTCCATCGGCCGTACGATCGTCCTGCGTTTTGATGACATCCACGCTATGTTGAACCTTCATCCGCTGCACTACACCTTCGTTCGGCTATTTTCGCTGAGTATGGAGATGCGGATCATTCGCGACAAGACCCGGACATCGTGATAGTTGACCCCTTCTACATGCGTGCCAAGATCTTGGGCAGCGCTGGGGACCGCAAGTTGCGAGTTCTTACCTCGAAGGCGTCATTACGGCAAACCAAGATAAGGATAACTTCCTCGTGCCTTACTTTCCCGAGTAAGTCCTCCCTCAATCGGCCCGTAACATATGAATTCTTACGTTTCGATCGCTTTTTCTTTTAACATTCCGTGTTTTCTGCGGTGACACACGTTGCACGCTCATCCTCCTAAGCCCCAAATATTCCATGGCCACGTATTTCGACCCGGACCGTCGATCGAACGTAGACTACACAAATGTCAATAAGGTTCTTGATGATGTTCTCCTGCCACGCCAAATCTGGAGGCACCTTCACGGGCCTATTCGTAGCACGGCAAGCACGTGTTCTCCCACAATACGACGTTACGCTGCGTCAAGCAGCCACCGGCAATCGAGAAGGGTGCCTACTACGCCATCCATCACATGCGGGCGATCGACGGGACCATCATCAACTTCGCCACCGAGTAAACTCCAAGATTGGGCCGCGGCGTGTCGGCAATCCAGACGCGGACCTCCGACAAGAATTCTTTCGCATCCAAATGGAGTTTGCGGAAATCATCCATCAAGATGTCTTCGTACCTCGGGCAGTTCTACCTCGTAAATCAACCGTCCAACGGTGACATCGACACAATGCTACAAATGCAGTATGACAACGCCTGCTCTTTCATGACTCCCATGATAGACGGCGGCTTCATCCACGCCTCCGGTCCCTTGAGTCGAGTTGTCTAGTTCTCAAACATCGATTGGCTCATGTTGTAATTAAACTTTAATGAACTTGTAGTATGTCTCTTTGGTTTCGAGAGTCGTTCAACTTAGATGTAATCGATGCTATTAATGTCTTGCTTTTCTCTTCCGATCGTTATGTTGCATACTTATATATTGCTTATGTATTGTCTGTGAATTGGTACTAACGTTTCGTTTGGCTAGTGCATAGCGATGCCGACGTATGTCGTGTACAAGGGTAAGGTTCCCGGAGTCTACGATGACTGGGAGGAGTGTCGGAGACATGTTCACCGATTCAGCGGTAACAGTTACAAAGGGTACTCCACTAGGGCCGAGGTCGAATCTAGATACGCCCGCTATCTAGCGGGAGAGGGGAGGGAGCGTTGGAGGAACCGGATGAAGACGAGTTTCATCGTGATGATGTTCATCGTGATGACCGCAGCTCTCTTCTATGTGATGGTAGTTTAGATGATCGATATCGACTTGTAATGTGAAGACAAACTTCGCTACTTCGCGGTCTCGAGACTTGTAATATAATGTTCTATCTTTGTTCGGTCTTTTCAATTCGGAGACTAATATGATGAATTGTATTCGGAGACTAATATGATGAATTGTATTCAAATACTAATCTTCTATTGTATTTGATGAATCTATTGTTGATGTGTGCTGTCTATATTTTGTCAAATTATACATTTTGTAACCTGTGCAAAAAAAACCTAATATTCATACTAATGGCGCATCACTGGGTAGTGCGCCATTAGTATGCCGCGGTTACTAATGGCGCATCCAGAGGTGGTGCGCCATTAGTATGCCAAAGCACTGGTATACATGCCCGGGAGGCATACTAATGGCGACCTGGCATATACTAATGGCGCACCAGTGGTGCGCCATTAGTAGCAGGTATACTAAAGGCGCATCGATGGGGCGCCATAAGTAATAATAACTAAGTACGTGCTATTAATGGCGCACCAGTGATGCGCCATTAATGGCCAAATTAGGTGCGCCATTAGTAGTGGTTTTTCTAGTAGTGTTAATATTTGAAAAATTTATTGTTTGCTTGATTTTAAATTTGAATTCGAATCAGTTTCGAACTAATGCAAGATTAGCAACAGTAATTAAGGTGACATGGCATCATTAGCAGAGGGTTACTGTAGCTTAATTATACGGGCGTCAAAAACCCCACACACGAAGTACTCCGAAGCACCATAGCTGAAGCAACGTTGTGAACCGATTGAGTAACCTGTCGCAGATCGACGAGGCCGAAACTCTGTGAATCGTCGGCCCAAGATCATCCTCGTGCTCGCCGAACTGCAAACTGGATGTCTTCACACAATGTCGTCGGAGAAGAGAATCGGACTTCTCACCATCTTCAACAAAACCTAGACCGAACCACCATGCCCCAAAGGTCGTCGGCGCCATCACCAAATGAGAAGCCAACCACAACCGGCCGAATCACCACTATACAACCTCCGGGATCCCCGAGCGGCAACATAGGTAACACGGCCGAGATAAAGGCAGACTCGGAGGGAAAACACTAGGCATAGGTTTGGTGGCCACTGCCAAGCTGACCATTCCCACAAACACCAAGATCTTGGCGGCCATACATGACCCACGAGAAGACCGCGGCTCCTCGCTCTGCCGTTCACCGATGCAGATGCCTTTTTGTGCACACACCAATTATCTATTTCGTTGCAACGCACGGGCATATGTGCTAGTAAGTTTTAGAAAATGAAATGCCTTTATAACAGATGAGTTTTTGTTTGAAACCCTGATACTTCGAAAGACATTGTCCAGTTTGTACACGAAGTGCATCTAGTTTTTGCCATAACCCTCTCAACTTTTTAGCACATGATATGTGGGTGAAATGAAGATACCATGCCAAGTTTCATCTTTTTCAGAGTTCATTTGTAGTGCTTTTCAATTTCAGGGTAATTTAGCTCAAAACAAATCATTAAATGCATGAAAAATAGCAAATGAAGGCAGAAAGGGTTGAAAATTGATGATATGGCTTTGAATGATGCATAATGAACACACAAAATTATAGACCAGTGTAGGTGACATGGAGCAGAGAAAAGGAGTGACACGTGCACTAGTGGGGGTCGCCGTGAGAAGTCCACTTTGTATGGTGCATACTGAACGCACAAAAGTCTGGAGTTGTAATAAGTTTAAAAAAATGAAATGCCTTTGTAACAGATGAGTTTTTTTTTTCGAAACTCTGATACTTCGAAAGAGATTAATTGTCCAGTTTGTACACGAAGTGCATCCAGTTTTTGCTGTAACCCTCTCAACTTTTTAGCAAATGCTATGGAGTTGTAATAAGTTTAAAAAAATGAAGGAGAGGCGCAATGCTCACATGCACGTTGGTTAGCTTCAGGCCTTGAGAAAGGACACATAGCTCCATGCAGTCTACACCATTTCCTCAAGGCCTAAAGTTAAGCAACGTGCAGGTGAGCATTGCGCCTCTCCTTCATCGTCATTCCTCGTCTCTGCACTCAGGGCTTATAAACAACTGTGAGTCCCTCTCGCTTGGCGAGGTGGGACTAAAAAGCCGCTTAAAAAAGAATCAACTTAAAAACTCTAGTACCAGTTTGTGGCCTGAACCGGTACTAAAGGTGCTGGTAGGGCCTCAGCCTGACAACAGCCTGCCACCACCTCTTTAGTACCGGTTCGTGGCATGAACCGGTACTAAAGGTTAAATCACGAACTGAATGCTTGATGGCGCCCGCTACTGTTGTTGGAACCGGTACTAATGGTCACATTAGTGTCGGTTCAGTTACAAACCGATACTAATGTGCTTCACATTAGGCCCTTTTTCTACTAGTGGGAAGAGGTAATTTCTCAATTTTTTGAAACTTTGAACAACAGTTTGAAGCCTTAAATTCAAGTAGATTGTAGTGATATACTATTAATGTTGTGATTGCAGATTTGAAAAAGTATTCTGAAGTGCTTGGTAGTGGCAGCACCTCAAAATCATATCCAAGCACCCGTGGAAGTGTCAATATTTTGGCACATGTCACTCATCAAGATCAAGTGACTTCCGTCGAAGTAGGGCATGAAAATTTGATGCCAACCAAACAAGTGGAAGAACACAATACACTAGTTGTTGCAAGACTACAAGGGCAAGGATATGATGGGGCATCTAATATGAGAGGAGAATTCAATGGACTCCAGAAGTTAATTCGAGATGAGAATCCATATGCTTTCTATATCCACTGCTTTGCCCACCAACTGGAGTTGGTAGTTGTTGCTGTTTCGAGATGCTGCAAGGGTGTTGAGGTTTTTTTTAAATATGTGACCATGATTGCCAATCTCAGTACTTCATCTTGCAAGAGGAAGGATAAATTTCTTGACAAGCAAAAATAAGTTCTTTTGGATAAGATTGAGAGAGGTGAGATGTCCACAGGAAGAGGAAAAAAATCAAGAAACATCCTTGGTTAGACCTGGAGACATAAGATGGGGATCTCACTACACAATCTTATTCGCATTGAATCCAGGTGGAATGCAGTCATAGAAGTTTTAGGCATTGTTGAGGATGATGTGCGTGTTCCATGTAGGGCAGGAGGTTTGGTTCATCAAATGGAGACTTTTAGCTTTGGGTTCATCCCGAAGATGATGTTAAAAATCCTTCATATCACAAAGGATTTATCTCTTCTATTGCAAAAGAAGGATCAAAATGATTTATCTGTTCTCTTGTTAGATGTATCTAGTATGGTTGATATATTTTGTTCATGTAAGCATACATGCATCTAAAATTGTAATTATCTCATTTCAGGCAATGTCATTGGTTACGGATGTGAGAACACATTTGATCAACTAGAGAAATGATGGTTGGGAGCCACTCTTGGAAGATGTCAAAGCCTTTTTGCACCAAAAACGACATTCCAATACCAAGTATGAATGACATCTTTACAAAGTGGGGTAAATCAAGAAATAGTGGACGAAACAATGTCACGGCTGATCATTTTTTGTGTGTGGACACCTTCTATGCTGCTACAGACTCCATTACCGCGGAGTTTGATCATCGTTTTAATGAGGTATCTTCAGAGCTGCTCCAGAACTTCTCTTGTCTTGACCCAAGAAATTCCTTTTCTAGGTTCAACCTGAATAAGCTTGCTAGGCTCACAGAGATTTATCATGATGATTTCTCCGATTATGAACGTGAACATATAGAAGATAACCTTGATCTATTCGTTATCCATATGAGAAGAATTGAAGACTTTAGAGCTTTTCATGATATTGCAAGCCTAGCTAAAATGATGGTTGAACTTGAAAGGCATGTCATGTTTCGTACTGTTTATCGCCTCATTGAGTTGGCATTGCCACTACCGGTAGCGACGACAACAGTTGAAAGAGCCTTCTCATCAATGAAAATCATCAAGACTGAGTTGCGCAGCAAGATGACCGATGGTTGGCTTAATGACTTGATGTTTTGTTATATTGAGCGGGAGATCTTCAAAAGTATCGATCTTGATAAATTAAGGAAGATTTCTATAAAGAAGGTAGGGCATTGCCATTGCCTGGGCCTTCTAGACGCCATTGAAAGCTTCATTGATTATCAGTAGGTTTTAGGTTGTTTTTCTATTGAAACATACCTACATTTCCATTCTATTTGGTTTTTCGTTTGTAATGTGTATTGACTCTGTGCATCAAAAGAATTCTTTTCTTAAGACTTTGCCACACCTTAAATTTTTTTCGGCCTACGCCTCTGGCACGAGTAGTGCTGCATTGCCTCGCAAGAATATTGTAATACCCGAACCATGTACCATGAGTATTTATCATATACCATGGTTCACTTCCTATTTCAAGTTGTATACTGTTTTTCAAAAGATATGGATCTCTGGGTTGTAACACATGACAGCCGGTTTGCTAAGCTGGGGTGCCACAATCTCTCAATTTAAGGAATACATGCTTGCATTGCTTAAGATAATCCAAGTGTCACACTACGTTAACGCACCACGTAATGATCTATTCCGTCGGGGTAATATCCACCCTCATGCACTATGTAATGATCTATTCCGTCAGGGCAATATCCACCCTCATGCCCATGCTTATTTATCACTGCTTGCTCTCTTTAACATACTTGATACTTGACAACGGCTAGATAGTTGCTCGTTTGTCACTCCGCTCTTTGCTTTTATGATGTAACCTACACCAATCAAGCAACTTGCTACTTACTCTTAGTAAAATGAACACAAAAAGTCCAAAAATAGTGTTGTGAGTGACACAGATAACTTGTGGAAATAGGAAACGACCTAGGTTTAGCTTCCACGGAGGTTCGACACTCATGTATTTTCGCATCTACATTGGAGAGTGCTACAATAATTCGACACACTTAGGAATTATCACCCGCCACCACCAATGCTACAATTGGCCATCGCGACGCTACGACCCACAAAACATGGTTCCACGACAGGAACCACCTAGGGTCTGCAACCGGCTACCGGTTAGCCTCAACAGACACCATTGGGTGCTACAATCATCGATCCAGGGTGCTATGACGAGTCCCGCCCGATGCTATGACCATCGCTAGCCGATGCTACGATCAACCGGCTGTGTGTGGCAGACAACGATGACGACGATGGGGAGGGCCTACGGTGTGTGCCAGTGTTTTGTTGAGGTCGCGAGAATCCGGGTCGAGACATTAGCATGGCGACACGACAATGTTGGATGTGATGAGCACGGGCGGTCGACAAGAGAAGGGTCGCAAGTAGCGCGACGAATGTAGAAGGGAGGGGTGGCATGCGACGGAAGAGATGATGGGGCGCCATGACTAATCTCGCGTTTAGACCGTCGCCTACAGTTTTTCTAGTTTCATCAATTAAATATTTTGGAGTGTGCCCAAGTGTAACATTAGAACTGCAGGAATTAGAATGAAGTCAGCAAAGCTTTTTAGCGAACACATTTTATACCACAATGGTCCCTCTATATATATGTGGGCGCACATAAATTGGGCGAAATTGTAATTCATCCAGATTCCAGAGAGAGAAAAAGGAAATCGGGGAATCTCGATGGGGAGCTGCAAGCGTGCTCGCGCTAGGCTCACGTGCCGCGTCGCCGCGCACTGGAGCCCCACCACCGCCTCGCCGCCCGCTGGAGCCCCAGCATCGCCACCGCGCAGAGGTTCACCGCCGTCGCGGCCCCCGCCGACCTCGCCCACGCGGACGCCGCCTCGCGCAGCAGGATCCGCCGCCTCGACCTCGTCCCCGCGCACCCCACCTCCGCTCGCTGCGCCGAGATCGCCTCGGCGCTCGGCAACATGCCGGGCCCGCAGAGTCGCGGGGAGTCGCACGGCCGCGCGGCCGCGCACGGCCCCGCGCGCTCCGCTGACCTCTTCGCCGCTGAGGCGCGCTCCGACGACCTCTCCACCCCGCAAGGCCACGCGGTCTCCACGGGCTTCTCCGCCGCGCACCGCCCCGCCGGCCGCGCCGAGGCGTACGGCGGCGCAGACGACCCGTACCTGCCGGCGGCGGCTGCTCTGCCCTCCTGTCGAGGTACGCCATCTCTCCCCCCATCCCCCCGCCGACTATTGCGTTGGCTCGTCAAAGATTAACCCGGGCCTTCTGCTTCTGACAATCGACGCGGCCAGGCTCGCGCATTGGTCGACAGCGCAGAGACTCGAAACTCTGATCCGGTGGGACGTGTCGACGCCGCACCATGCTCCAACTCCCGCTCCTTCGCTGTGAGCGACACCCTCCCCTCCCCCCTCCCCTCTCTAATAATTATAAGCAATTTCTTGATGGTTTATGAAATTGGGTCTGAATGTTGCCCCGGATTCCCGGATTCTTGAGACTGACTAGGATTCGGCTTTTTAGGACTATCCACGGGGCCGCTCTAGCGCATTTGCCGAGAGCTCAGAGAGGGGGCAGTCTGTTTCGGTGAGACGTGTCAACGCGGCAGCACCCTCCCGGTGCTCGTCGGTGAGCAAACTGAAACCACCCCAGCCCACCCCCCTCTAATAATCAAACATTTTCTCCATGTTTTACAAATTCTGGCTCTGAATTCTCGTACAGGAGCCACCACCACCAAGACGTGCCTCTTTGCGTCTGACGCGCACGCCCTTTAGCGCTGCAGGAATCATGGAATTATTACCAAACTACAGAGGTAAGATAGAAAGAGCATCCAGCTGTTGCGAAGCTTATTATCCTTCACGCCACAATTACAAATCACTACGGTGCATCTCTTGCCAAGATCGCGACATTTCTTTTGAAGCTTGTTGCCATAAGCTGCTTAAGGCACTTACTGATTCCTTTTTTCAAAGGTTGCGCGTGTTCTGATCTGGACCGGTAGCAGGAGAGTACCAACACGAGATGAGATCAACTGTCTGATCATAAGCTGGGACGACGATGCCTGAAGTTCTTCTTTATCTTGTGGAGGCTAAGGTGAGAAGAATGATGGATTGAGTTAGGTGTCTAGCTTTATATGCCACGATTCGATTTTTTAATCAGTTCCCTAACAGTAGTAGGTGTCTCGTTTGACTTGATGGGTCTTCGGGTTTAGGCAGTAATTGCTAATACCGGACAGAAAACAAAGTAGAGTTACCCATATATGTTTGACTTGCTCAATTGCATTTGTTTTTCGTTGGCTGTACGGCTGTTGAGAAAACCTTGTGCTGGTCATATTATAGGTTCATGCTTTGTACTAGATCTAGTGCAATTTGCAGATTGAATCATTTAACTGAAATGATACATTTGGTCTGTAATGGCGTAGTAGTACAATGCCTGAATGTGCTATAATGATTAGCTCAGTCGTAGTTGCTTTATGATGGCTGTATGGTTGTTGAGGAAATCGCGTGCTACTCGCAATATAGATCTGTGCTTTTGGAGTTTGATTGTATGATCAGAGAATGAATTGTGACCACGAACATTCAGTCTGTAATAGCCTAACAGTAGGATGCGCATACATTTATGTAGTTTCCAGAAGAAAGTGCTTTCCTCTTGCTGTATGGCTGCCTTTTAATTGTTTCTTTTTGGGAACTAATCTTGTCGTGTCTCTCTTTGCCAAGGGAGGGGCCTTGACTTGATGGCGAGAATGGTGAAGAAATCATCTTGCTAGTCCTGTCACATGAAGAGATGGAGATGGTCGACACGCATGCAAAATGGAAAAAGTTGTTCTTGACCTTGTAGAGGCGGAGTTTAGAAGACTGATTAATGGATGGAGCTTTTTGTAGGTGTATGTATGTGAACTCGGATGGTTTCCTCCAGTACAAAGAACATGTCTGACCCAACATGGCATTTTCGGTTTTTGCTGAATATGTGATGTTATTCCGGTGGTGTGGGTCGGTTTCGGCGAGTGCTGCTTGCCCAGTTTCTTGTTTTGTAGTCAAAACAAGTGGTGTCTTTTTGAAACGTGGCGATGTGGTATGGACAGCGGCGGCTGATGATTAATTCAATTCATTTTGATTGGAACATTGGACTTGGACAGACACACAGTCTTATTATATCAGTGTGAATGTGATGTATTTATAATGATTTCGATCCTTGATTTGTCAGTTATGTGTTTTTTTCATCATATATACCATACCCCTTATTCGTGCCTCTTGATATAATTCTGTTATACTGTTATGCTGATGGAAATTCTGGCAAGAAAAGCTAGGCCATTTTTTGTGAGCTTTGTAAAGTATAGGGGGCTTGTTGAAAAATGTTAGTTGGCCTCTGATAAATTGAATTCACTCACTAAAGTGCACATGAATTTAAAACTTTATGAAATGCAGGTAATATGCTCATGAAAAATATTTTGCATTTTGATCATCTCTGGATGAAATGTCCAGTTGATGAAGAGTAACAAATTTCCAGTTCTTCCTAAAGCTCTAACATTTAAACAGCAACGGTACTTGATCGGTTTTGCTAAAACTTATTGAGCTGAGTAATTGTTTGGTATCATTCACTTTGTCAGCCGTCAGATATAATCACGCTGTGATCGGTGTATTGTCGATGTTTGTTGTTCGTCTCACGCCCATATTCCAATATTTTTGTCGCAGCTGTTTCCGCCGACCCTTCGTGGTTTGCGCAGCGAAAAGAAAAAAAGGAGTGCCACAGGAATCGAAGCCCCGTCTTCCTATTCATGCACGCGATGAGCTAGCCGCCACAACTAGCTAGTTCTTATGCTAAATTGGCAGCACGAACCTAAAGAAACTAACACTAGCGACAAAACTTAAAATATGAATTCACAAAATTACGATGAACCAAGGTGTGAGCGAGGGATCGAACACGTCACCTTGCACCAGTCAACACAAATAGCTAGCCACTATATTTTCTAAGATTTCATATCTAAAAGGGTAGCCCGGAATATATGAACTATAAGCCGTGACAAAGACCGTATTTAAAAAAATTCAAACATGACCACCCATTAAGAAAAAGTAAAGATTTTTTGAAACGCAACAATATTATAATTTGTGAAGAAAAATTTAAAAACTAGAACAATGTATGAAAGCATGAACATTTTTTCTAAATAAAAAACATGAAAAAATTGAAATTGCGATCAGTTTGTTTTAAAATGCAAACACTTCCAAATTTGTGAACAATTTTTTTAAATTAGAACATTTTTGTAATTTCCATTTTAAAAAAATGACAAACTAATTAAAAACTAGAACATTTTTCGAATTTGCGAACACTTTTTTCAAAATCAGAACATAATTGTAAACTGATCATTTTTCAAATATTACATACTTTTTAAAAGCAAACACTTTCTGAAAACACGAACATATTTTGCAATTTGAGAACAATTTTTCAAAAAAGGACATTTTCTTAACACCCAAAACTTTCTGAAAAGTTGGAAATTTTTTATCAAAAGCATTGGCAACATTTATTGAAAATCATGAACATTTTTTGCATTTATGAACAATGTCTATGCAAAAACTGGGCCGGCCTATCGCGTCGCTGCTCGGTCGCTCCATGTGCGAAGCGCGGGCAGTTTGACACAAAGAGTGTCAAATAGGATATTCCAGCGACGCGAGCGTGGAACGTTTGCTGTTGCTAGTGGTTGGGTGACCGTGTCTTTGGTATGGGCCCTTTCCGGCCTTTTTTCTTTTATTTTCAGGAAACCCCTATTTGTCGCTCGCTGCGGCAAAATGTCGGGGAAACGCACAGGTGATCCAGCGGTCCTTCCAGCTGGGCTGGCCCATTAAGAGTTTTCAGGATTCCCGGTTTTCGGAAACTTCTAGGACGTTCCAGCTGATTCTTATTTATTTTGGGAAGCTTCCAGCAGGTTCCTGAACCTTTTTTTTCCTTTTTCCGTTTCTTTTAAGTTTTTTCGTTTTTCTTTGTTGTTTTTCTTCTTTTATCTCTCATTTCTTTTTCTTTTCTCATCTTTTCTTACTTTCTGTTCTTCTTTTTCTCAAGTTTATTTTTCTTTTTCTAACAAAGGTTCAGATATTAGATAAATGTTCGAGTTTCTTAAATTTTGTTCACATATTGGAAAAATGTTCCTGTTTTCAAATTTTGTTCAGCAATTGCAAAAAAAGTTTAGAATTATAAAAATTGTTCGCTTTTTTCAAGAAATGTTCGAAAATTCCAAAGAGTTTAGAACTTTAAAATTTTGAAAATTGTACACCTTTCAATTTTTGTTCAGAAATATGAATTTTTTTAGTGAATTTTAAAAAATTTCCCCTTTTCAAAATTGTTCAACATTAAAAAAATGTTCTTATTTTCTAAATTTATTCATAAATTCAAAAAATGTTGGCGTTATGAAAAAAGTGTTCGTGGTTTCAATATTTTTCCTAATTTGTAAAAAAGTTCGCAATTTCGAGAAATGTCCTCATTGTCATTATTTTCAAAACTGTGCACGTTTTCATGTTTTCAGGTGTTTCAAAATTGTTCAGTTTCAAAAACTAATTCAATAATTTCAAAAAATATTCAGCCGGTTCGAAACATGTTCCCATTTTCAAAAATTGTTTGCAAATTTTGAAAATATTGACGTTTTCATATTTTCAGGATTTTGAAAATTTTTCAGTTCCAAATTTGTTCAGAAATTTCAAAAAAATGTATTGTTTTCACATTTTTGAAAATATATTCGCATTTTTCAAATTCTGTCTTGGAATTTCAAAAAATGTTCCCGTTTCAAACAAAATGTTCTTTTTTCTAAAATATTTCAGTTTTAAATTTTTGTTCAAAAATTAGCAATTTGTTTGTGTTTCAGAGATCCCTTTGTTTTTTTTAAAAACCCTTTTGAAATTCAACATAAAATTTGGATCTGCGTTGCGGGTTGGTTCTTTAATGTTAGCGCTGCAATAGAACTAGAAATGACTGCTACCTTAACTGGTTGTGTCTTGTCAGGTATAACAAGAGGTCCTACTTTCGAATCCCCGCGATGGTGGCTCTTTCCTTTTTAGATACGGCGCGCTGTCGTTCGTTGTATTCTTGGGCCGGGCCAGTTGGACACCCGCCTGTGCAAAACCACGCCTGTTTGCCGCAGCGAGCGGCGAATAGGAGCTCCCGTATTTTTATGAGCCTTTTTCATGACTGTTTGGGATGGTTTGTGACTTGTGGCAATTTCCTCCTATATGGCGCCATAGTAGACTAATGTTTGTTCCCCTACAAAAATGTAGACTAATGTTTGTAATAAGTTTTCTTTAGACAACAATGTATGTAATAAGTAAGCTAATGTTGCATAATTGGCTTTTTGCTGCATCCAGGTTGATTTTACTCAAAGCAATTTTTTTCGTGATTTTTTGTTTTATTCTATTTGGATAGAAGGTAGCGGAGAATAGTGAAATGAAAAGCCCGAACGTTTTATTTTTTCATTTTTTTCATTTTTAAAACTTTTATACTATTACTCATATGTGTTGTCCTCGGGCTATAAGTGCACACGCTGAAGGAAATATGCCCTAGAGGCAATAATAAAGTTATTATTTATTTCCTTATTTCATGATAAATGTTTATTATTCATGCTAGAATTGTATTAACCGGAAACTTGATACATGTGTGAATACATAGACAAACAGAGTGTCACTAGTATGCCTCTACTTGACTAGCTCATTGAATAAAAAATGGTTAAGTTTCCTAGCCATAGACATGAGTTGTCATTTGATTAACGGGATCACATCATTAGAGAATGATGTGATTGACTTGAACCATTTCGTTAGCTTAGCACTTGATCGTTTTAGTTTACTGCTATTGCTTTCTTTATGACTTATACATGTTCCTATGACTATGAGATTATGCAACTTCCGAATACCGGAGGAACACTTTGTGTGCTACCAAACGTCACAACATAACCGAGTGATTACAAAGGTGCTCTACAGGTGTCTCCGATGGTACTTGTTGAGTTGGCATAGATCGAGATTAGGATTTGTCACTTCGATTGTCGGAGAGGTATCTCTGGGCCCTCTCGGTAATGCACATCACTATAAGCCTTGCAAGCAATGTGACTAATGAGTTAGTTGCGGGATGATGCCTTACGGAACGAGTAAAGAGACTTGTCGTTAACGAGATTGAACTAGGTATTGAGATACCGACGATCGAATTTCGGGCAAGTAACATACCGATGACAAAGGGAACAACATATGTTGTTATGCGGTTCGACCGATAAAGATCTTTGTAGAATATGTAGGAGCCAATATGGGCATCTAGGTTCCGCTATTGGTTATTGACCAGAGAAGTGTCTCGGTCATGTCTACATAGTTCTCGAACCCGTAGGGTCAGCACGCTTAACGTTCATTAACGATAAATTATTATATGAGTTATGTATGTTGGTGACCGAATGATGTTCGGAGTTCCGGATAAGATCACGGACATGACGAGGAACTTCGGAATGGTCCGGAGATAAAGATTGATATATGGGATAATAGTGTTTGGTCTCCGGAAGGGTTCCGGAATTCACCGGAAATGTTTGCGTACAAGAACACTTTATTTGTGCCAAAGGGGAAAGCCCACAAGGTTTTTGGAAGGCGCAAAAGGAAGTTTTATGAGTTCAGGGGCGACGCCAGTGGTCCTCGGCGTTCGGGTCCAGACGCCGGAACCTGGCGTTCGCCCCGAGTCCGAGAAGGACTCTT
The DNA here is from genome assembly GCA_021605145.1 of Aegilops bicornis. NCBI lineage: Eukaryota > Viridiplantae > Streptophyta > Magnoliopsida > Poales > Poaceae > Aegilops > Aegilops bicornis. The sequence goes on from CM038675.1 coordinate 751,510,415, forward strand.
GCCTTTCGGGTGAAACCGACTTTGTGGAGGCTTTTACTCCAAGTTTCGACCCCAAGACTCAACATATAAATAGAGGGGTAGGGCTAGCACCCAAGACACATCAAGAAACACCAAGCTGTCTACCGGCAATCCCGTCCCCTCTAGTTTATCCTCCGTCATAGTTTCGTAGTGCTTAGGTGAAGCCCTGCGGAAAATGTTCTTCACCAACACCGTCATCACGCCGTCGTGCTGCCGGAACTCATCTACTACTTCGCCCCTCTTGCTGGATCAAGAAGGCGAGGACGTCATCAAGCTGAACGTGTGCTGAACGCGGAGGTGCCGCACGTTCGGTACTTGATCGGGGTGGATCGTTAAGGTGTATGACTACATCAACCGCGTTGATAAAACGCTTCCGCTTACGGTCTACGAGGGTACGTAGACAATACTCTCCCCTCTCGCTGTTATGCATCACCATGATCTTGCGTGTGCGTAGGAATTTTTTTGAAATTACTACGTTCCCCAACAGTGTCATCCGAGCCAGGTTTATGCGTAGATGTTATATGCACGAGTAGAACACAAGTGATTTGTGGGCGATACAAGTCATACTGATTACCAGCATGTCATACTTTGGTTCGGCGGTATTGTTGGATGAAGCGCCCCGGACTGACATTACGCGATACGCTTACACGAGACTGGTTCTACCGACGTGCTTTGCACACAGGTGGCGGGCGCGTGTCAGTTTCTCCAACTTTAGTTGAACCGAGTGTGACTACGCCCGGTCCTTGAGTAGGTTAAAACAACACTAACTTGACGAACTATCGTTATGGTTTTGATGCGTAGGTAAGAACGGTTCTTGCTCAGCCCATAGCAGCCACGTAAAACTTGCAACAACAAAGTAGAGGACGTCTAACTTGTTTTTGTATGGCATGTTTGTGATGTGATATGGTCAAGACATGATGCTATATTTTATTGTATGAGATGATCATGTTTTGTAACAGAGTTATTGACAACTGGCAGGAGCCATATGGTTGTCGCTTTATTGTATGCAATGCAATCGCCCTGTAATTGCTTTACTTTATCACTAAGCGGTAGCGATAGTCGTAGAAGCAATAGTTGGCGAGACGACAATGATGCTACAATGGAGATCAAGGTGTTGCGCCGATGACGATGGTGATCATGACGGTGCTTTGGAGATGGAGATCAAAGGCACAAAATGATGATGACCGTATCTTATCACTTATATTGATTGCATGTGATGTTTATCCTTTATGCATCTTATTCTGCTTTGATTGACGGTAGCATTATAAGATGATCTCTCACTAAATTTCAAGGTAAAAGTGTTCTCCCTGAGTATGCACCATTGCCAAAGTTCGTCGTGCCGAGACACCACGTGATGATCGGGTGTGATAAGCTCAACGTTCATCTACAACGGGTGTAAGACAGTTTTACACACGCAGAATACTCGGGTTAAACTTGACGAGCCTAGCATATGCAGATATGGCCTCGGAACACTGAGACCGAAAGGTCGAGCGTGAATCATATAGTAGATATGATCAACATAGTGATGTTCACCATTGAAAACTACTCCATCTCACTAGATGATCGGACATGGTTTAGTTGATGTGGATCACGTGATCACTTAGATGATTAGAGGGATGTCTATCTAAGTGGGAGTTCTTAAGTAATATGATTAATTGAACTTTAATTTATCATGAACTTAGTCCTGGTAGTATTAGCATATCTATGTTGTAGATCAATATATAGCTCGCGATGTTGCTCCCCGATTATTTTGATATGTTCCTAGAGAAAAACTATGTTGAAAGATGTTAGTAGCAATGATGCGGACTTGGTCCGTGATCTGAGGATTATCCTCATTGCTGCACATAAGAATTATGTCCTTGATGCACCGCTAGGTGACAGACCTATTACAGGAGCATATGCAGACGTTATGAACATTTGGCAAAGCTCGGTATGATGACTACTTGATAGTTTAGTGCACCATGCTTTACGGCTTAGAATCGGGGCTTCAAAGACGTTTTGAACGCCATGGAGCATATGAGATGTTCCAAGAGTTGAAATTAGTATTTTATACTTATGCCCATGTCGAAAGGTATGAGACCTTTGACAAGCACTTTTCCTACAAGATAGAGGAGAATTGCTCAGCTAGTGAGCATGTGCTCAGAATGTCTGAGTACTACAATCACTTGAATCAAGTGGGAGTTAATCTTCCAGATAAGATAGTGATTGATAGAGTTCTCTAGTCACTATCACCAAGTTACCAGAATTTCGCGATGAACTATAATATGCAAGGGATAACAAAAACGATTCCCAAGCTCTTCGTGATGTTGAAATCAACGAAGGTAGAAATCAAGAAAATCATCAAGTGTTGATGGTTGACAAGACCACTAGTTTCAAGAAAATGGCAAAGGGAAGAAGGGTAACTTCAAGTAGATCGACAAGCAAGTTGCTGCTCAAGTGAAGAAGCCCAAGTCTGGACCTAAGCCTGAGACTAAGTGCTTCTACTGCAAAGGAACTGTCACTAGAAGCAGAACTTCCCCAAGTATTTGGCGAATAAGAAGGATGGCAAAGTGAACAAAGGTATATTTGATATACATGTTATTGATGTGTACTTTACTAGTGTTTATAGCAACATCTCAGTATTTGATACTAGTTCAGTTGCTAAGATTAGTAACTCGAAACGGGAGTTGAAGAATGAACAGAGACTAGTTAAGGATGAAGTGAAGATGTGTGTTGGAAGTGGTTCCAAGATTGATATGACCATCATCGCACACTCCCTATACTTTCGGGATTAGTTTTTAACTAATGTTATTTGGTGTTTGCGTTAAGCATAAAAATGATTTGACCATGTTTATTGCAATACGGTTATTCATTTAAAGTAAGAGAATAATTGTTATTCTGTTTACATGAATAAAACCTTCAATGGTCATACACCCAAGGTGAATGGTTTATTGAATCTCGATCGTAGTGATACACATATTCATAATATTGAAGCCAAAAGATGCAAAGTTAATAATGATAGTGCAATTTATTTGTGGCACTGCCGTTTAGGTCATATTGGTGTAAAGCGCATGAAGAAAATCCATGCTGATGGGCTTTTGGAATCACTTGATTACACTACTGGAATCAGCTTTTTTGCCGTCTGCCTACTCTTTGCCGTCTGCGAGCTGACGACAAAGATACTCTTTGCCGCCCGCTTCCACAAAGCGGACGGCAAAGAAAGGGCTGATGGCAAAAACTCTATTTGCTGTCAGCCAACTCTTTGCCGTCCGCCAGCGGACGGTATAGAAACTTTGCCGTCCGCTAGCGGACGACAAAGAATGAGGGCGGCCCACTACCAAGAACCACCTAACGTACACTTTCTTTGTCGTCCGCTAGCAGATGTCAAAGAAAGTGGCCAAGCTAACGTCCGTTAGCTAGAATCTTTTCCGTCTGCTGGCAGACGGCAAAGAACCGTGCCCTAACTAAAATCCATCGACGCCCGCCCGCGCCCCATCTCTCTATCCTCTCTCTCTCTCTCGCTCTCTCTCTCTCTCTCTCTCTCTCTCTCTCTCTCTCTCATGCCTTGCCGCCTCCGCCCGCGCCACCCGCCCGTGCCGCCTCCGCCCGCGTCACCCCGTTGCGCCGCCCAGCCAGCCCTAGTGACCCCTTCCCTGCCCTGCGCCATCCCCATCGTCGCGCCGCCAGATGCTGAGCCGCCGCCGCCCCGCGCCACCCATGTTGTCACCCCCTCCTCCACCTCGGCGCCCCTTTGCTCCACCACCGCAGCCGCCCCGCCGCTCCAGCGCCCCCTCCTCCACCCGGCGGCCCCGACACCCTCTCGCTCCACGATCGCGGCGGCCCGCCTCGGCGCCCTCCTCCAAAGAGGCCGCCTCGGCGCCCTCTCCTCCACCACCACGGCCGCCCCACCCCTCCGGTGCCCCTCCTCCACCCGGTGGGACCTCTTGAATTTTTTATGTTTTTGTTTTTGTATTTTAAGTTTAGTTTAGGTTTACTTTAGGTTTGGTTTAGTTTAGGTTTACTTTATTTTAGGTTTAGAGCAGAGAGCCTTATATTAGAGAGCTTTATTTCAGACACACAAACTAAAACACTGCGTTCAGTTTGTACTACATTCTGAAGCTTCATCTTCTATTTGTCACATTGGTTTGGTGAAATAAACAGGGAGATCAGCATCAGCAGTATCATTTTGATGATCCGGCTTTGCACCTGCATCAAGTAATACATGTTTGATAGAACTAGAACTTCAATTGCTGTTACAAGTATTGGCCCTGAACTGATGCAACAATTTCTGGATGTAAGAAGGATTGGATATGACCTCACCTCAACTGAATCTTCTCTCTTTATATAGGGTAGTGACTCATATGATGTTTTCTTTTTGTTATCTGGCAACCAAATTGTTGCATCTCATACAATAATCTCATAGATCGATTGTCATAGCAGTATCTAGTTATGTTTTCCCTCAGAGTTATTCCTTGGTTACTCTTTTTTGATTGGTGTGTCAGAGTACTAGTAATTCTCTTAGCTAAAATGACTTGGATGAACACTCTGCATTTATCTCCCTTTCTATGACATTTATATGACACTAAAATAAAGCATTTATATGTCCTGCTTCCTCGTTGCATTGGAGGTAGCAGTAGATTAAAAAAAATCATCTGACATGGTTGGGATCGCGCGAGCCACTGTCTGGTCCGGTTTCATGTTGCTTCAAACTAGTGGTTCAAGTTTGCCTACATCAAAATTCTCATACACATGGCTTTTTTTAAAGAAAAAAAAACACCTGAATGCATGTTTAACTGCAAAAAGCGTGAACATTTTGCTTTACTGCCATGATCCGAAAATGAGCAAGCAATGCATGTTTATTAGTAACTCATTTTAGGTTTAGGTTTAGAGCAGAGAGCCTTAATTAGTTTAGATTTTAGTTTTAGGTTTAGTTTTGATTTGCATACACCACAAGCCGAAGGAAAGTCTAGCGTGTCTTCTCACTAGCATAGGCATGAAAGCATAATCTACCAAATGTGATCACACCACAAGCCTATGGTAATGTGATGTGGTACTTGTTCTGATTTGCATACAAAGTAAATTGATTTTAGTACACTACCCTTAGTTTCTGATTTGAGGTATGCTTGTTTGCTTGGTGTGTGGCACCTAGAGCCACCTAAAATATAGTGCAACTATGATTGTTGCCACAAGTATTCCAATGTGATCACACCACAAGGAACTTTAGGTTTAGTTTTGGTTAAGTAGAAAGAAGAAAGATGGAAAAAATAAGAGAAGAAGATAAAGACGAGGAAGAAGAAGTGTTGTTGATGTTGTTGAGCACAAGTGCATTGCTTTTTTTCTCAGTTTTCTTTCATGTCTAGAAACTTGGCTCTATGTTTATAGATATGCTTCTAGCTAGATACTAATTGGTCTCTTCTGCTGCTTATTAGAGATGGGGGGAGGCCGTCACCGCAGGCTCCGCTCTGCCACACCGGAGTACGAGTTGGATGCTTTCGAGTTCTTCAGTATCATACTTGGGACTTCCTCCAAGAGGAAGGTATATAAAAGGAGAGATCTCCTCTTCACCCATCTCATTATGATAACTCTATTGTTTGCTACATCACTCCTTGTCCCAAACTGCAGAGGCTTCCTGGCACTTTTATGACGATGTTGGACGGCCGTCGGCAAAGAATGTGAAGCTGCGACAGGCCGGCAGCGGGCTTCACAGGCTTTTGGACGTGGAGTTGGTGATCAGGTACGACCACATGTACCTGTATCATGGCTGGGAGCAGTTCTACCGTGCCTACGACTTGCGGCACGGGTACTTCCTTCTCTTCAGGTATGACGGCGACGCCATGCTCACTGTGAAGGTGTTCAACACGACTATTTGTCGCATGCGCTACCAGGACGACGATGATGCCAGCACGTTCTGCCTCTTCTTTCTCTACATTTTGCTTTGTCTCTCATCGATTGTTGACGGTCATTGTTGCATTTGGTCAGGCAATGGGAGCAGCAGCAGAGACTCTGGCTACAGCCAAAGCAACAGCGACTCTGGCTGCAGCAAAATAAGCAGCGAGGATGATCCAGAATGGAGTGGGGAAGAAGAGGAGCATAGTGGGGATGAGGAGGTGCAGGCTGACGATGGGCAACAGATGGTGGTGGCTGAGGATGACGTAGCGATGGTGGTGGCTGGCGATGGGAAAGACATGGTGGTGGCTGAGGATGACCTAGCGATGCTGCTGCCTGAAGATGGCCTCGCGATGGTGGTGGTGCCTGACAATGACCTCGCGATGGTGGTGGCGCCGGCGATCCCACAGCCGGGAGACATGACCATGCCAATTGTGGTAGAAGACTACATCCCACTACCTCCACCGCCTCGCTGCTCTTGGCACATCAGGATGAGGAAGGAGAAGGAGAAGAAGAATGAGGAGTGAACTATGTCAGGTATGTCAGATCTCCAGAATGATCTATATATACTTAGCTTTGTTTCCTCTGAAATGACATAAGTTAGCTCTAATATGCTAAGTTATCTCTAATATGCTTAGTTTCCTAGTTTTGCTCAATAATGACATACACATGGCTTACTTGTGTAAAAAATGGCATAATAATGCTTAGTTAACTCAAAAATGGCATAATTAGTTAAGTTAGCTCCAAAATGACCCATTTAACCTAGGTTAGCTCCAATATGATCCATTTTACCTAGGTTAGCTCCAAAATGAGCAAGTTTACCTAGGTTAGCTCCAATATGATCCATTTTAGCTAGGTTAGCTCCAAAATGACCAAGTTTACCTAGGTTACCTCCAATATGATCCATTTTAGCTAGGTTAGCTCCAAAATGACCTAGTTTACCTAGGTTAGCACCAAAATGACCAAGTTTACCTAGGTTAGCTCCAAAATGACCTAGTTTACCCAGGTTAGCTCCAAAATGACCAAGTTTACATAGGTTAGCTCCAAAATGACCAAGATGGCATAATATGCTTAGTTCACTCAAAGATGGCATAATTAGCTAGGTTAGCTCCATTTTACCTAAGTATGCTTACTTCTTATTCCAGTCTTCTTCTTCTCCTCCTTCATTTTCTTCTTCTTCATTTTCTTCTTCTTCTTCTTCTTCTTCTTCTTCTAACTTTCTTGGTTCCCATTTTGTAGATCTCATTTAATTCACGGAAGCTTGCATGGATGGAGTGCTTCTTTTCCTTTCTCGCTTTTATTTTGTATCGATGAACTTGCATGGATGGAACTTGTTATATGGATGGATGGATAACGGTGTTGGATGAACAATGTGAAACTTTTGTAATATGTATGGATGGAACTATGTGTTGGCAGGGGGCTTCGCAGGCTTTGGGACATGGAGTTGGTGATCAGGTACGGCCACATGTACCTGTGTCATGGCTGGGAGCAGTTCTACCGTGCCTACGACTTACTGCACGGTACTTCCTTCTCTTGTGTATGACGGCGACGCCATGCTCACTGTGAAGGTGTTCAACACGACTATTTGTCGGCGCGCTACCAGGATGACGATGATGCCAGCACGTTCTGCCTCTTCTTTCTCTACATTTTGCTTTGTCTCTCATCGATTGTTGACGGTCATTCTTGCATTTGGTCAGGCAATGGGAGCAGCAGCAGAGACTCTGGCTACAGCCAAAGCAGCAGCGACTCTGGCTGCAGCAAAATCAGCAGCGAGGATGAACCGGAATGGAGTGGGGAAGAAGAGGAGCATAGTGGGGATGAGGAGGTGCAGGCTGACGATGGGCAACAGATGGTGGTGGCTGAGGATGACGTAGCGATGGTGGTGGCTGGCGATGGGAAAGACATGGTGGTGGTTGAGGATGACCTAGCGATGCTGCTGCCTGAAGATGGCCTCGCGATGGTGGTGGTGCCTGACAATGACCTCGCGATGGTGGTGGCGCCGACGATCCCACAGCCGGGAGACATGACCATGCCAATTGTGGTAGAAGACTACATCCCACTACCTCCATCGCCTCGCTGCTCTTGGCACATCAGGATGAGGAAGGAGAAGGAGAAGAAGAATGAGGAGTGAACTATGTCAGATCTCCAGAATGATCTATATATACTTAGCTTTGTTTCCTCTGAAATGACATAAGTTAGCTCTAATATGCTAAGTTATCTCTAATATGCTAAGTTATCTCTAATATGCTTAGTTTCCTAGTTTTGCTCAATAATGACATACACATGGCTTACTTGTGTAAAAAATGGCATAATAATGCTTAGTTAACTCAAAAATGGCATAATTAGTTAAGTTAGCTCCAAAATGACCCATTTAACCTAGGTTAGCTCCAATATGATCCATTTTACCTAGGTTAGCTCCAAAATGAGCAAGTTTACCTAGGTTAGCTCCAATATGATCCATTTTAGCTAGGTTAGCTCCAAAATGACCAAGTTTACCTAGGTTACCTCCAATATGATCCATTTTAGCTAGGTTAGCTCCAAAATGACCTAGTTTACCTAGGTTAGCTCCAAAATGACCAAGTTTACCTAGGTTAGCTCCAAAATGACCTAGTTTACCCAGGTTAGCTCCAAAATGACCAAGTTTACATAGGTTAGCTCCAAAATGACCAAGATGGCATAATATGCTTAGTTCACTCAAAGATGGCATAATTAGCTAGGTTAGCTCCATTTTACCTAAGTATGCTTACTTCTTATTCCAGTCTTCTTCTTCTCCTCCTTCATTTTCTTCTTCTTCATTTTCTTCTTCTTCTTCTTCTTCTTCTTCTAACTTTCTTGGTTCCCATTTTGTAGATCTCATTTAATTCACGGAAGCTTGCATGGATGGAGTGCTTCTTTTCCCTTTCTGCTTTTATTTTGTATCGATGAACTTGCATGGATGGAACTTGTTATATGGATGGATGGATAACGGTGTTGGATGAACAATGTGAAACTTTTGTAATATGTATGGATGGAACTATGTGTTGGCAGGGGGCTTCGCAGGCTTTGGGACATGGAGTTGGTGATCAGGTATGGCCACATGTACCTGTGTCATGGCTGGGAGCAGTTCTACCGTGCCTACGACTTGCGGCACGTGTACTTCCTTCTCTTCAGGTATGACGGCGACGCCATGCTCACTGTGAAGGTGTTCAACATGACTATTTGTCGCATGCGCTACCAGGATGACGATGATGCCAGCACGTTCTGCCTCTTCTTTCTCTACATTTTGCTTTGTCTCTCATCGATTGTTGACGGTCATTCTTGCATTTGGTCAGGCAATGGGAGCAGCAGAGACTACAGCTACAGCCAAAGCAATGACTGGGCTGCAGCAAAATCAGCAGCGAGGATGATCCGGAATGGAGTGGGGAAGAAGAGGAGCATAGTGGGGATGAGGAGGTGCAGGGTGACGATGGGCAACAGATGGGGGTGGCTGAGGATGACGTAGCGATGGTGGTGGCTGGCGATGGGAAAGACATGGTGGTGGCTGAGGATGACCTAGCGATGCTGCTTCCTGAAGATGGCCTCGCGATGGTGGTGGTGCCTGACAATGACCTCGCGATGGTGGTGGCGCCGGCGATCCCACAGCCGGGAGACATGACCATGCCAATTATGGTAGAAGACTACATCCCACTACCTCCACCGCCTCGCTGCTCTTGGCGCATCAGAATGAGGAAGGAGAAGGAAAAGAAGAATGAGGAGTGAACTATGTCAGGTATGTCAGATCTCCAGAATGATCTATATATACTTAGCTTTGTTTCCTCTGAATTGACATAAGTTAGATATAATATGCTAAGTTATCTCTAATATGCTTAGTTTCCTAGTTTTGCTCAATAATGACATACACATGGCTTACCTGTGTAAAAAATGGCATAATAATGCTTAGTTAACTAAAAAATGGCATAATTAGTTAAGTTAGCTCCAAAATGACCCATTTAACCTAGGTTAGCTCCAATATGATCCATTTTACCTAGGTTAGCTCCAAAATGACCAAGTTTACCTAGGTTAGCTCCAATATGATCCATTTTAGCTAGGTTAGCTCCAAAATGACCTAGTTTACCTAGGTTAGCTCCAAAATGACCAAGTTTACCTAGGTTAGCTCCAAAATGACCAAGATGGCATAATATGCTTAGTTCACTCAAAGATGGCATAATTAGCTAGGTTAGCTCCATTTTACCTAAGTATGCTTACTTCTTATTCCAGTCTTCTTCTTCTCCTCCTTCATTTTCTTCTTCTTCATTTTCTTCTTCTTCTTCTTCTTCTAACTTTCTTGGTTCCCATTTTGTAGATCTCATTTAATTCACGGAAGCTTGCATGGATGGAGTGCTTCTTTTCCCTTTTTGATTTTATTTTGTATCGATGAACTTGCATGGATGGAACTTTTTATATGGATGGATGGATAACGGTGTTGGATGAACAATGTGAAACTTTTGTAATATGTATGGATGGAACTATGTGTTGGCAGGGGGCTTCGCAGGCTTTGGGACATTGAGTTGGTGATCAAGTACAACCACATGTACCTGTGTCATGGCTGGTAGCAGTTCTACCGTGCCTACGACCTGCGGCACGGGTATTTCCTTCTCTTCAGGTATGACGGCGACGCCATGCTCACCGTGAAGGTGTTCAACACGACTATGTGTCGCATGCGCTACTGTGATTTACGATGATGCCAAAGACGTTTCGCCTCTTCTTTCTCTACATTTTGCTTTGTCTCTCATCGATTGTTAACGGTCACTGTTGCATTTGGTCAGGCAATGGAAGCAGCAGCAGAGACTCTGGCTACAGCCAAAGCAGCAGCGACGCTAGCTGCAGCAAAAGCAGCAGCGAGGATGATCCGGAATGGAGTGGGGAAGAAGAGGAGCAGAGTGGGGATGAGGAGGTGCAGGCTGACGATGGGCAACGGATGGTGGTGGCTGAGGATGACGTAGCGATGGTGGTGGCTAACGATGGGAAAGACATGGTGGTGGCTGAGGATGACCTAGCGATGTAGCTGCCTGAAGATGGCCTCGCGATAGTGGTGGTGCCTGACAATGATCTCGGGATGGTGGGGGCGCCGGCGATCCCACAGCCGGGAGACATGACCATGCCAATTGTGGTAGAAGACTACATCCCACTACCTCCACCGCCTCGCTGCTCTTGGCGCATCAGGATGAGGAAGGAGAAGGAGAAGAAGAATGAGGAGTGCACTATGTCAGGTATGTCAGATCTCCAGAATGATCTATTAATACTTAGCTTTGTTTCCCCTGAAATGACATAAGTTAGCTCTAATATGCTAAGTTATCTCTAATATGCTTAGTTTCCTAGTTTTGCTCAATAATGACATACACATGGCTTACTTGTGTAAAAAATGGCATAATAATGCTTAGTTAACTCAAAAATGGCATAATTAGTTAAGTTAGCTCCAAAATGACCCATTTAACCTAGGTTAGCTCCAATATGATCCATTTTACCTAGGTTAGCTCCAAAATGACCAACTTTACCTAGGTTAGCTCCGATATGATCCATTTTAGCTACGTTAGCTCCAAAATGACCAAGTTTACCTAGCTTAGCTCCAATATGATCCATTTTACCTAGGTTAGCTCCAAAATGACCTAGTTTACCTAGGTTAGCTCCAAAATGACCAAGTTTACTTATGTTAGCTCCAAAATGACTTAGTTTACCTAGGTTAGCTCCAAAATGACCAAGTTTACCTAGGTTAGCTCCAAAATGACCTAGTTTACCTCGGTTAGCTCCAAAATGACAAAGATGGCATAATATGCTTAGTTCAATCAAAGATGGCATAATTAGCTAGGTTAGCTCCATTTTACCTAAGTATGCTTACTTCTTATTCCAGTCTTCTTCTTCTCCTCCTTCATTTTCTTCTTCTTCATTTTCTTCTTCTTCTTCTAACTTTCTTGTTTCCCATTTTGTAGATCTCATTTAATTCACGGAAGCTTGCATGGATGGAGTGCTTCTTTTCCCTTTCTTTTTTTTTATTTTGTATCGATGAACTTGCATGGATGGAACTTGTTATATGGATTGATTGATAACGGTGTTGGATGAACAATGTGAAACTTTTGTAATATGTATGGATGGAACTATGTGTTGGTTATGTATGTATATATGATGAAACTTGTGTGTTGGATATGTCTTTTTTGATATTTGTGTGTTGAAATTTGTGCGTTGAAATTTCTATGACAAATTGAATGAATTGAAGAAAAAACACAAAAAATAGGGGCTATACAGGTTCTTTGTCGTCCGCTGGCTGACGGCAAAGATGCCACGTGGCAGCTCCCTGTACAGCCTGGGCTGTCCTATTTGGTTACTTTGCCGTCCGCTGGCTGACGGCAAACATGCAATGTTCTTTGCCGTCCGCCAGCTGACGGCCAAGCTCACCGTTAGCCCCCTAACGGCCAGATGTTGTCACGTGTGCTGTCCAGGACATTTGCCGTCAGCCGGCTGACGGCAAAGACCGTTTCATCTTTGCCGTCCGCCAGCTGACGGCAAAGAAGCCTTTGCCATAGCCTATTCAGTCGGACCTGTTGCCGTCAGCTGCCTGACGGCAAAGTGCCTGATTCCTGTAGTGTTATGATTCAGTTGATGCTTGCGAACCATGCCTCACGGGCAAGATGACTAAGACTCCATTCTCCGGAACAATGGAGCGAGCAATAGACTTGTTGGAAATAATACATACTGATGTATGCAGTCCGATGAGTGTTGAGGCTACATGGCGGTATCGTTATTTTCTGACCTTCACAGATGATTTGAGCAGATATGGGTATATCTACTTGATGAAACATAAATCTGAGACATTTGAAAAGTTCAATTAGTTTCAGAGTGAAGTGGAAATTCATCGTAACAAGAAAATAAAGTTTCTACGATCTGATCGTGGAGGAGAATATTTGAGTTACAAATTGGTCTTCATTTGAAATAATGCGGAATAGTTTCGCAACTCACGCCACCTGGAACACCACAGCGTAATGGTGTGTCCGAACATCGTAACCGTACTTTATTAGATATTGTGCAATATATGATGTCTCTTACCGATTTACCACTATCGTTTTGGGGTTATGCATTAGAGACAGCTGCATTCACATTAAAAGGGGCACCATCTAAATTCGTTGAGACGACACCATATGAACTGTGGTTTGGTAAGAAACCAAAGTTGTCGTTTCTTATAGTTTGGGGTTGCGATGCTTATGTGAAAAAGTTCATCCTGATAAGCTCAAACCCAAATTGGAGAAATGTGTCTTCATAGGATACCCAAAGGAGACAGTTGGGTACACCTTCTATCACATATCCGAAGGCAAGACATTCGTTGCTAAGAATGGATCCTTTCTAGAGAAGGAGTTTCTCTCGAAAGAAGTGAGTGGGAGGAAAGTAAAAATTGATGAGGTAACTATACCTGCTCCCTTATTGGAAAGTAGTTCATCATAGAAATCTGTTCTTGTGACTCCTACACCAATTTGTGAGGAAGCTAATAATGATGATGATCATGTAACTTCAGATCAAGTTACTACCGAACCTCGTAGGTCAACTAGAGTGAGATCCACACCAGAGTGGTACGGTAATCCTATTCTGGAGTTCATGTTACTTGACCATGACGAACCTACGAACTATGAGGAAGCGATGATGAGCCCAGATTCCGCGAAATGGCTTGAGGCCATGAAATCTGAGATGGGATCCATGTATGAGAACAAAGTGTGGACTTTGGTTGACTTACCCGATGATCAGCAAGCCATAGAAAATAAATGGATCTTCAAGATGAAGACGGACGTTGATAGTAGAGTTACTATCTACAAAGCTAGACTTGCCGAAAAAGGTTTTTGACAAAGTTCAAGGTGTTGACTACGATGAGATTTTCTCACTCGTAGCGATGCTTAAGTTTGTCCGAATCATGTTAACAAATTGCCACATTTTATGAAATCTGGCAAATGGATGTCAAAACTACATTCCTTAAAGGATTTCTTAAAGAAGAGTTGTATATGATGCAACCAGAAGGTTTTGTCGATCCTAAAGGTGCTAACAAAATGTGCAAGCTCCAGCGATCCATCTATGGACTGGTGCAAGCATCTCGGAGTTGGAATATACACTTAGATGAGTTGATCAAAGCATATAGTTTTATACAGACTTGTGGTGAAGCCTGTATTTAGAAGAAAGTGAGTGGGAGCACTACAACCTTTCTGATAAGTATATGTGAATGACATATTGTCGATTGGAAATAATGTAGAATTTTATGGAAAGCTTAAAGGAGTATTTGAAAGGAGTTTTTCAAAGAAAGACCTCGGTAAAGCTTCTTACATATTGAGCATCAAGATCTATAGATATAGATCAAAACGCTTGATAAGTTTTTTCAATGAGTACATACCTTGACAAGATTTTGAAGTAGTTCAAAATGGAACAGTCAAAGAAAGAGTTCTTGCCTGTGTTGCAAGGTGTGAAATTGAGTAAGACTCAAAGCCCGACCATGGCAGAAGATAGAAAGAGAATGAAAGTCATTCCCTGTGCCTCAACCATAGGTTCTATAAAGTATGCCATGCTGTGTACCAGACATATTGTATACCCTACACTGAGTTTGGCAAGGGAGTACAATAGTGATCTTGGAGTATATCACTGGACAACGGTCAAAATTATCCTTAGTGGAATAAGGATATGTTTCTCGATTATGGAGGTTACAAAAGGTTCGTCGTAAAGGGTTACGTCGATGCAAGTTTTGAGACTGATCCAGATGACTCTAAGTCTCAATCTGGATACATATTAAAAGTTGGAGCAATTAGCTAGAGTAGCTCCGTGCAGAGCATTGTTGACATAGAAATTTGCAAAATATATACGGATCTGAATGTGGCAGACCCGTTGACTAAACTTCTCTCACAAGCAAAACATGATCACACCTTAGTACTCTTTGAGTGTTAATCACACAGTGATGTGAACTAGATTATTGACTCTAGTAAACCCTTTGGGTGTTGGTCACATGACGATGTGAACTATTGGTGTTAAATCACATAGCGATGTGAACTAGATTATTGACTCTAGTGCAAGTGGGAGACTGAAGGAAATATGCCCTAGAGGCAATAATAAAGTTATTATTTATTTCCTTGTTTCATGATAAATGTTTATTATTCATGCTAGAACTGTATTAACTGGAAACTTGATACATGTATGAATACATAGTCAAACAGAGTGTCACTAGTATGCCTCTACTTGACTAGCTCGTTGAATCAGAGATGGTTAAGTTTCCTAGCCGTAGACATGAGTTGTCATTTGATTAATGGGATCACATCATTATAGAATGATGTGATTGACTTGACCCATTCCGTTAGCTTAGCACTTGATCGTTTTAGTTTACTTCTATTGCTTTCTTCATGACTTATACATGTTCCTATGACTATGAGATTATGCAGCTCCCGAATACTGGAGGAACACTTTGTATGCTACCAAACATCACAACGTAACTAGGTGATTATAAAGGTGCTCTACAGGTTTCTCCGATGGTACTTGTTGAGTTGGCATAGATCGAGATTAGGATTTGTCACTCCTATTGTCAGAGAGGTATCTCTGGGCCCTCTCCGTAATGCACATCACTATAAGCCTTGCAAGCAATGTGATTAATGAGTTAGTTGTGGGATGATGCATTACAGAACGAGTAAAGAGACTTGTCGGTAATGAGATTGAACTAGGTATTGAGATACCGACGATCAAATCTCCGGCAAGTAACATACCAATGACAAAGGGAACAATGTATGTTGTTATGCGGTTCGACCGATAAAGATCTTCGTAGAATATGTAGGAGCCAATATTGACATCCAGGTTCCGCTATTGGTTATTGACCAGAGAAGTGTCTCGGTCATGTCTACATAGTTCTCGAACCCGTAGGGTCCGCACGCTTAACGTTCGTTAATGATATAGTATTATATGAGTTATGTATGTTGGTGACCGAATGATGTTCGGAGTTCCGGATAAGATCACGGACATGACAAGGAACTCCGGAATGGTCCGGAGATGAAGATTGATATATGGGATAATAGTGTTTGGTCTCCGGAAGGGTTCGAATTCACGGAAGGGGTTAGGATGTTTCCCGAAATGTTGGGTACAAGAACACTTTATTTGGGCCAAAGGGGAAAGCCCACAAGGTTTTTGGAAAGCACAAAAGGAAGTTTTGCAGAGTCCAGGGGCCAGACGCCAGGGTCCCTGGTGTCTGGGTCCAGACACCGGGAACCCTAGCGTCCGGTCCTGGTGTCCGAGAAGGACTCTTGCCTTTCGGGTGAAACCGACTTTGTGGAGGCTTTTACTCCAAGTTACGACCCCAAGGCTCAACATATAAATAGAGGGGTAGGGCTAACACCCAATACACATCAAGAAACACCAAGCCGTGTTCCAGCAACCCCGTCCCCTCTAGTTTATCCTCCGTCATAGTTTTCGTAGTGCTTAGGCGAAGCCCTGCGAAAATTGTTCTTCACCAACACCGTCATCACGCCGTCGTGCTACCGGAACTCATCTACTTCTTCGCCCCTCTTGCTGGATCAAGAAGGCGAGGACGTCATCGAGCTGAACGTGTGCTGAACGCGGAGGTGCCGTATGTTCGGTACTTGATCGGGACGGATCGTGAAGGTGTACGGCTACATCAACCGCGTTGATAAAACGCTTCAGCTTACGGTCTACGAGGGTACGTAGACAATACTCTCCCCTCTCGTTGCTATGCATCACCATGATCTTGCATGTGCGTAGGAATTTTTTTGAAATTACTACGTTGCCCAACACACGCAACCATACTATGCACAATTAATGTCCAACTAGTTTTAATCATAGTTATCTTTTTTTCACTTTTATTTCTTCCTTTCTTTTTGGAAACAAAGATTTTTTTTAAATTTGTATATACGTATTATGAGATGCTTGAATAATTTTATATTAATTACATGTTTTCTTTTGTTTTTTTGGCTGGTATTTCAATGTTTGTTTGGGTCAATTTTTAATTTTTTCCACCATAAGAAAAGTTTATTAAGGAGAGACCCGCAACTTATTAAGTCTTGAAGGTTGTAACTCCGTGTTTTCAACGGGCTCGTAATTCCAAGTGTTGTAAGCAGACTGAAACTACACATGCCATAATGCTACTGTAAATGGAACGGGAAGGGGTTAGTCAAGCCAGTTGCATGTCCCCCACTAGACACGCAACTGCAAGAGTTGTCACTGGATTGCAACTGCATGGGAAAAAAGGGGGGGAGGGTGTTGAGACAGTTGCATTTCCACACACTAGACATGCAATTGCAAGCCTTGTAACCAGATTGCAATTGCATAAGCACAAAGCGACTACAACTGGGATTGGGGGAGGGTTATTGGGCCAGTTGCATGCCCAGTACTAGACACACAATTGCAAGCGTTATACCCCGACTGCAACTGCATGAGCACAAAGCGGTTATAGCTGGGGCCAGGAGGGGAGATTATTGGAATAGTTGCATATCCACCACTAGACATGCAACTACACACATTGTAATTGGACTGCAGCTGAATGAGTACAAAGCGACTACAACTGGGCTGGGAAGGGAGTTATTGAGCCAATTGCATGTCCACTACTAAACACACAATTGGAAGAGTTGCAGCCTGTCAATAACTGCATGAGCACAAAACGACTGCAATTGTGGTCGGGAGAGGGATTGTCGGGCCATCAAAGAACAAAAAGTTTTGGATGTGGCCTTTCAACAAAAAATGGACTGCAACAATAAAAGATGATGGCAGGAGAAGGAGACCAAATTATATTTCATCTAGATAAGTTCTAGGCACTCCCGTACTTGATTTATCCTGCCAATTTATTCCAATTCAAGAACAGATTCCAGTTGATCTAACTTCCTTCGCCTCTCATTACCTTAGCTAAAGTCGTCTCATATGGTTAAGCTAGTCACTTAAAAGTAACTACTATATCAAGGGAAAAAACAATATGTTCATAAACTACTACTCATCCTATTTATCGTCCTAAGTGCAAGTATCTTACTAAAATCAAATGATATACTAGTAGCCGACTTGCAGAAAATATGGAAATTACGGAAAAGGCTAGAATTGTACATTTTTCTTAGCAATTAAATTCATCCTGCTGGTCCAGTCACATGTCCACTCAGAAGGTGGGCCCAAACAGAAGGTCAAACTTGCTTGAGGCCTGGCGCAAGAGGAAGATTTTAGCTCCAAATGGACCACCATGTCTTGAATGGCCTAGTACTAGTGCTAGCGCCCCCTAAAAAACACTAGTGCTAGCGAAAATGCTAAACATACAGGCACCTACAGGCTCTTACAAGGACCTTCCAACAAACAAGCGGGGTGGGCCTCGCTTTGGTGACTGAAATCCAATCATAAAGTTCCACGTCACATTATTTTCTAGGCAACCTGTAAAACCCCGTATAATCCTGTACGTCTAGCATTACTGCAAGTGCTAATGAGCAGTAACATATTCTACACAATGGCTACCAATTTAGAGCATCTATAGTTGAACTTGGCAAATCCGACCCCTCAAACGCTCGCGGACGAGCCCGCCTGGCTGGGCGCGTCCGTGGGCCCTAATCGGAAATGTTGTGCCGCACACCCATATACCGCAAATTCTGATCCTCAAATCCATGCATGTCCATCATACAATGCAAATTGTCCGAACTTCAAAGTTCGAAATAAAGCAAAAGAAATCATAGTTCAATAAACCGGACATGCCAAAATGAAATCAATGTCCGAGCGTGACAGATGGCCTCGGATCACTGGCCGGGCGCCTGCTCTGAGTGGAATGCGTCCTGCTCTGCCTGCATCCGGGTTGCGTCCTCCGCCTGCATCCGGGCTGCGTGCTCCGCCTGCATCCGGGCCGCAGCCGCCCTCGCCGCCTCGTACTTCCTACGGTCGTTGGTCTCCATCTTCTTGTCCGCAAGCCATTTCTTCGCATGCTCATCCAAGAGGGTTTCCTCTGCCAACATGATCCTCGCATCTTCCGCGTCCTGTGCGAGTTGCAACCTCTCCTTCTCAAGCTCAATGTCGCCAAATGTCTTGGCCTTCTCAAGTTCCCATTTGATGACTGCTTGTTGCTTCTCCAACTCAATTTTCTCCCCCTCAATTTCGAGCTTCTTCTCTGCCCTCTTCTGATCCTACTCCATCCTTTCCTTTTGCGCATCCAACATGAGCTTGTACCTCTACTCCTTGTTTTCCCTCACCAAAAAAATGCCCGTCCATGTGGACGACATTTTGGTAGCCGCAACATTACGGGAGACATGTGACTTCTCCCACTTGTTTCCCATGACTTGGCGGTTATCCTTTGGCACAATGGCTTTTATATTCGTCATGAGAACATCGTCGAACCTAATTGATTGGTTGGAGCTTGAGCCATCATTCCTCTTCTTGCTGGACTTGAGATCGACCACAAGTTGGTTCCACTTCGGCTTGCCATTCAATATGATCCAACACTGGCTAAAAGCAAATGGCTTCTTCTCCACCTCATGATACAAAGTGGCCGTCACCGCCGTCTAGCAAACAACATATGTATGAGCACGAGAATGCAAACACAAGAAGCATATGCAAATGATGACAAGATGAAGCAATTGAGCTTACGTGAGTTGCGACTCCCATCCCACTTGAGGGTGTATGGTCACTTGTGAGTAGTAGCCAACATACTTGTTCACTTCCCCTTGAACGGCCCCCAGCGATGTTGGAGAGATGCCACATTGCGGGTGGTCATGATAGGATGCGACTCCACATAATACTTTTGTTTGTGATACTCCTTCCAAATCTTCGTCCAATACGTGTTCCCCTTTTGCTCGGGGCCACATATTGGATCCATTGTTGTGCCCAACCAAGCTTTGACCAACAAGATGTCTCCAAATCTTGAGAATGCCGGACCTCTTGCCTTTGGTGTCTTTTGGTATTATTCTTCTTCTTACTTGGATTTGGATTGGATGTTATCCCAACTTCAAATGTGGTGGTGGCCTCCAATTCTTATTTCATTTAGGTCGGATCTTCGTTGTCATTTATCACGTTCGACAAGAATGCCTCCTACATGATTATGGTTTGCAAACATTCATCCTGTGCGAAATGAACTAGTGGTCTATGCAAAAATCTGATCGGACAGCAGCAAAGAAAACACACCGATTCCTCTTCGGTCATTCCGTTGAACATGTCGAGGGCAGCCCGGGCACTGCCGGTTTCCGTGCTCATCCGCATCTGAACAAGCTGTGGCGAGTCACATACATCGACCGCCGGCATCTGCGTGGGCGGAAAGCTATCCAGAATGGCCCAGCCGCCGTCGAATCATTCCCTATCCCAACGGGGTTGGATGGTGCAATCCGCGTCAGCCCTCGGATTGAAGGGGTACGGGGATCCAGGCGCGGCGGAGGAGACAACTGCTCCACCATGTCCAAACCTCCTGATACGTCTCCAACGTATCTATAATTTTTGGTTGTTCCATGCTATATTATATTCTGTTTTGGATGTTTAATGGGCTTTATTATATACTTTTATATTACTTTTGGGACTAACCTATTAAGCGGAGGCCCAGCCCAAATTGCTGTTTTTTTGCCTATTTCAGAGTTTCGCAGAAAAAGAATATCAAACGGAGTCCAAACAGAATGAAACATTCGGGAACGTGATTTTTTGGAACAAACGTGATCCAGAGGACTTGGAGTCCACGTCAAGAAAGCAACAAGGTGAGAACGAGGCAGGGGGCGCGCCTACCCCTGGGGGCGCGCCCTCCACCCTCGTGGGGCCCACGTTGCTCCACCAACGTACTTCTTCCTCCTATATATACCTACGTACCCCCAAACCATTAGAGGCATCCACGAAAACCTAATTCCACCGCCGCAACCTCTGTACCCATGAGATCCCATCTTGGGGCCTTTTCTGGCGTCCTGCAGGAGGGGGCATTGATCACGGATGGCTTCTACATCAATACCATAGCCTTCTCCGATGATGTGTGAGTAGTTTACCTCAGACCTTCGGGTCCATAGTTATTAGCTAGATGGCTTCTTCTCTGTCTTGCGATCTCAATACAAAGTTCTCCACGATTCTCGTGGAGATCTATTCGATGTAATCTTCTTTTTGCGGTGTGTTTGTTGAGACCGATGAATTGTGGGTTTATGATCACGTTTATCTATGAACAATATTTGAATCTTCTCTGAATTCTTTTATGTATGATTGGTTATCTTTGCAAGTCTCTTGAATTATCAGTTTGGTTTGGCCTACTAGATTGATCTTTCTTGCAATGGGAGAAGTGCTTAGCTTTGGGTTCAATCTTGCGGTGTCCTTTCCTAGTGACAGCAGGGGCAGCAAGGCACGTATTGTATTGTTGCCATCGAGGATAACAAGATGGGGTTTATATCATATTTCATGAGTTTATCCCTCTACATCATGTCATCTTACTTAAAGCATTACTCTGTTCTTTTGAACTTAATACTCTAGATGCATCTTTGGATAGCGGTCGATGTGTGGAGTAATAGTAGTAGATGCAGGTGAGTCGGTCTACTTGTCACGGACGTGATGCCTATATACATGATCATACCTAGATATTCTCATAACTATGCTCAATTCTATCAATTGCTCAACAGTAATTTGTTCACCCACCGTAATACTTACGCTCTTGAGAGAAGCCACTAGTGAAACCTATGGCCCCCGGGTCTATTTTCCATCATATAAATTTTCCAACACTTAGCTCTTTCTATTGCCATTTATTTTACTTTGCATCTTTATTTACTCTTTATCGTAAAAATACCAAAAATATTATCTTATCTTATCTATGAGATCTCACTCTCGTAAGTGACCGTGATGGGATTGACAACCCCTTTATCGCGTTGGTTGCGTGGTTCTTATTTGTTTGTGTACGTGCGTGGAACTCGAGCATGGTATCCTACTGGATTGATACCTTGGTTCTAAAAAACTAAGGGAAATACTTACGCTACTTTACTGCATCACCTTTTCCTCTTCAAGGAAAACCAACGCAGTGCTCAAGAGGTAGCAAGAAGGATTTCTGGCACCGTTGTCGGGGAGTCTACGCACAAGTCAAGACATACCAAGTACCCATCACAAACCCTTATCCCTCGCATTACATTATTTGCCATTTGCCTCTCGTTTTCCTCTCCCCCACTTCACCCTTGCCGTTTTATTCGCCCTTCTTCCGTTCGATCTTGTGTTACCATGTGCCTTCTTGTTGCTTGCATCTTCGCTTGCTAAGAGATCTATGGATCCTCATCCGCTTGCCAATCTTTTTAAGAGATCAAATTATGATGAACCAGTTGCTAGTGAGTTGAGTGCACTAGATTATCTTTATGAGGTTTTGCTTGAAATTTGTGAATATAAAAATTGCGATGAAGTACTTTATGAAGCGATTCACGATAGATCTTTGAAAAAGCATGATTTTAATGATTTTATTATAAATTCTATTGATGTAAATTGTGCTAATAATATGCAAAACCCTAAGCTTGGGGATGCTAGTTTTGCTATGTCCTCCACTTGTTGCAATGATCATGATTGGGGTGATTCTTCTTTTGATCTTGAAAATTTATTTAAGCCCCATGATGAATATGAGATTGATTATAATGTTTGCAATAATATTGAAAGTGGGTTTGGAAGAGTGTCAACTTTAGATCCCACATATTTGGAAAATATTCAATCTTATGGTATTTTTGATAAAAGTGGGTTTGGAGAGGTCATGACTTTAGTTAATGATAATCCCACTATTTTGGAAGAGTGCCAATCTTATGCATGTGGATCATGTTAAGAATATTTTTTGTGATAGCTATATTTTTGAATTTTCTTATGATCCTACATGTAATTATTATGAGAGAGGAAAATATGGTTGTAGAAATTTTCATGTCACTAAATTTCCTCTCGTTATGTTAAGATCACTATTGTTTCTCACTTCTTCATTGCATATGCTAGTATTTGCTTGTCTTGATAATTTGTTTGTCTATAAGATGCCTATGCATATGAAGTATGTTAGACTTAGATGTTTTTTTTTCACATGTTTTATGATGCTCTCTTTGTGCTTCAATTCTTGTCTTTCATGTGTGCATCATTGAAATTTTTATGCCTAGCTAGGGGCATCAAAGGATAGCGCTTGTTGGGAGTCAACCCAATTTTATTGTTAGTTTTTTGCCTTTTGCTTCTGTTTAGTAATAAATAATCCATCTAGCTTCTGGTTATTTTTTTATGTTTTAATTAGCGTTTGTGCCAAGTTAAACCTATAGGATCTTCTTGGATAGTTATTTGATCTTGCTGAAAATTTCAGAAACTTTCTGATCACGAAATAAATTATAAAAAATGACCAGAACGTGATAAAATATTGATTCCAATTGCAGAAGATCAATAAACAAATTGTCTAGGTCTTGCTATTTTGGTAGATTTTTTTGAGTTCCAGAAGTTTTTGTTAGTTACAGATTACTACAGACTGTTCTGTTTTTGACAGATTCTGTTTTTCATGTGTTGTTTGCTTATTTTGATGAATCTATGGCTAGTAAAAGAGTTTATAAACCATAGAGAAGTTGGAATACAGTAGGTTTAACACCAATATGAACAAAGAATGAGTTCAATACAGTACCTTGAAGTGGTGTTTTGTTTTCTTTCACTAACGGAGCTCACGAGATTTTCTGCTAAGTTTTGTGTTGTGAAGTTTTCAAGTTTTGGGTAAAAGATTTGATGGATTACGGAACAAGGAGTGGCAAGAGCCTAAGCTTGGGGATTCCCATGGAACCCCAAGATAATCTATGGACACCAAAAAGCCAAAGCTTGGGGATGCCTCGGAGCAACTCCTCTTTCGTCTACTTCCATCGGTAACTTTACTTGGAGCTATATTTTTATTCACCACATGATATGTGTTTTGCTTGGAGAGTCTTGTATGATTTGAGTCTTTGCTTTTTAGTTTACCACAATCATCCTTGCTGTACACACCTTTTGAGAGAGACACACATAAATTGGAATTTATTAGAATACTCTATGTGCTTCACTTATATTTTTTGAGCTATATAGTTTTGCTCTAGTGCTTCACTTATATATTTTAGAGCACGGTGGTGGATTTTTTTTATAGAAACTATTGTTCTCTCATGCTTCACTTATATTATTTTGAGAGTCTTAAAACAGCATGGCAATTTGCTTTAATAATAATATCATGAGAAATTTGATGCTTGATAATTGTTTTGAGATATAAAGGTGGTAATATCATAGTTGTGCTAGTTGAGTAATTGTGAAATTGAGAAATACTTGTGTTGGAGTTTGTGATTCCCGTAGCATGCACGTATGGTGAACCGTTATGTAATGAAGTCGGATCATGAGGTATTTATTGATTGTCATCCTTTGTCTAGCAGTCGGGATCGCGCGACCCTTCCCCTAGGAGCATGCGTAGTAGTACTTTGCTTCGAGGGATAATAAATTTTTGCAATAAGTATATGCGTTCTTTATGACTAATGTGAGTCCATGGATTATACGCACACTTACGTTTACGCAATTTTCTAGCCTCTTCGGTACTGTGCATTGCCCTTTCTCACCTTGAGAGTTGGTGCAAACTTCGCTGGTGCATCCAAACCCCGTGTTATGGTACGTTCTATCACACATAAACCTCCTTATACCTTCCTCAAAATAGCCACCATACTTACCTATTATGGCATTTCCATAGCCATTCCAAGATATATTGCCATGCAACTTTCCACCGTTTCTTTTATCATGACACGCTCCATCATTGTCATATTGCTTTTCATGATGATGTAGTTGACATCGTATTTGTGGCAAAGCCACTGTTCATAATTCTTTCATACATGTCGCTCTTGATTCATTGCATATCCAGGTACACCACCGGAGGAATTCACATAGAGTCATATCTTGTTCTAAGTATCAAGTTGTAATTCATGAGTTGTAAGTAAATAAAAGTGTGATGATCATCATTATTAGAGCATTGCCCCAAGTGAGGAAAGGATGATGGAGACTATGATTCCCCCACAAGTCGGGATGAGACTCCGGACTAAAAAAAGAGGCCATGAAAAAAAGAGAGAAAAAGGCCCAAAAAAATGAGAGAAAAAGAGAGAAGGGACAATATTACTATCCTTTTACCACACTTGTGCTTCAAAGTAGCACCGTGATCTTCATGACAGAGAGTCTCTCATTTTGTCACTTTCATATACTAGTGGGAAATTTCATTATAGAACTTGGCTTGTGATGGGCTTCCTCAAATCCCCGAGGTCTTCGTGAGCAAGCAAGTTGGATGCACACCCACTTAGTTTCTTTTGTTTGAGCTTTCATACACTTATAGCTCTAAGTGCATCCGTTGCATGGCAATCCCTACTCCTTGCATTGACATAAATTGATGGGCATCTCCATAGCCCGTTGATTAGCCTCGTTGATGTAAGACTTTCTCCTTTTTTTGTCTTCCCACATAACCCCTATCATTATACCTTATTCCTCCAAAGTGCTATATCCATGGCTTGCGCTCATGTATTGCGTAAATGTTGAAAAGACTGAGGCGCGTTAAAAAGTATGAACCAATTGCTTGTCTAAAACCGGGGTTGTACATGATATGAATATTTTGTGTGGGGAAGATGGAGCATAGCCAGACTATATGATTTTGTAGGGATAATTTGCTTTGGCTATGTTATTTTGATAAGACATAATTGCTTGGTTAGCATGCTTGAAGTATTATTGTTTTTATGTCAACATCAAACTTTTATCTTGAATCATATCAAATCTGAACATTCGTGCCACAATAAGAAGAGTTACATTGAAATTATGCTAAGTAGAATTCCACATCAAAAATTCTGTGTTTATCATTTACCTACTCGAGGACGAGCAGGAATTAAGCTTGGAGATGCTTGATACGTCTCCAACATATCTATAATTTTTGATTGTTCCATGCTATATTATATTCTGTTTTGGATGTTTAATGGGCTTTATTATACACTTTTGTGTTAATTTTGGGACTAACCTATTAACTGGAGGCCCATCCCAAATTGTTGTTTTATTGCCTATTTGAGTTTATGAAAAAAGAATATCAAGCGGAGTCCAAAGCGGAATGAAACCTTCGGGAACGTGATTTTTGGAACAAACGTGATCTAGAGGACTTGGAGTCCACATCAAGAAAGCAACAAGGAGAGCACGAGGCAGGGGGGCGCGCCTACCCCCCGGGCGCGCTCTCCACCCTTGTGGGGCCCATGTTGCTCCAGTGACGTACTTCTTCCTCCTATATATACCTACGTACCCCCAAACCATCAGAGGCATCCACGAAAACCTAATTCCACCGCCGCAACCTTCTATGCCCGTGAGATCCCATCTTGAGGCCTTTTCCGGCGTCCTGCCGGAAGGGGCATTGATCATGGAGGGTTTCTACATCAACACGATAGCCTCTCCGATGATGTGTGAGTAGTTTACCTCAGACCTTCGGGTCCATAGTTATTAGCTAGATGGCTTCTTCTCTTTCTTTGGATCTCAATACAAAGTTCTCCACGATTCTCGTGGAGATCTATTCGATGTAATCTTCTTTTGCGGTGTGTTTGTTGAGACCGATGAATTATGTGTTTATGATCAAGTTTATCTATGAACAATATTTGAATCTTTTCTGAATTATTTTATGTATGATTGGTTATCTTTGCAAGTCTCTTCGAATTATCAGTTTGGTTTGGCCTACTAGATTGATCTTTTTGCAATGGGAGAAGTGCTTAGCTTTGGGTTCAATCTTGCGGTGTCCTTTCCCAGTGACAGCAAGGGCAGCAAGGCACATATTGTATTGTTGCCATCGAGGATAACAAGATGGGGTTTATATCATATTGCATGAGTTTATCCATCTACATCATGTCATCTTACTTAAGGCATTACTCTGTTCTTATGAACTTAATACTCTAGATGCATGCTGGACAGCGGTCGATGTGTGGAGTAATAGTAGTAGATGCAGGCAGGAGCCGGTCTACTTGTCACGGTCGTGATGCCTATATACATGATCATACCTAGATATTCTCATAACTATGCTCAATTCTATCAATTGCTCAACAATAATTTGTTCACCCACTGTAATACTTACGCTCTTGAGAGAAGCCACTAGTGAAAACCTATGGCCCCCGAGTCTATTTTCCATCATATTAATCTTCCAACACTTAGCTATTTCTATTGACGTTTATTTTACTTTGCATCTTTATTTACTCTTTATCATAAAAATACCAAAAATATTATCTTATCATATCTATCAGATCTCACTCTCATAAGTGACCGTGAAGGGATTGACAACCCCTTTATCGTGTTGGTTGCGAGGTTCTTATTTGTTTATGTAGGTGCGTGGGACTCGAGCGTGGTCTCCTACTGTATTGATACCTTGGTTCTCAAAAACTAAGGGAAATACTTACGCTACTTTACTGCATCACCCTTTCCTCTTCAAGGGAAAACCAACGCAGTGCTCAAGAGGTAGCACCTCCCTGTAACGCCACCGCCGCCTCCTTCTCTCACTGCCGGCGTCGCCGCAACTTTCGGGTGACATTCTCCGCCTTGCAAGTCTCCACCGATGAAGTGGCCCCGCCGACAAACAAGGCAAACTGTGTCTCCGTCGCGGTGGTGTGGGTCAGGCTAGACGACATCTCCGACGGTGGATCGGGACTGGTGGTGAGGATTGGGAGCAAGGGTAGAGGACGTCCAGGGTCTAGGCACAGGAAAGGTTGGAGGGTGGTGGGAGAAGAAGGAAGTGTTTGGTGGATTTGGTGCAATTTGGGGTGCGGTAGGGCTGTCGGGTCCGACGTGGCGGGCGTGGCCGGGCGAGCTCGGGCGCCCCCATATCCGCCCTATATTTGGGCTGGATATGAGGGGTGCTGGCCATCCCGGGCGCTTGAGGCCCTTTTAAGGAGCCCGTCTAGGTCAAAAAATCGTGACCGGAGGGCCCGCCCGGTCGTATGAGACGTGTTTGAGGCGTCCGACTATAGATGCTCTTAGTCCCACCCTGCTAGTATAAGGAGGCCGTGACTGGGAAATGCCCAATGGTGGATGGGCACTATGATGACTTAAAAATAAACATTTTTCCACAACTCAAAAAAATTCGAAAGAAGTTCTACACCCAGAAATACACATATAGCATGTTCTAAGAAAATTTTCATAAAATAAATAACTCCCTTGTCAAAGTCACTCCTCCTTCTCCTCCAAGAAAGAAAGCTAGGGTTACTACCTCTCGCCAGCGCCGCCGTAGGTCCGCCACGTCTCTGGTGGCCCTAGGGCCATGGAGGCGCTGTGGATCCTGCCAAGGGCCGGCGGGAGGGCTCATATTTTAGTCGTTTTTTTCATTCTTCTTAGGGTTTGTGTCATGATCAGGAAGAAGAGACGGCAACGGCTCCCTGAAGATGGAATAAAGGTCTCCCCGGCGTCCAGCATCGTTGGTGGGTGTTTGGAGATGTGTCTCCGGTGGATCTATCTTTGGTGGATTTGCTCGGATCTTGTCGTTGTTCGTCTATATTCGTGTGTCTTAGGGATGGATTCTTTTGACCTACGTTATTCTTCATCGGCGGCGGTTGCTGTCCTGGTGCGTTGGTCTTATGGGGCCTTAGGACGATGACTTCCCGACTGTCTACTACAACAAGTTGTGCCCAACTCCGGCGATGGAGGGGCGATGATGGCGGCGCACATTCAGCTCGCTTCAGTGCTTGTAGTCGTCGCTAGGTGGTCTACGGATCTGGATGTAATTTTAATTTCTGGTGTT
Organism: Aegilops bicornis; assembly: GCA_021605145.1. Classification (NCBI taxonomy): domain Eukaryota; kingdom Viridiplantae; phylum Streptophyta; class Magnoliopsida; order Poales; family Poaceae; genus Aegilops; species Aegilops bicornis. The sequence goes on from CM038675.1 coordinate 751,538,964, forward strand.
CGTTGTACTGCCATGATTGAAGATGAATAAATCGGAAGTTTTTCCGCAAAAAAGAGAAATTTTTCAAAACATTATACTTTCATATGTGGCGTAGATAAAAAAATACATACATGACAATGGGTGAATCTTTTTTAATTGTTGGGCCAGGCTTTTGTTTTTTGTGCAGCTTGCAAATCAGAATATTTTTGAACGGAAATTCACAGATCCATCATGAATATGTAAAAGTTTTCATTGTTTTTTTGTTTTTTTGAAACTTTTGAATATGATTTGTGAATCAATTCAAAAAGCTGGAGCCAATACCCCCATCCACCAAAAGCAGCTATCGGTCGTGGTCAGCATATAAGGCACAACATCATCAAGAGCCACAGGAAGAGGCAACACATATGCATGCATATATAGCGCGTGCTGTCGTGTTAATATTCGAGACATAGACTTTGGACGCTCGACGCGGCGACTATCGAGGGCGAGCCAAGTAGATGTGATAAATCCACCTTTTTTCTTTTGTTTAACGATATATACAAGAATTCATTTTTCTCTAGCTAACAGATGGATGGAGAGAACTTATGGATTCGGGATGATGACAACATGTCGGAGGAGTCAAAGGGAACGATAAGTAAGTGATCTGCTTTATTTGAGAATTGGACTGTGCATTTTAGGGATTGTGAATTGAGTGAACCAAATCTTGATGAATCTCCCGCTCACTGTTCTAGCTCGTGTTGAATTGTAGTCTAGTAGCTTGAGCAGGGGTTTGAAATGCTTTCTCCGAGCCTTAGAGCATCTACAACCGTCCGCGGATGCGTCCGGACGTGTCCGAAGGCACTAACAGGTCAATCCTCAAATCTTGTCATCCACATCCAGATACCTCATAATAAAAATCTTTAATTCCACACAAAAGCATGCAAAGAAAATAAATCTACATACTATGTAGATCATCTACCCTACTCTCGCCAGAGATGTCGACTATCTCCGTGCCTGCATCAGGCTGCTCTAGCTGCTTATCCGCCTGCTCCTCCAGCTCCTCTGCGTCGGCCTCCGAGTCCATCTGCGCGTCGAGTTTGGGGAAAAGAGCGTTGGTCACCGCCCGTTCCTGCCGAATGAAACGCCGGTTGGCCTCCACATAGGCCTCATCCTGGATGGACTCTAGGATGGCCTGCTACTCCGCCTCTCGTTCCCATGAGCGATGGCGAACTCTGCCTCCGCCTGGTCCATGGTGAAGCCCGAAGCCAGTGCCATCTCTTTCTCCGGATGCTCCGCTTGCTCCTCCTGCATCGGAGCGGGCTGCTGCTCCACTCTCTCTCTCTCTCCTCCTCCTCCTCCTCCTCCTCCTCCTCCTCCTCCTCCTCCTCCTCCTCCTCCATCTGCTCCTCCTCCTCCGGCTTCAGTGAATCTGGAGGTAGCCCGACAATGATGCGGGCGGCGCACATTGCCCTGATCTCTTGCTCGATCTGGTACCGGTGCTCCAGCATGAGCACCACATAGGTCGTTATCTTTCGACGGACCATGTCACCGTCGGAGAGCGGGGAAGAGAGAGGAGGTGGATGGTCTTGGGCTAGCGGCACGAAGATGGAGGAGGTGGATGTGTTAGGGTTGGGGGCGCCGGCCGGCTTAAATAGCGGGATTTGGCCTCTGGCGGGGAGTCGGAGTGGCGCCATCCGATGTTCACACCCCCACCAGAGGGGACAAGCTTCGTACCACCGGCTTTTCGAGCGGTTCAGTGTGGGACCCAAGCACTAGTCCGCATGGCGGACGCGACCGGACGTTCCCTAGCACCCCATATATGCCCTATATTTGGGCTGGATATGAGGGATGCCGGTTAGCCTGGGCGATTGAGGCCCATTTTAGGAGCCCGGTTGGGTTACATTTTTGTGACCGGTCAGTGATCGGACGACCTGCCCGAACGTTTGAGTCGGGTTTTGAGATGTCCTGCTGTAGATGCTCTTATAGAGTCTTATTTTGTTACTGCATTTCTGCCGGCCATATGCGGCTATATACTTACCATGGAATTTATTTAACAAAATTTGCCATAAGGTGCTTAATGCACTAATTAATTCTTTTTTGAAGCTTCTGCGTGTTCTGATCTTGACGGGGAGCAGCAGAGCACCAACACGGGATGAGATCAACATTGTACTGATGAACTGGGAGGATCAAGCCTGAAGGTTGAGTGGATTGCAAGGTGGATTAGAACAGAGCATGATACATTGAAGGTCGAGTGGGTAGGAAGGGAGAGTGATACATATTTTTCACATGTAGATAATGTTCTATTGTTCGAGTGGTTTTCGGCATAAGCCTGGATTCTTGCAGCATTGGGAAAACAATTATTTTCTTAGCTCGTCAGTGTATTTATACGAATAGAGTAATTATTGCTTTGGCAAAGAAGTTTCAGTGAAGGTGTGGTTGGTCTGATGTAGTTTGAAACATAATATGTTCTCGCGGGATGCACCTATGAAATCATATATGGTGATAGAGGCGAAGGTGTCCCGTCCTTCGATGAGATGGTGGCTATCGTTTTTGTGGAAGTTGACTTTGACGATCCGACTACGAACGTGCGAAGACGTCGCACCTTAGCAATTGCTAGACCAACTTCGAGAGGTTATTGACCATGCCAGAGCATGATCAACCTGACCACGAGGGTCTATTTCCTGCACGCAAATGAAGAATAAGCAAGAAACTGAGATTGCAATCTGGATATTGCGATATAAGTGGAAAGCTTTATTAATCAAGTGGGGTTCTGTGACATCTTGGTCTGGTTGTTTAACACAAACGAAGTACGCGAAGTTGCAACTATGGCGAACTTTTAATCTAAACAAAACCCATGTCTAATCAATGCCTTATGGGCTATATTTATAGGGGAAAAGAGAGGGGATTTCGTCCACCCTTGGCAAGGTGGGACTAAAGTACCTCCCAGTTCGTTTCTCCTACAACATGGACTCTAAAAACTGCCTACGAAGTAGTATTTCGTAATTACATGGGCCTGGGCAAAAATAACGTGGCGCGGCACCAATAATATGCTATGGACGAAATTTGTAAAAGGCCATCTTGTATATTTCGTCCATCTTCTTATATGTCATCATGGTGGCTTTAAAGTGCGGAAATCTCCACTACAAACTCCGTCATTGTTCTCTTTGCACGCGCCTTCGTCTTCATGCTTGATAATGCTCTACTGGTCATCCTTCTTGTCCATGCTAAGCCCTTCAACTGTAAGCAACAAATATGTATCGAAGTTAGGCAGCATCATGTTCTCATGAACTTTAGAAACATTACCAAGAAACGAAAGTACCTGATAATATAACTGGCGCGCATGATCTATATTAATCGATCCAATAGGTATAGTAGTAGGGGCTGTGGGTGTAACTATGGACTCCATGTCCTCATCATCCTCCCCTTCTTGAAAACAAAGTCTTCCTCGGCGTTGCTTAATCTGAAATGCGGCTAACAAAAGAGACAAGGCGTACACGTTGTATATGTATATGTCATCCATTTTTTTGATCTTAGTTGTGGCACATTTGACACCATTATACAATAACCCCCTTCAAAAGTCATGAAATATAAAGCCAATATATTATCACAAGAATTCAAAGGCATGAAAATATTGCAACTCAGTTTGCACATATAAGTGAAACTCTTATTCATATCAAAAGATTGACAATGCTGATCATTAAACCATCCCAACATTGATGAATAAACTTTAATTGTTTCAAAATTACTTGCTACAACATGCTTAAATAAGCAAACATGCAACAAGTTATTTGACACGGAATCATCACCAACATTGGAGGTCATATCAAAATGATTAAACACTGGCACAAGTATTTTCAAATGTATTTGATCCAAATCGGAGTTATTCCCTGATTCACATGGTTCTTTCGCATCAACAGTTAGTTCAATGGGTGCACTCAAAATTGTTGTTTTTACATTCGTTTGATCAGATGGCAAAGTCAAATCATGAACATAGTCCTCTAAAATAGGTGGTGTGATCAAAGTAGTGGGTAGCTCATCACATGGTGCATTTAAATTGACAAGACATTAATCATACTCTTGTGGAGGTGGAAGATTAATACCTTTGTCATTACCTCTTATGGTCAACTTAGATGATGTAGGCACTCTAGGTGGTGACATGTCACATGGTGGAGGTGATGTAGTTCTCTCAACAATGGATGTTGTTGTCATAGTAGGCGCAGTGGTTGAAGGAACAACCATTGCAACTCTTGGGATTTGCACCTTCGGCTTGTTTGTCTTGTGGGCAAGCGTCTTGCTATCTCCTGTTCAGCTTTTCAAGCAAGATGAAACAAACGGTCCATAGGATAACACTTTTCATGAATTAGTATCTCCTGAATGTCAAGGTTTAATACTCCCCAAAATCTATCGATAAAATCTTCTTCACTTTCTTCTAAAGATGAATGCAACAAGGTAGTTTGTAAATCATCATAATATTTCGTTACGGTGTCACTGAAGGAAATATGCCCTAGAGGCAATAATAAAGTTATTATTTATTTCCTTATTTCAAGATAAATGTTTATTATTCATGCTAGAATTGTATTAACCGGAAACTTGATACATGTGTGAATACATAGACAAACAAAGTGTCACTAGTATGCCTCTACTTGACTAGCTCATTGAATCAAAGATGGTTAAGTTTCCTAGCCATAGACATGAGTTGTCATTTGATTAACGGGATCACATCATTAGAGAATGATGTGATTGACTTGAACCATTTCGTTAGCTTAGCACTTGATCGTTTTAGTTTACTGCTATTGCTTTCTTTATGACTTATACATGTTCCTATGACTATGAGATTATGCAACTTCCGAATACCGGAGGAACACTTTGTGTGCTACCAAACGTCACAACGTAACTGGGTGATTATAAAGGTGCTCTACAGGTGTCTCCGAAGGTACTTGTTGAGTTGGCGTGTTTTGAGATTAGGATTTGTCACTCCGATTGTCGGAAAGGTATCTATGGGCCCTCTCGGTAATGCACATCACTATAAGCCTTGTAAGCAATGTGACTAATGAGTTAGTTGCAGGATGATGCATTACGGAACGATTAAAGAGACTTGTCGGTGACGAGATTGAACTAGGTATTGAGATACCGACGATCAAATCTCGGGCAAGTAACATACCGATGACAAGGGAACAATGTATGTTGTTATGCGGTTTGACCGATAAAGATCTTCGTAGAATATGTGGGAGCCAATATGAGCATCCAGGTTCCGCTATTGGTTATTGACCGAAGACGTGTCTCGGTTATGTCTACATAGTTCTCGAACCCGTAGGGTCCGCATGCTTAACGTTTGGTGACGATTTGTATTATGAGTTTATGTGATTTGATGTACCGAAGGTAGTTCGGAGTCCCGGATGAGATCGGGGACATGAAGAGGAGTCTCGAAATGGTCGAGACGTAAATATTGATATATTGGACGACTATATTCGAACAACGGAAAGGTTCTGACTGGTTCGGGTATTTTTCGGAGTACCGAGGAGTTACGGGAATATGGGGGAAGAAGTCTATGGGCCTTATTAGGCTTTAGGGGAGAGAGAGAGGCAAACCGCGCGCCCCCCCAATGACTAGTCCGAATTGGTCTAGGGGGAGGGGCGGCGCCCCCTCCTTCCTTCTCTTCCCTCTTCCCCTTCCATGTCTCCTACTCCTACTACTTGGAAGGGGAGGAATCCTACTCCCGGTGGGAGTAGGACTCCTCCAGGGCGCGCCATAGTGGCCGGCCCTCTCCCCCTCCTCCACTCCTTTATATACGTGGCCAGGGGAAACCCCATAGAGAGACAATAATTGATCATTGATCTCTTAGCCGCGTGCGGTGCCCCCCTCCACCATAATCCACCTCGATCATATCGTAGTGGTGCTTAGGCGAAGCCCTGCGTTGGTAGCAACATCATCACCGTCATCATGCCGTCGTGCTGACAGAACTCTCCCGTGAGGCTCTGCTGGATCGGAGTTCGTGGGACGACATCGAGCTGAACGTGTGTTGAACTCGGAGGTGCCGTATGTTCGGTACTTGGATGGGTCGGATCGCGAAGACGTACGACTACATCAACCGCGTTGTCATAACGCTTCTGCTTTCGGTCTACAAGGGTACATGGACAACACTCTATCCTCTCGGTGCTATGCATCACCATGATCTTGCATGTGCGTAGGATATTTTTGAAATTACTACGTTCCCCAACAGTCACTACATTGTTTTAAATGTTGCAACTTTTTAATCATGTCACGAGTATAATAAGCGGGGATGAATGTATGTCACATGGAAAGTTTCAAATCATCCCAAGTCGTAGGTTTATAACCAGGGTGTAACCGGCAATATTCACTCCACCAAACTGAAGCATAACCAGTGAAAGAACTAACCGTGACATGAACTTTTTTACGTGCAGCAAAATTATGGGAAGCAAATATATTATTTATGTCGAACTCCCATTCAATATATAAAGTAGGTCTAAAATGGCCATTAAATGCTGGTATAGAAACATTAACCTCATCATGTTCATTTGGATGTTTGTGCACCTCTCGTGATGGTTGTGTTAGTTGCTCCGGTGGTGGCACGTCTCCCACGATCGACAAAGCCCAAGAATTGACTGTGGATTCTGTCATGATTAGTAGAAAACAAGAAACAGAATGCAAAAATAATGTTCCTATAAACTACTGGGATGTGGTGGTAAAACACTCACATTATAGCAAATATCAAAGTCTTACAAGTTCTTACCATGCAGCAGGTGGTGACCAAGCGGTGCCAAATAATTTCAAAAGTTGGGTAAAGTGATTGCTAGGTGAGCGTATGCATGGTGTAGAAATATGTGGAGCTGGGTTGGCTTTATATATGTGGGAAAAATGCTACAACCATGTTAATTAATGCAAGTTGAAAATTCGTTCAAAGTGGTTGAGTAGCTCCTGTACTTGATGCATAATCTCCTTCGTATCCTTAGGATTGGTACAATATGGCGCACGGTTTGGCAGCGAAGCACCGGGAATTAATTCAATCTGATGCTCAATCCCGTGAATAGGTGGTAATCCCGGTGGCACGTCTTGTGGAAACACGTCAGCGAACTCCTGCAAAATGTTAGTGACAGCAGGAGGCAAAGAGGAAGACACGTCCTCAAACGAAAATAATGCCTCTTTGCACACAAAAGCATAACAAACAGATCTGCTGAAATCTAGCTCATCAATATTAGATTTGATGGGAAGTAAACATGCACTTTTCAATTTAATTTCAGAAGCAACAATAGATGTTTTATTATTAGGCTTAATTTGTTGCTCAAATTCTTTTGCCACAATCTGATTTACACTCTTAGTTTTCTCCTGTTTTGCTTTATTAGATCTATTAATATCATCATAGATGGAGGGAGCTACAACAATAGATGGTTTATTATTAGGCTTCATTTTAGGCTCCAACACAAGTGATATTCTTGTGGTGAGAGAGAGCTTCTCCACCATCTCCATGCTAGCCAAGTTGTTGTAGCTCCCTCCATCTATGATGACGTGAACATAACGTTCCTTCACAACTCCCTTTATATGGAACAAATTATGCCTCTGATTTTGCTCAGCTTGTGTGACCTGCACACTCAAAATACGTTGAACAACTAAACATTCATACCTGTCAGCGTCTTCAGGAGCCATGTATTGTGTCTCTTATTCAGAATCATCTCCACCGTGATTTTCACGTGTAATAAGAGCCAAAGTCTCCTCATCATAGTCACTACTAGCAGACTCATACCCACTGAGGGAGTCCTGGACTAGGGGGTGTCCGGATAGCCGAACTATCATGTTTGGCCGGACTCCTGGACGATATAAGATTGAAGACTTCGTCCCTTGTCCGGATAGGACTTTCGTTGGCGTGGAAGGCAAGCTTGGCGATACGGATATGTAGATTTCCTACCATTGTAACCGACTCTGTGTAACCCTAACCCTATTTGGTGTCTATATAAACTGAAGGGTTTTAGTCCGTAGGACGAACAACAATCATACATAGGCTAGCTTCTAGGGTTTAGCCTCTCTGATCTCGTGGTAGATCTACTCTTGTACTACCCATATCATCAATATTAATCAAGCAGGAGTAGGGTATTACCTCCATCGAGAGGGCCCGAACCTGGGTAAAAACATCGTGTCCCTTGTCTCCTGTTACCATCCGCCTAGACGCACAGTTCGGGACCCCCTACCCGAGATCCGCCGGTTTTGACACCGACATTGGTCCTTTCATTGAGAGTTCCTCTGTGTCGTCACCTATAGGCCCGATGGCTCCTTCAATCATCAACAACAACGCAGTCCAGGGTGAGACTTTTCTCCTCGGACAGATCTTCGTATTCGGCGGCTTTGCACTGCGGGCCAATTCGCTAGGCCATCTGGAGCAGATCGAAAGCTACGCCCCTGGCCATCAGGTCAGATTTGGAAGCTTGAACAACACGTCCGATGTCCTCGGAGACTTTATCTTCGACGGATTCGAGCCTGGCCGGCGTGCCGCCTGTCTCGATGGAGTGCGATCTAGCTCTGCCGCCCGAGCGATTGCCACGGAGGCCGCACGATGCCGCTCCGACCCTTAATCCGGGCCGGTTCCGCCGATCGAGGACGGTTGGTTGGACACCGCCTCGGGGGCTGAAATCTCTACGGCGATTGAGCGAACACCATCCCTGTCCTTTGCAAAGCTCGTGACTCCCAGGTGCCGGACTCCTTTCCGGACTCCGAACCTCCCGCGCCCCTGCCAGTCGAATCCGACTGGGCATCGGTTATGGAGTTCACCGCCGCGGACATCTTTCAGCACTCGCCCTTTGGCGATATCCTGAACTCATTAAGTCTCTCTCTTTGTCAGGGGAGCCTTGGCCGAACTACGGTCAAGAAGGTTGGGATTCATACGACGAAGAAATTCAACGCCCACCCACCACCCACTTTGTAGCCACTGTCGATGACTTAACAGACATGCTCGACTTCGACTCCGAGAACATCGACGATATGGACGACGACGCCGGAGACGACCAAGAACCAGCGTCCACAGGGCACTGGATGACCACCTCAACTTACGATATATATATGGTGGACACACCTAAGGGAAGCGATAACGAGGAACGACGAGGCGCTGCGAAAGAAAATTCCCTCGGGAAGCAGTCAAAGCGGCGGCGTGGCGCGCTCAAAACCCCACCTCGGCGAAGATAGCGCCCACAGACGCAGCAGCCATAGAGCAGGGTGACCGGCCGACGACACATGCCATTGAGCAACCATCCGAACAGGCCAACTTGGACAAACAACCCGTCCCCGGCAAGGACAACAGTCCGGACGATCTCACGCCGGACACGTCATTGGATCAGAAGAACCTCCACAAAGAGCTCCTCGCTACTGCGCGTAGCTTGAAAAAGCAGAAACAGAGGCTCAGAACAGCGGAAGACGCACTCCGAATGAGATGGAGTAAATTACTCAACACTGCAGACAAATATGGCAACAGCCGCCAAGCAAAGAGCTACCCAAAGCGCAAACTACTGCCCGAATTCGATGAGGAGGCCACAGAGCCCCCACGATCAAAAAACAAAGAGGCCGCCGGGTCGGATAGACGACCACATGGCAAACGTAGAGCGGCAAGTGGCGTCGCACACAAGCCGACACGCGATCCGCATAAGGATTCACACCAAAAGGATGGCCCAGTTAGATCTATCTACGGGCCAAGGAAACAAGTTCTGGCGAGCAATACAACACGTCAAATATCCGAACATCACGGCACACCCAAATACAGGGGCCGCGCACCCTCTATGTTTCACCGATGAGGTGCTGGATCATTAATTTCCAGCGGGATTCAAGCCCATAAACATAGAGGCATACGACGAAACGACAGACCACGAGTGCGGATTGAGGATTATATCCTCCACATACACATGGCCAGAGGAGATGATCTCCATGCCATAAAATACCTACCCCTCAAGCTCAAAGGGCAAGCCCGGCATTGGCTTAAAAGCCTCCCCGAAAAGACAATTGGTAGTTGGGAAGGGCTTGAGGATGCTTTTCGGGCCAATTTCCAGGGAACCTATGTCCGACCTCCGGACGCAGACGATCTAAGTCACATAACCCAACAGCCCGGAGAGTCAGCTCGAAAATTCTAGAACAGGTTCCTCACCAAAAAGAACCAAATAATCGACTGTCCGGACGCCGAAGCCTTAGCAGCTTTTAAACACAACGTCCGAGACGAATGTCTCGCTGAACACCTTGGCCAGGAAAAGCCAAGAACAATGGCCGCACTAACAAGCCTCATGACCCGCTTTGCTGGCGGAGAGGATAGCTGGCTAGCAAGATGCGATACCAACGACCCAAGTACATCCGAAGTCAGGGATGGAAATGGGAAACCACGGCGCAACAAGGACCAGCGCCGGATTAAAGGGAACAGTCCAAAGAGCGCGACAGTCAACGCCGGATTCAAAAGCTCACGGCAGAACAATACAAAACTGCCCCTTAAGGACAATAGCGATGAGCTATCCAACTTAAATAAAATCTTGGACAAGATATGTCAAATCCACAGTACTCCGGAAGCACGCAAACCATACCCACAGAGATTGTTGGGTCTTCAAGCAGTCCGGCAGACTCAACGCCGAACACAAGGGGCTCGACACGCCAAGTGAGGATGATGACGAGCACCACAGGCAGAGGCCCGGAAAACAAAAGAATTTCCCACAAGAGGTCAAAACAGTAAACTTACTTCAAGTAACAAAAGGGGAAAACAGAGCGACCCATTGAATTACGCGCCGCACAATCTACCCCAGCGGAGTCCCAACACTGGTTGTCAAAACGAATTACCTTCGACCATCAGGACTACTTCGAAAGTATCCGGAACGCAGGATGGACTGCCTTGATACTAGAACCTATAATCGACGGTCTTCAATTTACACAAGTCCTAATGGACAGCGGCAGTGATTTAAACCTGCTATGTCAGGACACAATCCGCAACATGGGGATAAACCCAAATAGGATTAGCCATAGCAACACTTCCTTCCAAGGAATAATGCCAGGCACATATGCCCATTGTACGGGCTCCCTACTATTGGAAGTTATGTTCGGCTCACCCGACAACTTCCGTCGGGAAAAGTTGGTCTTCCACATCGCCCCATTTATTAGCCATCAAGCACTATCGGGACACGAAGCTTTCGCCCGCTTTAACGCAATACCGCATTATGCATCTCTTAAACTTAAAATGCCCGGTCCACGAGGCATCATTTCATTAAAGGGAAGCTGTGCGTGTCCCTCAAGGAAAGAATGTGAGACTGCCTTAACAGCCTCACACTAATACGACCTTGCTGGCCAAAAGCGTCTAAAGCAGGTCGTTCAGATCCCGGACACGGTTAGGCGAGTCCGGCATAAATAAACATGATGCTTACTAGCCGCGTACCCCCCTTACAAGGGGCTCCACGCATGTACAACAAGAGACAATAAAGCTCAATTTTACTCATTTTTGAATCATACTCTATTTTATTTCCAATTACATTTTAGCGCGATCTTTTTCAAACTAAGTTCCTCTCTTTTACATATGAACGCCGTGCTATACCCGTCCAGGATACGACACAACGGATACACAGGCGCAGACGTGCAGCAGGGACCCGTTGCAAGGATTCTTTTCAAATTAAGACCCTGCGTAAACCTTTTTCACTGTCTCTTGTTGTTACTTATTCCCCGGTCTCTTATTATAACCGAGGAGGAGGCTGGCGTTTTGGCATCGGCCGCGTCAGAAGTTTGCACGTACCTGGACACCAGGGGCTTGTTACCAAGGGCATTGTTCGGCCCGCTCTATAAAAGACCGAATACCTTAGGGAGTGTTCGGCGTCTCGAGTTAGGCCTTATATGCATCAACTCCGAATCATGTCTTTGGTCAAATGTTGGGTTTGCCCGACTCATGTGTTTTGCTGCCTTACGTTCCGTTCTATCGGCTAACGCGGCACCAGGAGAACTACTGCGATTGTGCCCCGGTTCGGCCGGGCGAGCACCTCGAGAGAAAGCCGAAATCGGCTGTCATGATATAGCGAGAGACTGGTCAACCACTCGATGACTCACCGGAATGTTTAGAATTCCTCCGCATTAACGAAGGACTGTTTTCGGTCAGCACATACGCACCCGAATTCGGGAGAGTGCGGTGCCCCGAGGGCTATATAGTAGCCCCACCATCGAACTCCTATGGCTAAGTGAAAGTGATAAAGCATTATAGTCCGGTTGCCTAGTTTGCTACGCTACCACCTCCTTTATAGGACCAAGACGTTGGATTAAGTGTGAAAGCGCGACTTCTTTGCAAACACCCCGCACTATGTGCGTGGGGCTGAAACCGAAGACTTCCATCTTTCGAGTTATATACATATATACATCAACGGCCGCACAGAGGTAGTTTGCTACTTGAAGGCACAAGTATAAAAAGCTCTTACATTAAATTGAAACGTTGTTTCATAAAATTATACATGTCATTCAAACATAACATCCTTTGAGCACTGCGTCTCTATTAAACGAGCGCCCTGAAGAACTTCCTCAAAATAGCGCTCGACTGGTACTCGGCTGCCGTCCGAATCTGGGGACGCAATATTGGTGGCCTTCATCTCAGCCCAGTATGCCTTGACACGGGCAAGAGCCATCCAAGCCCCCTCAATACACGCCGACCGCTTCATTGCGTCGTCTGCGATACCGCACCAAGGAACTGCTGCACTAAGCCAAAATAACTCTTCGGCTGGGGTCCTCCTGGCCACAAATGAGTCATGACATGTTTCATCGCAAGTCCGGATAATCGATTCAGCTCGGCCCATTCGGCCAACCCATCGGTCAACGGAAGAGGACGCTACGGACTATGGAATTGCGACCAAAATAGCTCTTCCCTTCTATGCCCCTTCTGGCCTCGGAAGTGCTCAATCGCGTCCGCAGCGCTCGCCGCTAAGTCCAGATAAGCATCCTCCGAACTCCACAGCCTGTCCAACTGAGCATACTTCGGATCTGTATATTTCCTCCGCAGCAGAAACGGTTTTGCAGCCGCAATATCCCTGGCCTGACTCAACTCCTCCTTGGCAGCTCTCATAGCGGAACGGGCATCCTTGGATTCGGCGGTGGCCTTCTTCAGGTCCTCTTCTTCCGCTTGACTTTCGTTTTCAAGAACCTCGCAGCGGTCGGTAGTATTCTTGATTTGAGGCCAAATCGGCCATTTCCTCTTTGCTTCGGCGGTGAGCAGCCCGTTCGACTTTCAGCCTTGGCCGCCTTTAAAGCGGCCGCATTACTCTTCGGGCTTGCTCTTTAGCTCGGGCAAGTTCCGCCGCAGCCTCTCCACAACAGCGGCACCGTCGCATCAAAGCATACAAGTAGTAAGGCATGGGTGTCAAGCTCCCTTACCATGTGCCCGCGGAGAAGTCGCATACCTTGTGACTCGTCAAACCGTTTATTGACCAGCGCGATGTCCGCATCCGCCTCGTCAAGTTGCCGCTTTAGTTCGGCAAATTCATCATTCCGGCTAGCCACCGGACACCCCGCCACCTACATAGGAATGACGACATGTTAGTACTGAGATTATGATCCTCGGCACGCTGTCAGTTGTGACAGCATACCGAGTCTCAGGGGCTACTATCTATACAGGGCGCATTCTATATGCATAACTGTCAGAAGGTACATCATTTTTTTCATACCTCAAACCCCGTCAGTAAACTTCTGGCGGCTTCATGCAATCCGCTCTCAGCGGATGCAATTCTTTCAATTACCGTAGCCATTAGCGCACGGTGATCTTCTGAGATATACGCTCGCCCGAGCAAGTCTTTCAGCTCCTCCAACCGCACGCCAGTTGGCGCCGGACCGTCTGGCCCCGCCGGACTCGCGGAAACTCTCCGTGACGACACTTCAGGGTCGCCCGCCTCGCACGAAGGCGCGATAGGTGGAGGCGTTTCGCTCTCTATCAGCTCCGGACGAAGATCCCCCGAAGACGAGCTCTGCTGAGAAGGGCTGAGATCTGAACTACAAGGTACAATTTCGGTTATCTTCAGAAATAAATACAGGGATGTTCTTTATTCACAGGACCCCTTGTTTTTACTTACGGCTCGCTAGAGGGCTGATCCCCTTGGGGAAATAGTGCGGCTGGGGTACTTCTCGGTGCCGGACTTTCTGACGAAGACTTCTTTCCCCGTTTTGAGGCCTTGGCTTCCGGGTCTTGAGCGGTCCTCTTCTCCCCTTGGAGGGAGGATCCCCGATCCCTCTTCCTTGAAAGCCTCCTTGGCGGAGGCGGTTGCTTCCCTGCTCCCCTTCGCCTTCTTTAAAAGGCGCGGCCTTCAACATCTTGGTCACATGGGATCCGGCGTGGTCTCTGGGAGGGAGCGGACACCTTATCAACTTTTCCTTGGCTATCCACTCCTGTTCAAGAAACGGCTCCCTTAAAGGGCATATATATGATAAATGAATGAACAGCCTGTCCGATTCTGAGGTTACATACTTGAGTATCTGGGTGATTGCAGCTTAGACCTGCGTCCTCGGTCAAGTCCGGACACTTCTCTTGTGCTCCGAAGAACAGTTTGTACATCTCCTTGGGCGTCGCGCCCATAAAATGTTGGAGAGCTCGTGGTCCCTCCGGATTAAACTCCCATAGACGGAGGGGGCGACGTTTGCAGGGCAGAAGGCGCCGAATCAGCATAACCTGCGCCGCCACGACCAGATTGATCTCTCTTTCTTGGAGGTCTCGAATACGGCCCTACAACAGAGGAACGTCCTTGGACGGCCCCCAGTCGAGCCCCCGGTTGACCCATGATGCCAGCCGCTGTGGTGGACCTGAGCGGAAGGCGGGTGGCGCCACCCATTTGGTGCCCCTGTGATATAAAACCACTCCCATTGCCACAAACCAGGCTCCTCTTGAAAAGAGCCCTCGGGCCACGGAGCATCAGCACACTTGCTTATGACCGCCCCTCCGCACTCTGCCTGTTGCCCCTTGATCATCTTCGGCTCCACCTTGAAGGTCTTGAGCCACAATCCAAAGTGAGGGGTAATATGGAGGAAGGCTTCACATCTGACAATGAATGACGAGATATGGAGGATGGACTCGGATTTAAGTCATGGAAATCCAGCCCATAATAAAACATGAGCCCAGACAAAGGGATCCGTCGGAAGCCTAAACCCCGAAGGAAGTGAGACACGAACACCACGCTCTCGCCGGGCTCGGGAGTGGGAATGACTTGCCCTGGAGCAGGCAGCCTATGCGAAATCTCTCCGGTTAGATACCTGGCGTCTCGCAGCTTTAGCACGTCTTCTTCTGTGACGGAAGAAGACATCCATCAGCCGAGCTGGTCGGAGCCGGACATCGTCGAAGGTCCGAAGCGCCTAAATCTGAAGCTTTGATAGAGGAGGGTGGAAAAAAGAAGAGGGCCTTGGTCTCATTATAAAGAGGTTGAATACCAAGAGCCGTCCCCGTGGTCGATTGGGACTCACCTTCGATAGAGGAGGCGTGCCAACGAACGCAGTTGGGTTACTGCGTCCGTATTGATGAGAATCCTAGAATAAGGGGGCACGATCTACGCTTTGATAAGACGTGCCAAGGAAACCGCCTCACTAAACGCGCTGAGGTGGGCCAGTAAAAAAATGATTCGAATAAAGGCTTGGCCATGGTGTGATGTCACGCCACGGAATACGTCAGCAGATCTGTGCAAAAATTATTCTCTCTACGGTGGTATGTGGAACTTGTTTTGCAGAGCCGGACACTATCCTTGTGTTCAAAACCTTCTAAGTATTCGGAGGAGGAACCCGCCTTGCAATGCCGAAGACAATATGCGCGCCCGGACTCATCGTCATTGAAGCCTGGTTCGGTGGCTCTTGAGGAGTCTGGACTAGGGGGTGTCCGGATAGCGAACTATCATCTTTGGCCGGACTCCTAGACTATGAAGATACAAGATTGAAGACTTCGTCCCTTGTCCGGATAGGACTACCATTGGCGTGGAAGGCAAGCTTGGCGATACGGATATGTAGATTTCCTACCATTGTAACCGACTCTGTGTAACGCTAACCCTGTTCGGTGTCTATATAAACCGAAGGGTTTTAGTCCGTAGGACGAACAACAATCATACCATAGGCTAGCTTCTAGGGTTTAGCCTCTACGATCTCGTGGTAGATCTACTCTTGTACTACCCATATCATCAATATTAATCAAGCAGGAGTAGGGTATTACCTCCATCGAGAGGGCCCGAACCTGGGTAAAAACATCGTGTCCCTTGACTCATGTTACCATCCGCCTAGACGCACAGTTCGGGACCCCCTACCCGAGATCCGCCGGTTTTGACACCGACACCCACCATTCTCGGTAGCAATCATTACATGCTGAGATTTGCATTCTCTCGCATAATGACCTCTTACCTTACAATGATGACAAATAATATCACTTGTGTGCCCTGTTGATGCTATGGAAGAAGAAGAGCTCTGTGTAGGCCCGACAGGTGTGCTCTTGGCAGATAGTGGTGGTTGTGCCTGCTTTCTTGTATCACGGCTGGAGGTAGCCGCTGATGGAGGTGCTGGTGCAGTGGAAGTAGAGGATGCTTGCGGTGTCCATGATGAAAGTCGACCTGCAGAAAAGTTAGTTCGCGCCAATGCCTGTCGATCCCGCACTTCACGTTCAGCTTTGCAAGCAAGATGAAATAAACAAATGATATTATTATACTCCTTATACTCTAGAATGGCCTGAATATTTTTATTTAATCCAGCCATAAAACGTGCAAGCATAGCTTCATTATCCTCAACAATACCACATCTAATCATGCCAGTTTATAATTCCTGATAATATTCTTGTACGTATTTTTTTCTTGTCCTAAACGCTACAATTTTTGAAGTAAATCACGTTGATAAGAAGGTGGAACCCAACGAGTATGCATAGCAGTTTTCAAAGCAGCCCAGGTAGCTGGAATATGATATAACCTACAATGTTCAGACCACAATACACATGCAAAACTAGTGAAAGCACAAACAACAGCAACGACACATCTCTCCACGGGATATTGTAAACATGTAAAACGTTGTTTAGTTTCTAACTCCCAAGTAAGATATATACCAGGAACATATCTACGCTCAAATGGTGGAATATTCAATTTCAATTTAGGAAGATGGTCATGATCTCGTACCCGAGCTGGTAGTGCAACCCTACCATTGCGATTATATGCATGTCGGCGACCTGGTGCTGGTGGTTGCATGTAGTTCTGATTTTGATCAACCTCATCCTCGTAATCGCCCACATAATCGTCATCCTCCTCGGCACCAGCACCGGCAGTAGCAGGATCCAAAGAAGCATCAATAGTAGGTACTACAGCACCAGAAGTTTGGCCATCCTCGATAGGAACATGCTTCGCTCGTTCGAACTAATTCGGAAGGGTGCGTTGTTGTTGTCGTTGCAGAGGGGCGACAGGTGCAGCCGGTGGTGGTTAGAGAAGACGCGTGAGCAATTCATTAAACTTGTTATCCAACTTTGTCTCGAACGACTTCTCCATGCCATCTATCTTCTCCATGGCCTCTTCAAATCTGTTTAGCATATCTCCCACCTAGCCATTCATTATTTACTGAAATTTATCATGCAACTCCTTGTTCGTCATGTTCTCCCAGTCCAGCTCATCCGCTTGTGTGTTGGGGAACGTAGCAGAAATTCAAAATTTTCTATGCAACACCAAGATCAATCCATGGAGTAATCTAGCAACCACTACTAGGGAAAAGGCTAGCAGCTACGCGGGTTTTAGGTGTATCAGTAGCGCGGGGAGGGGCGCTACTAATAAGGCGTTACAACTAACATATAGCAGTAGCGCGTGGTCATCGGCGCTACTGCTACACAAGTGTAGCAGCGGCCTTGATTCTTGAGCACGCCATCGCTAGTAGCTCCGGCGCCCTTTGCGACAGCAGCGCTCGCTAGTAGCTCCAGCGCCCTTTGACAACAGCATCTTTGCTATAGAGGCGCTGCTGCTAACTTCTATACACTCGCTACTGCTAATTTAACAGGTATTTTGTTTTTTTGGGCATATTTGTTTTGTATTTGAACAGGCTTTATAGAAGAATCTTTAGCACATAGAAATGTCATCATGATACACATACAAATGCCTGCGAGACCATGAATATAATCATAGCATATACATACAAATAGTCTCATCATAATCATCATCCAACACAAAGTGGTCTCTCATCATCATCTCGAAAATAGCGATACAAGTCCTTGATTACTTGCAAATACATCATCATCCATCTAAGCAATGGTATACGCGAGAAGAGCTATCACTTTGAGTACATGAGTTCGTATCCCTCTCTCGCATTAGCGTGAACCTAAACTAACTACTGCTCGCTCGGAAACCGGAAACCGGCAACACACGGGCACGACACTCACGCCACTCATCGTATAT
This sequence comes from Aegilops bicornis, assembly GCA_021605145.1. Lineage (NCBI taxonomy): Eukaryota > Viridiplantae > Streptophyta > Magnoliopsida > Poales > Poaceae > Aegilops > Aegilops bicornis. Next base: position 751,557,293 of record CM038675.1, read on the forward strand.
ATACTCTGGCGTAGCACTTCTTCGCCATCGATGGTCTATGCACTTGCATCGTCACATGAGTCGATGATATGCAACATATATAGTTGAGCAAATGTAAAGAGACAGACTTGACAAAAATAGAAACAACATATCATAAGCATAAATAACAAAGTTCGCCATTACCCAAAATGCCCTAACTAGAGTGATCTTCGCTAGTCGAGGAGGAGGACGGTTTAATTACATCACAAATAAAGTTTCACTGCGCATAACTCAAAGTTGTATCTGCAACGCGGTTTTTCTCCAATCGCTACTGCTATCTAGCACTAGCGCCCTTTTTTTACCCACGCTGTTGCTAAATTTCTGTGTATAAGGTTTTCCCTAGTAGTGAACGAGGGGAAGCAGAGTGCATCTACATACCCTTGTAGATCGCTAAGCGGAAGCGTTACAAGAACACGGATGAAGGAGTCGTACTTGCAGCGATTCAGATCACGGTTGATTCCGATCTAAGCACCGAACAATGGTGCCTCCACGTTCAACACACGTATAGCCCGGGGACGTCTCCTACTTCTTGATCCAGCAAGGGGAGAGGAGAAGTTGAGGGAGAACTCCGACAGCACGACGACATGGTGGTGATGGAGCTCGTGGTTCTCCGGCAGGGCTTCGCCAAGCACTAGAGGAGGAGGAGGTGTTGGAGGAGGGAGAGGGCTGCGCCAGGGAAGGTGCGGCTGCCCTCTCCCTCTCACTATATATAGGGGGAAGGGAGGAGGGGGAGGCGCCTAGGGTTCCCTAGGGGGCGGCGGCGGCCATAGGGAAACCCTAGATGGGTTTTGGCGCCCCACCCCTAGGAAACTTCCCCCCCCCCCAAGCCAGGAAGGGCGGCTGCCCTAGGGGTGGCGCCCCCACCTCTCCAGGTTACGTGAGATGGTGTAGGAGGGGCGCTCAGCCCCTTAGTGGGCTGATGTGCCCCCTCCCCTTGGCTCATAAGGCCCCCCAAAGCTTGCCGGGGCCTCCGAAACCCCTTCCGGACATGCTGGTCATCACCTGGTACCCCCGGAACAAATCCGGACTCCAATACCCTTCGTCCAATATACCGATCTTCACCTACGGACCATTCCGGAGCTCCTCGTCATGTCCGGGATCTCATACGGGACTCCGAACAACCTTCGGTAACCACATACTATTTTCCATAACAACTCTAGCGTCACCGAACCTTAAGTGTGTAGACCCTACGGGTTCGGGAACCATGCAGACATGACCGAGACGTTCTCCGGTCAATAACCAACAGTGGGATCTGGAGACCCATGTTGGCTCCCACATGTTCCATGATGATCTCATCGGATGAACCACGATGTCAAGGATTCAAGCAATCCCGTATGCAATTCCCTTTGTCTAGCGGTATTGTACTTGCCCGAGATTCGATCGTCGGTATGCCGATACCTTGTTCAATCTCGTTACCGGCAAGTCTCTTTACTCGTTCCGTAACACATCATCCCGTGATCAACCCCTTTGTCACATTGTGCACATTATGATGATGTCCTACCGAGTGGGCCGGAGATACCTCTCCGTCTGCAGAGTGACAAATCCGGTCTCGATTCATGCCAACCCAATGACATTTTCGGAGATACCCGTAGTGCACCTTTATAGCCACCCGATTACGTTGTGACGTTTGGTACACCCAAAGCATTCCTAGGTATCCGGAGTTGCACAATCTCATGGTCTAAGGAAATGATACTTAACATTAGAAAAGCTTTAGCACACGAACTACACGATCTTTGTGCTAGGCTTAGGATTGGGTCTTGTCCATCACATCATTCTCCTAATGATGTGATCCCGTTATCAACGACATCCAATGTCCATGGTCAGGAAACCGTAACCATATATTGATCAACGAGCTAGTCAACTAGAGGCTTACTAGGGACATGGTGTTGTCTATGTACCCACACATGTATCTGAGTTTCCTATCAATACAATTATATCATGGATAATAAATGATTATCATGAACAAGGAAATATAATAATAATAACTAATTTATTATTGCCTCTAGGGCATATTTCCAACAGTCTTCCACTTGCACTAGAGTCAATAATCTAGTTCACATCGCCATGTGATTAACACTGATAGGTCACATCGCCATGTGACCAACATCCAAAGAGTTTACTAGTGTCACTAAACTAGTTCACATTAGCATGTGATTAAGACTCAATGAGTTCAGGGGTTTGATCATGCTTTGCTTATGAGAGAGGTTTTAGTCAACGGGTCTGCAACATTCAGATCCGTTTGTACTTCGCAAATCTCTAGGTCATATTCTAAATGCTGCTTCCACGCTCCACTTGGAGCTATTCCAAATGGTTGCTCCACTATATGTATCCGGTTTGCTACTCAGAGTCACTCGGATAGGTGTTAAAGCTTGCATCAACGTAACCCTTTACGCTGAACTCTTTATCACCTCCATAATCGAGAAACATATCCTTATTTACTCCAAGGACAATTTTGACCGCTGTCCAATGATCCCCATTCCTTGATCATTCTTGTACCCCTTGACTGACTCATGGCAAGGCACACTTCCGGTGCGGTACACAGCATATCATACTATAAAGCCTACGTCTAAGCATAGGGGACGACCTTCGTCCTTTCTCTCTATTCTGCCATGGTCGAGCTTTAACTCTTAACTTCATACCTTACAACTCAGGCAAGAAATCCTTCTTTGGCTGATCCATCTTGAACACCTTCAAGATCATGTCAAGGTATGTGCTCATTTGAAAGTACCATTTAGCGATTTTTGATCTATCCTCATAGATCTTGATGCTCAATGTTCAAGCAGCTTAATCCATGTTTTCTATTGAAAAACACTTTTCAAATAACCCTATATGCTTTCCAGAAATTCTACATCATTTCTGTTCAACAATATGTCAACAACATATACTCATCAGAAATTCTATAGTGCTCCCACTCACTTCTTTGGAAATACAAGTTTCTCATAAACTTTGTATAAACCCAAAATCTTTGATCATCTCATCAAAGCGTACATTCCAACTCCGAGATGCATACCCCAGTCCTTAGAAGGATTGCTGGAGTTTTGCATACTTGTTAGCGTCTTTCAGGATTTGTCAAAACCTTCTGGTTGTATCACATACAACCTTTCCTCAAGAATACCGTCGAGGAAACAATGTTCTTTGACATCCTATCTGTAAGATATCATAAATCATGCAGTAATTGCTAACATAATTCCAACAGACTCTTAGCATCGCTACGAGTGAGAAAGTCTCATCGTAGTCAACTTCTTGAACTTGTCAGAAAACATCTTAACGACAAGTCGATCTTTCTTAATGGTGATACCTACCATCATTGTCCGTCTTCCTTTTAAAATCCATCTGTACCCAATAGCCTTATGACCATCAAGTAGTTCTTCCAAAGTCTACACTTTGTTTTCATACATGGATCCTCTCTCGGATTTTATGGCCTCTAGCCATTTGTCGGAATCCGGGCCCACCATCGCTTCTCCATAGCTCGTAGGTTCATTGTTGTCTAGCAACATGACCTCCAAGACAGGATTACCGTACCACTCTGAAGCGATCTGGCGTCCGTGTCGTTCTACGAGGTTTGGTAGTGACTTGATCCGAAGTTTCATGATCACTATCATCAACTTCCACTTCAATTGGTGTAGGTGCCACAGGAACAACTTCCTGTGCCCTGCTACACACTGGTTGAAGTGATGGTTCAATAACCTTATCAAGTCTCCACCATCCTCCCACTCAATTCTTTCGAGAGAAACTTTTCCTCGAGAAAGGACCCGTTCTACAAACAATCACTTTTGTTTCCGGATCTGAAATAGGAGGTATACCCAACTGTTTTTGGGTGTCCTATGAAGATGTATTTATCCGCTTTGGGTTCGAGCTTATCTGGCTGAAACCTTTTCACATAAGCGTCGCAGCCCCAAACTTTTAAGAAACGACAGCTTAGGTTTCTCTAAGCCATAGTTCTTACGGTGTCATCTCAATGGAATTATGTGGTGCCCTATTAAAGTGAATGTGGTTGTCTCTAATGCCTAACCCATGAACGATAGTGGTAATGCGATAAGAGACATCATGGTACGCACCATATCCAATAGGGTGCAACTATGATGTTCGGACACACCATCACACTATGGTGTTCCAGGCGGTATTAATTGTGAAACAATTTCCACAATGTCTTAATTGCGTGCCAAAGCTCGTAACTCAGATACTCATCTCTATGATCATATCATAGACATTTTATCCTCTTGTCAAGATGATCTTCAACTTTACTCTGAAATTACTTGAACCATTCAATAATTCAGACTTGTGTTTCATCAAGTAAATATACTCAACATCTACTCAAATCATCTGTGAAGTAAGAACATAACGATATTCCTTTGCATGCCTCAGCACTCATTGGACTGCACACATTAAAACGTGTTACTTCCAACAAGTTGCTATCTTGTTCCATCTTACTGAAAACGAGGCTTTTCAGTCATCTTGCCCATGTGGTATGATTTGCATATCTCAAGTGATTCAAAAATCAAGTGATTCCAAACGATCCATCTGCATGGAGTATTCTTCATGCGTATACACCAATAGACATGGTTCGCATGTCTCAAACTTTTCAAAAAACGAGTGAGTCCAAAGATCCATCAACATGGAGCTTCTTCATGCGTTTTATACCAATATGACTTACATGGCAGTGCCACAAGTAAGTGGTACTATCATTACTATCTTATATCTTTTGGCATGAAATGTGTATCACTACGATCGAGATTCAATAAACCATTCTTTTAGGTGTAAGACCATTGAAGGTATTATTCAAATAAATAGAGTAACCATTATTCTCCTTAAATGAATAACCGTATTGCGATAGACATAATCCAATCATGTCTATGCTCAATGCAAACACCAAATAACAATATTCAGGTTCAACACCAATCTCGATGGTAGAGGGAGCGTGCGATGCTTGATCACATCAACCTTGGAAACACTTCCAACACACATCGTTATCTCACCTTTAGCTAGTCTCTGTTTATTCCGTAGCTTTTATTTCGAGTTACTAACACTTAGCAACCGAACCGGTATCTAATACCCTGGTGCTACTAGGAGTACTAGTAAAGTACACATTAACATAATGTATATCCAATATACTTCTATCGACCTTGCCTGCCTTCTTATCTACCAAGTATCCAGGGTGGTTCTGCTTCAGTGTCCGTTCCTCTCATCGCATAAGCACTTAGTCTCGAGTTTGGGTTCAACCTTGGGTTTCTTCACTGGAGCAGCAACTGATTTGCCATTTCATGAAGTACCCCTTCTTTCCCTTGCCCTTCTTGAAACTAGTGGTTTCACTAACCATCAACAATTGATGCTCCTTCTTGATTTCTACATTCGCGGTGTCGAACTTTGCGAACAGCTCAAGGATCATCATATCTATCCCTTTATGTTATAGTTCATCACGAAGCTCTAGTAGCTTGGTGGCAATGTCTTTGGAGAAACATCACTATCTCATCTGGAAGATTAACTCCCACTCGATTCAAGTGATTGTTGTACCTAGACAATCTGAGTACAAGCTCAACGATTAAGATCTTCTCCCTTAGTTTGTAGGCTAGAAAACTCGTCGGAAGTCTTATACCTCTTTGACGTAGACACGATTCAGAAATCCCAATTTCAGCCCTCAGAACATCTCATATGTTTCGTGACGTTTCAAAAACGTCTTCGGTGCCTCAATTCTAAACCATTTAACATTACCGAACTATCATGTAGTCATCAAAACGTGTATGTCATATGTTCACAACATCCACAGACCATGTTCGAGGTCCAGCACACCGAGCGATGCATTAAGGACATAAGCCTTTTACTGTCCGCATAATTGCTACTGTCAACTTTCAACTATATTTTCTCTAGGAACATATCTAAAATAGTAGAACTAAGCGCGAGCTATGACATAATTTGCAAAGGGCTTTTGACTATGTTCAGGATAATTAAGTTCATCTAATGAAATCCCACTCAGATAGACATCCCTCTAGTCATCTAAGTGATTACATGATCCGAGTCAACTAGGCCATGTCCGATAATCACGTGAGACGGACTAGTCATCATCGGTGAACATCTTCATGTTGATCGTATCTACTATACAACTCATGCTCGACCTTTCGGTCTCTTGTGTTCCGAGGCCATATGCATACATGCTAGGCTCGTCAAGTTAACCTAAGTGTTTCGCGTGTGTAAATCTGGCTTACACCCGTTGTATGTGAACGTTAGAATCTATCACACCCGATCATCACGTGGTGCTTCGAAACGACGAACTTCCGCAATGGTACACAATTAGGGGGAACACTTTCTTGAAATTTTAATGAGGGATCATCTTATTTACTACCGTCATTCTAAGCAAATAAGATGCATAAACATGATAAAAATCACATGCAATCAAAAAGTGACATGATATGGCCAATATAATTTTGCTCCTTTTGATCTCCATCTTCGGGGCTCCATGATCATCATCGTCACCGACATGACACCATGATCTCCATCATCGTGTCTCCATGAAGTTGTCTCGCCAACTATTACTTCTACTACTATGGCTACGGTTAGCAATAAAGTAAAGTAATTACATGGCGTTGTTCAATGACACGCAGGTCATACAATAAATTAAGACAACTCCTATGGCTCGCCGGTTGTCATACTCATCGACATGCAAGTCGTGATTCCTATTACAAGAACATGATCAATCTCATACATCACATATCATTCATCACATTCTTTTTGGCCATATCACATCACATAGCATACCCTGCAAAAACAAGTTAGACGTCCTCTAATTGTTGTTTGCATGTTTTACGTGGCTGCGATGGGTTTCTAGCAAGAACGTTTCTTACCTACGCAAAAACCACAATGTGATATGTCAATTGCTATTTACCCTTCATAAGGACCTTTTTCATCGAATCCGATCCGACTAAAGTGGGACAGACTGGCACCCGCTAGCCACCTTATGCAACAAGTGCATGTCAATCGGTGGAACCTATCTCACGTAAGTGTACGTGTAAGGTCGGTCCAAGCCGCTTCATCCCACAATGCCGCCGAATCAAGATTGGACTAGTAACAGTAAGCATATTGAACAAAATCAACGCCCACAACTACTTTGTGTTCTACTCGTGCATAGAATCTACGCAATAGACCTAGCTCATGATGCCACTGTTGGGGAAAGTAGCAGAAATTCAAAATTTTCTCGCAACACCAAGATCAATCTATGGAGTAATCTAGCAACGAGGGAAGGAGAGTGCATCTACACACCCTTGTAGATTGCTAAGCGGGCGTTACAAGAACAGCGGATGAAGGAGTCGCACCATAGCGATTCAGATCACGGTTGATTCCGATCTAAGCACCAAACAACGGTGCCTGGCGTTCAACACACGTACAGCCGGGGACGTCTCCTCCTTCTTGATCCAGCAAGGGAGAGGAGAAGTTGAGGAGAACTCCGACAACCTGACGGCATGGTGGTGATGGAGCTCGTGGTTCTTGGCGGGCTTTGCCAAGCACTACGGAGGAGGAGGAGGTGTTGGAGGAGGAGAGGGCTGCGCTAGGGAAGGTGCGGCTGCCTCTCTCTCTCTCACTATATATAGGGGAAGGGAGGAGGAGGCGCCCTAGGGTTCCCTAGGGAGGCGGCGGCGGCCATAGGGAAACCCTAGATGGGTTTTGGCGCCCCGCCCCTAGTAAACTTGCCCCCAAGCCGGGAGGCGGCTGCCCTAGGGGTGGCGCCCCACCTCTCAGGTTACGTGAGATGGGGTGGGAGGCGCTCAGCCCCTTAGTGGGCTGATGTGCCCTCTCCCTTGGCCCATAAGGCCCCCAAAGCTTGCCGGGCCTCCGAAACCCCTTCGGACACGCTGGTCATCACTGGTACCCCCGGAACAATTCTGGACTCCAATACCCTTCGTCCAATATACCGATCTTCAACTCCGGACCATTCCGGAGCTCCTTGTCATGTCCGGGATCTCATCCGGGACTCCGAACAACCTTCGGTAACCACACACTATTTCCCATAACAACTCTAGCGTCACCGAACCTTAAGTGTGTAGACCCTACGGGTTCGGGAACCATGCAGACATGACCGAGACGTTCTCCGGTCAATAACCAACAACGGGATCTGGATACCCACGTTGGCTCCCAAATGTTCCACGATGATCTCATCGGATGAACCACGATGTCAAGGATTCAAGCAATCCCGTATGCAATTCCCTTTGTCTAGCGGTATTGTACTTGCTCGAGATTCGATCGTCAGTATGCCGATACCTTGTTCAATCTCGTTACCGGCAAGTCTCTTTACTCGTTCCATAACACATCATCCCGTGATCAACCCCTTGGTCACATTGTGCACATTATGATGATGTCCTACCGAGTGGGCCCAGAGATACCTCTCCGTCACGGGGAGTGACAAATCGATCTCGATTCGTGCCAACCTAACGAGACATTTTGGAGATACCCGTAGTGCACCTTTATAGCCACCCGATTACGTTGTGGCGTTTGGTACACCCAAAGCATTCCTACAGTATCCGGAGTTGCACAATCTCATGGTCTAAGGAAATGATACTTAACATTAGAAAAGCTTTAGCATCTGAACTACACGATCTTTGTGCTAGGCTTAGGATTGGGTCTTGTCCATCACATCATTCTCCTAATGATGTGATCCCGTTATCAACGACATCCAATGTCCATGGTCGAAAGCTGTAACCATCTATTGATCAACGAGCTAGTCAACTGGAGGCTTAGTAGGGACATGGTGTTGTCTATGTACCCACACATGTATCTGAGTTTCCTATCAATACAACTATAGCATGGATAATAAACGATTATCATGAACCAGGAAATATAATAATAATAATAACTAATTTATTATTGCCTCTAGGGCGTATTTCCAACATTGTGATCCTGGCATGGTTAGCACCAAGAGAAAACACACAAGAATATGATCTTAAAGACGACTAAAAAGGGTGGGTGGTGTTGTGGAAATCCGTCAAGCGAATCTCAAATTCTTACCACTTGATAGATGTGAAGGTGTCCCGTCTGTCGATGAGACGATGGCTATCGTTTTTGGTGTAAGTTGACTTTGACGATCCGACTACGAACGTGCGAAGACGTCGCGCCTTAGGAATTGCTAAACCAACTTTGAGAGGTTATTGACCACGCCCGAGCATGATCAACCTGACCACAAGGGTCTATTTCCTGCACACAAATGAAGAACAAGCAAGAAACTGAGATTGCAATCTGGATATTGCGAATATAAGAGGAAATCTTTATTAATCATGTGGGGTTCTGTGACGTCTTGGTCTAGTTGTTGAACACAAATGTAGTACGCAAAGTTGTAGCTATGGCAAACTTTTAATCTAAACAAAACCCAAGTCTAAATGATTCCATAAGGGCTATATTTGTAGGGGAAAAGAGAGGAGATTTCATCCACCCTTCGCAAGGTGGGACTAAAGTACCTCCCAGTTCGTTTACCCTACAATATGGACTCTAAAAACAACCTATGAAGTAGTATTTCGAAATTATATGGGCCTGGCCCAAAAATAAGGTGGCTCAACACCAATAATATGATATGGATGAAATTTGTAAAAGGCCACCGTGTATATTTCGTCCATCTTCTTGTATCTCATCATGGTGGCTTCAAATGGCGGAAATCTCCACTACAAACTCCTGTTCTTGTTCTCTTCGCACAAGCCTTCATCTTCATGGTTGATAATGCTCCAATTTTCATCCTTCTTGTCCATGCTAAGCCCTTCAACTGTAAGCAACAAAAATATATCGAAGTTAGGCAACATCGTATTCTCATGAACTTTAGAAACATTACCAAGAAACGAAAGTACCTGATAATATAACTGGTGTGCATGATCTATATTAATCGATCCAATAGGTATAGTAGTAGGGGCTGTGGGTGTAACTATGGCCTCCATGTCCTCATCATATGGTCAATGATATTTCATTGTCAATGCAAAGGCTTTGCATCAAAAGGTCGTAGCATTGCATAAAACTATCTGTTACTGGTAATGGTATATTCATAACTGATGCTGTGATGATGTGGAGAATTTGTGCTGGGCATACTCGTTGTCATTCCAAATTTTTGATATGAGGGTTTGTTATGTTCTAATGATGAGCTGTCACCAAGCTATAACACTGAATATTAATGCAATTTTTTAGTAAAACTTTTTTGTGGGAAGCTCAAAGTTGAAGCTGCTATGCTGATTGAAAATGTCTCGTTAGTAAATATGGGTTTGTCTTTATTCATTTACACAATTTAAGCAATGTACTAGATAATTTGGTTACTAGATTCTTGCCACCTAGATGATTGTTGCTCCAAAAGCCTGCAAAATGGATCAGTTCTATGGTTCTTCCAGCATTACAACCTGAATGGGTTGGACTCTAGGCATATCGACGATTCTCAGTGCTACCAATCAGGCATGAGAATCTTTGTCCAGGCAAGTGTCACCTATTTGTATGGGTGCTCAATTCAGATCAACGCAAAGAAGACTCACTTCCACAATTAACACCGAAGCTCTTCATCTCGAGGTATCCATTGTCTAGATATTGACAATACTCCTTATGAGAGAACAATTTACAATTTTCCTTCTGGCAATCGGGTACTAATAAGAGTAATAGTGCCGATCAAATTTACAATCCACTATGCAAAAGAAAGCATCAAGTATTAAATGGTTGCATCTAAGTAGATAGATCTTGCAATACCCTGTATATCCCATGTTCTCTCGTATGCACTGTTGGCTGAGGTTGGACAATGGCCCGGAGGCCCAAAGGCCTAACCTACCCCAATGGTAGAGCAGTGGTCAAGACCACTCCAAAAACAAAAATGCATACAAGATCCACTTAATTTGAGAATTGGACTATTCATTTTAGGGCAGTAAAGCTAGAGGGACTAGCAGACTTCTCATGCCATCACAGCTTCATTACATGTTTATGCGCTATCGGAAAATGCTTGAGATCCCTGCAAGCTGGTTAATCGCTCTACTGCTCGAGCTCCACTTGCATTTGTTTGATCTAAATATCTGGTTTCATCCGAAAAAGACTGTGACATATCATGTTCTGAACTGAAATAGTATTCTGCATTTCTGCTTTCTATACAGCTCTTGGTTTTTTACTTCTTATGATAGATTTTACACTTCCAACAAAAATTGAAATGCTAAAACTAGATCACTTGAAACATATAAATTTCTAAGTGCTTATTTAGGAGCTAGGATAATATTCCCTTCTTTTTGCAACGAAGCTCTTTGCCTTGAAGCATTTGGCTGATTTGCAGAAGGCAGTGGTGGTTCCAACCGACAAAGTTTGTACAGATAAGCCATACTAAACTTTTGATTCCTTCTTTGTTCGTAAAACTAATAATTTTTATGTGCACTAAATGTAGGCAATGTGTAAGGTTGATTATATTGTTTATTTCATTGCCATGTGGTTTATTGCAAAGAGGAATTCAGTTAGTTATGTGCAGTGCATTTCTTCTGAACTCGCACAGTACTTGACCTTGTTTACGGAGGTAATGAAACATGAAAGGATGGACAGTGTCAAGCATGTGGAACTCACCCACTAGTCATGCACAAGATTGTATTACGATCGTATAGCGGTTGAACACCTAGGGGCTCTGCTTAATCCTATTGCAGGCGCCCAGCCGTTCCACTTCTTGCATTATGCCATCCTCAAAGAATGCATTGCACTTTTTATGATTTCATAGTCATCCTCTTGAGAAATATATGATGCTCTATTATATATGCATCATTGCTTTTGAAGTATCGTTTGTTTTAGCTAAATTTGTTAAAACTATTCTTTTAGCATTTCTTTGGGGGTTGTATGTTGATTTTAGTGGTAGACTATATCCAAGGAGAAAAGCAGAGGTATGATCTGAAATATTGAGTCACTTCAACCACTAAAATGTTTGTGAACATAGTAATATTTAGTTTTTTTAGAAAAGGAGGATATACCCCCGGGCTCTACATCAGGATGATGCATATGCAACCATTTTATTAATTATTCACAAAGACCTTACAAAGCAATACATCAATAATCCTGGAGCCACCATCTTGGCAGCGGCGGAAGGGTCTTCTGTGCACAGAATGGTTCCCATTTAATTCCATGTTTCAGCTAGACTAGATGCACGATATACCACTATGGTCATTTGATGCCTCATAGACTGCATCAAGGATTAAAACCATAGTGCTGGCCAGATATTTCTCATTAATATCCCCTTTGAGTTGCATATAGACTGATTGTATATTGCCATGCAATAGCAGCAGAAGGAAAATTACACCAAAAACTTGCTATCTGTGAAGAGTAGTAATCCTAAAATGTCGTTTGTGGTGGGCTGTAGTGCTGATTGTCGTCTGCACTTTGGGCCTTGTTACACCAAGATCGACCTTTAGGCATTACTTGTGGTTTCATTCATTCTAGGAAGCACTATTGCTTACTGCTATGTGATGGCATCCATATTGTGATATTAGATAGACAACCAAAGGCGGCGAGTGGTGGCGAATCCCGGTGGTGCAACGATCTTGGGCGCCTCACGAGGGTTATGAAGGGGTCGGTGGTGCTCGTAGCGAGGTAACTGACCTAACGGCTGGCACAGACTAATTTTGTTACTAGCATAATTCCAATCATTGTATTACCACTTTAACCTATATATGCACATGGAATACGACAGTTTGAAGAATGAAGACACATGGTTGGTGACATGTTGAATAAGCTGTCTGACTCGGCTCACCCCGAAGGAAGCCCATCCCGAGAAATGTGACTGCTAGAGATACGACACGCAAATCAACTCGCTGAAGAATGAAAAACAAGTAGGGGACACAAGATCTAACGTGAAAAACCCCTCCAACACGAACGGAAAAAACGACGGGCCCCAGCCAGCCAAACTTTACTATATCGCCATGGATTTACAACTGAACAACTTATCCCATACGGCGACTTACAGCACTATTCTGATCCTAGGATCACGATTGTCCTATATAGGGCCATGGGGGATGTTCCCGAATTGTGAAAAAGAAACGCCAGGACCGGGTCATCCCTAACATCCACCAGCTGTTCCCCGATCCAAAAAATCCCACCACCACGGGCATCCTCCCCAATCCCACCTCTAGGTTACTTCACCGGTGCGAGGCACCGTCCGGACACTCACCGGCGCACTGTGCCACCGCCACGGTCCACCAGCCCCTGTGACCCGCCGCGGTCCCCGGCGCAAGCCCCCACCCCGACCCTCTGTAGCTGGGCGCCACTGGACCGACCCTCGCCGGCATGACGCCCACTGCGCGTCGCCGTGGCACATGCCCCCACCAGGGATCCAGCCGCCACCCCCCCCCCCCCCCGCGCCGCTGGCCGGCGTCCTGATCGAGCTCCCCCGTCGTGTGCTGTCGTGCCATAGGACTCCCATCAGAGATCCAGTCGCCACCTCTCAAGCCACGGGACGCCACCCGGGTCCACCTCCTTGACTAGAGCGAGCCCGCCGCCTCCTGCCCTTCAACTCCGGTGGCTGCCCGTCCCGACATCGCCCCCAACGTTTCTCTCACATAGCCGGCGGTGGCTCCCCCTTCCACCAGCAGCATGCGCTGCTGCTCCCATGCTTGAACTGCATGATTGTGGGACGCGGTTCGAGACTGCTCCATGGCCACTGCCAGGTCTTCGCCCCACTCCGACGACTCACTGTCCCCAGTGGCCACCGTCGTCAAGCGCTTCCCCCCTTCCAGCACATCCCAAGTCACTCCCAGCCCGCCCTGGCCACATGAGCACCACCGCGAGGCCACCCCGCCATGTCTCTCTTGCTGGCCCTATTACCTGAGGCCCTAAGGGGCATCGTTCAATTGCGCCAACACTCCCGGATCACTGGACTCCTCCACAGAATGCTGCAGTTCAAGAAAAAAAGAATGGAAGTACCAGAAGACCACTTTGGTAATTTGTGCTAGCCGCACACATGGTTTAAAAAAAGAAGTTTCTGGAAATGCAAAGTGTTGTGTAATTTCAGATCTTGCAAATATCAATAGAAATTGTTTCAAAAACTTATGAAAAACTTTTTGATAGTCCTGGCTTCAACGCTTTTGAACAAGAAGATGACATGTGTATTTTCGTGTACTCTCGTTACTGTAGAGATTCAATAGCACGCGAAGTTTATGTGCATCGGTACCAACTTGCTGATGTGTTGGTCATGCATGTATCACACAAAGTGTGTGTGTATTGTTGTGTGTAATTTTTTTGAAATCCGATAGCACATGAAGTTCATGCCTCAAAAATTCCAAAGTTCACGTCTACCACATACTGAGGAAATTCATCAGTGAAAAAAGGACCGCTTAGGCCATTTCACCAACAGCAAAAAATGCCACGAGACAAAAACAAAACTTCACAAGATATAACATAGTAAGTTTGTACAAAGGTGAAAAAAACAAAATTTTGTTTTGTAAGTTTAACCATTTCTAAAAAATACCTTGAAGTTGAAATTTAAATAATAGGGTGGTTCAATGTTTATTGGAAACCTGTAATTTTTCCTGCTACCATAGAATAAACCAATAAGTTCAAAAATAAAAAATGGAGCAATTTGAAAAGTTTGCAAAAATGGTGCTTCTACATTTTACTAAAAAAATTGGAGAAGTTCAAATTTAAATAATATAGAAGTTCAAATTAAAAAAAACCGAGCAATTTTAAAAATTTGTAGACATGGATTTGCCCTTGTTTTTTTAAGAACTCGAAGTTCAAAATTAGAGAAGTGTGCAGTTGGATGTTTATTACATAACTAGGACTTTTCCCTTACTAATGAATAACACCCAGAAGTCCTAATTAAAAAAAATGAAGTTGTTTGATGTTTATAAAAATCTTAGATTTCCCCCATACTAAAGATTAAACCAAGAAATTTCATTTTAAAAAATGGAGTAGTTCAGTGCATATTACAAACTCTCTTTTTCTCGTTATTAAAGAATGAAACCAAGAAATTCAATTTTAAAAGCGGGAGCAGCTTGATATTTATTTGAAAAATCAGATTTTTCTAGTTATTAAAGAATAAACCAATAAGTTCAATTTCAAACAACGAAAAAGTTCTATATTTCTAATAAACTTCCAATTTTCACATTTCTAAATATATACACGAATGAAGTTCAAGTAAAAAGGGTAGAACGGTTCAATGTCTATAAAAACCTCAGATATTTTTACGTAACCGAGAGAAGTTTGATTTGATAACCGCCAGAAGTTTACGTACTACTCGGTGTGCATTTGTATGAAAAAAGAATGAAAAAGCAAAGGCTAAAATTTCGTTGCTAGAAGTTCAAGTGCTCGGCCCGAGAAAGTTCAAATATTCTTGTGAGAGAGGTTGAACAAAAATACGTGACAAAAGTTCAAGGTGAAAACAACGGGAAGTTCAACTACTACATGAAATGCATTTCGGATAAGAATATAAGCATAGAAAACTAAAAGCTTCAAAGGTTTGTTGCAAGAAGTTCACGTGCTACTCCCAGTGAAGTTCGAGATCAATAGTGCAAGACGTCCAACATTCAATTACATGTTAAAAACAAGGAAAAATGATGTTGTTTTTGCCATTTTTAATACTGCTCTCAAACGATAACGAATGTGTGACGGTTGTCTTCATGAAAAATTTAGTTGCTCGAAGTTCAAGTGACCTGCCCGGGAAAGTTCAAAAAGGATTTTCCCCATTACTAACCAATAAAACTAAGAAGTTCAAATTTAAAACATGGTGAAGTTCGATGTCTATAAGAAATGCAGATTTTTCTCATAATTTTTCCCGTTACTAACAAAAAAACCAAGAAATTCAGTTTGAAAATATCCAAGAAGTTGTACGATGTTTATTACAAAATTAGCATTTTTCTCGTTATAAATGAATAACACCAAGAAGTCCAAATTGAAAAAAATGAAGAAGTTCAATTTTTAAAAATACAATAGTTAAATGTATATGAATTTTTTTTAGAATTTCCTCGATAATAAATAATACACCAAGAAGTTCAATTTCAGAAAATGGAGCAGTTCAATATTTATCACAAAAACTTAAATTTTTCCCATTGCTAACGAATAAACCAAGAAGTTCAGTTTGAAATAACGAAGATTTTGTATAATGTTTATTACAAAACTAAGATTTTTTCCGTATAAAAAGGTGAAGTTCAAACTGAAATAACAGAGAAGTTCGGAGTTTATTAAAACCTAGGATTTACCTGTTAAAAAAATAAAAAACACAGCGCCATTTTTTGCACTTTTAAAAACAAATCCTAAACGAAAAGAATTGTTGCTAGGAGTTCAATTGCTCGGCGAGGAAAAGTTCAAAAAATTCTTGTGAGAGAGGTTCACCGTGTATTTAGATGTCCAAAATACATCAAAAAATATGTTGTTTTTTGTATTTTAAAATAATTCTCTCAAACCAGAGAGAAGTTCAAAAGTAATAACAACCGGAAGTTCACGTACTACATGGTGTGTATTTCATATAAGAAAAATAAAAATAAAGTGAAACAGAGTGAAGTTCAAACAAACATGCCCCAGAAGTTCAACTACTTCACGCAGTGCGAAAAACAGCATGTCAAAAACAGAGTGAAGTTCAAACAGACATGCCCGATAAGTTCAACCACTTCACGAAGTGCATTTCCATTCGCGATGAAGGAAGAAATCATGATCTTGACATTTTCTAATTTACTTAAAAACGACAGAAATATCATTTGTGTAATTTCAAATCCTCGGTCGGAGAAAGTTAAAAAAATTATTGTGAGAAGGGTTTGTACAAAAGGAAAATTATTTGTGTAACACTAACGAATGGATGTGAAAAATTACAAACGAAAATACGTCACAGAAGTTCAACGTGAAAACAGCAAGAAGTTCTACTAATAAACTAAATGAAATTTCACATGAAAACCTTTTAAAACCGTCGCGAGTATGAAACAATGATCAACATTGGAAAGTTGCGTGTCTATAGCAACTTTCCATCGGTATATCAATTGCTCAATTTAGGTGAATGGATGGAAATCAACGAGGAAAGAAAGCACGTGAAAAATAGAGTGAAGTTCAATTAGACATGGCGAGAAGTTCAAGTTCTTCACGCAGTGCATTTTTGAAGAATCTGTTTCGCGATAAAGGCAGAACGAATGATCTCGCCATTTTTGAAATTACTTAAAAATGTCTAGGTATCATATAAAGCCGTTAACATCAATTTTTTTTGCATTTTCCGTATCTTTTCAACGGTATATTATTTGCCCGTTCCGATAAAGTTTGTACAAATTATGGCAAAAATATGTTTTCGGCCATTTTCAAAATTGGCTTAAAATCGTAAGGCATTTGGAGAAACAATACATACAAAAAAGTTTCGCATTTTCTTAAGCTTTCCAACACCGTATCATTTGCTGCATTCGGACTTATATTTAAAAACTTATCTCGAAAATACAAAATCGGTGGAACTTGTACCGTTTTCTAAATTAATTTTTAACTATTTAAAACTAGAAAAAACTTTCAACATGAAAAAGTGGCGCATTTTCACAAGCTTTCCAACGCCATATCATTTGCCTCAATTGGATTAGCCATTCAGAAATGGCATCGAAAATACCAACACGACTGTTCGGTTTGCGAAATTTTACGATTTTCCAAATTACGCTTTTACCATAAGAAAGTAGAGAAAACTTTCAACTTGTGGAAGGAGCGATCTTGCAGTAGCTTTCTAAAGCCATATTATTTGCCTCATTCCAATAAACGGTTTAGAAATGCGATTGAAATTACGATTCATGTTTTTTGTGTAAAGAAAAAACCATTTTCAAAACTGCTCTTAAACCGCTTACATTTTGCCCAAAAATTAACTTGGGTAATGATACTCGTGTCCATAGCTTTCCAACGGTATATGACAAGCCTCATTTAGACAAAGTTGGAGGAAGTTCAACGTAGCACAGGGGGAAGTTTCAATCGAACAACTCAGGCAGTAAAATTACAGAAAATGCGAGTTCATCATGACCCGAGTGCAAAAACGACCTATGAACGAGATTCCTATTTAAAATGGGTATTTAGTTGCTAAAAATCATTTGCAGATTACACTTAAATCACATAGAACACGACTAGGCAGAATAATTCACGCGGAGAGACACGGTTGCGAAGATAGCCCGAAGGTCGGGTTCGTATAGAGGGAAGTTCAGGGGCTATATATATATATATATATATATATATATATATATATATATATATATATATATATATATAGTGTTACTATTCATCACCCAGGGTGCAGAATAAGATATTCTTCATCCGAGGTAATCTTACGATCATTTCATAATTAAATTACATTTGGAATTCAAATAGTTACATTCTTATTTATTCACTACGTAAAATTTGGCATAAAAAAATAAAAATATAGGGCATAAGACAAGAAAATTTGCAGTTTATGTTTATTTTACACTATGTTTTTTACGTTTGTAATTTTACAAAACATAAAATATTTTTTACAACGATTAAAATATTTTTTACAACTATTATATATTTTCTTACGGTCTCTTTTTACGTCCGAAATAAGATAAAATTTACGAAACGTAAAATTACGGTGCATTGATGGTAAAATAGAGGGGGGGGGTGAAGAATAACTATTCCTCACCCAGGGTGACGAATAGTCAATCCATATATATATATATATATATATATATATATATATATATATATATATATATATATATATAATGACAACACTATTCTAATCCTGTGATTAGAATAGTTATTTGAATCACAAAGAAGACTATAAGGCAATATACGCCATGGAGGTCCTCCCGAACCCTAGTAGAAAAAAAACACGCCCCTCCCTGATCCCTAACCTCCCCCGATCCAGCGCCACCGAGCTCTCGCCCCCTGCCACAACCCCCGCGCCGCTGGCCCGGCTCCCGACCACCGCCGCGGCACCACCCCAACCGACGTGCCGCCGTCCCGGCTCCTCACCACCTCCCCTCGACGCGCCTCTCCGCCTCCCACCGGGATCCCCTCGATCTGGATCCGGCCTAGTCCCGCCTCCGCACTTCGCCCCACTCACAACGGCGGCGCCGCCCTCGCCGACCACCGCGCCACCGAAGCTCGCCTCCAAAAGCTTGCAGTCTACTGAGCCAGAGAGCACAGGCCGCCGCCACGGCTGGTCATCGGACCCCTCCGGGGCTGACGCACCCTGAACCACCAGCACATGCCGTGGATGCCCACACCAACCCATGTCCGCACAGGGAGGCCTCGCAGCAGCACCTTCCATGGGGATTGGGCGCTACCTGCAGCTGAAGGTGGCAACGACCTGCAGCTGGAGGGAGCATCGACCTGCAGCTAGCCGCGCACACCACTGCGACCCACTACCACCGCGGTCCACCACCTACAGCCGGCGCCATAGCACCTAGGCCGTTCAACTATGGCACCTCAGGCCGTTCAACCCCACACCGTGCTCCTCCTGGATGACCCCCACCGTCGTCGACTCCATTCACTTCCTTCCGCTGTATGCGGCCAGCTCTATGAGCTACTCGCCTGTACTCTGTCTAGGGGAACGCTGTGAGCTCGTCAGGCTATGGCTGCTTCTCTGTTGGTATATACTTCTCTGTTGTTTATCTTAGTAGATGTTAAAAAAAGAATCCTTAGCGATTGTGTATGCATCTGCATTAAAGAGAGTCCCTTCAGAGTTTTGATTCATTAGTTCATTTCATATCTTTCAAAAAGAATTAACCGTGTAGAATATGAGGAATTGAGATTAGAGTTCTTTTTTTTGCTGAAAAAATAGGAGACATTTTTTATCTCAGCATGCACACCATATTTACAGAGAATAGACAATGTTTCACCATGTTACTTGGTTATCAAAATAAGTGTTCTCCATCGTTTTCATGAATGGATTAATTGATGAAAAACATGCTGCTACTCCCTTCCGATGCTATATGTGTGGAAGAGCATCTCCGTGCCTCACCTGTCTTGTTCTTCTGCTCTCTAAGATACTATCTTAAGCTTGTACAGCTTGTTAGACCAAATGGAAAAGGTACTAATATGAAGTTCAAAGATGATAAAGAAAGAAGATGTGGGGATCTAGGATCTAGTGATTTCCAGTAAGGTAAGTTGCAACAAAAATTCTGCTTTGATTTCAAAGTTGTGAAGTATCAGAATAGAACATTTGTTATCCCATAATGCATAGTTGGTCCAAATGTTTGATTTTCAGCAGGCTAATGTGTTTATTGACCAATTTTGTGCATTGTACAAACAGTAGGTAATGTTTATGAATCTGTACAGTAAAAATAGTAGGTCAGCAGGCTAATGTGTTGGTGAACCAATTTAGTAGGGTGTAGTGTTTGCTACAAGCATGGCTAGCTGGGTACTACAGGGGTATTTTAACTTGACTAAAATGCCTCATTGTGTGTGTTGTAGTTATGATGGGGATGCACCACTCTGCCTTTCGTATTCGGTTTAGTAGCAGCAGTCCCCTACTATTTGGTGTCCCCCCCCCCCCTCATTTATGCTCAAAAGTTTGTGTCTCCAGGATCCTCCGTGCCACTCTACTGCTCGCTACCCACATGAACAGAGGGAGGGAGAAGTTCACCACATGGCAGCGGAGAAAGTCACACATGAGGTGCAGGGGACCAGGGTGTCGCCATTCGGGAGATGGTCTGAGTTCATGAAGATGGTCGTCGTTCGTGAGAATTAGTGTTGTTGCTCGGATGCAGTGTTGCTTCTTGTGAGGCCGCGTCCAGCTTTTGTCCTCCTCTGCCTGGGCGTCTGCCTCTGCATCGCTTGGAACTTCTCTGTCCATCCAAAGAAAAAAGATCTCCCTCCTGTAGTTCTTTGCATCTAATACAGAAAAAATGCATTGGCCGGAGAAGTTCATGAATAGCTAGAAAGGAACAACTATAGCTCTCTCTATGCACATGTTGTGTTTGGAGAGGCACAGTTTAAATTTTGATTTTGGGCTTGGATGTACGAGGTGTATGACGAAGTTGAGACATTGAAGTGAAGTCCATTTGGACATGTGAAATTTTGTGAGGCATAATAAGGGAATAGGATCGTTAGTTTATTTGGCCCTTATTTGTACATCATGTTATCTACTTTCTTTTTTTGTACTATTTTCTGAAGTTCAATAGTATGCATTGATGCAAAAAAACGTGTTTTTAGTATTTGGTTTTAGTTAAAGAGAACTACAAAAAACACACAGAAACGCCAAAAAAAGGAGAAAAAAGAACACAAAAATAGTTATGTCGTGAAAAACAAAAGTCCCACCATGAAAAAAATTAACTTGGAAGTTCAAATTTAATTAATTAGAGAGTTCGAAGAAAATATGACGGATGTACAACATTTTTGCCGATGGATTTTCCTTCTTTTTAACACCATAAAGTTACAATTACAATAACACAATAGTTAGATCTTTGTAACAGAAAAATATTCATCATGTTTCTAGAAAAACCAAGAAGGTAAAACTTAAATAACGAAAACATTTCAAAAAAATGTAGAAAAAGAACTTCCCCATTTATAAAAAACCTAGAAGTCCAAATTTAAATAAACAGGTGGTTCAATCTATATAGTATATTATAATTTCGTTTCCCGCTGCAAAAGAATACAACACAAAGAAGTCGAAAATTTAAAAATGGAGAAGTTCGATGTTCGTAAAAACCTTAGATTTTCCACGTAATTAAAAAAAGAGTCAAGAAGTTTAAAATAAAAATGTTCATTACAACACATTTGAATAAAAAGAGGAACACACCATCAAAATATCTCACAATGGAAGGTCAAATTAAAATAATAAAATATCTCACAATGAAAATTAAATTAAAAATCTCACATTACTGAAGAATAAACCAAGAAGTTCAATTTAAAAAAGTGTAGCAGTTTGGTATTTGTTTGAAAAACTCGGATTTACCCGGTTACTAAAGAATGAAACCAATAAGTCCAAGAATTAACAAAGAAGTTTGATGTAACAAAACTCCAATTTTCATAATTCTAAACATACACAAAGAAGTTCAAATAAAAAAGTTAGAGCGGTTCGATGTTTATAAAAACTACAAAAAAGTTAGAGTATGAAAAACTGAACAACACGAAAAAGTTGCGTGTTGTCAACAGTTTTGCATCGGTATATCATTAGCTTTTCAACCGCTTTTCAACACAAAAAACTAGGAAGTCCATATTAAAAAGATGGAGAAGTTCGATGATTATAGAAAACTCAGATTTTCCTCGTTATTAAAAAATGAAAACAAGAAGTTCAAAAATAAAATAACAAGAAGTTCAACTTTTAAAAATAGAGTGCTTCAATATTTCATAAAAAAGATTAAGAAAATAAAACCAGGAAGTCCATATTAAAAAGATGGAGAAGTTCGATGATTATAGAAAACTCAGATTTTCCTCGTTATTAAAGAAGGAAAACAAGAAGTTCAAAAATAAAATAACAATAAGTTCAACTTTTAAAAATAGAGCACTTCAAAATTCATAAACAAGATTAAGAAAATAAAACCAGGAAGTCCATATTAAAAGATGGCGAAGTTCGATGATTATAGAAAAACTCGGATTTTTCTCGTTATTAAAGAATGGGAACAAGAAGTTCAAAAATTAAATAACAAGAAGTTCAACTTTTAAACATAGAGCGCTTCAAAATTCATAAAAAGGGATTAAGAAATAAAACCAGGAAGTCCATATTAAAAAGATGGAGAAGTTCGATGATTATGGAAAACTCAGATTTTCCTCGTTATTAAATAATGCAAACAAGAAGCTCAAAAATAAAATAACAAGAAGTTCAACTATTAAAAATAGAGCGCTTAAAAATTCATAAAAAATGATTAAGAAAATTAGATTAAAATTTATAAAAAACTCAAATATTTTCACGTAACCGAGAGAAGATCAGGTTGATAACTGCCAGAAGTTCATGTACTACACGCTGTGCATTTGTATGAAAAAAAAAGAATGAAAAAGCAAAGGCTAAAAGTTTCGTTGCTAGAAGGTCAAGTGGTACATGATCAAAAAAATATCAAAAATACAAACTTGGTACAAATTATACCGTTTTCTAAATTACTCTTAAACTATTCAAAATTAGAAAAAAAACTTTCAACATGAGAAAAATGTGCATTTTCATAAGCTTTCCAATGCCATATCATTTGTCTCAATTGGATTAGGCGTTTAGAAATGGTAACAAAAATACGAAGTCGGTTGTTCGGTTTGCGAAATTTTATGATTTTCCACATTACTATTTAACCATAGGGAATTAGAAAAAACTTTCAGCATGTGGAAGGAGCGGTTTTACAGCAGCTTTCCAACGCCATATTATTTGCCTCATTCCAATAAACGGTTTAGAAATGCGATTGAAAATACGATTCACGTTTTTTGTATGAAGAAAAAACGGTTTTCAAAACTGCTCTTAAACCACTTACATTTTGCCCAAATTTGAAGTTGGGTCATGATACTGGTGTCCATAGCTTTCCAACGGTATATCACAAGCCCCATTTGGGCATTGTTGACGGAAGTTCAGCCTAGCACTATGGGAAGTTCAGGTCGAACAAATCAGGCAGTAAAATTGCAAAAAACGCAATTTCATAACGACACGAGAGCAAAATCCGCCAGCGTGCGAGATTTCTATTTAAAACCGGTATTTAGTTGCTAAAAAACCTTTCTAGATTACACTAACATTATATAGAACACTGATAACCAGAATAATTCACGGGGGAAGCCACAGTTGCAAAGATAGCGAAGGTCGGGTTAAATGAGGGAAGTTCAAAGCATATACAAACAAAAATATGTCACAGAAGTTCAACGTGAAAACAACATGAAGTTCAACTACTATGCTGAATAAATTTCAGATGAAAAACTTTTAAAATCGTTGCGAGTATGAAAAAATGATCAACACGGGAAAGTTGTGTGTTTACAGCAACTTTCCATCGGTATATCACTTGCTCAATTCCGGTGAGTGGATGGAGAGCTAGGAGCAGTGGATAGAGATATACGAGAAAAAAAAGCACGTGAAAAACAGAGTGAAGTTCAAGGTTTCATTCCGAGAAGATCAGGTACTTCACGCGATGCATTTTTGGTGAATCTGTTCCGCGATAAAGGCAGAACGAATGATCTCGCCGTTTTTGAAATTACTTGAAAACGGCTAGGAATGAGAGAAAACTGTCAACATGAAAAAGTTTCATATTTTTCGTAGCTTTTCAGCGGTATATTATTTGTGCCATTCCGATAAAGTTTGTAGAAAATACGGCGAAAATACCTTTTTCACCATTTTCAAAGTAGACTTAAAACCGTAAAGAATTGGGAGAAATAATACATACCAAAATGTTTCGCATTTGTTCAAGCTTTCCAACGCCATATCATTTGCTGCATTCGGACGCACGGTTAAAAAAATTAGCTCAAAAATACGAACTCGGTAGGACTTGGACCATTTTCTAAATTACTCTTAAACCATTGAAAATTAGAAAAACAAATTCAAGATGAAAAAGTAGTTAATTTTCATAAGCTTTCCAACACCATATCATATGCCTCCATTGGATTAGCCGTTTAGAAATGACATCGAAAAAACGAACTCAGCTGTTCGGTTTATGAAATTTTATGTTTTTTCAAATTACTTTTTAACCATAGGGAATTAGAGAAAACTTTCAACATGTGGAAGGAGCGGTTTTGCAGCAGCTTTCCAACGCCATATTATATGCCTATTTCCGATAAACGGTTTAGAAATGCGATCGAAAATACGATTCACGTTTTTTGTGTGAAGAAAAAACGGTTTTCAAACCTGCTCTTAAACCACTTATATTTTGCCAAAAATTTAAGTTGGGTCATGATATTGGTGTCCATAGCTTTCCAAGGGTATATCGCAAGCCCCATTTGGGCAATGTTGGCAGAAGTTCAACCTAGTTCACAGAGAAGGTCAGGCGCGTTACTCAGGCAGTTCGGGTTATGATCAGAATATTATTCTGATCCCGTGATCAGAATAGTGTTTATGTATATATATAGGGAAAATGCATCCTACTACCGGGTGTAGTTACACCCATTTCTCATATACTATCATGTGGTAGTATATATACTATTTTATTATTTTTAGTATGTTTATATACTATATTTAAGATACTCCAAAATGAATTATATGAAAAAATTGCAACTGAGCCCATAGTTTTGTCGTATTTGTGAAATACATACATATTTGTATGTGAAATTGAGTATGCACAAAATATGGTACATACTACCAAAAAAATAGTATGTATACTACCTAAATATTCTTATATACTACATACTACGCGTACATACTCTTGGATGTGATAGATACTACCTAGAACGTACGAAACAAAAGTAGGAGTAACTACACCTGGTAGTAGATTTTTTTTCGTATATATAGGGTCGCGCTATTCGTCACCCTGGGTGAGGAATAGTTATTTTTCACCCCTCTCTATTTTGACATCAATGCATCGTATTTTTACATTTCATAAATTTTCTCTTATTTCATACATAAAAATAGAACGTAAGAAAATATGTACTCGCCGTAAAAAATATTTTATGTTGCGTAAAATTAAGAATGTAAAAACATAGTGTAAAACATACATAAATATTGATTTTTCTGGTCTTATAACTTATTTTTTTTGTTTTTTATATCAAATTTTACATATTGAATCAATGTGCATGTAACTATTTATATTCTAAACGTAATTTATTTAGGAAGCGATCGTAAGATTATCTCGGTGAAGAATAACTTATTCTACACCTGGGTGATGAATATATATATATATATATATATATATATATATATATATATATATATATATATATATATATATATATATATATATATATATATATATAGGAAAATCCATCCTACCACCCAGTGGTAGTTACCCCATATGTCTCATATACTATCATGTGGTACTATATATACTATTTTATTATTTTAAATATGTTCATATACTATATCTAAGATATTTCAAAACAAGTTCCATGAAAAAATTGCATATGAACCCATAGTTTTTATTATATTTGTGAAATACGTATATATTTGTACGTAAAAAAGAGCATACTTAAAAAATGATACATACTACCTAAAAATTAGTATATATACTACCTAATCATTGTTATATACTACATACTACACGTACATACTCTCAGTTTGGACAGATACTACATACAACATACAAAACACAAGTGGTGGTAACTACCACTGCTTGTAGGAAACATTTGTCCTATATATATATATATATATATATATATATATATATATACATATATAGGTAAAATGTTTGGGGCACCTAGCTGTTTTTTCATTAATGCCTCATGGAATTCAAACCCATTAAATTTTGCATGCAAGATTTTTCATATGTGATACTAGCACGCATGCATTTGTTTCCAAAAAATACATCCATCCATAACTTCGCTTCCCTGCATGATCGCCCTTTGATTCTGTCCAAAATAAAAATATATACCTTTGTACAGACAACATGCTTGATTTACCCAAGGTACGGTAGATGAAAATGATATACCAAAGAAATATACAAAAATCAAATGAAATACATATGGAGAACTAATGGAGATACATGGTACGTTGGGCTCAAAGGATATACATAGGTATCACATACTCTCCACTATGTATGAAGAACTGATGGAGATACACGATATTGGGCTCGATGAAAAACAATTACCCACATATGTATCGTCTCATACTGTGGGTATATAATACCTTGTAATTTTCTTAAACGTCTTAAACATCTGTGGGTATATGATACCTTCAATTCTAAAAATATTGACATTGAGTTGCAAGTTTTCGTATGGACGTTATATTCTATCCCGCAAAAAATGGACGTTATATCCTAATTAGTGGATAGACATTTGTTATATGATATATTCATCGTATGTATCACATACTCTCTACTGTCTATAAAGAACTGATGGTTATATCTTTTTTTATTGTGTTGTTTAATAATTTCTAGGCATGTCGATAGTTTTGCTAGTTTTCTTCTTATATCAATTTTATATATTTTAAATATGACAACTGTTTATTTCTTTTGTGGTATATTATTGCTAGCTATGTCACATATCATGGGTATATATTTTTTGGAATATGGTTTATGTGTATGTCACACTTATTTATTTTTATAATGTAAAATGCATTGGATATGACATACCCGCAATATTTAAAAATATTTGTGGGTATTCGATTCCTTGGAGTGCTTTTCTAAAGTGACAAAAGAACACATTGCATTTTGTACAATAGTTTTCTAATAGGTATCTGATAATAAAAGCAGAAAATGTTTTAGCCATGAGACAACTGTGGGTATGTGAAATTTATGGATATGCATGAGATATTTCATCTAATATGTGAACTACGAATTATTCTCCTTAAACACATTACTATCATTTGTTTAAATTATATAATATTGAAAAAATACGTCCCACATAACAATACCATATACCTCCTATTAATACACACACGAAAAAATGTCTCCATATACCAAAGAACATGAACGTATACAAATCATGAGGCATTTATTTCTGATTTCTCTCTCCTATTTATACTAATGACTCCAAATATGCAAAGTCGCCATGCATGTTATTCTCTTTCCTTTTTTCTAGTACAAAATTGTTCCCATGTATGGTGTGCATGAGCGTTAATTTATGGCATCCAATTATCGTTTAATGCATTAATACACATACCCGTTGTAATAGCACACATCTAAATGCAATCAAACGGTGGAAAGACAAGGAGCTTGGGCACCTAGGTGTCCCAAACTGCTGTCCTATATATATATATATATATATATGAATTAGAATAACTATTTGGATCACGATCACCCTATATAGGGCGACGGGGGATGTTCTCGAACTAAAAAAAAGCCCACAAACTCCCTGGTCCTACCGACTGTCTTCAGCCGCCCGATCCGCTCCCCAACGAGCCGCCCGAATCCGCGCTCCCGACGTGCCGCCCGAATCCCTGCTCCCCGACGCGCTACTGAATCCCTGCTCCCCGACGCGCCGTCGGGATCCCTCACATTGTGCGCCGTCGGGCCACCAGATCCCCACCGCCGGTTGCCGCCCATCCCCCAGCGCACCGCCTCCTTTTCCCCGCCGGCCGCTCAACTGCTCCTCTAGCCCCAGCCCCTTCTACTCAACTCGGGCGGTGCCGTGGGCTTGTACCGCCTCCGACCTTCTTCCCCGCAGCCAGCCGTGCTCCTCCGTCGAGGACTACCGCCGTCGTGCCCTACAACCCATTGCGTCACACCACCTCGAGCAACCACCTCTGCGCTCTCGACTTCCTAAGCTCCAGCGGTCGTCCGTAAAGCAAACAACACCCCGAGCTCCTAATTTTCGGCCATGGAGCCGCGACCCCTCGCGAGTAACCTGCAAGGTCATCTCTCACTGGCCTTCGGCAGCGCCAGTCGTCGACCTTCCCCCTGCGCTCTCAGTGGGCCAACTGAAGATACAGCCACGAGGACGCTCCCCACGTCACGGAGAGCGTAGAGGCCAGAGTCCACGCATGCACATTGGGAAGGACACTAAATCATGCCTGGTATCTCCATCGGCTCCGGCTCCCCTGCAACATGTGTGCCTTGTTGCTAGCTAGTCCATCTTGGAGATGATTGCGGGGTAGTAGGTGCAGGTTTGGAGAAGCCCGTGCAGAAGGGAAGGAGAGAGCGACAAAAAAGTGGTTGCGCATCTAGTAGAGCAAGCTGCCGAGATAACAATTCAACTTGTGTGTGCTTTTGGGTTCATCTTCTACGGCTGATTGTTCCGTGCCACTGTTGCCGAGGCAGTACATCTGGTTAGAGCTATCCCATGCGAAATCAATTAACTCTTGAAAGAAAGGTAGATGTTGGATGACCACTTTACTGAAGGGAGATGCGACTAACGCACGGTAGCTTCTGCTCAAAAGCATGTCCATTGTAATTCTTTTGCCTGTACAATGCTAGAAAATTATTCAGAAATCACAGCATGTTGTTGTTACAGTCTTCTTCACCCTGTTGTTTTTCTTCTAAAGGTTCAGGGGGTTCTGTTGGGTTTAGTCAAACAAATATGTACAGTTGGTCAGCTTTTTTCAGGTCAACTGAATGATCCCTGTCCCCCGTCTTGCCGAACTAAGAGCACCGGTGAGTATAACAGAATCTCGTGGTGCACGCATTGGAGCAATTCAGTTTCTGCAGTGTGCGCGTGAGTTGCTGTGTGAGCCAAAAAAAAGATGACTTTTAGCAACTGTTGAGTATTTATATAAAAACGTTGTTTGTAATAATTTATTGTGTTTATTAAAAATACATAAGTTCACCATGCGAAACCTGCGCGGTTCAATTTGTACTAAAAAGATAGAAAATAAAACAACATTAAACTTCACTTAAAATGAGACTTTTGACACTGCAAAAAAGTTGAACTTCTCATTGTATGTGTTACACACCTTTCGGAAAGGTACAATTATTTTTCAAACAATTCAATTGCTTGATAATTTCTCGATAGATGTAAGTCGAGAAGAACAAAAAATATTTCAACAAAATAAAACCATGAGGATTGCAAAAAAAAAACTTTGAAGCTTCAGCATTCTCAATGATCAGAACAAAAACAAATATAATGTTAGTGTGACGCTACTTATGTATGTTGGTACCAAGCTTGATGATGAATTAGATCAAAAAATAAGAAGATAACACTGTGTGTTCGTGTGTGTGTGTGTGTGTGTGTGTGTGTGTGTGTGTGTGTGTATGTGTGTGTGTGTGTGTGTGTGTGTGTGTGTGATGCGGATATAGAGTACTAGCTGGTGGGCATGTCCAGTTGTATCTCCAGGTGCAAAAAATGGTGTGTCCGTCCACTGGTTTCAGTTTCACAGGTTGGTTTTCTCCCAAGTTTATCTCCAAAATGCATCAACACTGTGGAGATTTTCCCTATTTCTAAAAAGTAAAACCAAGAAGGTCAAATTAAAATAACAGAGCAGTTCGGTGCTCATTAAAACTTTTGGATTTTTTTTAAATAACCAAATTTTATCAAAGTTAGATTTTCCTCGTTCTAAACAAATAAGAGAGAAGGCCAACTCAAAAAAACAGAGCAGTCCAAATTTTTTTATAAAAAATGGATTAAAAAACTAGAAAATTTGAAATAACCGAGAGGTCAAAAAATGTAGAAGTTCAAATTTGACAACCCTAGAAGTTTAATTTCAAATAACTGAGAAGGTAAAAAAACTAGAAGTTCAAATTTAAAAACCTAGAAAATTGTTTGCTTATGTAAAACCATATTTTTCTAAGAAGTTCAAAGTAAAAAAAGTTCGAAGGTAAAAAAAAATTAGATGTTTCGTCATTACTAAATAATAAAATGATGAAGTTCAAATAAAAAATGGAAAAACTAAAAAAAAATTTAAAAGTTTTTTCTCGTTTTTTAAACCGAAACATAGAAAAGTCCAAATTGATAACTGTCGGAAGTTCATGTATTGCATGTTGTGCATTTCGTATGAGAAAAAAAATAAAAAGGCAAAGTTTAAATGCTCTTCCCTCGGAAGTTCAAAAATTCTTGTTATTAAAGAAAACTCAGTTTTTCCTCGTTATTAAAGAATGGAAACAAGAATTTAAAAAATTAAATAACAAGAAGTTCAACTTTTAATAATAGAGCGCTTCAAAATTTTGTAAAAAGAAATTATGAAATACAAACAGGAAGTCCATATTAAAAAGATGGAAAAGTTCGAGGACTATAGAAAACTCAGATTTTCCTCGCTATTAAAGAATGGAAACAAGAAGTTCAAAAATCAAAAACAAGAAGTGCAACTTTCAAAAATATAAGGCTTCAAAATTTCATAAGAAAGGATTAAGAAATAAAACCAGGAAGTACATATTAAAAAGATGGAGAAGTTCGATGATTATAAAAAACTCAGATTTTCCTCATTATTAAAGAATGGAAACAAGAAGTTCAAAAATAAAATAACAAGAAGTTCAACTTTTGAAAATAGAGCGCTTCAAAATTCATAAAAAGGATTAAGAAAATCAGATTAAAAATTCATAAAGAAAACTCAAATATTTTCATGTAACTAAGAGAAGTTCAGGTTGATAACTGCCAGAAGTTCATGTACTACATGGTGTGCATTTTGTATTAAAAGAAGAATAAAAAAGCAAAGGCTAAAAGATTTGTTGTTGTAAGTTCAAGTCCTTCGTTGGAGAAAGTTAAAAAAAATATTGTGAGAGAGATTTGTACAAAAGGAAAAATATCATTTGTGTAACACTGACGAATGGATGTGAAAATTACAAACGAAGAAACGTCACAGAAGTTCAACTGAAAACATCAGGAAGGTCAACTACTACACTGAATGAGTTTCAGATAAAAAACTTTTAAAATCGTCGCGGGTATGAATAAATGATCAACACGGGAAAGTTGCGTGTTCACAGTAGCTTTCCACCGGTATATCACTTCCTCAATTCCGGTGAGTGTTCTGGTGAGTGAATGAAGAGCTACGAGCAAAAAAAAAGCATGTGAAAAACAGAGTGAAGTTCAAGAAGAATTGCCACAGAAGTTCAAGTACTTCATTGGATGCATTTTCGAAGAATCTCGCCGTTTCTGAAATTACTTGAAAACGGCTAGAAATCCGAGAAAACCATCAACATGAAGAAGTTTTGCATTTTCCGTATCTTTTCAAGGGTATATTCTTCACCCCAATCCGACAAAGTTTGTAGAAATTATGGTAAAAATACGTTTTTAGTCATTTTAAAAATTGACATAAAACCGTAAGGAATTGGGAGAAATAATACATACCAAAAAGTTTCGCATTTACTTAAGCTTTCCAAGGCCGTATCATTTGCTGCATTCGGACGTACGGCTAAAAAATTAGATCGAAAATACGAACTCGTTGAAACTTGTACTGTTTTCTAAATTACTCTTAAACCATTCAATATACGTAAAAACCTTCAACATCAAAAAGTAGCGCATTTTCATAAGCTTTCCAACGCCATATTACATGCATCAATTGGATTAACCGTTTAGAAATGGCATCGAAAATACGAACTCGGCTATTCGGTTTGCGAAATTTTACGTTTATCCAAATTACTCTTTAACCATAGTGAATTAGAGAAAACTTTCAACATGTGGAAGGAGCGGTTTTGCAGCGGCTTCCAACGCTATATTATTTGCCTCATTCCGATAAACGGTTTAGAAATGGGATCGAAAATACGATTCACGTTTTTTGTGTGAAGAAAAAAAAGATTTCAAAACTGCTCTTAAACCGCTTACATTTTGATAAAAATTTAAGTTGGGTCATGATACTGGTGTCCATAGCTTTCCAACGGTATATCGCAAGCCCCGTTTAGTCAATGTTGGCGGAAGTTCGACCTAGTTCGGAGGGAAGTTCAGGTCGAACAAATCAGGCAGTAAAATTGCAAAAAACGCAATTTCATCACGACCCGAGAGCAAAATCCGCCAGCGAGCGAGATTTTTTTTAAAACCGGTATTTAGTTGCTAAAAATCTTTCTAGATTACACAAACATCATATAGAACAGTACTAACCAGAATAATTCGCGGGGGAAGCCACGGTTGCAAAGATAGCCCGAAGGTCGGGTTCGTACAGAGGGAAGTTCAGGCACGTGTACAAAAAAAATATGTCACAGAAGTTCAACGTGAAAATAGCATGAAGTTCAACTACTACGCTGAATGAATTTCAAATGAAAAACTTTTAAAATCATTGCGAGTATGGAAAAATGATCAACACGGGAAACTTGTGTGTTTACAGCAGCTTTCCATCGGTATATCACT
The DNA here is from genome assembly GCA_021605145.1 of Aegilops bicornis. Lineage (NCBI taxonomy): Eukaryota > Viridiplantae > Streptophyta > Magnoliopsida > Poales > Poaceae > Aegilops > Aegilops bicornis. The sequence goes on from CM038675.1 coordinate 751,589,930, forward strand.
TGCTCAATTCCGGTGAGTGGATGTAGAGCTAGGAGCAGTGCATAGAGATATAGGAGTAAAAAAAGCACGTGAAAAACAGAGTGAAGTTCAAGGTTTCATACCGAGAAGTTGAGGTACTTCACGCGATGCATTTTTGGCGAATCTGTTTCGCGATAAAAGCAGAACAAATGATCTCGCCGTTTCTAAAATTAATTGAAAACGGCTAGGAATTAGAGAAAACTGTCCACATGAAAAACTTTCGCATTTTCCGTAGCTTTCCAGCGGTATAATATTTGCGCCATTCCGATAAAGTTTCTAGAAAATACGATGAAAATACGTTTTTCACCATTTTCAAAACTGACTTAAAACCGTAAAGAATTGGGAGAAATAATACATACCAAAGAGTTTCGCATTTGTTCAATATCATTTTCTACATTCGGACACACGGTTAAAAAATTAGCTCGAAAATACAAACTCGGTAGGACTTGTACCGTTTTCTAAATTACTTTTAAACCGTTTAAAATTAGAAAAAACATTCAAAATGAAAGAGTAGTGCATTTTGATAGGCTTTCCAACGCCATATCATATGCCTCAATCGGATTACCCGTTTATAAATGACGTTAAAAATACGAACTCGGCTGTTCGGTTTGCGAAATTTTATGTTTTTTTAAATTACTCTTTAACCATAGAGAATTAGAGAAAACTTTCAACATGTGGAAGTAGCGGTTTTGCAACAGCTTTCCAACACCATATTATATGCCTCATTCCGATAAACGGTTTAGACATGCGATCGAAAATACGATTCGCATTTTTTGTATGAAGAAAAACGGTTTTCAAAACTGCTCTTAAACTGCTTACATTTTGCCAAAAATTTAAGTTGGGTTATGATACTGGTGTCCATAGCTTTCCAATGATATATCGCAAGCTCCATTTGGGCAATGTTGGCGGAAGTTCAACCTAGTTCACAGGGAAGTTTAACGTATTACTAGCGGGGCAGGTCAGGTTGTGCTCAGAATATTATTCTCATCCCGTGATCAGAATAGTGTTTATGTATATATATATATACATATATATATATATATTTATGTATATATATATATATAAAGAGAGAGAGAGAGAAAGAGAGAGGACAACACTATTCTAATCCCAGGATTAGAATAGTTATTTGGATCATGATCGCCCTATATAGGGCCCCATGAAGAGGTTCCTGTGATCCGAAAATTGACAGCCACGTTCTTCCCCGATCCTACTCCACCTTCTGCCATGCGCTGCCCCACCTTCTCCCGCACCCCGCACCCGCGCCCCCAAACGGAATCCCGCCGGCATCGTCCCGGACCTCGTGCCGCCATCTCTGCCACCTTACGCACCTCCTTCCCCGCTGTCCCTCGTTCCTCCATCGTCGTCTCCATCCAACGGGCCGCCGCCATAACTACCGCCCCCCCGAGTGCGCCGGTGTAACATCCCAAAATTCTAAATTTTGGAATGTTATAAATAAATAGATAGTTTTGATTGATTGTTTGATTGATTGACTGAAAGTGAGTGAATGAATTCGAAACTTTTTGAAATTTAAATGAGAGGGAATAAAAGGACTTTCCCAAACTTTCATTTTTGCTTTTATGCTTTTCGTGAATTCAAGTACTCTTCATCACAAAACCCTGGAGAGAAGATGACATGACTTCTTCCATTTATTTAATGACAAGGGGTGTTGAAAATATTTGAATTTCATTTGGAAAATATTTCCAATTCTGAAACTTTATGCAACTCAATGATTTTCACGAGCGAAGATAAAATGACTTCTTCAAAACATATGAAATATGAGTTGGGAGTTCAAAGAATTAAATTCAAAGTTCTTTTGAAATTATTTTTCAATTTGGAGTTATTTGAGTTTTATTCAAATTATTTTTCTCCAAAAATAAAATACATGGAAAATAGGGTAACATGATTCCCTACAACCTAAAATTGGAGAAGAATAAATTTGAATTCATTTTGGTATTTTTAAAATGATTTTTATTGGATTTTATTAAAGCTGAAGCACTCTTTGCTTTATTTAAATTTGTGTGTATTTTATTTAATGCTATAATAATGTCCATGTTGTAGAAAAAAATTTCCTGCAAATTTTGGTATATTATATGCCTATATAAAAGTTTTAGTCATTTTTGTTTTTTTATTTTTTATTTTAGTTCTCTGAAAATTTTGTTTAAAAAAATAAAATCCGCAGCGCCTTGGGCCAAAGGCCCAAGCCGCCACTTGCCACCGGCCGGCCAAGGCCATCACGCACGCGCGCACCTAGGGAGCCAAGGAGCCAAGGTTTCCAATTCTTTTACGAATCCTAGTAGGATTTGATCCCGTTTCGTTTATTCCGATTTGTTTCTAGATCTTTTCCCTTTTGTTTCCTAATCTTACTCTAATTCTTGTCCCCTACTCCAAGCAAAACCCCTCCCCTCCCCAATATAAATACCCAAGCACGCCCCCCCCTCCAACACATCAAACCAACACCTCTCCTCTCCTCGCCTCTCCTCTCCTCTCCGCAGCAGCAGCAGTGCAGCACCACCGCCGCCGCCAAGTGCCACCGCCGCGCCCTCGACCTCTCCTGAGGTTTATATGATCTCCTCTCCTCTAGGATCAACCGCAACATCGGATCCGATCTTCTTCCCCAACTCCGACGACTACTCCGGTGAGATCCACGAAATCCCGTAATTCATTTTTTTTTCTTCAGAAAATAGCAATCTTAGAAAATTCATATCTTTTAGATTTTTTAATATTTTTGAGTGATTCCAATTGCTATGTGTCACAAACTTGCTGAAGTTTCTGTTAGTGTCTCTGGATATCAAATTTGAGTAGCTTAAATTTGAATTTGATAAATTTTGTTCAGATTAGTATTTTGGCCATAACTTGAGTTTAAAAATAGGTTTTTAATTAATTCTTTTTGCTCCTGGTCACTTGTGATATTTTTTGCTGTAGGATTTAGTTTGGTAATTTTGGAGTATTTTAAATTAGATTTTTAGTAAAAACAGTACTGTTTTGCTTATATAGTTGTTTTAGTTATGTAATTATTGTTTTTAATTATTTTTAGTTCATTCCTTTTGTAGATTTTCACTTGTTGTTATATGTTTATGTAAAGCTACAGTAGATAAATTTTTGTAGATATTTATTAGTGTTTAGCTACTGTTAATGTAATTGCTTGTTTAGTTCATAGTGATAGTGTATAAAAATAGTTTTATTAGTTTTAAAAGTAATTCTTTTTCCACTTCAAGTTATATTGTTTTCGTTTCTGTTATTTGTGAACACATTAGTTGTTATATTTATTTAGTATAGTTTATTAATGTTTTAATAAATGATTTGCTGTTATAGTTGTCTTAGTGTTTTGCTAGTTGCTATATTTGTTCTAGTATTAACTAGATGGTTATAGTAGTTTTATATCAGTTCTTTTTGTTAGTTATTAAATTAGTAATTTATTTTCTGTTATTTTATTAGAATTATATTTTCTTTGCTATAGAAATAAATATTAGAGTAATTTAGTGATGTTATGTTAAGATTTGTGTGAGTTGGTCACCACTAGTTTTTCCTTGAATTTTTCTTTCGAAGTTTTTCCTTTGGTTTTCGACTTGGTTTTCTTTGTTGCTTTTATTTTGATTGAGTATTGTTATGATTGATAGAATTGATTGCTAGGATGATTGCTTATATGATTGTGCATGTAATATAGATTTTCAAAGGAGTGACGAATAGTTCTACCAAGTCTTTATTACGAGAGCGTTATTATCTTCATCAACATACCGAGCAAGTTCACTTTGACCATGTTTTTCATACCTATGTGTTTTATTGCATCTAGTGTCATCTTCGCAACAATCCCTCCAAAGAGTGATACTGAATTCTTGTAGTTGAGTAGTATGCATGAGGTAGGAACCCATCACCCTGTTACCAAGCCCGGACGTCATTTATTTTAATGCTACGCTATAGTAGACGGGGTTGGTATGAGTGCTCGAGTGGTGTGAAGAAGGAGGACTCTACGTCAATGACGAAAACTCCATGATGGCATCTGCAAGGACTGCATTTTCAAGGCCTCAAGACTTCAAGACTCAAGACAAGAATTCAATACACACTCTTGGGTGAAGGATGGTTGACGGGCACCTGGAGAATCCGGTGGTTGGCGGGATGCATGGAGAAGCGCCATGACATCTTGCTGAAAGCTTCACCCAGACTCAAAGAGACGGAAGAATACTTCATGCCCGGAAGCTTACCTGTGCAACCGCAAGTCACTATGGGCTCTGGCTTGGTTGACCTTAGTTGTCACTCTGGCTGGGACGGTACTAGCAGATGTAGAACTACGGTAGGATTGAATGAGCACCAGACAGTGGTCAGGGGAACTCTTCGGAAGACCATGTTTCGGTCATCTTGTTCTCAAACACCTGAAGTGCGAGAACGTAAAAGAGGGATCGAATCTTGCGGGTAAAGTGTACAAACCTCTGCAGAGGGTTTAAACCTAATCGATTAGCCGTGTCCCGATTACGGACAATTTGAGCATCTGGACTTGGATCTATCTGGAACTCTCAACACCGGACTGATAACTTAATTGTGGGCAACTTATGATGATTTTGGGCTATGAGACATCGGTTGGCGGAACCATGTCATGATAGAAAACTCCATAGTACAGACTTCATTTATTCCTTTGATGTAGGGAAAATAAATCAGCTTTTACATAAACAAAACTTCAGACAAAGAGCCACAAAGCCATATTGCATATAGTATAGTTTTATCATCTGTTTTCTCATGTTGTGATCTTGCGGTACATTCAATGTAATCGACCTACACGGCTGCAACGTATCATGTTGCGTATACTTTCACCGACGAGTAAGAGTACGGCATGTGGTTACGGTCTACACTCAACCCGCCGATGGCGTTGATGGGACTCCACACCCGACTATTTGTTTCATTGTGACTTATGAGGTATATATCAGTTTTACGTTAATTATACATGTGATTGCACTTTGATATATACATTGATGTACTGTGTGTGCCAGCATACTGATCCAGGGATGGCACAGTAACACAGAGGCTTGACCGTCTGAGGTCGGGTCGCTACAGCCGGCGTGCATGGATCTGACCGGATCCCGACTGGAGTGAGCTAGGGATGACCTCCGTGAGCGTTGTGCCGCCGCCGTTGACCACCAAGGCATCCCACCAGTCACCCACATTTTTCGTTGAGCGACGTTGGGAACCATCTGACTCCCCTGGGCCCGCCTCCGCCATGGGATCACCTCAGTCCGCCGCTTCGCGAGGCCACAACCTCCTGGCCGTGGTCCCGGCGAGGAACACCCCTGCGCACTGCTCCGGCAACGCATGCCCTGTCGCCCGATCCTGGCTCCGACCACTCTGACGATGCGCGCCCTCCCCCTCGTGGCTTCTCTCCTCTGATTTCTCGTTCTTCTCCCTCTGGAGTTGTCATCGAGGCCTTCATGCACGAGCATTTGATCACTTTCGAAGAGAAACAGGGAGTTCATCTTGTGAAAGCAGTTTGATGCCTCATGCGCTGATACGTCCATTTTGCATCATTTTTATCGATATTTATTGCATTATCGGCTGTTATTACACATTATGTCACAATACTTATGCTTATTCTCTCTTATTTTACAAAGTTTACATAAGGAGGGAGAATGCCAAATTTGGAATTGAAATTTGGAAAAGGAGCAAATATTAGAGACCTATTCTGCACAACTCCAAAAGTCCTGAAACTCCATGAAAGTTATTTTTGGAAATATTAAAAAATAATGAGCGAAAGAAATACCAGAGGGGGCCCACACCCTGGCCACGAGGGTGGGGGCGCGCCCTACCCCCCTGGGCACCCCCTGCCTCGTGGGCCCCCTGGTGGCCCTCCGGTGTCCATCTTCCGCTATATGAAGTCTTTCGTCCAAAGAAAAAAATACAAGAAAGCTTTCGGGACGAGACTCCGCCGCCACAAGGCAGAACCTCGGCGGAACCAATCTAGGGCTCTGGCAGAGTTGTTCTGCCGGGGACACTTCCCTCCGGGAGGGGGAAATTACTCCTTGTAGTTGATGCTAGTTGGTTTATTTGGTGGAAGATCATATGTTCAGATCCTATATGCATATTAATACCCCTCTGATTATGAACATGAATATGCTTTGTGAGTAGATACATTTGTTCCTGAGGACATGGGAGAAGTCTTGCTATTAGTAGTCATGTGAATTTGGTATTCGTTCGATATTTTGATGAGATGTATGTTGTCTCTCCTCTAGTGGTTTTATGTGAACGTCGACTACGTGACACTTTACCATTATTTGGGCCTAGAGGAAGGCATTGGGAAGTAATAACTAGATGATGGGTTGCTAGAGTGACAGAAGCTTAAACCCTAGTTTATGCGTTGCTTCGTAAGGGGCTGATTTGGATCCATATGTTTCATGCTATGGTTAGGTTTACATTAATACTTATTTTGTAGTTGCGGATGCTTGCAATAGGGGTTAATCATAAGTGGGATGCTTGTCCAAGTAAGGACAGCACCCAAGCACCGGTCCACCCACATATCAAATTATCAAAGTACCGAAAGTGAATCATATGAACGTGATGAAAACTAGCTTGACGATAATTCCCATGTGTCCTCGGGGCGCTTTTCTCTATATAAGAGTTTGTCCAGGCTTGTCCTTTGCTACAAAAAGGATTGGGCCACCTTGCTGCACTTTATTTACTTTTGTTACTTGTTGCTCGTTACAAATTATCTTATCACAAAACTACCTGTTACCTATAATTTTAGTGCTTGCAGAGAATACCTTGCTCAAAAGCGCTTATCATTTCCTTCTGATCCTCGTTGGGTTCGACACACTTACTTATCGAAGGGACTATGATAGATCCCCTATACTTGTGGGTCATCATGCGCCAGTAGGTCGCTGTCGATTTTCCCTCTCTCTACTGGTTTCTCCGGTTGTAGCTAGTACCTAATGGTGCCACCTACATCGCCTGCTCACGTCCTTGCCATGATATGTGAGAAAACAAGCAAGCACTTGCATGCTTTTTCTCCGTCCGGCGCGCTGCCGATGGAGAAGTTGGTGACAAGGTCCTACACTAAGAAGTCTCACTCGGTGTGGAAGAATTTCAATGGCGCCTCCCTGAGTACACGAACATCACATTCATGTCTCTCACTCTTTCTCTTGTAATGTATTTATGCATAGAGTTTGGACAAAAAATTGAAAACTATGATATTTCTGGTCTGGGTGCTCTGTACGTTCTCGTTGATATGCTAATGAGAACAAACATTTTTTCTTTAGGTTTTTGTTTTGATGTATGGTCATTTTTTATTTTAATTCTGCAAAGTAGTAACTCTAGGATATTAAAGCCCCATGGATATGGAATTTCTCTTGCCTTGCATTTTGTTCACTTCATTTTGTAATGCCGTCCTACAAAAGGTGACAAGAAAGAATCCTAATTTATGCTTTGATAGAAATCTGTTGAGAAAATTTATGAATTTAGAAACGTTTTTGTGATGTTCTACTATACCTTTACGCCAAGTTCAGATTTCACAATCCATTTATGAAGTTCTTCTACGGTTGGTGCGTGCGTGTACCAGTGTCATGTGTTGGGTGCGTGTGTGTCCCGTGGGATGCATGTTCAACACTCTCTTTGTTGCTACTCTAACCTCACATGCACGCATCAGCTGCTACTCTTTGTGATGTTTTCTTTCAGCGCAGAAGTTGCTCTCTTAGTCTCTTGTCTCTCTAATTAACTTGTTGATGCAACATAAAAGTAATTATAGAATGATAAGTAGTGTGTGCCGTCTTGTGCCCACAAGGTGTTTGAGTTTGTGTGCCATAGGCTGCTACACACACTATGTCGTTGTTCCTGCTTGTACTTTTACATTTTTCAGTGACTTGCAATTTTTTTTCCTTTGGATATATGCGACCCAGTACGGTAGGTGCTTCTTAGGCCATGTACAACGGCATGTGCTTAGCTAGGTGCCATAGAAAAAAAAACCCGGTTTTTTTTTCTTCATATTGGATTGCACCGGTGCTTGGGAAGCTAGGCAGAAGCAAATGTTTGCTCCCTGTGCCAGCCGGTGCTTAGAAGAATAACTACTTCCTTCCAGCCTCCATGGACAGAACAACGAAGAGAACAAAAGGCCCAACTTCTCCAGCAGAGCAACCGAGGCACCTCTGCCTAGCACCTCTGCATTGCAGGATGACGTGCGATGCTACTCTTTTTTCTCAAGCACCCACCATTGTACAAGGCCTTAGCCGAATGAGGAAGTTCAGCCTTATCCTTGTGATGGTTCAGCGTGCACGCCAGTTGCAGGAATTCAAAAAATTTCAAAAAAGATATATTTCAGTTGTGTGTGACGTGTGTGTGAGGTGTACTAAATACGTTCTGTGGGTGAGAATTTCATAGTTTATGTCGCTGATAGTTGAAAAAATCGCTTTCAAAAAAACAAAACACCTTGGATGTCCATGAAAAATATCAGTTGACAAGTGAACCTTGTGAATCCAGGGTTTTACAAAAATGTCCCATTGTAAAACATCATGTAACTAAAGTGAACAGTAAAAAATATTTCAGAGAAGGTAAAATTGAACACTTGTTTAAAAAAATAGAAGTTCAAATTAAAATAGCGGACAAGTTCTTTGTTAATTATAAAATTGGGATTTTCACCTTTAATAAAAAATAAACCAAGAAGTTCAAAAATAAAAGGCAAATAGGTTCTGAAAATTTACCAAAAATGGTATTTTCCCCATTTCAAGAAAAAAAACTAGAGCTTCAAATTTAATAACAGGACAAGTTCAATATTTATTACAATATCTTTTTTTGAGAAAATATTTTTTAAAATTTAATATTGGGAGAAGTTCAATATTTATTACAATACAAGAAGGTCAAATTAAAAAACCGAGCAGTTCAAAAAGTTTATAAGAACATATTTTCCTTCTTTCAGAAATAAGACCTAGAAGTTCAACTTTAAGTAATTCAGCAGTTCTAAACGCTAATAGAAAATAAAAGCAACGAGAGGTTCGGATTAAAATAACATGGAAGTTTGGAGTTTATTAAAACCTAAGACTTACATCTTCGAAAAACAAAAACAAAAACCAATGCCATTTTGGCATTTTTAAAACAAACTCATAAAATGAAAAACATTTCTTGTTAGAAGTTCAAGTGCTCGATGAGGGAAAGTTCGAAATTGCTACCCACTTTATGCACACATAATTCTTATTTTAGTGCTAAAAGAAATAAACCAAGAAGTCCAAATTACAAAATAGACAAGTTCGATATTTGTAAAAAAACTCAGTTTTTCATTGTTACTAAAGAATAAAAAGGACGAAGTTCAAATTAAAATAGAGGAGTAGTTTGATGTATACGGGAAACTCAAATTATTACCGTCTCTAAAAAAACTATGAAGTTCAATTTACAAAAAAAAGTTTGATGCTTATTTAAAAACATATTTTGTTTCTAAGAATATGACTAAGTAGAAATTAAAATAACAGAGAAGTTCGAAGTATATAAAAAACTCAGATTTGTTGCAAGAAGTTCAGGTGCACCTTCGTGCACGGTTGAGAATTTATATTGCGGGACGTCTCACCTCCAATTACATGTTTTAAAATGGCAAAATGACGTCTGATCTTCAATTGTGTATAATTCGACATATACACAAAAATGTGACAGAAGTTCATAATGAAAACAACGAGAAGTTCAAGTACTGCAAGGAATGCATTTCAGCTGAGAATAAAAGTACAAGAAAAATAAAAGCTTAAAAGGTTTGTTGAAAAAAGTTCTAGTGGTCTGTCCGGGGAAGTTCAAAAATTCTTGTGACAGAGGTTCACCTTGTATTTCCATGTTTAAAAACACAAAAAAGAAATGATTTTTTGCGTTTTAAAACAATTCTCTCAATCCACAAAGAAGTTCAGTTATTATTTAGGAGCAATTTGATTACAAAAAAAATAAAAAAAATCAAATTATAAAAACAAAAAAACTTCATGTACTACATGATGTGTGTTTAAGATGAGAAAAATGAATAAAAAGGAAAGGTTTTCCTTGTTATTGAACAACGGAAACAAGAAGTTCAAAAATTAAATAATAAAGAAGTTCAACTTTTAATAATAGAGAGCTTCAAAATTTCATAAAAAAGATTAACAAAAAAACCAGGAAGTCCATATTAAAAAGATGGAGAAGTTTGATGATTATAGAAAACTCAGGTTTTCCTCGTTATTAAAGAATGGAAACAAGAAGTTAAAAAATTAAATAACAAGAAGTTCAACTTAAGTGTAATTTTGACGGTTAAACGCGGTTTGAGCTGATGGCTAGTATAATTTTGACTAGATCAAATTAAGTTGCCTTGATCGTGAGGTTGTAACTAATTTGTGTTGTTACGTGTACGTTTGGCTGAGTGTATTTAGCGACGAATATGTTTGCTTGTTTAGTAGTAGTATAGAAGAACGTAAAAAAACTTAGTACAACAGATCAAAGGAAATCTCTTAATTCTTCTCAAGTCACAAAAGGAGACAAGCCGCAGGTAAACTTCAAGAAAAAAAACGTGTGGCAGGTGCGATCAACCAAGTTAAAAAGGAGCAGCGGCAGCTTTTTTACCAACAGGAGCTGCGGCGGCTAAGAGGAAAGTTTCTAGGTTGGGCTGCATGTTTCACAAACAGGATACATATTACTATTTTTTCCATGAGAACATTGCTTGAGAGTGGAAAAAGAATTACAGGATGGCAAGGCAGCTCCATTGATTATGTATGTACTTAATTGAGGGTAAAGTTGAAAAATCTTAATTCTGAAGTTCTAGAGAGATCTCTTAATTCTGCTTACACCACAAAAAAAGGCCAGCGACAGGTTAAAAAAAAGACCAATGGCGTGTACGATGAAGAAACTTAATAAAAAGGAGGAGCAGCAGCTATACAGTGGAAGCTTCCAGGTTGGGCGCTTTTTAGACAAACAAGATACGTACTATTTTTTGCATGACTACATTGTTTGTGTTGGAAATATGAGCAATTTACCGAATGATTTTATTAACAGAAATACTAGATAAGCATGACAAGTATAGCAGTGATAAAACAAGTCATGCGATTTGACAAAGTGAAGGTAAATAACATCTGCATATATGAGCTAGAACCGATCATCTCTCGAGCAGACAGTAGATCAAGATGCATATATGATGTGGATTCTAACATGTGTAGGGAAAACACTAGAACAAGGAACTGTGGCAGGACCTCTAACAGGAAAAACAGGAACACGTACTGGACAACAGCCGGAGCAGACACAATGGACTTGGGGTCGGTGTCCTCGATGTCGTCGAGGAGGTTGTCGACGTCGGGGAAGTAGTCGTCGGAGTCCGGGGCGTCCATGACAAAGAAGTCACTAGTCGCGCAGAGCGCTCTCAAAAACCTTACCACCCTTCTCCCGTACAGGACCTAAAGAGGTGCGGTTTCGGAGGCCTACTGTCCCGACTTGTGGTGCACGCCGCAAGCCGGGATGAGGAAGACAGCAGCAGCGCAGTGATTGGAACCGGTGGCGAGAGGTTTAAAATAACTTCCGTATTACAAGTTTATTATTTTTCCTGGAAACTTGGTCACATATAATGACACAATGCAAAGGTTTCCAATTTTTTGATTTTTTTTGAATTTTTTATGCCCGTTTCAAAATGCGGCCAAAACGGCGGGCTTGACCGTTCCTAGCTAGTGGTTGAACCTTGGAAATTTTTTGATGTTTCTCTGATTAAATAGATACTTATGTACCTAGAAATGATTTTTGGAAAAAATAAATAGCAAACTACGAGGCAGCTGCAGTTCAAATTTGACCCGCTTCCAGCTGAATCGGCGGGAATTTGTCTTTTTCACCAGAGGTGGATCAAAACTTTTTACACCAAAAAATTTGGTCAATTGTGCATTAAATATGGCCTAGTATTTTAGAAAATTGATTTGGTACAATTTTGCAACAAATATATTATAGGTCCTTCACAAAAAAACTCATTTTGGGCACTCGAAAAATGGAAAATGAATTTTTCGTCCAAAGAAAATGAAAACTTCCTTAGGCAACATTGTCTGCCATTCCAAGATGCACCGTTGTGCACAACATAAGATCACTTGAACAAACTATATCATGAATGTGGCCATAAGATTGATCATTTGGCTTGAAAGGCATGAATCTTCACACTTGATAGCTCGTTTCTGAGAACACTTTTTTAAAATAATTGCCGTATTACAAGTTTAATATTTTTGCTAGTAACTTGGTCACATATAATGATACAATTCGAAGGTTTTCTAATTTTTTGATTTTTTTAAATTTTTTATGCCCGTTTCAAAATTCGGTCAAAACGGCGGGCATGGCCGTTCTAGCTAGTGGTTGAATATTGGAAAAGTTTTGGTGTTTCTCTGATTAAATAGATACTTATGTACCTAGAAATGATTTTTGGAAAAATTAAAGAGCAAGCTATAAGGCAGCTGCAGTTCAAACATGACCTACTTCCAGCTGGATCAGCGGAAATTTGTCTTTTTCACCAGAGGTGGGTCGAAACTTTCGACACCCAACCATTTGATCAATTGTATATTAAATATGTACTATTATTTTAGAAAATTGATGGAGTCCAATTTTGCAACAAATATTTGATAGCTTCTTTACAAAAGAACCCATTTTTGCCACTCGAAAACTGATTAAAAATAGCTAGGAAGATAAAAAATGCATACAAATTGGTGCTCATCCATAAAATATGGTCTAACTTTAGTGAAAATTTGTGTGGTGCCCTTTTGCAAAATATTTTTGATAGTTGCTTCACAAAATGCTTCTCTTTTTTGGACTTGAAAACTATTTTAAATCAATGATTTTTCCAACCAATCAGAACTCTTCTCACGGATCACCCCATTGTAGCTGACCTGAACCGTCCATATCCAACAGATCCAACGCCTCCCACGCCTCTCACCCCATTGTAGCCCAACCCAAACCCTAGCAGCCCGAGGCCGCCTCTCTCTCCCCCAGAACAGACCCGCCGCCGCCTCTCTCTCTCTTCCCCTCTCCCCGAACCAGATCGCCGACGACGGCCCCCGTCTCCGCCCCCTCCTTCCTCATCCCGCCGCCGCCTCTCTCTCCCACCCACCCCGATCCATCCCCTCCCTTTGTCTCTCACATCACCTCCGCACCCATCCCCTCCCCTGGCGGGATTCGCCGCTCCCCCTTCATCCGTCTCGCTCACACCCACAGCCGCCGCCACCGCAACCCAAACCCTCTCCCTCCCACCCTAATCCGCTGTCACCCCCACCGTCTACGACCCAAATCGAGCAAGCGAGGCGGTGCTTCCAGACCCGGGACGGCGGTAGAGGGATGGGGCCGAGCGTGTGCCAGATCTGCGCCACGGCCTGGGCACCACGCTCAAAGGCAGGGTCTTCAGCGCAACCCCCCAACCCCACCCCCACCCCCACCCACCGACCACAGCAACAAGGGCAAGTGTGGGTCAACATCAGACGACTCGTCCCGGATTGTGATTCGCGGAGGCGTTTCTCGGCGGCCAGATGAGCTCCCGGATGGCCGGATCGGTCCTCCTCCGCCGCGCCGGCGCTAGCGCCAACCGCCTCTTCGCCGCCACCGCGACGTCCCCGGGGGCCAGGACCTCCCTCTCCGGCGGCAAGGGCGCGTTGGTGCGGATGATGTCCACTTACGCGGCCTCGCAGGTGGTCAAGGAGGAGGCGGCCAAGGGCGATGGTTAGAAGAAGGAGGTGGCGATCAGCAACTACTTGGGGGATCGAGCAGTCGAAGAAGCTGGTGCGTGAGGAAGGCACCGAGTGGAAGTGGTCTTGCTTCAGGGTACGCTCTTCCTTTGCTTCCTCTGCTCTGCTTTTCCCGTTTCGGTTCCGTCGCCGGCGACGAATCGCCAGATGGGAGCGCGCGTGCGGTCGATGTGCACTTTAATTTTATTTACTTGTTGCGCCGCCGCTGTGTGTGATTCATTAGTTGGTTTCGCTGCCGCAGCTATGGGAGACGTACACCGCGGACATGTCGATCGATCTGACCAAGCACCACGTGCCCAACACGATGCTCGACAAGATCGCCTACTACACCGTCAAGTCCCTGCGCTTCCCCACCGACATCTTCTTCCAGGTACGCGCGCTTCCTGGTCTAGCGCCCCTGCTACATGCACGAGTGCAAGCGTCACGTGGCCGTGAGCAGGCCAGTTTCACGCCAACAAGATGAACATGGGCACTGCAACTACCTATTTGAACACATGATTCTTCTTCCTGATTCGATTTGGTGTTGATTTGATTGATTCCTAACGCATCTAATTCTTCTTCTCAAATACTCTTCTGTTGATGAACTTCCTCCACACCTGCAGTGACAAGAAAACACTGAAGAAGTGGTTCTTCATTGACAAGACAGTTGGCTAAGAAAATCCAGCTGAAAGAGAGACAACCATCGTACCTACCTGAGAAAGATCCTGCCTATAGTGCATGGATGGTAAGATTTTTTTCATGATTCAGTTTTGGGTTACGTAGTAAGCAGTAGTCTAGTTACAATGCCTCTTCTGAAGAAAGACATGCAGATATCCGTCTTGTGTTGCATGCCTATGAAGCGTATCTGTTGTCAATGCTATCCGTCTTGGCACCTGTCTTCTCGCCTGCTGCATGTGGTATGCTTGCTAGTTCCTTCTCTTGGCATCCCCATCTCTCACCACCATTGTGTAGATAGATTAGCAGGATCAGCTCACTGGAGACTACTAGAGAGCATACCGAGCTCACATTTTCAGATTTGCTGTGTGCATAAACAGATTTTACTTAAAAGCTCCCTGTAACCTTTTGTTTCATTGGTCAATCACGATAGCAGCGATGCCGGGGGAGCTCCCCTACACACCTATGCATTCTAATGGTCACATACATGCATCTAGTTCTCCTAATAAAATATTTGCATGCATGACAAAGCTCTAACGCGTACACTATCATGCTTACTTAGATTAGAAGCATTATGTACAAGACAAACTACTATATGCTAGTCTTACTTACACTCTGTGTGGGGCACTCTCATTTAATTTTCTAGTATGTTAAATGTAACATTCTAATATATTTCTTTGAAACAATAGTCTAGCATAACTTATTAACTTCATTTTTTTAAAGATAATACATATTGAATTATTCATATTAATCTAAAATAATAACCAAACAACTACAGGACTGTGCATTAGTAGCATGCATGTGTGACTTCGTTTTTGGTGTGTTACGCTTATGTGTCATTGTTGTGAAGGCCCCACAGGAAGGGGTGGGGGATTTGGCACAAGGCCGGTGATCGAGTCTATGCTCTCTCCTCCATGGAAAGACCTATGTTCAGCTTGCTTGAATGAACAGTGTGTGTGGAACAGATTCTTGTCTGAATTCTCTTCTTGTGGGAGTATGAACTTGCTTGTAGTATCTTGGAGTATCAACTTGGAGCATCTGGTTAGAGTAGCATCTTGCAACACATTCGATTACTCGATCTTGAGAAGTTACAGTAGCACCTTGCAAAATGGAGTAGTTAGAGTAGCATCTTCGATTAACTAAATTGATGATTACTGCTATTAAATTCGGACTTGCAAGCAGTAGTTCCCTCTGCTTATCTCTTCTCTCTTGCAGTAGTTGTTGTAGTAGTAGTTTCTTGCAGTAGTTTAGTGTACGATTTGTCTTTGGTGGAGTATTTCTTGAACTGTGTTGTATTTCACCGTGACTAAATAGTGAATCTAGTTACAACAAAGCATGCCAAGATTACTTGTCTTTGGTGGAGTAGTTTGACAGTAAGGATCAGTGATGTTCCCAATTAATTTGGTGTAGTTTTGATAGTTAGAGTAGCATGTTGGAGCAGGGTAGTCCACATTTGTCTACATTAGACCAGATTATTCCGATTAGTCCACATTTTGTATTATTCTTGGAGCACTATACTATAGCAGCGATCTTGTCTTTGTAGCAGCAACATGAGTAAACTGAATACTCCTTCATATGCTTGGTTCCTTCTTATTCTTCCTCAGATTGTGAAAATGGATTCATTCCTTCTTATGCACTACACTGTACTATAGTATAGGTCATCTTCGAATTAATACTCCAAAATTTATCATTATTGGAGGATTGATTGTTTCCAAATCAATACTCCTGGGCATCATTCATGGTTGTCTAGTAGTCGACATATACGGTTCCATTTAGTGTATGCAGTAGCGATAGCTTAAGTGTAATGGAGCTGTTTTGTTACTCTATGCCTACTTCGTTACAGTTTGCATCATCTCCTTGTCGTTTATAGCATAAACGCCTTCACTATTCTTGCTCTGAACCTCCGATCCACGATGCTGATTGTATTTGTCTTGATGGAATTACATGCAACATGGTGACTCTAGTGCACGCAGCGTTGGCCATCCTTTTCGAGGCTGTGTTTAGGTGATAACTCGGGTAGCCATGACACTACTCTGGCTGATTAGTACCCAGTGGCATGTTTGTAATATTTATATGCATTGTACTTGTAGACTAATGCTCATGGTATATTTATATGTCCTGCAGCGCATGCTCTTTTTCCGTCTGTACAGAATCTTGATATGGTGTTTTGGCAGCTGTGATATTAGATTGCACTTGTTTATGTGATTTACTCATGTTGGTACTACTTGTTAAGTGATTGCTCTATAACTTGTCTTTTTCGGAACAGTTTGCTTGGTCTTTCATATCTGACTATGTAATGTAGAAGCTCTACTTTATCCTAATAGTTGCATGTAGCATTGTGCTACTATCTGTGTGATGATAAACAATATGCTCTTAATCTGTTGATATATTCTCAAGTGTTGTTCACCATTTACATTGTTTTTACATTTGCTATATTCACAAATAGTAGTAGTGTCTGGTCTAGATAAGCAAACAAGGTATGATCTATGCAGTTGTTCATCTGAATTGTTTGTTTCTAGGCGGTGTAGGACGAGCTGCAGCAGGACAACCTGGAGCGGAAGAACTTTGAGGGCAAGATCAAGGAGAACCAGGAGACGATCACCGGTTACCTCATCCTTGTCGGCATGCTTGGCTTCTTTGGCAGTCCCCTCTTTGGCTCTGACCAACTTACTTCTGTCGCTGGCTACCAGCATTTCCAGGTAGAGTTGCGTCCTGCTCTCTTGCCCTCCGTTTAGTTTGCATGGTGGCATCCTGAGCTTGCACTGTAAAATATGCTTTGCCTTCTTCCCAGGCTGTACCGTAAATTGTGCTGTCTTGTTGATAATGCCATATGTCCTAAGCAATCATATTACATTTCTGTTTGTATGGTAATATAAAAAATATTGATATTGTCGTAATTTTCATTGTGTGTGCCTTTCATTTCTTTATTTTGATTGTTTCCCTTGTATTCTATATGCTTCTAATGGTTAATCCTTTCAATGACAGGTGTTGTGTTCTGGAAGATGAAAGAGGAAGAAAATTGATTACTGTTGAACTAAATTTTTTGTATTCTATTTTGTTGTATGTATGATTTGATAGTTCTGTATAGGAACATGTGATACTATTTTGTAGGGCTTTATGGCCTGTGATGTAAACATATTTAGTGATGAATTATGAAATTATTTGCAAAATTTATTGAAAATGAGAATCATTTGTATGAATATGGGCCACATATATGTGAATGGGCTGAAAAGTGTACTGGACCAACTCCAACATTGAATTATTATTTGACTGTATAAAAAGGCTGAATGTAAACAAGAAAATGGGCTGCACAAAATAGTACTTATATTATTGAAAGGCCAAACGTGCATAGAAGTTGATGGGCTGAATAGTAGGGCTTGGCCCATGTAGTTGACAAAAATTAACAGAAATAAATATACTAAATGCGCTGAATTGTTGGGCTCGGCCCATGTAAAACACCTAATCGGACCAGGCTGAATCTTGTTAGTGACCTTTTCAATTGGTCGCAATTTTGCAACGTCCGATTGCCACGTCGGATCCGACGTTGCCTGGGAAGACAGCCGGTGACCAAAACAAAAGGTCATGGGTTCAATGACCTTCTGTTTTGGTCGTAAACGTCTACGACCTTCTCACAGAGAAGGTCATTGATTTCAGTTTACGACCGCCAGCTTTTGACCTTCTATTTATGGCCACAAAAAGGTCGCAAGTGAAAAACAATGACCTTTCAGTGACCAATAGTCAAGGTCACAAGTTGACATATTTCTTGTAGTGCTAGTGCTGTGAGTTCTGCTTCCATTGTTGACCTTGTTAAGATGGTCTGCTTGCAAGACTTCCAAGAAACAGCGCCACCTCCATGAGTGAATACATATCCGCTCGTGGCCTTTATCTCATCAGCATCTGAGATATAGTGTGAGTCACTATACCCTTCAAACACCTTTGGGTGCCCAGTGTAATGAATTCCACAATTCGCAGTGCCTTTCAAATAAAGCAAAACTCTCTCTAGAGCTTTCCAATGCACATCTCCTGGTTTTGAGACAAACCGACTCAGTTTGCTAATAGCAAAAGAGATGTCAGGTCTTATAGCACTGGCTAAGTACATAAGCGAGCCAATAATCTGAGAATGCTTCAATTGATCTCTAGAAATTCTTCGATTCTTTCGAAGCAGCACACTAGCATCATATGGTGTTGAGAGGGCTTACAGTCACTATAGCCAAAGCGACTCAAGATCTTTTCCACATAGTGAGATTGAAGCAATGTAATCCCACCATCATCATCTCTCAACAACTTGATGTCCAGAATGACATCAGCCACTCCTAAATCCTTCATCTCAAAACAGCGAGATAGGAACTCCTTGACCTCCTTAATAACATTCAGATTTGTTTCAAAAATTAGTTTGTCATCAACATACAAGCAAAGCATAACTCCATCGCCCCCACCATGGCGATATTACACACATTTGTCAGCTTCGTTCACAACAAGCCTGCAGCTATTAAAGTTCTTTCAAACTTCTCATGCCACTGTTTGGGTGCTTGCTTGAGTCCATACAAAGACTTTAGTAACTTGCACACTTTCCCTTCCTGACCATCTATTACAAACCCATCTGGTTGTTCCATATAAATTTCCTCATCCAACTCTCCATTTAGGAAAGCAGTCTTAACATCCATTTGATGAACGAGAAGACCATGTGTGGCAGCTAGTGAAAGTAGAACTCGAATAGTGGTCAGTCAATCCACAAGTGAGTAAGTATCAAAGAAGTCTTCACCTTCCTTTTGGGTATAACCCTTAGCCACGAGCCGAGCCTTGTACTTTTCGATAGTACCATCAGGCCTGAGCTTCTTCTTGAATACCCATTTTCATCCTATAGGTTTGCACCCATAAGGACGATCAGTTATCTCCCAAGTTTCATTCGCCAAGATGGAATCCATCTTGCTACGAACTGCTTCCTTCCAGTAGTCAGCATCTTTAGATGCATAGGCCTCTGAAATAGAACTGGGAGTGTCATCTATGAGATACACAAGAAAATCATCACCAAAAGACTTTGCAGTCCTCTGTCTCTTGCTCCTAGTAGGAACTTCATTGTTCTCCTCCACAGGACTTTCAAAGTGTTCCATCGAAATGGCAGGTTTAGTAATTGTAACTGGTTCCTGATTCGATGAACTAGGCATCTCGTGATTAGATGAGGTAGCCATATCCTTCATGGGAAAGATATCTTCAAATAAAGTCACATCATTCGACTCCATGATTGTATCGACATTCATGTCAGGTACATCAGATTTTACAACCAAGAATCTATAGCCAATGCTATGAAAAGCATATCCCAGGAAAACACAATCCACAGTTTTTGGTCCCAGCTTCCGCTTCTTTGGAATTGGCACATTGACTTTCGCCAAACAACCCCAGGTTCGTAGATAAGAGAGCTTTAACCTTTTCTTCTCCCATTCCTCGAATGGAGTTATGTCTTTGTTTTTTGTGGGAACTCGGTTTAGAACATGACATGCAGTCAATATCGCCTCCCCCCTCCATGCCTTGGAGAGACCCGATGTGTCTAACATGGCGTTAACCAAATCAGTTAGAGTACAGTTCTTTCTTTCGGCCACCCCATTTGACTGAGGTGAGTAGGGAGACGCCCTCTCAAGGATTATACCATGTTCCGCACAAAAAGCATCAAATTCATTGGAAAAATACTCTCCACCATGGTCGGACCTAAGCCTCTTGATTTTTCGATCAAGTTGGTTTTCCACTTTAGCTTTATAGATCTTGAAAAAGTTCAAAGCCTCATCCTTAGATTTCAGAAGATACACACGGCGGTATCTAGTGGAGTCGTCAATTAACGTCATGAAATATTTCTTTCCATTTTTTGTCAAAACACCATTCCTTTCACATAGATCTGAATGTATAAGTTCTAGTGGTGCAAGATTTCTCGTCGCCGCAGTCACGTGAGACTTACGAGGTTGCTTAGCTTGCACACACACTTGACACTTAGATCTCTTGACAGTGGTGAAACTAGGGATTAAGTTCAACATCGCTAGTCGTGACATGCAACCAAAGTTTACATGACAAAGATGTGAATGTCACACATTTGATTCACTATTGTTGCAAATATGATTAACAACTTTATTGCAAACGTCTGATAAGGATAAATGAAACAGGCCTCCTGACTCATAGCCTTTACCAACAAAGGTTCCATACTTGGATATTACAAATTTATTCGACTCAAAGAAGAGATCCACTAACAAGATTTTTATTGACGGAGGGGACATAATGCACGTTCTTCAGCCGCACGATCTTCCCCGAAGTAAACTTCAGATCGACCGTGCCAACACCACGAACTGAAGCACTTGAACCGTTGCCCATCAGCACGGTTGAAGTCCCTGCGGTTTGATAAGACGAAAACATGGAAATATCACCGCATACATGCACATTAGCACCCGTGTCAATCAACCAATCAGGAGAATGACATACTGAAAGAATAGTGGGAAATATACCATACCCAAAGATCCTTCATGTCGTGGTCTCCAATGACAACATTAGCGGTCTTGCCGCCTTTCCCAGGATGACGCTTGTCATAGCGATTGGGGCAACTAGGAGCCCAATGATCAGGATCTCCACACACATGACAAACACCTTTCTTCTCGTCATTCTTCTTCTTGAAGTTCGTGTCTTTGCATGACCTTGTTCTTCCCATCAAACTTTGCTTTACCATCAAGCTTTCCCTTGTTCTTGAACTTGTGGGACTAGAAGTTTTTCTTCTGTACCAGATTCGCACTAGATCCTCCCTCAATACCTCGAGCACGTGTGTCCTTTGCTCTCGCCTTTTCTTCCACATCAAGAGTACCAATGAGATCCATAACAGAAAACTCCTATCTCTTATGCTTCAGTAAGGTAGCAAAGTTCCTCCATGAAGGAGGAAGCTTAGTGATGATACCCCTAGCAACAAACTTGTCCGGTAGCAAGCAATTGAAGTGCTCAAGTTCTCTAGCGAATGACTGTATCCAATGAGCCTGCTCAACCACGAGCGTTGTTCAGTCATCCTGTAATCATAGAATTGCTCCATGATGTACAGCTCAGTGCCGGCATCCGAGACCCCAAACTTGGCCTCGAGTGCGTCCCACATATCTTTTCCATTGTCAATTGATGCATAAGCATCAACTATGTTCTCACCAAGAACACTCAAGAGAGCAGCCTTAAACAGAGTATCATTTTCTGAAAAGCTTGTGCCTGTTGGGCATCTTGCTCTCCTTCAGGTTTGCCAAGAGTGGCGTCACAACAGCTCATGGTCTGAAACCATAAGACTGCTCTCACGCGACACCTCTTATAGTGGATACCCTCAAACATAGGAGGTCTCATGGAAGCAGCAAAACCACTCGTGGTAAATTGCCTATAATAAGGTTTTTGGATTGTTGGAAATATGAGCAATTTACCGAATGATTTTATTAACAGAAACACTAGATAAAGCATGACTAGTATAGCAGTGATAAAACAAGTCATGCATTTTGACAAAGTGAAGGTAAATAAAATCTGCATATATGAGCTAGAACCGATCATCTCTCGAGCATACAGTACATCAAGATGAATATATGATGTGGATTCTAACATGTGTAGGGAAAACACTAGAACAAGGAACTGTGGTAGGACCTCTAACAGGAAAAACAGGAACATGTACTGGATAGCAGCTGGAGCAGAGGCACGGGACATGGGGTCGGTGTCCTCCATGTCGTCGAGGAGGTTGTCGACGTCGGGGAAGTAGTCGTTGCGAAGTGAAGTAGTCGTCGAGTCTGGGCGTCCGTGTGAAGAAGTCGATGGTCGCAGAGCGCTCCCCAAAAACCTTATCATCCTTCTCCCGTACAGGACACAAAGAGGTGCGGTTTCGGAGGCCTACTGTCCCGACTCGTGGTGCACGCCGCAAGCCGGGATGAGGAAGACAGCAGTAGCGCAGTGATTGGAACTGGTGGCGAGAGGAAGGAGAAGTTCTGGTGCGTCTCGCTGAGAGGAGCGACCTCCCTTTTATAGGCGCAAGAGAAGGAGGCGAGAGGGCAGAGCCGGGAGCTGAAGGGAACGAGGGAGGCGAAACGAACAGACAGCAGCCGAGCGTTCGTATTCAATGTCCACTAGAGCAAAAACTTTTCATCTCCCGAGTGACCTTTCGTATACCTGTAGTGCGTGGCAAAAATTTAGACATTGGCTCGGCTCATTCCCGCAACCCGCGGCGCGGCGTGGCGTGACGAGGCATGGCGTGGCGTGGCGAGGCGGCCGGCGGAGGAGGAGCGCGCGTGGATGTCCCTCTTGTTCTTATGCTCATACAAGTGGGAAAGGAGCCTCCCTTATAAAGAGGTCCAACCCCCTCTAAACTAGCAATGTGGGACTAAACTTTAGTTCCACCTCTTGCCTTGCACGAATGGGCTGCGTGGGCCTCTAGGATTTATTAGGAATTTCTGAAACTGCTATTGGGCTAGGCCTAAAATAGACAAAATTCTAGCAATCCCCCACCAGATCCCAGAGGCACACAAAATTTGCCTTTGGTTCACAAAACGCTGTTTTATATACCGGTACTGCAGTGGAGACTGTTAAGTTGAACTTCCACCTAGAACTCTATGCTACACTAGTAAGCAACTTGAACAGTGGACTGGGCCTTGAACTGCAAGTTTTTTGCGAATCGAGCTTCACACAAAGCCTTGACCGATACGTGGCTACCATGGGTCTTCCCCGCGGGTGGAGTTTATGCGTCATACTCCGAGACCTTTCATGAGTTTAGTAGAGAGAACCCTACTCTCATAGATTGCGACGTTTAATAATCAGACTCATATAGGTGCGTTCTTCAAAAGATGTTCTGCAGGAGAACATCTCTGCTTCAAAGAGCCACTTAAAACACATTAAGATATACATCAACCTGCCATGCAGATTAGGAGAGTATTGCATCTTCATGGAGTGGTATTTTTAATACTAAGGATACTCTCCTCCCAATTAACCAACAACTTTTCTTCCACATCTAATTCATGGGATCTCCATTCACAAAGAATAGGTTACCACTGTGAACAACTCATATTGTGGGTCTCATACCCATCTCCCTCGATGCATTATCTATCACATTACGTGATAGACCCTTAGTAAAAGGATCTGCCTGATTTTTAGACGTTTGGATATAATCCAATGCAGTAACTCCGGAGTTTCTCATTTTTCTGACAGACTTTAACCTTCTCTGAACGTGTCTTGATGACTTCATGTTATCCTTAGAGATGTTCACTTTCATGATCACAGTTTGATTGTCACAGTTCATAAGGATACCCAGTACAGGTTTCTCCACTACCGGCAAGTCATTCAAGAGTCGACGAAGCCAATCTGCTTCGACTGTAGTTGTATCTAGTGCTGTGAGTTCTGCTTCCATTGTTGACCTCGTTAAGATGGTCTTCTTGCAAGACTTCGAAGAAACAACGCCACCTCCATGAGTGAATACATATCCGCTCGTGGCCTTTATATCATCAGCATCTGAGATCCAGTTTGAGTCACTATACCCTTCAAACACTGGGTGCCCAGTGTAGTGAATTCCATAATTCGCAGTGCCTTTCAAATAATGCAAAACTCTCTCTAGAGCTTTCCAATGCACATCTCCTGGTTTTGAGACAAACCGACTCAGTTTGCTAACAACGAAAGAGATGTCAGGTCTTGTAGCACTGGCTAAGTACATAAGCGAGCCAATAATCTGAGAATACTTCAATTGATCTCTAGCAATTCTTCGATTCTTTCAAGCAAAGACACTAGCATCATATGGTGTCGGAGAGGGCTTACAGTCACTATAGCCAAAGCGACTCAAGATCTTTTCCACATAGTGAGATTGAAGCAATGTAATCCCACCATCATCATCTCTCAACAACTTGATGTCCAGAATGACATCAGCCACTCCTAAATCCTCCATCTCAAAATAGCGAGATAGGAACTCCTTGACCTCCTTAATAACATTCAAATTTGTTCCGAAAATTAGTATGTGGGACTACACTTTAGTTCCACCTCTTGCCTTGCACGAATGGGCTGCGTGGGCCTCTAGGATTTATTAGGAATTTCTGAACTGCTATTGGGCTAGGCCTAAAATAGACAAAATTCCAACAGCTTGAGCATGAAAAATAATTAGACGATGGCTGCGCCTAATTCTATGGATCATAGTTGAGAGACATATAACCTTGTACGTACTTTCTCCTTTTATGTACTTACTTGGGCAAACCAAGAATACGATGAGACAAAAATTACATAAAGATAACCGTAGAGTTTGGCAACGTGCTATGTAGCCATTCATGCTAGGTTTCTTTTTCTTTTTGAAATGAAAGGTAGATCGCATTCTAGCGTATATATTTCAAAACTGGCCGTAGCCCAGAGACCAGACGTCCATTCATGCTAGGTGAAACTGCAAATTAAGCATCTGAATCACCTAGATGAAACCAAGTACAAGAGATAACATACATGGTTTGTGACTAATCAAGACATTAGGATAATATGACATGGCCAATTCTTTTCTTCAAAATCATACAACAAAAGTATTTTTTCTTCATAAAAGATCCCCACCAATGATTTGGACTCCCACTTGAACTACAAAACATAAGTGATTATGACACAATGTATCAATTATAAAATTAAATTGAGTATTCGTGTGCACATGACTCTGGATCTATGAAGCAGATCATGGGATGCGAGAGCTATTGGCTATGACCGTATGGTCGTCAAGCACCACTGGTACAAATTAAGAAACGCATGTTCTGCATGGAGTGTTATTGGTGTATACTTCCTAGCAAGCAATCTACCCATCCATGTACCATGACAATGCTAAGAGACCGGGAGTATTTTGTGTCCATAATAATGACGGGGTTAATACAATCTTTGTTCTACTTTCAAGGATGGTTCAGACCTAGAATGTATGGGCTAGCTACCCAAGACACTAGACCAGAACAACAGAGGCTCGTCACGATGATAGCAGGGAGGCGTGCGGTAAGCATGGAACACGGCAATAGAACAAGACACTGGTGGTCAGACATGTGGTTAGACAAAGTGTGGAGAAGATGCTGATGCAGTATTGGCAAGTACTAGCTTCAAATTTGTGATTGACTTAAATTGGATTATGCATCCATCCATATAACAATACAAGTTGTCACCCTTGGCAATTGTCGGTGGGAACGACACCTATGGGATCACAAGAATCCCTACTACGGCCGCGGGGCGCGGGGTCGTGAGAAGAGCGGATCAAACAGATAGCACACGGTTTCCTTATCCAGGTTCGGGCCGCGAGGATGCGTAAAACCCTACTCCTGCTTTGGTGGTTTGTTTATCTGTGTTCTTGAACTAGCAATGGGGCGTGAGGAGCTCGAAAGCGAATCCTCCTCCTGGTCGCCTTGGGCCTCCTTTTTATAGGGAAAGGGGTTGCCACAGTGGCACAGGAGGTGGAAAGAATGATGATGCGAGTTTATCCCTCACATTACATGACAAGGCGCATTTAATGCGTCTTGCTTAAGCGTCCTTTCTTTATCGGGACGGGAGAGCCTGTCTCGTCTGGCCGCCGCTCCCTTTCGTGTCGACACACGCCCTGGCCAGCGGTGCCCGCGGTGCCATGTAGGCAGGCAAGCAGCTGAGGTGGCGCAGTGGTGGGTCTCCATGAAGATCCGCTTGCCGCCACGCTGGTGCCTGCCCAACTGGTTGGGTCGGCAGCTGTATGCAAACGGTGGTGGAGGTTTGATTGGCGTGGGCCTGATGGTGGCCCTACATGTGTTCTTGGAAAGGGCCTCGCCGTAGCCCCGGCAAGGGTCTTGCCGGGGCCCCGGCAAGGGTCTTGCCGTGGCGCTTCTTGTCATCCCGGCAAGGCTCTTGCCGGGGCCTTGTGGTCCTCCTTGGCTGGGATCCCACCAAGGGTCGTCATCTTCTATAGTGTGTATCTGATCTTGAATGTCTTCACAAAGATCTGCATGCCACCACGGGGATGTCTCCCGAATCCTTGCCCCATGGGGGCAGTGGACTTAAGGGTGATTCGCTCTGTAGGTGTGGGGCGAGCTGCCATGGCAAGGGTCTTGCTGGGTTTGCTAAAACCGCCTCCTGGCAAGGATCTTGCTGGGGAGTCCGCTTCGTCCCCTTTGCTCTTTGTGGTCTTGGTCTTGGCGTCGTTCTGCTCCTTTCGAGCTTCGGCCTTACCTTGGCTCACCTCCCTTGCCTTGCTCAGTGCGGTGGTGCCCGCGGCTCAGACTGCCCGTGCACAGTTATAGGGGTACAAAAAGTGTACCCCTCTTTTTGTACACCGACAGGAGCCCCCAGGCCTGGGCCACACGTAAGCGCAATCGCGTCGTTGGGCTAGGCCCAAAACGTCTTGTGGCAGGCGGGGGTGGTTTTTACCGCGGTAAGTCTCTTCGCGCACTGCGCTTCCCATGCTTCCCGCGCGTGGCTCGGCGTTGGGAGGCGTGCGTGACGTGGGCAGCATGCGTGGGGCTGAGCTCTGCACGCATGCGTCACGTTGTAGTAAAGGGGGCGGTTCGCGCCTTCCCCATAAACGGAGGGAGGCGTGGAGGCGCGACCCATTTACTGAATGGGGCCGAGGCATGGTCTTCAAGGCGTCCACTCCCCACGATCACGGGGTGGGGAGAGGTCGCCTCACCTGTCGCCTTGGTCCCGCGCACCGCCACATGGTTGTCATGCGCTTGGGGTGGCGAACGGTGGAGGCGGGAAACCGGGCCGTCGCAGTCGGGGCAGCGGGTTGGTCCCAGATTCCTCGCGCCTTCTGCGTCTTGATTTGCCGAAGGCTGGCGGCGAGCCCCCACCCCGTTCCTTTATAAAGAGCGGGAGGGGGGATGGCGTCCCGCATTCTTCCATCTCCTCCTTTCTTCAGCTTCTGCTCCCCCCCTCCATCCGCCATGGAGAGAGGGAATCCTGGCCCTTCAACGGTGGCGGCGAGGGTCGCCGCTCGACAACGCGCCCTTCCTTCTCAGCACTGCGGTGGCAGAGCCAGCCAGCGTGGGGAAGGGAGGAGTGAGCCGTGGGGCGAGGCCAAGGCGCCGGGAAGAGGAGGAGGGCGGGCGCGGCCTTGGTCTCACCTCCGCCAGTAGTTCCTCCCCCCATGGAGGGCCATGTTGGGGATGACCCTTGCAAGTTCTTCGTCAGGCTGCACTGGCCGCCTCGCTGTCGCCTTTGTCTCCCGACTCCATTCACGCGGGAGATGGAGCTGGATCCGCCGGAGTCATTGCGGCTGCACATGAGGGGCTGTGGGATCAGCGGTACGCGAGTTCGCGTCGACTTCCCAGCCCCTCATGTGATGTATCTTCGTCGGGGATGGAAGACGTTCGCTCATATCCACCGCTTGACGGAGGGGCTCACTCTCCATTTCAAGCTGATGGAGGGCGGCCTCCTCTCCGTCAAGGTCTTCGGGCCCTTCGGGACCCGGGCAAGGTGCTGCGTGGAGAGCTTTTCTGATAGCGAAGACCCCTCCTCGGGCGGGAGTGGTGAGGAGGACAGCGGCGACGGCGAGGGTAGCAGGCGGCAGGATGACGGTCCGACTAGGTGTCGGCGCCCGCTTCAGGCGGGCACCGGCGACCCCATCCGTGTCGCCGGCTCCTCAAGTTCTCGGGTCGTCTCCTTGGGCGGCGTTGGGAGGCTGCGGAAGAGGAAGAGGGCGTGCGGCAAGGCCGTCAAATCGAGTCTGCTGGCACCGACGCCTTCGGACGCGTCGGCCGTCCTGCCGCCTCATCTTCGAGCTCTGCTTCCGGCGCCGCCATCATCATCCAGCCTTTGGACGGCCACCGAGATATTCTCTTGGTGTCTCCTGCCACCCGTAGCTCTCCTAGGCGCCCCTTCTGCCCTTTTCGCCTCCTTGACCTGCCTCCTGAGGAGAGGGACAAGAAAGGGGTTACGGGCACCTTATCTCTTTTTAGCTTGTAAGCCTTTGGGCCTTGGCTGAATTTAAAACTTGTAATCCCATCATTCATGTTTTTCATTCCCCATGGGCTGTACTGAGTGGATTGTTTTTAGTGAAAAAGGGATGCTTGCGGGTCATTTGTTTCATGGGTAGAACCCACGACAAGGAGTAAATCCTTGATATCCCTAAGATAAACATTTCCTTGCCCGGCAACAGGCCTTGGCGGCTTCCCACTTCGCTCGACCTTTCTCACGCTTTTGGCGGAGGCAGGGATGAGGTGGGTTCAGGCTCCTCGTTTCATCCTTTTGCTGCCGCGACTATGACCAAACCTGGCCCGAGGAACGAGCCTTAGGGCCTAGAGTTTTTGGGGAGCACGATAGCTTTGGGAAAAAACGAGGTTTCACATACCTCAGTCCATAAGGGAATACATGATAAGGATGAAGAACTTATCTGAAGTTGTAGCCCCCGGTAACTCTGGTTTGCCATGGGTGAATCTTTGCACTTGCAGCCCCCGGCAATACTGGCTTGCCAGGGTCTAGATGCCGGTCTGTCCCTCTTCTCTTTTTCGTTCTCAAGTGATCCGACAAGGATATCTGTGAGTCCTGCGAACCAAAGAAGACAAAAGAACGGCAAAGAGATGCACACTCGACCTCTAAGATAGGGGTTAGTCGCCGCTAAGCACTATCAACCTTAACCAAGGACGAGACTCGACCTAGCATGCATGCTATAACTTAGGGCGCCGGCGCTTCATTTATTTTATGCTCAGGGTCTGCGCATGGCTTTGTACAAAGGGTTACATGCATCATCGGCAATGCTTGTACAAAAGTTGGCTTGCCGGGGGGGCCGGCAAGCCGCGCCTCACGGGTAAAACTTGCGAAGATGCTCAATGTTCCAGGAGTTACTCACCTGAACGGCATCTTCGGTCTCCAGGCGGACTGCGCCGGGCCTGGTGACTCGTATTACCCGATAAGGGCCTTCCCACTTTGGCGTCAACTTGTTGGAATTCTTGGCCGATTGAACGCGCCGAAGGACAAGGTCGCCTTCCTCAAGGCTTCGGGCATGAACCTTGCAGCTATGGTAGCGGCGCAAGGCTTGCTGGTAGCGTGCTGCTCTCACAGCCGCCCGAAGACGATCTTCCTCAAGGAGCATTGCGTCATCTTTCCGCAGTTGCTCTTGCTCAAGCTCGTCATAAGCGAGCACTCGAGGTGACCCGTATATGAGTTCAGTGGGGAGAACTGCTTCTGCCCCGTATACTAGGGCAAAAGGTGTCTGGCCGGTGGCTCGATTTGGCGTCATCCTGATCGACCAAAGAACCGCCGGCAACTCATCAATCCAGCGCCTTCCACTCTTGTGCAGCCTGTCAAAGGTCTTGGTCCTTAAGCCTCCCAGTACTTCAGCATTTTCCCTCTCAGCTTGACCATTGCTTCGCGGGTGAGCAACGGAAGCGAAACAGACTTTGCTGCCGAGGTCTTGGGTATATTGCATGAAGGTGCGGCTTGTGAACTATGTGTCGTTGTCGGTGATAACCCTGTTGGGTATGCCAAAACGTCACACTAGTCCCTTGAAGGACTTGACGTCTAACTGAGATGTGACCTTCCTCACTGCCTCCACCTCCGGCCATTTTGTGAACTTGTCGATTGCAATGTACAAGTACTCAAAGCCCCCGATAGCGCGGGGGAAAGGGCCCAGTATGTCGAGCCCCTGCACCGAGAAGGGCCAGGAGAGAGGAATGGTTTGAAGGGCTTGAGCTGGCTTATGAAGCTTCTTTGAATGGAACTGACATGCTTCACACCTGGTGACTAGTGTCGTCGCATCCTGGAGAGCGGTGGGCCAGAAGAAGCCTTGCCGAAATGCCTTGCCGGCAAGTGCCCTTGACCCAATGTGGGATCCACATATGCCTCCGTGTATCTCCGCCAACCGCTCTAGTCCTTCCTCTCTAGGGATACACTTCAATTTCACACCGTTCGGCCTCTTTCTGTACAAGACGTCATCGACGAACTGGTACATGGTAGAGCGACGGGCTACTTTTTCCGCTTCTTCCTGCTCCTCAGGAAGTTCCCCTGTTTGGAGAAATCGGACGGTATGTTGTGCCCACGCTGGAGCACAGGGCTCGTGGCGGCGAGGACTAAAGGCATTTCCTCCGCTATAGGAGCGGCTGTCTCGACGCCAAGAGCTTGACGCTCCACCGGAGCCAGTCGTCCCGTGGCGGGCTCAGTATCCCCAGCAACATCCTTGCTAGCGGCTCCGGGGAGCTCGGCGGGAAAGTACTTGCCGGGCCCTGATTTCCTCCTCTTATTCTGCTCTGTTGATGGATTAACGGATGGCTGAGTTAGCTGAATCACAAAGGTACCTGGTTCCACAGGTAGCTTGAGGGCAGCGCGTTTTGACAGGTAATCGGCGATATCGTTCTCCGCTCGGGGAACGTGTTCAGCCTGTATACCGTCGAAATGCTCTTCCAGCTTTCTCACTTCATCGACGTAGGCCTTCATCAACGGGCTCTGGTAATCCTTGTTGACTTGCTTGACGACAAGCTGCGAGTCTCCCCTGACGATAAGTTTCTTGATTCTGAGGTCCGCCGCGATGCTAAGACCGGCAAGCAGCCCTTCGTACTCTGCCGTATTGTTTGTTGACACCTCCCTGGTTAAGTGCATCTGGATCACGTACTTGAGGTGCTCTCGGGTGGGCGCGACAAGCAGTACGCCATCCCCGGCGCCTTTTAAGGAGAAAGCTCCATCAAAGGACATGATCCAATCACAACTTGCCTCCTTGCCGGGGAGAGCAGTCTCTTGGGCTTCTTCGTTAGGCGTTGCGGTCCATTCTGCAATGAACTCCGCTAGGACTCGGCTCTGAATCGTCGAAGTACTTTCAAACTTGAGGCCAAAGCTGGACAGCTCCAGTGCCCATTCCACAATTCTTCCCGTTGCATCTGGATTGTGCAATATCCGTTGCAGATGGAGGCGAGTGACGACAGTGATC
Organism: Aegilops bicornis; assembly: GCA_021605145.1. Taxonomy (NCBI): domain Eukaryota; kingdom Viridiplantae; phylum Streptophyta; class Magnoliopsida; order Poales; family Poaceae; genus Aegilops; species Aegilops bicornis. Next base: position 751,621,112 of record CM038675.1, read on the forward strand.
TCGTGTGCCTGGAAGTAGTGACGCAGCTTCCTCGGGGCCATAAGAAGGCCGAAGAGCAGTTTCTGCACGCCAGAGTACGTTGATCTAGCCCCCTGCAGGAGGAACTAACAAAGTAGACCGGGTGTGTCGGTGTACTAGAGTAGGGGTACCCTAGTATCCCGAACTCGTGCACGGGCAGTTGCAGCAGCCCGCGGCAGGGCTGCCTAGTGACCGCCAAGATCCTCCGTGGTTCCTTTGGAGCCATTCAAGAACAAAGTATTTAAGCCAAGAAGACAAGGCCCCGACAAGAGGAGCTTGCCGGGAAGGCCACTCAAGGCACGCAGAAGACAAGACCCCGGCAAGAGGAGCTTGCCGGGAAGGCTTGGTGAGCGACAAGCTTCCGGGCGCGACAAGGATTCAGCCGCGGCAAGGTGCTTGCCGCGGCAAGCAACCTCTCTTCATCTCCGCTCCAGCTCATCCACCAACGTGTCGCCATGGGGCCATTCCAGGCGTGCGTGTCAAGAGGCTGTGCAGCCAGTGGAGAGCAGCGTGATGGCGGCGGCAGACAGTGCCCTCGTGGCAAGCGGTGGCGCCCCTGACGGTCCCTTTCTGCACTGTTTAGGCGACATGGACGGGCATTTAATGCTTTTGTCCCTTGCCGTTAGAGTTAGGTAGAATACACTATACAAAGTAGTTGTACCAACCGCAACTCATTTTCCCATTTTTGCCCTTGTCTACGTTGCCACCTGTTGGTGACCCCTTGAGCCTATAAAAGGAGGCCCATGCATAGCGTGGGGAGGTTCGACTCATTCGAGACTACACACACTCAAGCTAGGTTTTGTAGCTCTCGGTGCTCCCTAGCAAGAACACAATACAATCAGACAAGCAGCAGTAGGAGTGTTATCTCTCCGGAGAGCTCCGAAGCTGGGTAAACTGCTCGTGTGCATCGCCTCGATCTGCTCTTCGTGCAATCTTCGCCCCCCACCGAACCAAAAGGGGCTCGGTCCGCCGGTCCCATAGGTGTTCATGGGTTACGATCAGCTTCCCCGACATCTTTGGCGCGCCAGGTAGGGGGAGTCGAGGCTGTGTGAACCTGATCTGGCGTTCACACGAGCAACATCTTCATCATCTTCATCAACATGCCACCGAAGAAGAAGGCTTCGGCGGCAACAGAGCCGTCGCATCAAACCCACCACCACCGGAGCCGACGAGTGGTGGGGAAGACGCCGGCGGAAGAGCGGACGTCGACGAGGGAGCCCATGTCGCTGCTAAGTCCAAGGACAAGGCGGCGCAAACCTCGGCGTCCGTTCACGTGCCGCGTCCATCTCAGGAGGCGCGAGATCGACAGCGTCATGGTGCTCGCAGCGCTATGCGTTCGTTGGGCCAAGATCGTGCTGGTAGATCCGGGGACGCTCAAGAACAGCTTGCGCTCCAACAGGCTGGTGCGAGTGGGGCACGGTCGCCTGGACGGGATACTGCTCCTTCTAACATGTTTAGAAGTCCGAGCATATCCCGCTCCTCGCACCGTTCGCCATTGCCGCCCACCACTCAAGCAGAAGCTTTGGCGCGAGCTCAACTACTCCTGGATTACCCTCCGACGGCAGACAAGGTCGACGAATGGAGGGCCACCATTCAAAGTCTCATCGGCTTTGCCAACAGCGACATTCCACGGCAACCAAGCACATCGCTGCGGCGGCGAGACGACAAGGCACGAGCCGGTGGCGACGAGACCTGTGGGGGTGCAACCACCATGCGCTCTCCACCCCGAAGGCCAAGATCGCCGACTCGTCGGATCCACCTCGACAACGACTCCACCGCTTCATCGGATCCACGAGCTCGCCGTGATCAGCGCCAAGTTCTTCAAGAACGGCAACAAGAAGACGCTCGAACTCGCATCGAGCGCCGAAGAGAAGCGCGGCGTCAATCCGACCAGCGCGCTGGGCCCTCTGTTGACGTGCATGCGCCAGGGGAACCAGGTGACTTGCCATACGCGGTAGGTTGCCCTGCGTTCACTCATGAGCTGCGGCAAGTCCAGTGGCCCGACAAGAAAAATTTCAAGCCAGACGTGCCAGAGAAGTATGATGGCAGGACGCATCCATTGGAGTTCCTCAGCATCTACACCATCGCGGTGCGAGCTGCGCGGGGACGAGACGACAAGATCCTCGCCAACTACTTCCCGCTGGTACTCAAGCCCAATGTCAGATCTTGGCTCATGCACTTGCCGGACAGCTCCATATCTTCTTGGGCAGATCTATGCCATCAGTTTGTCGGCGCCTTCACAGGCGGCCACAAACCTCATGGCCAAGAGAGTGACCTTCACCTGCTCGCCCAGAAGGAAGGAGAGTCTCTGCGCAAGTTCATCCAGAGGTTCAGCCGTGTGCACTACAACATCCCAGATGTCCACCCCGCCCGGTGATCGGTAGCGTTTCATCAGAACGTGCAGAACCGCAGAATGAGGGAAGAGATGGCGATGTGCAAAGTCAAGGACGTCAGTGAGCTGTATGCCCTGGCCGACAAGTGTGCACGTGCTGAGGAAGGGAGGAGACTCCCAGGAGAGAATGTAGAAGCAAGATCTAATAGTGAGGAGACCGCCCCGGCAAAGAAGAGTCGGCGGCGGAACAACCGAAGGAAGAAGAGCAAAGAGGTACTAGTTGTCGAGCAGTCCGGCAACGGTGGTGCCGCCAAGAAAGCCAAAGTTGGTGGCTCCGGCAAGGAAGTTGCCGCTGGCGCCGACTGCAAGCCTGTGGCGGCCGCCGACAAAGGTGACAGCTCAACAAACAAGATTGCAAGATTCACCGCACCAAGGGCCACGACCTCCAGAGCTGCAAGAAGGTCGAGCAGCTTGTTGAACAGTAGAAAGCTGAGTACGAGCAACGCGACAAGGAGAAGGCCCAGGAAGGTGCTGGGGGAGCTAGCAAGAAGCGACCCGGCCGGGGAGGACGCCGCGGCAAGGCCAAGCAGCGGCAAGGAGACAGACCTCCCCGCGGCCGCGACAAGGATGAAGACGACGATGATGATGAAGATATGGAAGACGATGAGGCTGACGAGCAGGAGTTTCAGAAAGCCACGGAGGTCCTCTACGTTGACGGCGGTGCTTCTCTGCATACCTCACACCGCCAACTCAAGCAATGGATGCGGGAGGTTAATGCAGCAGAACCATCCGTAGAGTCACGCAAGCCTTTGAAATGGTCCAACACGCCTATCATCTTTGATATTGAGGACCACCGATCGCATAATCAGCGGTCGGGTGCATGCCGATGTTGGTCTCACCAACTATCCGCAACCTCAGAGTCACCAAGATGCTAGTTGACGGCGGGGCCGGCTTAAACCTGATCTCATCCGCGGTGCTCCAGAAGCTTCAGATCCCTGACAGCGAGCTCGAAGAGACTGGCACATTCCAAGGAATCAACCCAGGAAGGAGCAAGCCAAAGGGGAAGATCACGTTGCCGGTAACATTTGGCAGTGAACTAAACTTCAGGACTGAGAGGGTCACATTTGACGTTGCCGATTTTCCATTGCCTTACAATGGAATACTTGGCCGTCCAGCACTCGCCAAGTTCATGGCAGCCTCTCATTATGCATACAACTTGCTCAAGATGCCCGGCCCGATAAGTGTCATTTCTGTCCATGGCGACAAGAAGGATGCTCTTATCTGCGCCGACAAGATATACCGGGAGGCAGCAGCTGCTACAGATAGCAAATCACTTGCCGCTGAAGCTCCCAGGGGGAAGAAGACCAAGTCCGGCAAGAGCTCTGATGCCCACTCCGGCAAGCGCACCTCTTCGGAGTGCTGCGCTACCGTCGAGGACGCACCATCGAACTCCACCGGCAAGTGCAAGAAGACAATGGCAGCTCCGCCAATGACCAAGAAGGTGCCCGCCAAGGAGGACGGCACTGGTGGTACCTTCACCATCAGTGCCACTCTCGACCCTAAATAGGAAGGCGCGCTCGTTGCTTTCCTGCGGGCGAATGTCGACGTGTTTGCATGGCAACCGTCTGACATCCCCGGTGTTCCCAGGAAAGTAATTGAGCATCACCTAGCTATCTGTCCTCATGCGCGGCCCGTCAAGCAAAAAGTCAGAAAACAGGCAGTGGAGCGCCAAGAATTCATAGCAGAAGAAATCAAGAAGTTGGAAGCAGCAGGCCTTGTCAGAGGAGTGCTCCATCCCACGTGGTTGGCCAATCCGGTAGTTGTACGAAAGGCAAATGGGAAATGGAGACTTTGTATCGACTTCACAGATGTTAATAAAGCTTGTCCCAAAGACCCATTTCCCTTGCCGCGCATCGACCAGATTGTAGACTCCACGGCTGGATGTAATTTGCTTTCATTTCTTGATGCATATTCAGGATATCATCAGATCTTCATGGCAGAAGAGGATGAGGAGAAAACCGCATTCATCACCCCATGTGGCACATATCTTGCTTTATGCGGATGCATTTTGGGCTAAAGAATGCTGGTTCAACGCTTGCAAGAGTAGTCCATGACGCTTTTGAGCCGCAAATGCATGTAAATGTAGAAGCTTACATGGATGACATAGTGGTCAAGAGCAAGGACAAAGCAACTCTGGTTCAAGATTTAGATGAGACCTTTGCAAATCTGCGCAAGATCAACCTCAAACTCAACCCTGAGAAGTGCGTGTTTGGAGTCCCTTCCGTCAAGCTTCTCGGTTCTTCGATGTCTCGGGGGAATTGAAGCCAATCCCGACAAGATCAAGGACATTGAGCAGATTGAAGCACCAAAGCGCGTCAAGGATGTCACGAAGACTTGCCGGTTGCGTGGCTGCTCTCAAGAGGTTTATCTCTAGGTTCTGCTTGAGCGCGCCCTGCCATTTTTCAAGATTTTGAAAAAGCAGGTCCAATGAAATGGACTCAAGCGGAGGCTTGCATTGCAGGACTTAAAGAGGTACCTGTCCTCTACTCCAATACTTGTCGCACCTAGGCCACAAGAGAAGTTGCTGCTATATATAGCGGCAACCAATCAAGTGGTTAGTGTTGCGTTAGTAGCGGAAAGGGAGGCAGATGATGAGCCGGCAACCAAGGCAGATGCATCCTGCGACAAGCAGGGGGGCTTCACCGACAAGCTCTGGTCCCGACAAGGACGGATCTGCGCAGGATTGCGAGAAGATGCAGAAAAGGATGGTGCAGCGCCTAGTCTACTTTGTCAGTTCCCTTCTGCAGGGGGCTAGGTCAAGGTACTCTGGTGTGCAGAAATTGCTTTTTGGCCTCCTCATGGCCTCGAGAAAGCTGCGCCATTACTTCCAAGCACATGAGATAACAGTCGTCATTCGCTTTCCCCTGAAGAGAATATTGCAAAATCCAGAAGCAACAGGCAGGATTGTCGAGTGGGCGCTGGAACTGTCAAGCTTTGGCCTCAAGTTTGAAAGCACTTCAACGATCTAAAGCAGAGCATTGGCAGAGTTTATAGCAGAATGGACGCCAACGCAGGATGAAGAAATTTCAGAGACGAGCATCCCCGTCAAGGAGGCAGGCAAGGAATGGCTGATGTACTTTGATGGTGCCTTCTCGCTGCAAGGCGCCGGTGCCGGCGTGCTGCTTATCGCACCCACCGGAGAACACCTCAAGTACATAGTTCAAATGCACTTTCCCAAGGAGCAAGCAACAAACAATACTGCAGAGTATGAAGGTTTGCTTGCCGGTCTCAGAATTGCGGTAGACCTTGGGATAAAGAAGCTCATTGTCAGGGGTGACTCGTAGCTTGTTGTCCGCCAAGTAAACAAAGATTATCAGACTCCGTTGATGGAAGCCTACGTTGATGAAGTGAGAAAGCTAGAAGAACACTTTGACGGCCTACAGATGGAACATGTTCCAAGAGCTCAGAATGATATTGCTGATGGCCTGTCAAAGTGCGCCGCACTCAAGTTACCTGTGGAACCAGGCATCTTCGTGCTCAAGCTGACTCAACCAACCGTAACACCATCAACCGGACAGAACAAGAAGATGAAGTTGATTTCTGGTGAATACTTCCCGGCCGAGCTTCCCGAAGCCGCCGCCGCGAAGGTCCCCAGAAGCAACACCAAAAGTGCTGAGGAGCAGTCTGCTCCGACAAGCCCCAGGGTTTGTTTCGTTGAAGCAGACGCTCCCGACAAGTTTTGCTCCGGCAAGCTTGCCGGGGAATATCCAGCTCTGGCTGAACTGCAGGTTCTCGCCGTAGAAGAAGATGTTCCCGCAGCAGCAGATGTGCCTTTAGTCCTCGTCGTCGAGCCGCAAGCTCCAACATGGGCGCAGCAGATTGTCCATTTCCTTCAGACAGGAGAACTTCCTGAAGAGCAAGAAGAAGCGGAGAGAGTAGCCCGGCAGTCAAGTATGTACCAGTTTGTCGACAAGACACTGCATGTAAGAAGACTCAACGGTGTGAAATTGAAGTGTATTCACCGGAAGATGGGCCGAAGCTCTTGGCAGAGATACACGGAGGCATATGTGGTCACCACATTGGCGCCAAGAGCACTTGCCGCAAAAGCTTCCGGCAAGGTTTCTTCCGCCGACAGCCCTCCAGGATGCAACTGCACAAGTAACCATGTGTGAAGCATGCCAGTTCCATTCAGCAGATACACCAGCCAGCTCAAGCTCTCCAGACGATCCCTTTATCCTCGCCATTTTCGATTGGGGCTCGACATCCTCGGCCCCTTTCCCGAGCTGTCGGGGCTTTGAGTACTTATGCGTTGTAATCGACAAGTTCACAAAGTGGCCGGAAGTGGAAGCGATGAGGAAGGTGACAACACAACAGCGATCAAGTTCTTGGTCGATTGTTTGCCGCTTTGGGATTCCGAACAGGATCATCACCGACAATGGCACACAATTCACGAGCCGCACCTTCATGCAATACGTCCAAGATCTTGGCGCCAAGGTCTGCTTCGCTTCTGTTGCTCATCCGAGAAGCAACGGTCAAGCGGAGAGGGCAAATGTTGAAGTGCTGCGAGGGCTCAAGACCAGAACTTTCGACAGGCTGCACAAGTGCGGAAGAGCTGGATTGAGGAGCTGCGGTGGTTCTTTGGTCGATCGTAACGACACCAAATCGAGCCACCGCCAGTCACCTTCGCTCTAGTCTATGGAGCAGAGGCAGTTCTCCCCACGGAACTCAGATACGGGTCACCTCGAGTACTCGCTATGATGAGTTTGAGCAAGAGCAGCTGCGACAAGATGACGCTACCGCTCCTTCAGAGGACCGCCTTTCAGTCTGCACGAGCTGCTCGTTACCAAAGAAGCTTTGCGCCGCTACCATAGCCGCAAAGTTAGTGCCGAAGTTTCGAGGAAGGCGACCTTGTTCTTCGCTGCGTTCAGTCCACCAAGAATTCCAACAAATTGGCCTTGAAGTGGGAAGGCCCTTATCGGGTAAAACGAGTCACTAGGCCTGGCGCTGTCCGCCTTGAGACCGAAGATGGCATTCCGGTGAGCAACTCCTGGAACATTGAGCATCTTCGTAAGTTTTACCCATAGGGCGCGGTTGCCGGAACCCGTTCCAGCAACCACCTTTTGTACAAGTCTTGCCGATGTTGCATGTAATCCTTTGTACAAAGCCGGGCGCAGACCCCGTGCATCAGTAAAACTCATGTGTTGCACGCAACTTGTCAATTTCATGCTTTCATAATCAATTTGCATATGTTATCTGACATTTTGTGCAGCATCCACACCCGGTAAGCAATAACGAGCCACAAGGCTCCATAACCTTATTTTCTCTTCTTTCTTCTCAAAGAAAGGAAGGTTCCCTCGCGCACAAGTTAACCATGGGGGAAGGAGAAGATGATGGTGTGGGCCGCCAAGCGTCGGCCGCCAAGCGTCGCTCGAGGAAGTTTCGCCGTACCGGGAAGCAAACGACAGAAAAGCTAAGTTGCCAAAGTTTGAGTAATCAGTTTTTGAATTTTTAAGTTATGTTCCTCGAACGATAGTACTTTGTATGGAAAACCTGTGCGCGGAGGAACCAACTCGTAGCTAGTTTGCGCCCTTACTTTGTTTCGAGTCCGCTCAACAACTTAAGTGAGCTGCAACTAGTTGCGACAAGGTTGCTTGTCGGAGGCGGCATCGCCAGCAGGCTGCTGATGTTCCGCACTCAGCGCTCGCGGCAAAGGTGCCCGCGCCGACAAGTTCCCTAAAAGCGTAGGGCACAAACATACAAAGGAAGGAATCAAGTAAAGGAAATAACATTGCAATCGTTGCCTAAGATAGAGTTATATTACAAAAATAGCTTGTCGCAGATCTAATGAATTGTTCTCCTAAACATGATCAGCAGCGTCAAGGGAAAGATAAAATTGGCGGCCTAGTCTACGCGGTCGCCATCAACCCGCTTGATCCTGCCCACCTTGTCCACAATGGGTGCGACAAGGGCTTTGAGCGCCTCCACATCGGCATCTGGGCGGCAAGGATCACGAGGACGCCCGTTGAGGTTGAGGCCTGGATTGCGGAAGGCCACCTTCATCAACACCTTCGGAGGGCTCTGCGCAGATCCGGGCGCGATTCCTCGCCAGCTGCCGGGATCTCTTCCGAGTCGCTGGAGAGCCGTCCTGCGCCCATGAGGAACAGGTTGAGCTTGGCGCTGGGTTGGAGGCACTGCTTGAGGAGTACCGAGATCCACCATCCCCAGCTCCATCAGCTCCTTGTCGATGGTGGCGGCGATATTCACAAGACCTTCAGTCCAGAGCTCCACATTCTCCCTGAAGGTGCTCTGGGCGGCAGTAGCGTTCGCCAGCAGCTCCTCGTTGGCCTTGATCTTCTCCAGCAGACCCACCTCTCGCTCCTTGGCGCCGTCCAGCGTCTCCATCAGGGTGGTCAGCTTCAGCTCAAGATCCGCCTTGAAGTCCTTGGCGGCATCGAGCTCTTTGATCCTTTCAGCGAGACGGCCCTGCAACTCGCCAAGAGTGTAGGCGTCCTTCTCCGCCTGCTTCGGTAGCGGCAAGCTCTTCGCCGCTCTTCTGCAGACTGGCCTCCAGCTGCGTCACTTTTGTCTCCAACTCCTTCTTGGCGGCCTCGGCAGCAGCAGCAGCGTCTTTTGCTTCCTTGAGAGCTCCGCCAAGCGACTGCTCAAGCGGCAAGCTCTTCTTCATAGCTGTCAAGGTTGATCTTCCGCTTCGCCAGCTCACCTTCTTGCGCAGATAGCTTCTCGCCGGCAAGCCGTTGCTGCTCCTCGACCTCAGCCTTCTCCAGGATGAAGGTTGTGCGCTCTTCAATGAAGTCGCCCGCTCTTCTCGCTACGCCCCGAGAGCTTCTTGGTTGGCGCCCCGGAGCTCTTCTGCGCGCTTCTCCATGTCTGCTCCTGCCCTCGCGACAAGCGCTTCCCTGGACTCCAACTTGGCTTGTCGGGCGCGGTAGAGCGACAACAGCTTCTTCAGCAGCTGCTCCTCCTCAGACTCGCCGATGCTGATGTCTGGCGCATTCACCAGCGTCAACCCAGCGGAGGCAAGCAGCTCTTTGTCAAAGGTCTCCCCTTCGACCGACGCCCTGGAGCTCGACACCCAGGGGAGCTTGATGAAGACGCCGTCGCCGGCCTTCAGATAGGCGCCGGGCTGGGGCTCTTCGGAGCCTGACGCTGCATCGGTGGTGGAGGGATCGGCGGTCGGCGTAGCGCCTGGCGCTCCTGCGGCCTCAGGGTCGTCAGTACGATCGCCAGACCCCTCGCCAGCCTTTGCGGCGGCAGCCTTGGCGGCCTCCTCGCCGGCGGACCCATCGGCGCCAGCCTCTTCCTCCATGGTGGCGGCGTCGTCAGTGTTGCCGTGCGCGGCCTCCTCGCCGACGACCTCAGTCTCCATCGGATCTGCAGCAGATGGATCTGACGATCAGAAAAAGAAAGAACAGTCAAGCAAATGTTCGAAAAGAAAAACAGAAGAAAAAGAACCCAAGGGAAGTTTTCAAGCAAGAAGATTACCTGCGATGGGATCTGTGGCTGCGGTCTCCACCACCGGAGGATCGCCGGCGCTGCCCCTTGTCGGAGAAACTTCCCTTGTTGGAGAAGCCTCCCTTGCCGGAGAGCGCTCCCTTGCCGGAGAATTCTCCCTTGGCGGCGTAGTCGAAGCAGATGAGATTTCGGGAGCGGCTTCCGGGCACTCGTGATGAGGCTGCTCTGCTCCTACACAAATCAACAAGTCAGATATCAGCAAAGAAGGAGCACCCATGCACACCTAACAGTAAGAAATAAACCAAATACTTACGTTGGGGGCTGTGCTGGGGGCTGCTTTGAGGAAGAGTTGCCGGGTCCGGCAAAGGGGTCTCAGATGCGCCTCCTGCCGCCACGGAGGGATCATCTTCGATGACAACCACCGGGGTCTTGGCTCTCTTCGACGCTCTCTGGACCAGCGTCCTGAAAAGAAAAGGAGTTCAGAATGAAGCAAATCAGATACAAGACGAAGCAACAAAATTGAAGAAATACAAGCACAGCATAGAAGCTTACTCTTCTTCTTCTTCCTCGTCGGAGCTGAGCGGAGAGATCAATTCGGCTCGCCTCCAGTGCTTGAAGAGGCAGAGGAGTGGCTCTCTTGACCGCTTGGCGGGCGTGTGGCCTGAGAGGATCCCGCTTCATTTATCACAGGCGGTGTGGGCGCTCAGTGCTTGCAGTGCTTGATGGAAGCGGCGTCGCCTGGCGCTGGCTGTTGCCCGTCTGCCGCCCGTCACTTCCCCGCCTTGCGGAGACGCCTTCTTGGTGGAGCTGCGGGCTCCGCTCATGACAAGCTACTTGAAGGTGTGGAGGAGGCGCCCTCGGCGGACTTGCTCGGCTCAACCGTGCTCGGCCTGCTCCTCCTCACCGCAAGCTCCTCTCGATCGGCAAGGCTTGCCGCCTCTGCCTCTGCCTCCTCCACGGTGAACCCGAATTCCACGTGGCAGCAGCCGCTTGCCGCCTCCTCCAGCCTGGTGGCAATGCGCTGCATCTCGGCGTCGGTGGTGTCGCGGGTGAGCCACTTCTGCTCGTCGGGGCGGATCGGCACTTCTTCCAAGCTATCGAAGAACTGTTGCACGACGTCGTCCGCAGGCTCTTGCCAGGCTGGAACGATCCCATGTGAATCGCACAAGGGCATCATGGCGCGGATGCGGTCGAGCGAAGAATTGTTGCACAAAGGAACGACTCCCCTTGGCAACATGAACCATTCGGGGTGATCAGGGTCATGCTTGAACAACTCCAGAAGCATTGCGTCCAACTCCAAGACAGTGAAATTCCAGTTGAGGCCCGGGCGCAACCTCATGATATCCGCCGGTTTTGGAACTCCCAAGCAGGTCTCCTCCTCTCCCGCAAGGGAAGCGGCGCGATGGCGAAGGAAATCTGCGCCAATCGCGCCTCTGATGAGTCCGGCAAACCTTAGGCGCAGTATCCGGGTCACGGCAATCTTCAACCTAGCATCTTCCGGCGCCAAGTTGCTCCAATCGTTGTCGCGCACTATTGGAGTTTGGCGCTGGGCAGTGAAGGGCTGCGGGTTCTCCTCAACAATCCAACACCAATCGGCTCTCCACTCCTCCCACTTGCTGTGGAGCTCTCCTTCCAGATAGGATTCTTTCTTGCCGATCCTGGAGATCCAAGCAATCCCTCCGGCAAGTGGCTCTCCTCTCTCGACGCGGGGCATGAAGAAGTGGCGGAAAAGGGCTACGTTTGGGTGGACTCCGACAGTGTTTTCGCAGAGGTGTGCGAAAACCGCCATGGTCAGGACAGCGTTGGGGGTTAAATCAAGGAGGCGAAACCCGTAGGTGTTCATGATATCGCAGAAGAACTCAGGAAAGGGCGGGCAGAGCCCGCAATAGAAGAAGAGCGCGAAGAAGGGGTACCCGCTCGAGGCTGACTCTGATGCGGCGGCGGAGAGTACCTTCGTGCGCGGATGCGCCCGCGTCTCCGTCGACCAGAAGAGGTAGTAGCCCTCCCTCAGCTCCTTTGCGTCGAGCTGGGGGGGGGGAGAGGGCCCGCTCCTTGCGCAGCGCCGCGAGCCGCTGCGCCTCGGCCGACTTCACGCCCTTCCCCTTGTCGGCTTTCGGAGCCATGGCGGAGGCGGTGGAGGAGACCGACGGCGTTGATGGCGCTGGTGGCGATGGGGGGCGGAGCGTTGCTCTCTTCGGACCAGAGAAGAAGGGGGGAGCGACGGTGGTTCTCGAGATGGGACAGCAAATGGCGAGGTGGGCGACTTGCCCCTGTTTCCTCTGTTTATAAGGAGGGAGAGGGGGCGAACGTTCCGCTTTTCCAATTAAAGATACCCCCACGATCTCTCCCACGATGCCACGTTCGACGCGTGCTGTTCGTGGGAGACGTGGTGGGTCCGGAGCAAGTAACGGCGTGATCTAGGCCGCGCGTGCCCATGCACTATTTTGGGCCTGGCCCAACAGCGCTCGGCACCGTGTGTGGCCCAAGCCCGGGGGCTCCTGTCGGTGTACTAGAGTAGGGGTACCCTGGTATCCCGAACTCGTGCCGGCAGGCGATTCTGACACCCATGTGGCAGGGCTGGCTAGTGACCGCCAAGATCCTCCGTGGTTCCTTTGGAGCCATTCAAGAACAAACTATTTAAGCCAAGAAGACAAGGCCCCGGCAAGAGGAGCTTGCCGGGAAGGCCACTCAAGGCACACAGAAGACAAGACCCCGACAAGAGGAGTTTGCCGGGAAGGCTTGGTGAGCGACAAGCTTCCGGGCGCGACAAGGATTCAGCCGTGGCAAGGTGCTTGCCGCGGCAAGCAACCTCTCTTCATCTCCGCTCCAGCTCATCCACCAACGTGTCGCCATGGGGCCATTCCAGGCATGCGTGTCAAGAGGCTGTGCAGCCAGCGGAGAGCAGCGGTAAGCGGGCGGCGGGGGTGCCCTCGTGGCAAGCGGTGGCGCCCCTGACGGTCCTTTTCTGCACTGTTTAGGCGACATGGACGGGCATTTAATGCTTTTGTCCCTTGCCGTCAGAGTTAGGTAGAATACACTATACAAAGTAGTTGTACCAACCGCAACTCATTTTCCCATTTTTGCCCTTGTCTACGTTGCCACCTGTTGGTGACCCCTTGAGCCTATAAAAGGAGGCCCATGCGCAACGTAGAGGAGGTTCGACTCATTCGAGACTACACACACTCAAACTAGGTTTTGTAGCTCTCGGTGCTCCCTAGCAAGAACACAATACAATCAGACAAGCAGCAGTAGGAGTGTTATCTCTCCGGAGAGCTCCGAAGCTGGGTAAACTGCTCGTGTGCATCGCCTCGATCTGCTCTTCGTGCAATCTCCGCCCCCCACCGAACCAAAAGGGGCTCGGTCCGCCGGTCCCATAGGCGTTCGTGGGTTACGATCAGCTTCCCCGACAGGGTGCTGCATCATTTTCTTCTTCGGTGGCACTTCAACTGGTTGTGTCGTCTCTGCATTGGTGGTGTCGGGCTCTGCCGCTGCCATTACCTCGTCGTCAACCTCTCTCTGCGCCACTAGTGCGGCGCTGACCACCTGGTTCGTTGCCGCCAGGTATAGCAGCAACGGCTCCTGTGGCCTAGGCGCAACTAGTATTGGCGCGGAGGAGAGGTACTTCTTCAAACCTTGCAATGCTGCTTCGGCTTCTGGCGTCCACTCCGACAGGACGACCACGCTGGCCGAGGAGGCCCGGCGACTTTGCCGGAAGGTCATGACCATGGTCCTCACCAAGATGGCGCACTTGAATCCCGACCTTGACTTCGCGGCCGAGATGAAGAGCTTGCCGGATGGTGTTGACCTCACGGTGCTCAAGGAGCGCATCAAGCCCATCACCGACTGCATCGACGAAATCAAGAGGGTGGAAGGCCAGCGCGGGGATTAGGCATCCCGTTCTTCTTCGCCGCTGTGGGTTCCCGACCAAGACAAATTTTATCTTTAGCGAGAACCACAGCTATGACGTGATGTAATATAACTTTGAAGTACTCTTAATTTTCATGCATGTTATTTCCCCGTTCAATTCCCCTTTGTATGCGTGCCCCACGTCAATCAGGTAGGCTTGCCGGCGCGGAAGACCCTAGCGGCGTTTTGGGGACGGATCCTGTCGGTGTCAAAACTGGCGGATCTCGGGTAGGGGGTCCCAAACTGTGCGTCTAGGCGGATGGTAACAGGAGACAAGGGACACGATGTTTTTACCCAGGTTCGGGCCCTCTTGATGGAGGTAATACCCTACTCCTGGTTGATTAATATTGATGATATGGGTAGTACAAAGAGTAGATCTACCACGAGATCAAGGAGGCTAAACCCTAGAAGCTAGCCTATGGTATGATTGTTGTTCGTCCTACGGGCTAAAACCCTTCGGTTTATATAGACACCAGATAGGTTAGGGTTACACAGAGTCGGTTACAATGGTAGGAGATCTACATATCCGTATCGCCAAGCTTGCCTTCCACGCCAAGGAAAGTCCCATCCAGACACGGACGTAAGTCTTCAATCTTGTATCTTCATAGTCTTGGAGTCGGTCGTGGTGATAGTCCGGCTATCCGCACCCCTAGTCCAGGACTCCTCAGAGCTCCCGAACCAGGCTTCAATGATGACGAGTCCGGCGTTGATTGTCTTCGCATTATGAGGCGGGTTCCTCCTTCGAATACTTCATAGAAGGTTTTGAACACAAGGATAGTGTCCGCTCGCAAAACAAGTTCCACATAACACCGTGAGAGAATAATTCTTGCACAGATCTGCCGACGTATTCCGCGGCGTGACATCACCCCACGGCCAGGCCTTTATATGAATCGCTTTTTACTGTTCCACCTTAGCGCTTTAGCGAGGCGGGTTTCGCACGCCTTTATCGAAGCATAGATCGTGCCCCTTATTCCGGATTCTCATCAATACGGACGCAGTAACCCAACCGTGCCTGTTGGCACGCCTCCTCTATCAAAGGCGAGTCCTAATCGGCCACGGGGAGGGCTCTTGGTATTCAACCTCTTTATAATGAGACCAAGGCCCTCTTTCTTTTTACACCCTCCATCGAGTTCACCTCGCGCTTCGAGTTCCAACACCCAAAGCTTCAGATCTAGGCGCTTTGGACCTTCGACGATGTCCGGCTCCGACCAACGTGGCCGGTGGATGGCTTCTTCTGTCACAGAAGAAGACGTGCTAAAGCTGCGAGACGCCAGGTATCTAACCGGCGAGATTTCGCATAGGCTGCCTGCTCCAGGGCAGGTCACTCCCACTCCCGAGCCCGGCGAGAACGTGGTGTTCGTGTCTCACTTCCTTCGGGGTTTAGGCTTCCCGATGGATCCCTTTGTGCGGGGGCTCATGTTTCATTATGGGCTGGATTTCCATGACTTGAATCTGGAGTCCATCCTCCATATTTCGTCAGGCAACCGGACTATAATGCTTTATCACTTTCACTTAGCCATAGGAGTTCGAGGGTGGGGCTACTATATAGCCCCTGGGGGCGCCGCAATCTCCTGAATTCGGGGTGCGTATGCGCCTGACCGAAAACCGGTCCTTCGTTAATGCGGAGGAATTCTAAACATTCCGATTAGTCATCGAGTGGTTGACGGTCTCTCGCTATATCATGACAGTCAGTTCGGCTTTCTCTCGAGGTGCTCGCCCGGCGAACCGGGCACAATCGCAGATAGTTCTCCGGTGCCGCGTTAGCGGATAGAACGGAACGTAAGGCAGCAAAACACGTGAGCCGGGCAAACCCAACATTTGACCAAAGACATGATTCGAGCTGATGCATATAAGGCCTAACTCGAGACGCCGAATACTCCCTAAGGTATTCGGTCTTTATAAAAATGGGCAGAATAATGCCCTAAGCCCCTGGTGTCCAGGTACGCGCAAAAGTTCTGGTGCGGCCAATGCCAAAACGCCAGCCTCCTCCTCGGTTATATTAGGAAACCGGGGGATGTATATCAACAAGAGACAAGAAAAAGGTTTACATGTGGTCTTAATCTGAAAAGAATCCTTTGCGGGTCCCTCTTGCCGCGTCTGCGCCTGTGTCTCCGTTGTGCCGTATCCTGGACGGGTGTAGCACATTGTTCATCTGTAAAAGAGAGGAACTTAGTTTAAAAAAGAAAAAAGATCGTGCGAAAGATGTACGGTATATTAAATAAACAGAGTACAATTCGAATAAGTGAATAAGATTGAGCTTTATTGTCTCTTGTGATACATGCATGCAGCCCCTTGTATGGGGGTATGCCGCTAGTAGGCGCCGGACTCGTCTAGCCGTGTCCGGGGTTTGAGTGACCAATTCAGGTTCTTTGACTAGTGGAGCCGGATAGGTGTGGGGCTGTCATGGTAGTCTCACGTTCCTCCGTGCTCAAGTAACACTTAATACTCCCTTTTAATGAGATTATGCCGCGTGGACCGGGCATTTTAAGTGTGAGAGATGCATAGTGCGGTATTGCGTTAAAGCGGGCGAAAGCTTCACGTCCCAATAGTGCTTGATGGCTACTTTTGAACGCGGCGACATGGAAGTTTAACCTTTCGCGACGGAAGTTGTCGGATGAACCGAATACAACTTCTAGCAGTATGGAGCCCGTGCAATGGGCATGTGGGCCTGGCATTACTCCTTTAAAGGAGGTGTTGCTACGGCGAATTTTGGTTGGGTCTATCCCCATCCTGCGGATTGTGTTCTGATATATCAGGTTTATGTCACTGCCGCCATCCATGAGGACTTGTGTAAATTGGTATCCGTCGATTATAGGATCCAATATCAAGGCAGTCCATCCTGCGTTCCGGATACTTTCGGAATAGTCCTGATGGTCGAAGGTGATTGGTTTTGACAACCCGGTGTGCGGTAGCGCATTTTAGTGGGCGCCGCTCTGTTTTTCCCTTTGATCACGTGAAGTGAGTTTACTGTTTTAATCTCTTGTGGGAAGTTCTTTTGTTTCCCGGGGCTCTGCTTGTGGTGCTCGTCGTCATCTTCACTTGGTGTGTCGAGCCCCTTGTGTTCGGCGTTGAGTCTACCGGACTGTTTGAAGACCCAACAATCTCTGTGGGTATGGTTTGCAGGCCTCCCGGGAGTACTATGGATTTGACATATCTTGTCCAAGATTTTGTGTAAGTTGGATAGCTCATTGCTATTGACCTTAAGTGGCAGTTTTTTATTGTTCTGCCGTGAGCTTTTGAATTCGGCGTTGACTGTCGCGCTCTTTGGACCGTTCCTTTTAATCCGGCGCTTGTCCTTGTTGCGCCGTGGTTTCCCGTTCCATCCTCGACTTGGATGTACTTGGGTCGCTGGTCTTGCATCTTGCTAGCCAGCTATCCTCTCCAGCAAAAGCGGGTCGAGGCTTGTTAATGCGGCCATTGTTCTTGGCTTTTTTTGGCCGAGGTGTCTGGCGAGCCATTCGTCTCGGACGTTGTGTTTGAAAGCTGCTAAGGCTTCAGCATCCGGACAGTCGACTATTTTGTTCTTTTTAGTAAGGAACTTGTTCCTGAATTTCCGGGCTGATTCTCCGGGCTGTTGAGTTATGTGACTTAGATCGTCTGCATCCGGAGGGCGGACATAGGTCCCCTGAAAATTTGCCCGAGCTGGCCCTTTTAGTTTTAGGGGTAAGTATTTTATGGTGTGGAGATCATCTCCTCTAGCCATGTGTATGTGGAGGATGTAATCCTCAATCCAGACTCCAGGGTCTGTTGTTCCATCGTATGCCTCTATGTTTACGGGTTTGAATCCCGCTGGAAATTCATGATCCAGCACCTCATCGGTGAAACATAAGGGATGTGCGGCGCCCCTATATTTGGGTGTGCCGTGATGTTCGGATTTTTGGCGTGTTGCATTGCTTTGAAGAGCTTGCTTTCTTGGCCCATAGATAGACCTAACCAGGCCATCCTTTTGCTGTGAATCCTTATGCGGATCGCATACTAGCTTGTGTGCGGCACCATTTGCCGCTCTCTTTTTGCCGTGGGGTCGTCCATCCGACCGGGTGGCCTTCTTACTTTTTGATTATGGGGGCTCTAAGGCCTCCTCGTCAAATTCGGGCAGTAGCTTTCTTGTTGGGTAGCTCTTTGTTCGGGCGATCGCCGTATTTGTCTCATGGTGTTAAATACTTTGCTCCATCTGATCCTGAGTGCATCTTTTGCTATTTTGAGCTTCCCTGCTTTTTTTCAGGCTACGTATGATGGCGACGAGCCTTTTCTGGAGGTTATTTTGCTCCAACAATTTGTCCGGCGTGAGATCGTCCGGACTGTTGTCTTCTCCGGGGACGGGTTGTTTATCCAAGTTGTCTTGTTCGGACGATTGCTCAATAGCATGTTCGTTGTCCACCGGTTCGCCCTGCTCTATGGCTGGGTCTGTTGAGGCGGGACTTAGTTCGGCGCTTACGCTGCCGCTTTTGACTGCTTTTCAAGGGATTTATCCTTCATAGCGCCCCATTGTTCCTTGTCTTCATTTCCTTTAGGTGTATCCACCATGTATACATCATGAGATGAGTTGGTTGTCCAAAGATCCCGTAGGTGCTGGTTCATTGTTGTCTCCTACATCGTCGTCCGTACCGTCGATGTCTTCGTAGTCGAAATTGAGCACGCCGTGTAAGCTTTCGGCGGTGGCTACTGAAAGTGGGTGGTGGGTGGGCGTTGAATTTCTTCGTCGTCCGCATCCCAACCTTCCTGACCGTAGTCCGGCCATGGCTCTCCAGATAAAGAGAGAGACTTTAGTGAATTCAGGATGTCGCCAAAGGGCGAGTGCTGAAAGATGTCCGCGGCAGTGAACTCCATGACCGGCACCCAATCGGATTCGATTGGTAGGGGTGCGGAGGGTTCGGAGTCCGGAGGGAAGTCCGGCACCTTGGAGTCATGGTCTTCGCAGGGGACAGGGATAGAGTTCGACTCAATCGCCGTAGAGATCGTAGCCCCCGAGGCGGTGTCCAACCACTCATCCTCGATCGGGGAATCCGGCTCCGGATTGAGGGTCGGAGCGGATCTTTGGTGCGGCCCTACGTGGCAATCGCTCGCCGCTGCAGAGCTAGATCATGCCCATCGAGACAAGGCGGCACATTTTGGTAGCGGCTCGAATCCGTCGAAGATCAAGTCTCCGCGGATATCGGCCGTATAGTTCAAACTTCAAATCTGACCTGATGGCTGTGGGGCGAGCTTTCGATCCGCTCCAGATGGCTGCTTAATTGGCCCGCAGCAAAGCCGCCCGAATACAAAGATCTGTCCGGGAGAAAAGTCTCACCCTGGACCGCATCGTTGTTGATGATCGAAGGAGCCATCGGGCCTATCGGTGACGCATACGCAGGAACTCTCAATGAAAGCACCAATGTCGGTGTCAAACCGGCGGATCTCGGGTAGGGGGTCCCGAACTGCATGCGTCTAGGCGGATGGTAACAGGAGACAAGGGACGTGATGTTTTTACCCAGGTTCGGGCCCTCTCGATGGAGGTAATACCCTACTCCTGCTTGATTAATATTGATGATATGGCTAGTACAAGATTAGATCTACCACGAGATCAAGGAGGCTAAACCCTAGAAGCTAGCCTATGGTATGATTGTTGTTCGTCCTACGGACTAAAACACTCCGGTTTATATAGACATCGGATAGGTTAGGGTTACATAGAGTCGGTTACAATGGTAGGAGATCTACATATCCGTATCGCCAAGCTTGCCTTCCACGCCAAGGAAAGTCCCATCCGGACACGGGACGAAGTCTTCAATCTTGTATCTTCATAGTCTTGGAGTCCGGCCGTGGTGATAGTCCGGCTATCCGGACACCCCCGAGTCCAGGACTCCCTCAGATCCCCAGGGCCTGCCGGGTACGCGTGCTGCTGGACAAGCCACCTTTCCGTTCCGAACGCGGCCGCTCGAACTGTCGAGCTTGACTCGAGTCAGAATCGAGGGCGTTGTTGATCGCGGAAGGTCACTCTGCCATTCTCGACGCAGCCGCTTGAGCTGTTGAGCGGACTCGAAACAGGGCAAGGGCGTTGCCGATTGTGGTAGAGCCCCCTGGCGTGCAGGTTTCCCATACAAAGGCGTGACATCTCCGGGGGGGAATAACCTCAAATAAGAAGGGTAGCTCAAATAAGGGTTCAAGCAACTTAGCTTCGCTTGCGATCGCCGAGTGTCGATCTTCCGGCCTCCTTTCTTCTTCAAGGGTCACGAAGATGAAGGAGTGCCGGCTAATCGCTAAAGCCGATTCTCACAACTCGCCCCCTACGGCGCGCCAAAGATGTCGGTGGAACGACACCTATGGGATCACAAGAATCCCTACTACGGTGTGCGGGCGGGATCGTGAGAAGAGCGGATCAAACAGATAGCACACGGTTTCCTTATCTGTGTTCGGACGCGAGGATGCGTAAAACCCTACTCCTGCTTTGGTGGTTTGTTTATCTATGTTCTTGAACTAGCAATGGGGCGTGAGGAGCTCCAAAAAGCCGAATCCTCCTCCAAGTCGCCTTGGGCCTCCTTTTGTAGGGAAAGAGGTTGCCACAGTGGCACACAGGAGGTGGAAATGGTACAGTGATGCGAGTTTATCCCTCGCATTACATGACAAGGCGCCTTTAATCCGTCTTGCTTAGGTGTCCTTGCTTTATCAGGGACGGGGAGAGCCCTATCTCGTCCGTCGTGGCTCCCTTTCGTGTCGACATGCGCCCTGGCCAGCGGTGCCCGCGGTGCCATGTAGGCAGGCAGGCAGCTGAGGTGGCGCAGTGGTGGGTCTCCACGAAGATCCGCTTGCCGCCACGCAGGTGCCTTCCCAACTGGTTTGATTGGCGCGTGCATGATGGTGGCCCTACGGGTGTTCTTGGCAAGGGCCTCGCCGTAGCCCCGGCAAGGGTCTTGCCGGGGCCCCGGCAAGGGTCTTGCCGTGGCGCCTGCTGTCATCCCCAGCAAGGCTCTTGCCGGGGGCCTTGTGGTCCTCCTTGGCTGGGATCCCGCCAAGGGTCGTCATCTTCTATAGTGTGTATCTGATCTTGAATGTCTTCACAAAGATCTGCATGCCACCACGGGGATGTCTCTCGAATCCTTTCCCCGTGGGGGCAGTGGACTCAAGGGTGATTCGCTCCGTAGGTGTGGGACGAGCTGCCACGGCAAGGGTCTTGCCGCGTTTGCTAAAACCGCCTCCTGGCAAGGATCTTGCCGGGGGAGTCCGCTTCGTCCCCTTTGCTCTTTGTGGTCTTGGTCTTGGCGTCGTTCTGCTCATCTCGAGCTTCGGCCTTACCTTGGCTCACCTCCCTTGCCTTGCTCAGTGCGGTGGTGCCCGCGGCTCAGACTGCCCGTGCACAGTTATAGGGGTACAAAAAGTCTACCCCTCTTTTTGTACACCGACAGCAATTGAGATAATTATAGTTGGTTAGCAAATATAGCAGACTGGAAGTGATGTGCATTTGTCGGCAATGCTAAAGCACTACCTGGTTCTCCACTAAGGAGCATTGTTGACCAAATGTGAAAGATTTTGGAACCTCAGGTCTAATAGAAATGATTCTGAGGGCGAAGACACGTAGCGAAATGAACAACTAATTAATAAATAATAATTTTGTTGGAAATATGTTATCAAAGCAAGTGTAGAGGTCCTTCAACATCACACAACAAATACATATGAGAGTTTACATAGGATGTGTGGATCAAAGAGCGATGAGAGAGTGCAAGGAATTTATAAAAGCAATACTACATGTCATAAGTGTGTTTGATCATAGATAACAACCACGAACTTGTGTCATTAATTTTTTTGAAGGAATATGCCCTAGAGGCAATAATAAAGTTATTATTTATTTCCTTAAATCATGATAAATGTTTATTATTCATGCTAGAATTTTATTAACCGAAAACTTAGTACATGTGTGAATACATAGACAAACAGAGTGTCACTAGTATGCCTCTACTTGACTAGCTCGTTAATCAAAGATGGTTATGTTTCCTAACCATAGACATGAGTTGTTATTTGATTAACGGGATCACATCATTAGAGAATGATGTGATTGACTTGACCCATTCCGTTAGCTTAGCACTTGATCGTTTAGTATGTTGCTGTTGCTTTCTTCATGACTTATACATGTTCTTATGACTATGAGACTATGCAACTCCCAAATACCGGAGGAACAATTTGTGTGCTACCAAATGTCACAACGTAACTGGGTGATTATAAAGGTGCTCTACACGTGTCTCCGAAGGTAATTGTTCAGTTGACATAGATCGAGATTAGGATTTGTCACTCCGATTGTCGGAGAGGTATTTATGGGCCCTCTTGGTAATACACATCACTATAAGCCTTGCAAGCATTGTAACTAATGAGTTAGTTGCGGGATGATGTATTACGGAACGAGTAAAGAGACTTGCCTGTAACGAGATTGAACTAGGTATTGAGATACCGACGATCAAATCTCGGGCAAGTAACATACCGATGACAAAGGGAACAACGTATGTTGTTATGCGGTTTGACCGATAAAGATCTTCGTAGAATATGTGGGAGCCAATATGAGAATCCAGGTTCCGCTATGGGTTATTGACCGGAGACGTATCTCAGTCATATCTACATAGTTCTCGAACCCGTAGGGTCCGCACGCTTAAAGTTCGGTGACGATCGGTATTATGAGTTTTTGTGTTTTGATGTACCGAAGGTAGTTCGGAGTCTCGGATATGATCAAGGACATAATGAGGAGTCTCGAAATGGTCGATACATAAAGATCGATATATTGGACGACTATGTTTGGACACCGGAAAGGTTCCGAGAGGTTTCGGGCATATACCGGAGTACCGGGGGGGTTACCGGAACTCCCGGGGGAGTTAATTGGGCCTCATGGGCCCTAGTGGGAGAAGAGGAGGGGCGGCCAGGGAAGCCGCGCCCCCCTCCCCCTCTAGTCCAAATTGGTCAAGGAGGGGGGGATGGGGGGCGGCGGCCCCCTTTTTCCTTCTCTTCCTCTCTCCCTTCCTTCCCTTCTCCTACTCCTACTTGGAAAGGGTGGAGTCCTATTCCCGGTGGGAGTAGGACTCCCCATGGGGCGCGCCTAGGAGGGCACGGCCCCTCCCCCTCCTCCACTCCTTTATATACGGGGGAGGGGGGCACCCCATAGACACAACAATTGATCTGTTGATCTCTTAGCCGTGTGCGGTGCCCCCCTCCACCATAATCCACCTTGATAATATCGTAGCGGTGCTTAGGCGAAGCCCTGCGTCAGTAGCATCATCATCACCATCATCACGCCGTCGTGCTGACGAAACTCTTTGGTGAAGCTCTGCTGGATCGGAGCTCGTGGGACGTCATCGAGTTGAACGTGTGCAGAACTCGGAGGTGCCGTGCATTCGGTACTTGGATCTGTCGGCTCGTGAAGACGTATGACTACATCAACCACGTTGTTCTAAAGCTTCCGCTTTAGGTCTACGTGGTGTAACGCCCGGATAATTAGGCCACAGTAAAACTCTCCTGATGATGCCATGTCATCTATGTTACTGTTTCTAATTAAGTGGTAGTTCAAAAACAATGCCAATTCAAAAATGAATTAGTGACAAACACCCAATGTTTTCAAAAGCCAAAACAAAAATGTTTGGTGGGTGCCAAATATGGCAATGGTAATTATGGTGAAGTAAACACATTTTTAGAAAATACCTAATTACTTTAAAGTGAGATAAAACAGAAAAGGTAATAAACAAAAGGAAAAAGTGAAAATAAAACAAAAGAAGGAACCCCCCTCCCCACTGGGCCAATCGGCCCAGCTGCCAGCTAGGCCGGCCCCAAACCGGCCAACCCACCCACACCCCCACAGCCTCGCCTGGATCAAGAACCAGCCTGGTCGGCCCACTGCCCAGCCTCAAGACCGCACCTCGCCGCGGCCGAGGTGCATAAGGACGCCGACGCCGTGCCCCCTCGGTCTCTCCTCCCACTCGCCCCCACTCTCCCCTCGGTCCCTGCGCCTCCCCCCCCCCCCTCAGATCCACCTCGCTCTCCCCCTCATTCCCCACCACGCCCGAACACCGCCATGGACCCGCCGCCGTGAATCGCGCGGCCACAGTCATCGCCTCGCCGCGCCTGCGTGTCCGTCATCACCGCCGTCGTCTTCCTCGTCGACCGGTGGCCACAGCTGGAGCTCGGAGGCGCTGCTGCAACGCCCCCCTTCTTCCACATCTCCGGTCGCCGCTGTTCTTCCCCAACTCCGGCGACACCCCTCTGCAGCTACTAAACTACCACGGGCCTTTCGTGTGTGCCGCTCGGTGAGCTCCACCCCCCCCCCCCCCTCTCCGTTAGCTCCCTCGCACGCCCTAGCTAGCTGCCGCCGAAGCACCCGAGCACTCCGCCGCGGACCGCGTCGCCGGCGCCCCTCCAGTAACCAAATGGTCACGGGCTCGTGTCGGTTACACTCCTCACGCCCCGTAGATCCTCCCCAACCTCTCCATTTCTTCGCTAGCTCGCCCCAGCTCCACTCTCCTCGAGCTCCCGACTGCACCACTGCATGCGCGCGTCGCTGGCGCCCTTCCGGTGACCAAATGGTCATGGGGCCGAGCCCTTTGTGCTCAGCGCGTCGCGCATCTCCACCCTAGCCTTCCCGTTCGCCCCGAAGCGCGCTACGTCGCCGTCTTTGTCTCACGCCCGAACCTCCTCGCCGTCGTCGAGCCTGTAGCGCTCGATTCCGGCCACCCCCACCGACGTGCTCCCCTCCATCGGACGCGGCGCGAACAGGCCGTTCCAGAGAACCTGGCCGCGCTCGATTTGGTGCCCCATGGGCGAAATCTGACGCTCATCCGAGTTGCGCCGCCGCGAAAACGGACTCGCCGGCGTCTAAACGCCGGCCAGCTGACGTGGCATGCGTGGGGCCCCACCCCTGGGTCACTGCCAGTGGGCCATGGGGGCCCGTTGCTTGATCGGATTGACCTACTAACGCGTCTAGGCAGCCCAGTGGCACTGAAATGCGGGGCCCATGCCATAAACGAATAAAATAAATAGATAATTTGCTAATTAATTAAATTAGTTAATTAAACACTAATCTCTCACTGACTACCGGGCGCCACCTGCTAATTAACCCATTTAGTTAGTTTAAACCCCCTATTAGTGCCCCTGACAATGACGATTTACTGTTTCTTCCCCCTCTTCTCTCGCTAGACCCCGAGACAGACGCCGCTGCTACCCAGTTCGACTACGGAGTTGACGACCCCTCCTACTTGCCAGAGCAACCAGGCAAGCCCCCCCTTTGATCACCAGATATCACCTACTCTCCTCTATACTGCTTGCATTAGAGTAGTGTAGCATGTTACTGCTTTCCGTTATTCCTATCCTGATGCATAGCCTGTCTTTGCTACTTCTGTTGATACCTTTACCTGCAATCCTACTTGCCTAGTATAGGATGCTAGTATTCCATCAGTGGCCCTACATTCTTGTCCGTCTGCTGTGCTATACTATCGGGCCGTGATCACTCGGGAGGTGATCACGGGTATATACTATATACTTTATACATGATACATGTGGTGACTAAAGTCGGGTCGGCTCGTAGGAGCACCCGCGAGTGGATCTTATGGCGGAGCGACAGGGCAGGTTGAGACCGCCTAGGAGAGAGGTGGGCCTGGCCCTGATCGGTGTCCGCGGTTACAACATTAACACGCTTAACGACATCTTGGTATTTGATCTGAGTTGGGTCGTTGACCTTATACGCACTAACCGCCGCGTGGGACAAGATATGGGCAACCGGCGTCGTGGTATCAGCCGAAGCATTTCGTGACGTCAGCAACTAAGCGGCGCGGCCGGTTTGGAACATAAGCCTGCTCTTGTATTAAGGGGGCTAGTTCTGCTTCCGGCCACAGACGCAACGCAGTGTGCTAAGGCGATGGGCCTGCACACAATGCGCTTAGGTTTAGACCGGCGTGCTGACCTCCCTGTTATACCTAGGTGGGGCTGTGACGTGTTGATCTTCCGCGGCCGGGCATGACCCAGAAAAGTGTGTCCGGCCAAATGGGATCAAGCATGTCGGGTAATGTGGTGCACCCCTGCAGGGAAGTTTATCTATTCGAATAGCCGTGATCTTGATAATGTGACGACTTGGAGTTGTACCTTGACCTTATGACAACTAGAACCGGATACTTAATAAAATACACCCTTCCAAGTGCCAGATATAACCCGGTGATCGCTCTCTATCAGGGCAATGAGGAGGGGATTGTCGGGTAGGATTATGCTATGCGATGCTACTTGGAGGACTTCAGTCTACTCTCTTCTACATGCAGCAAGACGGAGGCTGCCAGAAGTGTAGTCTTCGACAGGATTAGTTATTCCCCTCTTATTCTGGCATTCTGCAGTTCAGCCCGCTTATATGGCCCTTTACACATATATCCATGCATATGTAGTGTAGCTCCTTGCTTGCGAGTACTTTGGATGAGTACTCACGGTTGCCTTGTTCCCCCTTTTCCCCCTTTCTTTACTCGATTGCTGCAACTGCACGATGGAGCCTGTGAGCTGTGACGCCACCGTCGATGACGACTACTACACCGGAGGTGCCTACTACTACGTGCAGCCCGCTGACGACGACCAGGAGTAGTTAGGAGGATCCCAGGCAGGAGGCTTGCGCCTCTTTCGATCTGTATCCCAGTTTGTGCTAGCCATCTTATGGCAAACTTGTTTAACTTATGTCTGTACTCAGATATTGTTGCTTCCGCTGACTCGTCTATGATCGAGCACTTGTATTCGAGCCCTCTGGCTTGTATTATGATGCTTGTATGACTTATTTATGTTTTAGAGTTGTGTTGTGATATCTTCCCATGAGTCCCTGATCTTGATCGTACACATTTGCATGCATGATTAGTGTACGATTGAATCGGGGGCGTCACACGTGGGTACGTGGACACACTCTCCCCTCTCGTTGCTATGCATCAACATGATCTTGCGTGTGCGTAGGAATATTTTCGAAATTACTATGATCCCCAACAGTGGTATCCAAGCCAGGTTTATGCGTAGATGTTATATGCACGAGTAGAACACAAGTGCGTTGTGGGCGATATAAGTCATACTGCTTACCAGCATGTCACACTTTGGTTCGGCGGTATTGTGGGATGAAGTGGCCCGGACCGACATTACGCGTACGCTTACGCGAGACTGGTTTTAGCGCCGTGCTTCTTGCACACAGGTGACTAGCGGGTGTCAGTTTCTCCAACTTTAGTTGAATCGAGTGTGGCTACGCCCGGACCTTGAGAAGGTTAAAACAATACTAACTTGACAAACTATCATTGTTGTTTTGATGCGTAGGTAAGAACAGTTCTTGCTCAGCCCGTAGCAGCCACGTAAAACTTGCAACAACAAAGTAGAGGACGTCTAACTTGTTTTTGCAGGGCATGTTGTGATGTGATATGGTCAAGACATGATGCTAAATTTTATTGTATGAGATGATCATGTTTTGTAACAGAGTTATCGGCAACTGGCAGGAGCCATATGGTTGTCGCTTTATTGTATGAAATGCAATCGCCCTGTAATTTCTTTACTTTATCACTAAGCGGTAGCGATAGTCGTAGAAGCAATAGTTGGCGAGACGACAACGATGCTACGATGGAGATCAAGTTGTCGCGCCGGTGACGATGGTGATCATGACGGTGCTTTGGAGATGGAGATCACAGGCACACGATGATGATGGCCATATCATATCACTTATATTGATTGAATGTGATGTTTACCCTTTACGCATCTTATTTTTCTTAGATCGACAGTAGCATTATAAGATGATATCTCACTAAATTTCAAGGTACAGTGTTCTCCCTGAGTATGCACTATTGCGAAAGTTTGTCGTGCCGAGACACCATGTGATGATCGGGTGTGATAAGCTCTACGTTCACATACAATGGGTGCAAGCCAATTTTGCACATGCAGAATACTCGGGTTAAACTTGACGAGCCTAGCATATGCATATATGGCCTGGGAACACTGAGACCGAAAGGTCGAGCGTGAATCATATAGTAGATATGATCAACATAGTGATGTTCACCCTTGAAAACTACTCCATCTCACGTGATGATCGGACATGGTTTAGTTGATATGGATCACGTGATCACTTAGCTGATTAGAGGGGTGTCTATCTAAGTGGGAGTTCTTTAATGATTTGATTAACTAAACTATAATTTATCATGAACTTAGTATTTGGTAGTATTTTGCATGTCTATGTTGTTGTAGATAGATGGCCCGTGCTGTTGTTCCATTGAATTTTAATGCGTTCCTTGACAAAGCAAAGTTGAAAGATGATGGTAGCAATTACACGAACTGGGTCCGTAACTTGAGGATTATCCTCATTGCTGCACAGAAGAATTACGTCCTGGAAGCACCGCTAGGTGCCAAACCTGCTACAGGAGCTGAACCAAATGTTATGAACGTCTGGTAAAGCAAAGCTTATGACTACTCGATAGTTCAGTGTGCCATGCTTTACAGCTTAGAACCGGTACTTCAATGACGTTTTGAACGTCATGGAGCATATGAGATGTTCCAGGAGTTGAAGTTAATATTTCAAGCAAATGCCCGGATTGAGAGATATGAAGTCTCCAATAAGTTCTACAACTGCAAGATGGAGGAGAATAGTTCTGTCAGTGAGCATATACTCAGAATGTCTGGGTATAACAATCACTTGATTCAACTGGGAGTTAATTTTCCGGATGATAGCGTTATTGACAAAATTCTTCAATCACTGCCACCAAGCTACAAGAGCTTCATAATGAACTATAACATGCAAGGGATGGATAAGACGATTCCCGAGCTCTTCGCAATGCTAAAAGTTGCGGAGGTAGAAATCAAGAAGGAGCATCAAGTGTTGATGGTTAACAAGACCACCATTTTAAGAAAAAGGGCAAAGGGAAGAAGAAGGGGAACTTCAAGAAGAACGGCAAACAAGTTGTTGTTTAAGAGAAGAAACCCAAGTGTGGACCTAAGCCTGAGATTGAGTGCTTCTGCTGCAAATAGACTGGTCACTGGAAGTGGAACTGCCCCAAGTATTTGGCGGATAAGAAGGATGGCAAGGTGAACAAAGGTATATGTGATATACATGTTATTGATGTGTAACTTACTAACTCTCGCAGTAGTGCCTAGGTATTTGATACTGGTTCTGTTGCTAATATTTGCAACTCGAAACAAGGACTACGCATTAAGCGAAGATTGGCTAAGGATGAGGTGATGATGCGTGTGGGAAATGGTTCCAAAGTCGATGTGATCGCGGTCGGCACGCTACCTCTACATCTACCTTCGGGATTAGTTTTAGACCTGAATAATTGTCATTTGGTGCCAGTGTTGAGCATGAACATTATATCTGGATCTTGTTTGATGCGAGACAGTTATTCATTTAAATCAGAGAATAATGGTTGTTCTATTTATATGAGTAATATCTTTTATGGTCATGCACCCTTGAAGAGTGATCTATTCTTTTTGAATCTCGATAGTGGAGTACACATATTCATAGTATTGAAGCTAAAAGATGCAGAGTTGATAATGATAGTGCAACCTATTTGTGACACTGCCGTTTAGGTCATATTGGTGTAAAGCGCATGAAGAAACTCCATTCTGATGGACTCTTGGAATCGCTTGATTATGAATCACTTGGTACTTGCGAACCACGCCTCATGGGCAAGATGACTAAAACGCCGTTCTTCGGAAGAATGGAGCGAGCAACAGATTTGTTGGAGATCATACATACTGACGTATGTGGTCCGATGAATGTTGAGGCTCGTGGCGGGTATCATTATTTTCTCACCATCACAGATGATTTGAGCAGATATGGCTATATCTACTTGATAAAAAATAAGTCTGAAGCATTTGAAAAGTTCAAAGAATTTCATAGTGAAGTAGAAAATCATCGTAACAATAAAATAAAGTTTCTACGATCTGGTCGTGGAGGAGAATATTTGAGTTACGAGTTCAGTCTTCATTTGAAATAATGCGGAATAGTTTCGCAACTCACGCCACTTGGAACACCACAGCGTAATTGTGTGTCCGAACGTCGTAATCGTACTTTACTAGATATGGTGTGATCTATGATGTCTCTTACTGATTTACCGCTATCGTTTTGGGGTTATGCTTTAGAGATGGTTGCATTCACGTTAAATAGGACACCATCTAAATCCGTTGAGACGACTCCTTATGAACTGTGGTTTGGCAAGAAACCAAAGTTGTCGTTTCTTAAAGTTTGGGGCTACGATGCTTATGTGAAAAAACTTCAATCTGATAAGCTCGAAGCCAAATTGGAGAAATGTGTCTTCAAAGGATACCCAAAAGAAACAGTTGGGTACACCTTCTATCACAGATCCGAAGGCAAGACTTTTGTTGCTAAGAATGGATCCTTTCTAGAGAAGGAATTTCTCTCACAAGAAGTGAGTGGGAGGAAAGTAGAACTTGATGAGGTAACTGTACCTACTCCCTTATTGGAAAGTAGTTTATCACATAAACCGGTTCCTGTGACATCTACACCAATTAGTGAGGAAGCTAATGATAATGATCATGAAACTTCAGATCAAGTTACTACCGAACCTCGTAGGTCAACCAGAGTATGATCCGCACCAGAGTGGTATGGTAATCCTGTTCTGGAGGTCATGTTACTAGACCATGACGAACCTACGAACTATGAGGAAGCGATGATGAGCCCAGATTCCGCAAAATGGCTTGAGGCCATGAAATCTGAGATGGGATCCATGTATGAGAACAAAGTATGGACTTTGGTTGACTTGCCCGATGATCGGCAAGCCATCGAGAATAAATGGATCTTCAAGAAGAATACATACGCTAATGGTAATGTTACTATCTACAAAGCTCGACTTGTTGGGAAAGGTTTTTGACAAGTTCAAGGAGTTGGCTACGATGAGACCTTCTCACCCGTAGCGATGCTTAAGTCTATCCAAATCAAGTTAGCAATTGTCGCATTTTATGATTATGAAATTTGGCAAATGGATGTAAAGACTGCATTCCTGAATGGATTTTTGGAAGAAGAGTTGTATATGATGCAACTCGAAGGTTTTATCGATCCAAAGGGTGCTGACAAAGTGTGCAAGCTCTAGCGATCCATTTATGGACTGGTGCAAGCCTCTCGGAGTTGGAATAAACAGTTTGATAGTGTGATCAAAGCATATGGTTTTATACAGACTTTTGTAGAAGCATGTATTTACAAGAAAGTGAGTGGGAGCTCTGTAGCATTTCTAATCTTATATGTGGATGACATATTGTTGATTGTACTTTCATGATCTATAGAGATATATCAAGACGCTTAATTGGACTTTCACAAACCACATACCTTGAAAAAGTTTTGAAGAAGTTCAAAATGGATCAGGCAAAAAAAGGTTTCTTGCCTGTGTTACAAGGTGTGAAATTGAGTAAGACTCAATGCCCGACCACTGCAGAAAATAGAGAGAAAATGAAAGATGTTCCCTATGCTTCAGCCATAGGCTCTATCATGTATGTAATGTTGTGTACCAGACCTTATGTGTGCCTTGCTATTAGTTTAGCAGGGATGTACCAAAGTAATCCAGGAGTGGATCACTGAACAGCGGTCAAGAACATCCTGAAATACCTGAAAAGGACTAAGGATATGTTTCTTGTTTATGGAGGTGACAAAGAGCTCGTCGTAAATGGTTACGATGCAAGCTTTGACACTAATCCGGACAATTCTAAATCGCAAACCAGATACGTGTTTATTTTGAACGGTGGAGCTGTCAGTTGGAGCAGTTCTAAACAAAGTGTCGTGGCAGGATCTACATGTGAAGCGGAGTACATAGCTGCTTCGGAAGCAGCAAATGAAGGAGTCTGGATGAAGGAGTTCATATCCGATCTAGGTGTCATACCTAGTGCATCGAGTCCAATGAAAATCTTTTGTTATAATACTGGTGCAATTGCCTTGGCAAAGGAATCCAGATTTCACAAGAGAACCAAGCTCATCAAGAGACGCTTCAATTCCATCCGCGATCAAGTCCAGGGTGGGGACATAGAGATTTGCAAGATACATACGGATCTGAATGTTGCAGACCCGTTGGCTAAGCCTCTCTCACGAGCAAAATATGATTAGCACCAAGACTCCATGGGTGTTCGAATAGTTGCTGTGTAATCTAGATTACTGACTCTAGTGCAACTGGGAGACTGAAGAAATATGCCCTAGAGGCAATAATAAAGTTATTATTTATTTCCTTAAATCATGATAAATGTTTATTATTCATGCTAGAATTGTATTAACCGGAAACTTAGTACATGCGTGAATACATAGACAAACAGAGTGTCACTAGTATGCCTCTACTTGACTAGCTCGTTAATCAAAGACGGTTATGTTTCCTAACCATAGACATGAGTTGTCATTTGATTAACGAGATCACATCATTAGAGAATGATGTGATTGACTTGACCCATTCCGTTAGCTTAGCACTTGATCGTTTAGTATGTTGCTAATGCTTTCTTCATGACTTATACATGTTCCTATGACTATGAGACTATGCAGCTCCCGACTACCGGAGGAACACTTTGTGTGCTACCAAACGTCACAATGTAAATGGGTGATTATAAAGGTGCTCTACAGGTGTCTCCGTTGAGTTGACATAGATCGAGATTAGGATTTGTCACTCCGATTGTCGGAGAGGTATCTCTGGGCCCTCTCAGTAATACATATCACTATAAGCCTTGCAAGCATTGTAACTAATGAGTTAGTTGCGGGATGATGTATTACGGAACGAGTAAAGAGACTTGCCGGTAACGAGATTGAACTAGGTATTGAGATACCGACGATCGAATCTCGGGCAAGTAACATACCGATGACAAAGGGAACAACGATGTTGTTATGCGGTTTGACCGTAAAGATCTTTGTAGAATCTGTGGGAGCCAATATGAGCATCCAGGTTCCGCTATTGGTTATTGACCGGAGCCGTGTCTCGGTCATGTCTACATAGTTCTCGAACCCGTAGGGTCCGCACGCTTAAAGTTCAGTGACGATCGGTATTATGAGTTTTTGTGTTTTGATGTACCGAAGGTGGTTCAGAGTCCCGGATAGGATCACGGACATAACGAGGAGTCTCGAAATGGTCGAGACGTAAAGATCGATATATTGGACGATTATGTTTGGACACCGGAAA
Source organism: Aegilops bicornis (assembly GCA_021605145.1). Taxonomy (NCBI): domain Eukaryota; kingdom Viridiplantae; phylum Streptophyta; class Magnoliopsida; order Poales; family Poaceae; genus Aegilops; species Aegilops bicornis. The sequence continues at coordinate 751,653,929 of CM038675.1, forward strand.
GGTTACGGGAGGTTTCGGGCATATACCGGAGTACCGGGGGGTTACCAGAACCCCCCGGGGAGTTAATTGGGCCTCATGGGCCCTACTGGAAGAAGAGGAGGGGCGGCCAAGGCAGTCGCGCGCCCCGTCCCCCTGTGTAGGGCCTTGTCACCAACTTCTCCATCGACGGCGCGCCGGACGGAGAAAAAGCAGGCAGGTGCTTGCTTGTTTTCTCACATATCATGGCAAGGACGTGAGCAGGCGAAGTAGGTGGCACCATTAGGCACTAGCTACAACCGGAGCAACCAGTAGAGAGAGGGAAAAATCGACAGCGACCTGCTGGCGCATGAGGCGTCAAACTGCTTGCACAAGATGAACTCCCTGTTTCTCTTCGAAAGTGATCAAATGCTCGTGCATGAAGGCCTCGACGACAGCTCCAGACGGAGAAGAACAAGAAATCAGAGGAGAGAAACCGCGAGAGGGAGGGGCGCGCATCGCCAGAGTGGTCGGAGCCAGGACCGGGCGAGAGGCCATGCGTCGCCGGAGCAGTGCGCAGGGGTGTTCCTAGCCGGGACCATGGCCAGGAGGTTGTGGCCTGGCGAAGCGGCGGACCGAGGTGATCCCATGGCGGAGGCGGACCCAGGGGAGTCGGATGGTTCCCAACGTCGCTCAATGAAAAATGTGGGCGACCGGTGGGATGCCTTGGTGGTCAACGGCGGCGGCACAACGCCCACGGAGGTCATCGCTGGCTCACTCCAGTCGGGATCCGGTCAGATCCACGCGCGCCGGCACACTCGGGGGGCGGTAGTTGTGGCGGCGGCGGGTTGGATGGTGGCGGCGATGGATGCACGAGGGGCGGCGGGGAAGGAGGTGCGCAAGGTGGCAGAGATGGCGGCGCGGGGTCTGGGGCGGTGCCGGCGGGATTCCGGTTCGGGGCACGGGTGCGGGATGCGGGAGAAGGTGGGGCAGCGCGTGGGAGAAGGTGGAGTAGGATCAGGGAAGAAGGTGGCTGTCAGTTTTCGGATATCAGCAACCTCTTCATCGCGCCTATACAGGGCGATCGTGATCCAAATAACTATTCTAATCTTGGGATTCGAATAGTGTTGTTCTAATTTTTCCCTAATCTATATCTATACCTAATAATAAAATACGGATTGACTCCGTGGGTTCACCGTCACAATACGCTTTCTTTCCATAAATTTATGCTTTCAATTTAAATTTAAAACATATACGCGAGGTGGTACTAATACGTGAGGTGGTTCTAATAATAATAATAAGTGTCGTAGAAAGATGGTTCGATCGATTGGGCCACCAGGATTGTATTGGGCCTCGAAGGAGAGAGCACGGGCATGACTCCTCCTGAAAGCATAGGGCCTCCACCAGGTTACATATTACGAGCAAACAAAGACATCACGCACGCAATCCCTTCGTCCTCCAAACGCACGAAGCCGCCGCCGCCACTTCTCACCTCGATGCTAGATCGGAATCAAAGTCGTTGCTCAAATCGTGAGATCGTGGGAAGAATCACAACACGGCAGATGTGAAGGGATCAATGTCGTCGCCGCCGTTGCCTTTGCTTTGGACGGAGAGGACGGCTACCTCCGCTGGAAGAAATCAGTGCTACTCCGCCTCCACGTCCTCAGCGTTGGCGCACGTACTGATCACCGCGCGCTGCCGGCAAGCCTGTTGCCGTCAACTAGCATCTTGTCGTGTGTGCGTCCGTAGCCAGCGAAATCGATCCGCTCAACTTATACGTTCTAATCAAGGCGCTAGCATTGGCCTTGTACGTGTATCTCTCCAAAGAGAATCGTTCAAGCGTGGCGTTTGTACTCGGCGTCTCCGAAAGCAGTCGTCGAGCAGCATACCTGAGCCAGCATTCTACAAGAGCGTATTGCAGCTTCTCCGGCTCAACTCCCCCGTCTGCGGCCTCGCCGCTGCCGACGACAAGGACCATCCTTGCCGAGTTCTCTTATGCAGGTGACGCAGTTAAAACAAACTCGTGGAGAACAGTCTCAATCACAGTCACAAAAGAATTCGTGCCCAGCTTTGTGGTCGCAGTGGACGCAGATTTCGTCTTTCAATCAAATTCTGTTGTGCGATACAATAGCAGCAGGAGTAGAGCAGCAAAATTCATCAGATAAAAAAAGCGGCGGAGGCTGAAGGACCGAGTGCTGTCGATGTAGCTTTACAGCCATGCATGTATCCAAATCATCGTTGTTGTGACCTTGACCTGGGATTGCTCCAAGCTAATTGAACCAGCATGCCATGACCACTACCAAGCTTCAATTACGTGGACAGGTACCCTTATCTTTCTTTTCCATTGCCATATTTCTGTAGAATTACCAAGTGCAGTCTCGAGTCTTGACCATCGCAACCATGGGGGCTTGCATGCATCTAAAAAAAAGATGCATCGTCGATTGGGTAGGAAATAATTTCCAGAATTGTGGGGTAATTATGGGGCTTCACATAATGCAAGGTAGAAAGAAAGTACCATCCATTGGGATTGGGCGCACAAGTAACATCAAAATAATGAAACGGAGACATTGCACAATGATTGGAGAGGATGTTGCACAATGGTTTATAATGCATGATAGAGGAGGACGTTGCCATCGGCATTAATATTCCTTACTAAATTTGTGTTAATTTTATTTTTCGTTGAAACATATGATGTAGTTTTGAATACTCATTAAATTTAATTACTTTTAATGTGCTTTATATTATCACAATGATGCTATGAATAAAATAGAACTTTTTCCATAAGAAAATATTGTCAATCGGATCAATTTACTCGAATCGTACCCCAAGTTCTATCTTTGTTCATAGGAACTAGATTTCTTTCCCAGACGTTGTCATGGGCATTAATATTAGAACTAAATTTGCAACAATTTTATTTTCCATTGAAATGCTCGACGTAATTGTTATTACTTACTACATTTTATTATTTTTGATGTTCTTTATGTTGCCATGATGTTATGAATAGATCAAAAGTTTTACAAAAAGAAAATGTTGTCAGCAGATCAATTTACTCTGAATCGCACCCATGTCCTAAGCTCCATGTCATGAACTCGTGATCCTCAAACTATACATATTTTTTTGATCATAAGCAACTTATCCTGTGACATAGTTCCTCGACCCGACCTACCATGGTTTATAAGAACATAATTTTTTCCCGTTGCAACGTACGGGCATTTGTGCTAGAGGTAGAGATGCCTTCTTTCCCTAATTTTAATAATAAAGCACGGATTGATTCCGTGAGTTCACCGTCACAATACGCTTCTTCCCGAGAATTTACACTTTCAGTTTTTTTATTCAACACGTCTAATTTATTTTCTATATCCAATGTGGTACTAATGGTGGTACTAATCTTACGATTCATTTCCTACGTTTGGTCATCAATCAATGTCTAATTCCACCTATCGATCGCTTGGCGTGGGCCTTCATACTTTGTGTGCTAGGTATGGGCCGGCCCAGTTAATTAGGAGCCAACGCTGATCTTTATGTGTTTTTTGTACCTTGCTCGGCCTGGGCCGCAAGTCATGTTTCCAGTTCTCGCGCAAGCCACCAAAAAAATGATGCCTGAGGAGCCAACAGGGACTCAGGGAGAGCATATTGATGTGATGATGCGTGGATATTTTTATTTGAATAGTCTCACCTCGCCAATTTAAACCTAATTCTCACCAATTCATATACGTTCTCAAGTTGTCTGGAACGTCAACAAGCTTTCTTCATAATCAACAAACAGATAGAGAAAACGCATGAAACAGGACTAGCCTATATAGCCGGCGGCTAGCTAGGTGCTGGGGATACGAGATTAGCATAATAAACGTTGCCTTGAGAGAATATGGAAGCAGCCAGTGTAGCGGCCAAAAGCTAGACATAAAAGCTTGATGACAAGCAGCGGCTTGACGTTGATGACAAGCAAAGAGCTCGACATGTTTGCCAGAGATGACATGCAAAGCAAAGCAGCGGGGTAGCTGAACGAGACGATGTCGGTCGGCGGAGCTCACTTACCATACTACATCGATCGTGGTAGAGGATAATTACAGAAAGCCATACATGAGGGACTCGATCCGGATGAGCCTGGAAAATAAAAAATCGGTCACATATTATGAATTCATAAATCAAATCTTGGAAACAATCAGGGCAATAATTTTGATGTGGAATTGACGCTTCAGATGAGAAGTTCGACAGTGAAAAGTATCTATCACACGATGCAGACATTTGCAAGGAGATGCAACGAAGAAGTAAAACCCATAGTACAAGCAGGAACAAGTACGCATTGCATTCTCTTTACTAGCTATGAGAAAAGGTAATAGTCTACTTATCAGAGATTTCCGTCCAACTCTTTTTTTTTTTGTAACAAGATTTTTGTCCAACTTAAATCTTCAGTATTTTATCTTTATAGTCTTTCTCGTGGCACTTTTTGTTTCAACTTGACCTACGACACATGGACGTGTGATTTATTTCCTCCCGTTGTAACGCACAGACCCTTTTGCTAGTAATAATAATCTCTCCCTAATAATAAAGTACGGATTGACTTTATTGAGTTCACCGTCACAATACGCTTTCTTCCTATAAATTTACGCTTTCAGTTTGAATTTCAGCATATTCGAGGTGGTACTAAATTTTGATACGCACGACTTCCGTCCGGAGCAATGAGACTCGAACGAAGCCAACATGATGGAAAGCCGCACGCAGCTTGGGCTGTGGCCCAACTAATCTTGCCAACATAAATAAAGGGCGTGGCAAAAATATTATATGCTACTTGAAATTGAACTCATGACCTCATCTTCGCGTAGCTATTGTCGGCACCAATTGAGCTGTCTCGGTGCTTTGCTAAGAAGAAAAGTTTGTCTCATGTATTATTAATCCCACCTCGCGTCCTTAAATCCAATCCTACTAATTTATATATGCCTTTCAATGTCCTGGTTATCAAGGAGCTGTCTCGGAATCAATAAGCAAAGGAAGCAAAGAAAGCAAGTCATACATGCATGCACGTTGGGCCTTGAAGGAAATTAACAGAAACGAGGAAGTGTAAATCCAGTCTCCGGCAGGCTAGCTTGCAGATGTGCAGATGGGGGACATGAATGGAGAGTGCGGCTGGGTGGCCTACGCGCGTCCGCTCGCTCGGCTCCAAGCGAGCACGGGCGCGACACAGGGACAGAGGCTTCTGCTCGATCCCGTCGAGCTGCTCGACCAGGACGGCGATGCCGGCCATGATTACAACGAGGCGTATGGGTCTCTGGCCAGTGGCGGCGGTTTACTCGAGACAATGGAGAAAATAGTTCTTTTTTCGTTCAAAGTGATGAACAGACGAGATGTGTGCGTGTGGTTCTGGTCTCTCAAGGTGTGCATCTTTTTTTAAAGAAAGAGCCTATCAGATGTCTACGTGAAATGCTTGTATTTGGATCAAGTCCAAATTATGCAAAAAACAAGAAAGAGAATGGAATATAACCTTGCAAACCAAACAACCAATCTTCTCTAAAAAATTAACATAGCAAAAAACGGCTTCCATTCGAATATTAAAAAAACCCTCTATAAAACATTCTCATTCAATGCACCACTACTCTTTCATCTGATGATAGTGCGAAGCTGAAGGAGATACCATCGAAGTACATGAATGCAGCTTCATAATAAAAATTTAATTGTGGATGCCAAAAACCTTACCATCATCGAGGAGAGAACGACGTTGCGAACATTAAAAGTGCCAACATGAATGAATGACTCACTATAAAAGTGCGACGATTTTTTTTCTTAAAGCATGATATGCATTTCTTTTATACCTCGACATATGATGGGTATTTGGTGGACATCTCAATTTTCTTTCCCCCGTTGCAACGCACGGGCATATGTGCTATCATGAATAAACGAAAATCTATATTTAAAAGAGACCGTAAAATTGGCATTGATCCCTGGTGGCTAATGGTGTACAAATAAAGGGGGACTTGAATTGGGTTGAAGTTGGATTATATCCGTCATGCAGCGGTGGTGGGCTAGCAAAAGCAAAATTCATACCAACGTAGAGGAGGTGATGCTTCTAAATTCATAACACTGCAGTTCCTAGACTTATTTTAGCAGTTTTTGATCATTAGTGGCATCCGGAACATCGAGGACGTGAATGTTTGGGCTACATCTCCCCAGGTTGCTATCATAGGATTGTGGCGATCTCACCATAGTTAAATTCTTACTCCAAATAAGGAGTTGTCAACCATTATCCGAAGACATATGGTGTATATACTGTAAACCGATGAGGTAGGAGACGTGGAGCGGCTCACAGTTTCACAATCGACATGCCCGACTAGCTCGTCGCCACACTCATGAAACACATATGCATGGGTGACGGCATGCCAGGGTGTCCACCAAAACCCATGCCTCTACGAAGGAGCCTGACTCGTTGGACCCACTTGCATTATAGTCTGCAACGAACGAAACGGACTCCAGCTCTCGTGTTTGTTCTATGGTAAAGCACATGCGTTCTGTCAAAGAAAAAAACTCCAATTAATTTTGGTGATAAACACTATTTTTTTGCTCCCGTTGCAACGCACGGGCTTTTTTTGCTAGTCTTTCCCTAATAATAAAGCACGGATTGACTCCGTGGGTTCACCGTCACAATACGCTTTCTTCATGTGAATTTACGCTTTCAGCTTGAATTTAAAACATATACGCGAGGTGGTACTAAAGGGTTGATCGATTTCGCTCAGATCGTTGGGCACCGAGAAAGCGAACGAAACAACCCATCTAGAAAAGGCCAAGCGAAGAAACAGCCCATATCAACCGGGGAGCCTCTCCACCGTCATGTTCCACATGCGCACGCAGTTGAACTGGTACTTGACGCCGGTGGACAGCGAGAAGCCGAAGTAGACCCGCTTGCCGAGGAGCACCGCCGAGAAGTCCAGCGGCGCGTCGAGCACGGCCACGCCGGGCCTGCTCCCGTTCTTGGCCACGTACGCCCGCGCGCGCCGCGACACGCCGTCGTAGTTGACCCAGACCATGTAGAAGCCGTCGTTGACCGTGGTGTCGAGGGGGGCGAGCTGGATGCCGAAGGGCGTGAGCGAGGCGGCGTGGGTGGAGCAGACGCCGTTCACGTCGAGGCCGACGTGGTTGTCGTCGAGGTCGTAGGGCTGCTTCACCGTGTCCAGCTCCACGGCCGCGAACCCGTTGGTGGGGTCGCCGTCCATGGACGCGTTGGTGAGGCCCAGGTACCCGTCGTGGCTGCCGGGGGGCAGGCCGCCACCGCCGTTGCTGGACGCGTTGACGAACGCGAGGCCTTCGCCCTTGCTTGTCGTGTTGGCGCGGTAGAGGTTGATCCGGGACACGATGGAGAAGGAGGCGGCGTACCTGCCGCCGGCGGGTTCAGAGGCCCACAAGACGAACGGGGCGGAGAGGAAGACGCTGCCGGTCTGGTTGACGAGGAAGTTGTCGGGCCCGCTGGCTCTGTTGCTGTCCGGGGTGATCTGGAGCGTGTTCTGGGTGACGCTGGAGTTGCCGGCGAAGGTCAGGTTGGCGGGAAGCAGCACCAGCACCATGATCACTAGGGGTCACCGTTGCAAACGCCGCCAGGACATCCCGCTAGACGCCGGGGAGGAGGACTCCGGAAAGGCTCCCCGGGCTTCCTCTCGCTGGAGGCAAAGCCAGGCAGCTGCCGGCCTTCTGTTTCACTCTCTGCTGCATCGTTTTCTGGCTGGCGGTGGTCGTCATCGGTGTGACCATGCTCACCGTGTACCTCATCTACCGCCCGCAGCCACCGAAGCTCCGGTGACGGATGCGTCCCTGAAGCTGAACGCCAGGTACGTGGACGAGCTGACCATCCCCGGCGGCCCGGCCCATGGCCTCGCGCTCAACGCCGACCCTCACCGCTCTGGTCGCCATCACACAGCCAGTATCGATCAACGATTCGTTGGTTTATCCTGGTTGCGAAAGTTTGATCAGCCCTTCCATTATCGTGCATCCATAGAATAGTCCCAGCTCGCTTCATTAGATCGAATAAGTCCAGCTTATATACATGTTGCTTAGCAAATCAACAAGCAAGCTTGGAAATCAAAGTATCAAACAAGTAGAGGGCAAAAGGAGGGATTGGTATCCATATGGCGAGCTCCGGCGGAGGCCGGGTGATGCAGCGAGGCGGATGTTGTGCTGCCGCGGCAGCGAGCGAGCGAGCGAGCAGGGGGCACAGGTCAGCGGAGGCCCGAGGGGGAGGCGGATGTGTGCTGCCGCGGCAGCGAGCGAGCAGGGGGCAAAGGTCAACGGAGGCCTAAGGAAGAGAGAGACAAGTTTGATCGAGCAGCCGGGGGCTTGACGGACGGCAGTGCTGACCGGCCACATGAAGCAGAGCAAAGTGGCGTCGGATGGATTTTTGCAGCATCTGGCTAGCTGAGCTAGACATGCTGCTGCCTCGTGGGATTTTTGCTCCTAATTAAACCTCGACGCACGCATGGCCTATGGCCGATCCAAACATCACATACTCTCTCCGTTCACGAATAAGTGTACATCTAACTTTTGTCTTAAGTCAAAGTCTTAATATTTTGACCACCTTTCTAAAAAAGAGTAAAAGCATTTATGGCACCAAATTAGTACCACTAAATTCGTTTTGAAATGTACTTTGATAATATATCAATTTGATGTCATATATGTTACTACTATTTTCTATAAAGTTGGTCAAAGTCTTAAAACTTTGACTCAGAACAAAAGCTAGATGTACACTTATTCACGGACGGAGAGAGTACATGTATGTCATGGCTGATCTGAAACAGAAAAAACCTGGTCGTCATTCCAATAATCAATCATGCATAAGCACGCATCAAATTAGCCTCATCAAGTCTCACACGTTGGTAGCTCACCTGAAACGGTGCCCGAAAGAAGGTTTACCAGAGACGAACCCTGAATTGCATTGGAATTCTTTCTTAAATATTGGTTTGTTCTTATCATTTTGTTCCAAACTGTGATTTCATTTTTTTGACTTATCATTTTGTGTTGTTTGACTGTCTTGGATCGGCTTGCTTCTAACCGATACCTTAATAAACACACCAGCTACAACGCTTTCAGATACAATATGTGAGACCAATTGATTTTACTTTTTTCATTTGTTGGAGACGTACCTTAAGGCTAGAGGGACATCAAGCTTGGAGACAACGACTCTGATGCTTGAAGTGTATGGAGGCTGACTTTATAGGACCAAAACTATCGTGGATGCTTTTATTAAATTAGGCCATGTTGACATCGTAGCCCTTTTAGTTTCATTTGCATTTTGAAAGTCTTCATCTCATTTTAGTATATAATTCCAAAGTTTTTTTATCTCTAGCACATCTCTATAGCTATTCTTGAGTCTTGAAAATGTGTTCATTTAATAGAAGGATGAGGCCATGCGGGGATACTAGTTTTTCACCCGTTGCAACGCACGGGCATATTTTAATTGTACAATTTTAAACAAAAGATTGTAACTTCCACAATTTTCTTCCTTGGTTCCTGATTTTAGCTCATTGTTCATGTTTTTCCCTTTTAGTGAAACTCTGGTAGACACGACGACAATTACATTATGTTTACACAATCACAAGAACAATCATTAGAGAGGAAAAGAGCCTTTTTTGCGGGATGAGTAACCATATTTGTGACTTTTTAATATATGAAGTGCACTAGATTTTTTTAATATTACCTTCCTTTATCCATATTTATATAGAATTTGTCAAAGTTGAACAGAAGAACGGGTGCTTTGTCAAAGTTGATTAGAAGAAGGTGCACACGGAGCAAGTTGGTGAAATGAAAAAGATTTGACAATTCTCACTAAATTTGAATCCACATCAAAAAATCTCCCATTGCAACGCACGGGCATCTGTGCTAGTCTATCCCTATCCCTAATAATAATAAAGCACGGATTGACTCCGTGGATTCACCGTCACAATGCGCTTTCTTCTCATGTCATAATACGTTTTTACGATTTGTATGAACAAAATTGTAATATAAACGAGGTGGTACTAATCTCCCAAGCACGCAATTAATCCAGAATTTCGTCCTCGTCCGAGACGGGCCGCACTATTTTCCACCGGCCCATCTCAGCTGGCAAACGATGCAAAAATAGCGGAGCTACGTGGAGTCGAACTCAGGTCCTCCCGTTCAGCATATAAGACTGCAACCAGTTGACATAGCACATGTTTGTGTGTTCTATGCATAGTTTTAAATAGCCGGCTATAGCCCCGCTATAGCTCCGCTATAGCTGTTTGAGGGTGTTGCCGCTAAATGATTTCATGTACAATTTGCCGCTATAGCTCCGCTATAGCCCGCTATAGCCCAGCTATAGCTGTTTTTAAGGGTCGCCGCTAAATGCCATAGCCCGCTATTTAAAACATTGGTTCTATGTAAGAGCGTTCGTCCAATTATGAATAGTCCCACGTCGGCCCTCTACATCCAACCATACCAGTTTTTTTTAGGGATAACCATACCAGTTTATAAACGTGCAAAACTTGCGCATATCCAGAAACTGGCTGCTGGATGATTACCACCTAAGTGGTGAGATAACGGATGTGGGATGTAGGCAGAGATTGCCATGGTCTTCACAAGAGACACGAATCGATGCTACATAAAAACCAGGCTAATTAAGACTACGACATACTGCACGTCGGCTGGAAACAAAAGGCCCTCATGATGATGGGGCTGGTCCTCTGATGACCTGATATTCCAAATATTAATAGAGTCTTCAGATATCCTCAATGAATTGCTATGCTGGAATAACAAAGAACTAGAAATTTATTTATTTACTTAGCCGATTACAATTAATGTGCACGTGCCAAATGCCTATATCTTCTATGGGATACTTTTTTATCCCGTTGCACACAGACATATTTACTATAAAATATAAAGAAACCTCAAATGATTTTTGAAAATGTTTATAGTTTTTAATTTGGTGTGTAATATTTAAAGTCATGACAAAAAAATATTACCTACTAATTTGGGCTGTATGGTATTTTTTTCTCCCGTTGCAACGCACGGGCTCTTTTGCTAGTAATAATAAAGCACGGATTAATTTTGTCGGGTTCACCGTCACAATACGTTTCTTTCCGTGAATTTACGCTTTCAGTTTTTTTCGCCTATATCATTTTCTACATCCGAGATGGTACTATTTTACCTACATATCTTTATCCGAGGTTGTACGGGTAGGGATTGGGCCTAAGGGGTGGATCCGGTGGAGGCGGAAGAACAACACACGTAGCCGCCGGACGAGGAGGTTGTTGGTGTTAAACACGGCCTGGAAGTTCCATATGTGTACGTGTGCAATAACCAACAAGTGCATATATGTGTCCGTGTAGGTTTAGAGTTAGACACCAAGTAAAATTAGTATTGGCTAGCTAGCTAATATATACATGAGTACCCCGGACCAGCTTGTAACTTGCACCGTGGATTGGTGAAGGAAATACATTACGCCGGTGTGTGTGCGTACGCGCGTAGTAGTATGTTACAGCTGCAACTATCGATCAAAGTAAGGATCGATCATGTGCTGTTGTACGTGCGTGCTGCTTTTGCTACAATCAATCAAGTTGAGGCTAGCTTTGTGCTGCGTATTGCTTCGGCTGCTTGGGGTAGAAACCAGGACAATCAGCAAGCTTCGCTTGGTCGTCGATGGTCTCCTGTCGTCGGAAAGTACTCGGCGTTAGGTCTGGGCCAACAGAGGCCGATCCCACGGACACTTCGTCTAGGTACTTGTGGTGTGGTATGGCCTGACTTCTTGGTGCCCGACACGCAGCCTGATTATGTGCGCGACCTTCTCACCGCCGGACAGTGACCTCATATGCCTGGTGAGGCCGGCCAGAGGCACCTCCGTCATTGTCGTCGTCTTCGTCGTGCCGAGAGCCAAAGGTCGCAGGGGCGCAGCAATGCAAACCCAATCGTCGTCTAGCGCTCGCGTAGTGGTCGCTCCGCCTCCTCTTGCACCATGTAGAGAGCCACCACAGCCAACACGAACCCTGGCTGGAGAGCACCTTCCCCTGCCCTCGGCGGTGGCAGTCTCGCTGCACGACAACTCCTCGCCAATCTTGGCGAGCTCCCTGGGAAGGCAGCATAGTTGTCGCACGGACGTCGCTGCATTGGCCACCAACCGTTCGCGAGCCCAGGCCTCCGCGAGGACCCAGGGCAGTGCCTCATCGGACTTCGCAAACGCCGAGCGGTGTGCTGCCTCCCTGCCTCCCTCTCATGGCCGACACGAGGCTCCGCAACGACGAGGAGATGCCACCGCCCACCGCCATGGGCATCATGGTAGTGGAGCAAGCTCCCGCGCACCTTTGCGATCGCTGGGCACATCCACTCTGCGGCCTTGTCGTGCCAGAAGTCGGCTCATTGATGCGGCGGCAACGCCGGTTCTTCCTTCACGGGATGTCTGACTTGTACGCTGTGATTGCGGGAGGCGAGCTCCACCTTGACGCATCAGAGAGGCGGCAACGCCGGCTCCGCTTGGACGCGGTGGCAAGGCCATGACGCCCCTCCTTGTCACAGATTGGCGGTGGCGAGGTCAGCAACAGACCATGGTACTGGAGTGATCGCTCAATTATGAGCTTGATCTTCTCCTAGTACTCCTCATCCGTGATCACCGCCTCCACGATGAGGCACGCCTGCTGCAGCGGCCACTCTTCCTTCTCACTGGAGGAGGTGATGATCTCTTCTTCTCGGAGGTGCCGGCCGCCGTGGAGGTCGACGGCCCTGTAGAGCGACGCCGGCTGCGCCAAGATCCGGATCTGGAGTCGTCGCCTGTCGTCACGGAGAACCACCACTTTGACGCTGGAGTAAGCTTCTCACTCCCTGCATCGACATTGAAGCGACATCGCCCGCTAGACAGATTGCATACCCCTAATGGGCATAAATGATGTGTGGTGTCACGTTCACTCTGGAACAGACTGACCAGCATGAATGCACAGAAAACAGTTTCATACAGCGACAGTTTTCCGGGCAGAGAGGGTTTTGAGGTGAGACCATTGTGTCGGATGCATATCCGGTGGCGGTCCGGATGCTCACAAAGCCCCCAGGTTATGTTCGATGTGTGCGATTTCATACAACCGGGCGCGTCCGCTAACCAATAGGGCATCACCTTGGATGGCAAACTGCGTCCGGATAGCAATACCTAGACATTTGCGGGTTTTGAGAGTTCACTGCGGAGATGCCCTAAATTCCCAGTTCGCATGCATACTTGAGTCCTGAACCTGTACAGATATTCAAGTTTCTTATTAGAACCATTCCTTCCGAAAGATCCCTGAAATGATAGGGTAAAGTTAAGTAATAGTTTCATGCTCTCGCGAAAAATCATGAGGAAAGGATCAAAAATTTGCAGGGACACGCAAATGCGGAAGCACACACCTTGCCAGTCCTGCCTGACTACCCGATTGCCCGGTGATTCCCAAAGTAGTTGGATTCCACAGGAGGGCATGGTAAATTTGATGTTTTAGTCTCTGAAACTTATAATTTTGCATCTCAAATTTACGATTTTGTTTGTCGGTCGTATCAAGAATCAGAGTGAAAACTTTAAGTGGTTTTTTTTGTCGGTCGTGGTGCTAAAATTGTTATTTTGTCAGACGCTCAGACTAACTTCCAAAAGTTGAAATTTAACATTTAAGAAGTCATCAATAGATATTCAAAATGGATCTTATTTGGAAGTCCTCGTCGTTAAAAACATGAATATGAAAACATAATTTAATTCAAACTTTTCGTTCAAATGATATGAGAAATTAAAAATCGAAAGCCAAAATAAAAGGCATGCCCGAGGGGCTCGGTGCCCTTGCACCCGCGTGTCATAAATCCTCTCGCAGGTAAGGACAACACACTACAATGAGGGCTATGAGATATTAGTCGGCGGCTCATTCATCTTCAAAACTTATTAGTTATCTGATGGCCAGATGTTAACACTGCACTGTTCGTGAGAGAGATGATTTGTAGCATGCAGGTGTAGGGGCACGTAGATTTGCGGCCCCTCAATTTCCCTCTGATTGAAAAGTGGGTCTGGTCGTTGCATGTGCGTTAGCCCTTAAGTATCTTAAAATGGGTTCCATGTGTGCAACCTTTGGCAGCTTTTGGTGGCTCTACTCATCCGAAATCCCATGTTATTTCTTCTAACATTTAAATTTCAATATATTATATATTTTGACCCGAAAGTCTAATTTTTATTTCGTTTGCATATTCAGGTTTCTCATGGCGAAGGCCTACAAATAAGATCCATTTTTAATATGTTTTTATGAGTTGTTAAAATTTTGTTAAGTTTCAACTACTGAAACTTGGTAGGAGCGAACGACAAAATCGTAAGTTTTAAAAACTGAAACTTAAACTTGGTGTGCTCACGTGCAGAATCCAATAACTTTGCAGATCGCGAGCCAAATTGGGGCATAGTGTAAGTTTCAACTACTAAAACTTGATAAAATCAGCAAGTTTTAAAAACTAAAACCCCAAACCGTAAACCCTAAGCCCTAAGCCGAGAACCCTAAAACCCTAAAAGCATATGAAACTTGGTAAAACAAGATGAAACTTAGTAAAAGTTAATGTTGCGATCATCAAGTTTTGAATATTGAAAATTTGATTTTTTTTTAAGTTATCAAAACGTATTCAAGCTTGGTCTTGTTCAAAAGTTTTTGTCGTGACAAATACAAATATGCAAATGAAACAATAACTTCCGGTTCAAAAGATGTAGTAGATTGAAATGTAAAGATGAAATAGAAATGATATGGGAGGTGGGATGCATGGAGCATGTAGCTTTGGCAAGACGCCGAAAGCATGCACGGATGAACACCAAACAAAAGTAATTAAAGCCCTAATACTAAACAATTTAAAAATATCAAAGCAATCGATCAGTCAGGAAGGACTATTAAGGCAGGAGCCTGCACCCGACTTTTGTGCTCGTGCGAATTTCTGATATCCGTGAACCCACCCCCACTTTCTTCCCTATTGTTGTATATGATGTGTGATGTGCAACTAATCATGTACTAGCCTTAATTCATCTATTAGTAAAGCAAATCACCACTTTTGATGGATCTCACAATAACATACATCCAGCACATTTTTGCGTCCTGATACCTCCCATGCCAAATTATCAGTCTAGCGAGAATAGAAATGAATGGAAGAAGCAACTAAAGAATGAATATCCTTCTCATCTTAGTGATCTATGGACAATGCAATCCCCTTATCACATATATGTGCATAGTATTCGACTAGCACGTGCCAATACAAAGGGGGGTGAGGGATAGAAATAGTCTTAAAAAGGGGTCTATGTGTGAATACTAGAGCTAGGGTAGTTGAAGAAAGTAAAAAGGGTGGAATAACTGAGAGAATCACTTAAGTAGTTGGATCCTCCACTACTTCTATTCATCCCAATATGCACACATGTCCCCTCATCACACATGCCATCATTAACACCACTAGTTCCACTACTATCATCAACATGCATGTAGTAAATAAGTAGAGACTTCTTCCCCAAAAAAGACAGTAGTGAACTATAAAACGTCAAGTATTTTAACCAGGCACAATCACAAAAATCATGATGCGTTTGGTTTACTTAAGTCAAGCATTCATGGATACTGTTGCTTTCAATGGAATGTGGATATTAACAATCTAATTAAACTATATACCAAATAAACTAAAATCCATATTGCACGCCACTAACTGGTAACTGTGACAATAGTTGCATCTACAATCTGCATATATATTTTAATACGAAGCTTAAAAATCTATCTTTAGTTTTGAAAGGAAGATAAGGTCAAGCTTACTAACCTAGCTTTGAGTGCGCGCAAGCATAATTTTGTTAAAAAAAAATACTCCCTCCGTTCCACAATGTAGTGCCTATAGATTTTTTCAAAAGTCAAACATTACAAAATTTGACCATATTTATAGAGAAAAGTAGGTACATCTAGAATACCAAATGCACATAATTGGATACATCACAAGTTATATTTTCAGAATGTACATGTTTGGTATTGTAGGTCTAGAGAGTTTTCTCTATACACTTGGTCAAAGTTGACAAAGTTTGACTTTCAGAAAAATCTATAGGCGGAATGGAGGGAGTACAAGATATCAAGGTCAAAGTAATCGGTTTACAAAAGAGAAGAAATTCTTGAGACCATTATCTTTGGAATTTGCAGTGTGCTTTCCAGCAGTCATCTTCTCTAATATGTACCACATTCCTATCAACCAGGACCAAAATTTCATGCACAACATCACATTCAATTTGTGCGTCTAGTGTCAAAGGACCCTGGAATTTTAGGCTTCTTGTGATAAATGTGCAGCTCTTATCTCAACAATTGAAAGTCATTTTGGCCATTCTAAATGCAAAACAACACATCTGCATGTTGTAGGCTGAAACATATCAAACAAAACTCATATCGCTTCTACCTATGGTGGCAAGTGATTGCACTTTTCCCCGAGGGAATGTAGGTAGCATAGTAGAAAAAATTGTTCGTGCATTGCAACGGGAAACAAAAATATTATTACACACACTTAGCCTAGCCCATGTCCCCGTGCAAGTACACCTCATTTGTTTCAACACGGCTCTCATCCGTGTCAGGGCTTATCCTCTTTCGCACCCTTACAGCAGGTAGCCGAGTTAGCACAATGTGTCTAGACCTGGTCAATCATAACGCAATGAGCTCATCCACCTCATATCACACATGTAATTGAACCATGCCAATGCAAATGAATGTTTAAGCTAATCTCTTGAGTTGGACGTGATGACCACTATCCGCGAGTTCCTTGCCGCACATGTTCCATACACTATCCCTACACCTGGTCTATTCATCATCCATCATACCCCTGCTTGCTTTTAAGCACGAACCTGTTTCGTGGAGGGATGGAGGTCCTCCATGTGTCCCAGCCTTTCACCATGCATGCTTGAAACTAATATATACTCCCTCCGTTCTCAAATATTTGTCTTTCTAGTCATCTCAAATGGACTACAACATACAGATGTATGTAGACATGTTTTAAATTGTAGATTCACTCATTTTGCTCCGTATATAGTCATTTATTAAAATCTCTAGAAAAACAATTATTTAGGAACGGAGGGAGTATATATATATATGGAATAAAAGCACGTTGTATTAACGGGAGCTACATGAGTAGTCCGTTGTGTATATTAGGTCTCCTCGCCAGTCTATTTGAACCCAAGATTCACATCAAAATCACAAACTTTTATGTGGTGGCCGAAAAGAAAAGATAAATAGAACTGCGTAAAAAGGAGAAATATCTACCTGCACATTAGATGTGGTATAAAATGCAAATTTACTACTTAAAGGCGATGATAATTTTCCCCGCGAAAAATAGACTTTTAAATTTGCTACTGTTGACCCGGACTGCAGGAAATGATATTTGTTATTGTCGCTTCCACGTTGGAGGCTCATGGTTCCAGCACCACAATGGTGTTTTAAAGAGACATTTAATGATGTTTGTCCCAGGATGTATATTGTCATGGTTCCAGCACCTCGTTGTTGCTCTGTTCTCTCTTCACACGGTAGCAGTATAAATTTGTCCAGCCAGCCTCACGCACACCGAGTGGCGGAACTGGAAAATATTTATTAGGGGGGCCAAGTGATGTTAAAATAGATTGGGGAGGTCCATACATTGAAAACAATGAGCTTTTAGCAGCAAATAATCAGTAAACATATATCTATATCTATATCTATATCAGGGCCGGGCCGGCAAAATCCGAGGCCCGGTGCGAAACTCTAAAATGGGCCCTACCTCATTAGAAAACCTAGATAAATATAACTATACTATAATATAAAGATCATAATATCTTACATAGCAATGGAAAATATCAAGAATCGTACCTACTGAGACTGAGTTAATTCATCGGCCTTTTGTTTCTTCAAACGCTTTTGATAATCAGATTCATGTTTTCTAAGTGAAGACATGACGATCTTGCAATGCTAGACGCCTAATTGATGAAAAAATAAAAATTAGCTACAAACTATCAGCAAGACTATAACTCTATAAGGGATCGAAATTAAAACTAACAGCCAAGCTCAAGGGACAAGGGTTCACGGGATCACCGGCTGTCGACGCAACGATGCTTGAGAAATTGCAGATGGTGTGAACCTTCGTCCTTCACTGTTTCCTGGTTCCTGCCGGCTGCCGTTTGCTCCTGTCGTCCTTCTTTTTATGGATCTGATTCGCTGGTCGCTGGAGGACCTAGCCGCCGCACGAAGAGACGAAGGGTCGAAGGAAAGGGCCGAAGGGAGAAGGAGGAGATGCGCTTCGATTCGATCGCTCGGTCTCATCTCGATCGCTAGGTTGGATGGGTCTGGGATCGGTAGGAAACAGGCTCCTGTACGTGTATGCGCTGCGCCAGGAGGCCCATGACATCGGTAGCAGACAACAGCGCATTAGGAGGCCCATCTACAGTACGAAGCCTAGTAGAACTGCGAAAAAAAATTGAGGCCCCAAAATCCTGGGGGCCCTGTGCGCCGGCACAGGCAGCACACCCATAGGACCGGGCCTGATCTATATATGTACCTACTATTAAAGGGAGGTAATATTCTTGGTTTCGTCCACACGTACGCTATTTGGTTTCGTTACTTGACACCCGTTTTGGCCCAACGGAGGAAGCCCATCTGGCGGCGCACTGTGGCTCAGGTCCGGAGAAAAATAAAATTGCCGATAGGAGGGTTCGATCTCATAACCTGTCAACCGGCCATGCACAGTTTGTCCAACTGACCAAACTAGAGATATGAGTGGATTTTTTTCTCCCGTTGCAATATCCCTTTGCCCCTTCATATGTATGTGCAGTGCCGTGGCCATATATTTTTCCATAAGCTATATCCCTTTGCCCCCCCCCCCCCCCCCGAAGCCAAGTGGAGTATGCATGAAAGAGACCTCGCCTTGAAGTAATCATCGCCCCTACAATCCAAACAATTGTCACAGAATATATAGACTCCTTTTCGGGAGCGATTCATCCTTCCCGAATGCAACATACAACTCCGGATTGTACTGCGCTCTTCAAGTGTGCTTCTTCCCCCTTCTCCCCCTTACCATGGCAAGTCCTCGGGAAATAACTCCGATGGACAGAAAAAGGAAGGTGTTAAGAGACCCTCCTTGCCCAACCCTAGATAATTTTGTTCCCTCTTTGTTCATACCTTGGCCTTATTTATTTGTCCAGCTAGCCGAAGCACACCAAGTTTATACTCCCTCCGTTTCAAAATAGATGACTCAACTTTATACTAAAGTTAGTATAAAGTTGAGTTATCTATTTTAGAACGGAGGGAGTATATATGTGCGGGTCATGGTTCCAACACCTCTGTCTTATTCATACCCTTTGTGGACGACACCCATTATCCTTTGCTTATTAATCCTCAAGACGGTTTACTGATTTGAATTCAAAGACATGTATAAATTCGTAGAATAGGATGTAAGGAAGCAAGGCGGTATTATTTTATATAAAAACGAATCAGCTATGAAACACAGAACCTTGGGCTAGCTTGGTTGTATGTGGTCTATTTGGGGATAGACCACAGGTCAGGGGTTCAATCCCCCTAAAGTTCTTACTTTTTGCACGGGGTGCCACTGCAGTTGGGCCGGCTTATAGCACACGGTCGGCCTGGTAGCTGGGCCAGCGTACCACTTGGAGCTGCCTTGAGAGAAAAGAAAAAGAGAGAGCGGTACATGGTTCTGCAGTCGTAGCTCTGTATGATAAAGTAATCAACTTCAGAACTACGACTGCAGAACCATGCACCGCTCTCTCTTTTTCCAAGAAGACATTGTTAATGTGGACTGCATGTTTTAAGACTGAAGACATTGTCTTTTTCCAAGAATTATCGCCGCACAAAAACAGATGTCTTTTTGTGAAGACATCTGAAGACTTGGACTCATACTCTGGATCTGAAGTGGGCGGCATGTTCAAATTCCGCGCGAGCTCCACGTCCAACTCGGAGCTAAAGTGCACGAGGTCCATCTGTAGCACGCCATCCACGTTGCCGGTTCCCTCAGGGGTGATATCGTCGCGAAAGTACTTGCCGTCATCTGGATACACGATCTTCCTTGCACGAATCATATCATAGTAGCAACGTCCTATCAACAAATTAAAACCCGACAGTGGATTATTATTCAGTAAGATAGATGATGACAAGCCAACAGATTTACGATGAATTGTACGTGCATGCATGCAAGCATGATGAGAAGCAGATCGCCGTGACCCAAACTACTAATCAAACGCTGTCACTTGCTAATCAGCCGTGCTAGCTGCGGCAGAAAAGTATGCATCGGGTAGAGGGCAGCAGAGGGCGATTCTTTCTGGGTGGCGGGACTCGCGGTCGCGGGGAGAGGAGCATAGCAGATCGATGGTGCGGGGAAATAATCAGGTCGATGATGCTCCGCACCCAAGCAGCCCTCACCGCCTTGTACTGTCGTTAGCGTGCTAAGATCAAAGACTGTATTCTAGGGGACGAAAACTCGGACTACTTCCACCTATGTGCCACTGTGAGAATGCGTAAGAATCACATTAAGGCTCTGCTTTTAAATGGTGTCGACGTGGCCTCTCATTCTGGGAAACACCGTGCCCTACGGGATTATTTCAAGGATATTATTGGCTACCATCTTGTGTGTGACTCTCTTCTGAATCTCCCTGACCTAGTCTCTTCTTCACGCCTCACCGCTTCCCAGTCTGATGCTCTAACCATGCCATTCACGCTTGAAGAGATCAAAAAAGCTTTATTCTCCATGAATGACAATGCTAGTCCGGGTCCGGACGGATTCGGGCCAGCATTCTACAAAGCAAACTGGGACCTTGTTAAGAACGACCTATTGCACTTTCTTTCTAGCTTCCACGTCGGCACTGCCGATCTTGAGCGCATTAACATGTCCTATATCGTCTTAATCCCCAAACAAATCGGGACCTCTGACCTAGATCATCTGCAACCTATCTCTCTGCAAAACTGCTCGGTTAAACTATGTTTCAAATGCATTACTAATCGGGTGCAACCTCTCATCCCGGACCATGTCCACGCTGACCAATCAGGGTTCACTAAAGGTCAAAATATAGCCGAAAACTTCAAGACATTGATTACTTTATCATACAGAATTTCCACTGAAGACATTGTCTTTTTCCAAGAATTATCGCCGCACAAAAAGTCGTCGTACTCGCGATAACTCTTGGAAAAAGACAATGACTTCACAAAACTTCTGTTTGGTGCTCGGCGAATTCATTGTTCATGGAAAAATCAAGCAATCCCGATGCAGGTTTTATGTAAAATCAGGGTAAGAAAATGCACCCATATAGGAGTACAGGCTCGCAGAGTTGCACGTGACTGGAAAAAGAAAGCAGGGCGTTGCCTAGCTTAGGTGTCCCCTGGTGGCTTTCTCACGGAGGGCCTGCGTGTATGGCGCAGCTCGTTCTCCTGGCAGCAGGGTCAAGGCACGAATCGCTTCGCCGCAAAGATACGCAACCTTCTCAACATTTTCCTACACGAGAACGGATTATCCTTTTCCTTTGTCCCTGTCAGACGAACTCAAGTTCCTTCTTTTTATTTTTTTTGCGAGGGAGACGAACTCAAGTTCCCTCGTCGTTTCTCGCTGGATCGAGCCAAGGACGGACGGAACGACAGATACTACTTATTAGCCACGGCAAGGACCTTTTCAACACCGGCATCAGGTTCCCTCGTGCCGACGTGTGTGCGGACAGCGCCTCGACTCATTTATCTGCCCGGACAACGACGTATCCAAATGGAACCGGGAAACATCGTGTGTCCACAGTGACACGCCAGTCGGATTATCAACCGGTGGTATTATAGCACTATTCCGTCGTCGATCAAGTCCCAACTTGTGAACCACGGGCCAACCAGAATCACTAGTAGTACTATTCCCTCGATTCATCACATGTGCAGAACGACTCTCTCAGCCACGCTGACCGGCCCCTCGGGTAGCCATTAGCCATATGGATACAAGGATACCTTTGCATAGCAATTGGCTTCTAGTAATGGGCGGGGCCTGACTGACATTTTAGTAATGTCGACCACTGCATACTAGTTCCTATGCTTCAGTGACCTGTATATGTAAAATGTGGGGTGGCAACTAATCGCGTATTGGCACTACATTTCTTAACGCCCCTCTTCTTCAGTACAACCCCCTTAAATACATCAACAGTGGGGATCTACTTTTTTTTTCAGTAACCGGTGGGGATCTGTTTATACGGACTTGGCCGGGCCCAATGGTGATGGCTGTAGTGAGCACGCCCCTTCACGGGATGTAAAAATTGAAAAGAAACGGAAAACAAGTGGACCTATAAGGATTTGAGCCGCAGACCTCTTGCAGCAAGCGTCAATGTTTCATTTAGCCTTATGTAAGTTTCCCCTAAAAATGAAAGATGCATAAATGAATAATCAGGTGAAGACGTTGTTGTCATTTAGCCTTAGGAAGATGGAGCTTCTATCATTGAACTGGAGATATTGATAGGTTAAGGTTGGACCATGCGGGATTTGCTTCTGTTAGAAGGGAGAGAGAGGATTGGTGGAATAGCTTTTTGTATTGCTTGAGCCTCGTGGGCGTATATATATGAGTACATGATCTACTTGGAGTACAAGGCAAGCTAGAATATTTCCTAGTCTAACCTATGTTTCCTAATACAATCACATTACTCAACATCCCCCCGCAGTCACAACGGTAGCAACGCAGACGGTAAGACTGGAGAAGAATCCGAAGGCAAGCCAACGGACACCCCCCCCCCCCACAGTCGTAACGGTCGACGCATCGCGGAGTCGTGGCTGGAGTGGCAACTAACGAGGTTGCTCAAGCAGGCGGTAGCTCTTTGTGTCGTTTGTCGATGTAGCCGAGAGCATATGGTGGTGGAGCCGTGGTCGAGGTAGCCATGCGAAGAATGCCATGGTCGATGTCGAGTCGGGGTAGCCGGTGTCAAGGAAGTCGCCGTGGAGCCGCGGGCGCAAAGAGGCGCCGAGTTAGTCATGGGCGCAGTGGTGTCGAAGTAGTGGTGCGCCGGGAAGAAGATGTGGTTGACGACGCGTCGCAGTGGGTTTGCCAAGCCCAGGGGCACATCGTAGACAAAGGCACGCACCGGTGTTGCCAGCACCGGGCATGCGTAGACGGACGAAGACGAAGTTGACGAAGCGCCGCACCAGGCTTGCCAGGCCCGGGGACACGTCATGGACGAAGGCACGCTTCGGTGTTGCCAGCACCGAGCATGCGTAGACTGGGACCTGCACGAGCTGTACGCCATGTCGAAGAAGTCGGAGAAGCCAGCAGCGAAGGACTCGACGACGGTTGCGGCACCAATCGGCGCGGGGCCGATGTCGCCCGCGGTTGTCGGAGTAGACGAAGTGGTCGGGGTAGATGACGGCGACGCTGGCGACGGGCTGGTGCTTGGACGAAGACGAAGGGGGTGGACGGGCGGCGGCGGCTACGTAGGTAGCGGTGGCGGCGGCCAAAGGAGAGCGGCGTCGGTGCTCGAAGTAGGTGAAGAACCCTGACAGTGTGACGAGGACCGGCGCGGACGGTGACGTTCCCGCGTCAAGGAAGACGGCGTGGCGCATACCCCGGGAAGTCAACGCGCGTGGACGACGAAGCGGACCGTGGGCCGCTACGCCCGGCGGTACGCGGGCGGCGGCAAAGCGGTCGGGCGACGGCGGGAAGATCTCTGGGCAGCGGCGGGGACAGCGGGCCGCGACGCTGCAGCCCGAAGGGGAGACACAACGGCGGTTCACGAGTCGGTGCAACCGCGGGGACGGCCTCAGGGCGGCGGCCGGGAACGCGTATCGCGACACTACGGCAAGAAGGGGCGACGCAGCGGCGACGCACTAGTCGATGCAACCGCGAGGAGAACCACGGGGCGGTAGTGCTGCGACCCGACTTGGCAATGCAGCGGCAGCCCGATGCTCGATCGGTGGAGAGGCACGCTGAACTCAGCGATGATCTTCATGGGACCTGCGGAGGCGCACATAACCGACGGGCCAGGTCGGTCGTGCGGCGTAGATGAGGCGGATTGCGGCGGCGAGCGGGTGATCAAGCCGATCGCGCGCGAGGTCGGGGAGGCCGCTCGGTGGAGGCGTGGTGGCGGCGGAGTCCGAGATGAAGCCGGCGACGACAGACGGCGTGGGACATCGTGCGGACGAGTTTGTCAGCACCGGCACCCGGGCAGCGAGGCCCGAGCGACCAACGGAGCAGCGGCGCCTGAGTTGAAGTAGCCGAGGAGCCTGACGTAGCCGTCCCGACGCAGCCGAGAACGAGGCCGGCGAGGTAGACCGTCGGGCCGCCGTGCAGCCGCGGCGGAGGCGGGTGATGTGGATCGATGGGCGGGCCAGCGCGCGAGCGACGACTATGATTGGCCGTCGCATGGCGCGAACCGCTGGTCGGGCGATGCAAGTTTCCGGTCGGAGCAGGCGGTGACGGGCGGCGCAAGGCGACGGGCGGACGGATGCGCGGATGGCGGCTGGCCCTGACGGGCCGCCTCGGCGCGCGTGGCCGCCGGGTCGGAGGAGAGGCCGGCTGGTCGCGCCGGGGTCGGAGTAGAGGCGCTCGGGGTCGACGGCGGCGGTGGGCGACGCAAACCGATCAAGAATAGATCGGAAAACCAAAAAGAAACCGCGCGATCAAGATGACCGGCGGGGGAGAGAAAACCCCGAAACAAGGCTCGGGGAAAAGACTCTCTAGGGCAGCAGGTCAACACGACCGACGGACGAACCCTCGGTACGGGAAGCGCGGCCCCCAGCGGCGGTCATGGAGGCCGACCGCCCCGGGGGCCGCGCACAGGTGCGGAAGCGGCGGTGGCTAGGGTTTATGATCGACTTGCGATAGATACCATGTTAGAAGGGAGAGAGAGGATTGGTGGAATAGTTTTTTGTATTGCTTAAGCATTGTGGGCGTATATATATAAGTACATGATCTACTTGGAGTACAAGGCAAGCTAGAATATTCACTAGTCTAACCTATATTTTCTAATACAATCACGTGACTCAACAGCTTCTACCAACACAGCTAGGTATGTGGTGTCAACAATTTATGCTTACATGTACTAATGTTTGTACGAAGGTGGCACTACTTTTCATGGGACACCTTTGGACGCTAATACTTTCATATATTCTTCTTTCTAAATGTTATATAAAATTATGCAGGTCTAGCTTTTACATATTTAAAATCACATTTTCTTTCCTTTAAGCATCCAGTTTCTCTTTTCCTATTATCCTTCCATATACTTACATATTTAGTTACTCACCTCAACCAGAGAATTAAGCTTCTATGTAGTTTTCATTGGTCCATTCTCTTGCATAATAGGGAAAAAATACACTTGCTTGCGATGATATTATTTGATCATTATAAGATTTTTCTACTATGGTACCACGATTTGCGGATAGATTTGGAGTTCAAGTAGTGAAACAATATATAGAAAAAAACAATTAATTCTTATTATGGTGAGTATCACTAGATCAAGAAAGTGTATTCTAAACATATGTTTCTCAAAAATGTGAGTCATGTTTTGCAAAGGATCATCCTTTTGATATTGTCAACCATTTTTCCTGATGCTTCTGCTGGATCCTGGACAACTGAAGCTAAAACGTTGGGGCCATTGCCGAACCTATGCACTGCCACACCACATTTCACATGGCATTACTGTACCCTGTGTGCGATCTTATCATGTGAGAATCATTACTGATCCATGTTCAAACCACCGTGAAAATTTGATGACTTTCCATAAAAAAATTCTACTATTCAATTTTCAGAACTCATTTCTCCAGTCACAGTCATCGGGTGGTACAGATGATGGAGAATAGGCTAGAGGTGATGTTAGAGGATTACGGGAAGAAGCATGTGTCATACCTGTGAAAAGCATACTTGATCAAGGTCAATTTAGAGCCTTTCACTTACTGCACAAGTTTTCCTGATGCAAATACAACTTCATTATTTTCTTCAGATTAGTTTGTTGTTGGAAAATTGTGTATGGTTTTCAATTAGTGAGTGGATTTTCAAAGTATAGATGAACTAAAATTGCATTGCACAATTTAGGCTATACTGAAGAGTACGCCTTCAACTTTATTATTTTCTTCTGATTAGTTTGTTGTTGGAAAATTGTTTTTGGTTTTCAATTAGTGAGTGGATTTTCAAAGTATAGATGGACTAAAATTGCATTGCACAAATTACTTTTTGTAATTAAGTTTGTAGATCACATCGCTTTTTAATGTACTGCGAGAACATGTTTCAAATGATACTGTGTTTTCTATTGAATTGTTCAATAAATGATTGACTTATATATTCAGTTCAGCTGTTCAAATTTACATTTATTTATAGACTCAAGAATGTCTTTGTGAACTAAAACACAGAACAATTATATTGATAAAAAATATCCAAAAAGATGTACAAATATTCAATGTGCAATCCTGATTTAGCGAAAAGCATATACATGGCTTTGTAGTTAGTGATGATAAATATTTAATTGGTAATTTCTCTAGGCCAGTTCAGACACTACTTTCTATATTGATCAAGAATGCCGACACCTTCTATTTTAAATGGCAAACATTACATCTATAATGTTCAGGGTCCTCCAAGCACAACAAGTTTGCTGGAATGCAAAATAGTTAGTATTTTTCATGTTGAAGATTTTAGTTATGGTTCAGAAAACAAGGCTGCATCTGTGATCAGTGCAAACTTTGTTTCTAATTATCTGCTAAGAAATAAGCTCTGCTTCCTTAGAAAATAAACTATGTTGCTTTGTTTATGTATATGATATGAAACATTTTCATTAATCCGATCAGTGCTCATTCATTTCTATAAGTTACTGTTTTGAAGCTAACATAACTCTTACTGGCGTTGATTTATGTCATGTATAGTTCTCGCAGGTAAATTTTCAAATGTATAATCCTAACCTTACTATGAAAAATATATATTCCTAAGAAATTTCACATGTAATAAATAATGTAAATATTTAATAGGCACTGAAATAACTAGCCCGTGCCGACGCACAGGTTGCTGACTAGTGCTTAAAGTGTGAATTGACTACTCTTCCATATTTTGCCTACTCTCTACTTGCTCTTCTTATTTACACAAGCACTCCCATCTTCTCTGTCCATATAATCTCGAACCATGAGAAGTTCTAACACTTATACTCCAATTGTTCAGCCTATCGAATCTAGGTTGATTGACAACAGAAATAAAGAGATAGTTTTATCTTTTGCAAGCTCGTTTACCATGTCTAATAGTTAGGCTTAGGAGGAATCAGAACAAGCAAATGTGTGAAATGGCTAATATAGGCTTAGCTAGGAGAACAAAAGGGTACGAAGGTTCTCCTAGTTAGAGGCCCTACACAACAGAGTCGCACGCTCTAGCACCTTACGGCGGCATTGTTGCTGCGTGCACATTCTTATACCGAATATAAATCATCGTGCTGTATGTCTACTGCCACATACTCTGCAAGTAATAGCAAGAGGCTTGCAGTTAGGCTAGACCCTTATTTCATTTGTGGTACCTAACATTAAAACAAGGCAGACACGATGCATAAATCTCTTGTTTAAATTTGGAAGCCACTCAAGTGGTAGCTGGATAACTTATCATGAAGTAGGTAAAACTCTCCTAATCAACATGTTTTACAACACCGTTGCTACACACAAGGAGCTCAATCATCACTATTTTACGTGGTTGCACTATTTGGCGCGGTTGCACTATTTGGCGGAGAGGCCATGGCCCATAGCCTTAACATCCTCGCGCTGGGGCTGCCATGTCTTCTTGTAATAGACTTCCATTCCACCGATAAATCATGAGTGGACATGCAGCCACGAAGTCGATATCCTGACCGACCGTTCGCACATGATTCGTGCAGCTCTAATACATCAAGCCCGTGTAACAAATTCCTCCTACTGTATAAAATTAGTATAGCTCATGTATTATCTCTGACCACGCCAAGAGATGGCCCATAAAGGCATCACGCACTAAAGACACTGAGCTTTGATTAACATGTCAGTCTTGATGGCTGGATGGTCCACACTCCATTCGATCTTGTTAAACATCTGGTAGTACTCCATCCGTTTCTTTTTTCTCTGCGCATAACATTTCTTCATTTTTCCCTAATTAGTCTGCGGGTTGTTTCCAACGGGTCGGGCTCTCCTGCTGGGATCCCTGCACGCACTATCGTGCAGGGCCAACCAGCGGCCAACACTTGGCTTGGTGGACCCCATCACTAAAACAACCAGCCCGTATCTCTCTAATTACAAAAAATCAGTAAAACTGCCTTTCTTTCTCGCGCGTATCAACAGATTGCCGCCAAAATCTCCAACATCCTTTCTCCTATCTATCTACTCCATTGTGGATCACACGAGAATAGATCAGGATCGATAGAGAATTGCCCTCTCACGTGGACCAGCATCTACGGTGTTCTTCGGCATGGAAGGAGCTCCTGCGACTTCATCCATAGGTTTGTTGTTGTGTCTTGAATCTGCAAATTATCAACACTCTCATCATATGAAGGAGACAAGATTAAACAAAAACAAAGGAAGAGCTTAATCTATGACATGCAAATTAATCCTTGAGACTTAGCTCCACGTACTTCATCTTCCATAGGTCTATTTCTTGTGTCTTTTTTGCCAATTGTAATGATAGAGATTATTGTATCTAAGAAAAAGGACAATGTTTTGCTAATGCTCCTATGAATACACTGTGTGATATTTGGCAAAATATGTTGTCCCATCTTCAAGTGTTGTTCAGGTTTCACTACAACAGGACTCTGAATATCGTGTTTTGTTTTAACAAAACTGTGTCGTCCATGAACTAATTAGTATATGATATTTTTATGTTGTGTAGATCATGAGACCACTAATGTGGGAGAGGCAGGTCGAAACACAGATGATTATTACAGCAAAAGGTTAAAACCAGACATCGGAATGGAATTTGAGAATGAAGATATAGCATTTGAGTTTTATAATGCATATGCAGGACATGTAGGTTTCAGTGTCAGGAAATTTTGGCATGATAAATCCTGAACGAATGT
This sequence comes from Aegilops bicornis, assembly GCA_021605145.1. Classification (NCBI taxonomy): domain Eukaryota; kingdom Viridiplantae; phylum Streptophyta; class Magnoliopsida; order Poales; family Poaceae; genus Aegilops; species Aegilops bicornis. Next base: position 751,682,832 of record CM038675.1, read on the forward strand.
TATTCGAACAAAGAAATTTGTATGCTCAAAGGCAGGTTTCAAGGACAAGAGCAAGGAACAATGCCAACGGAAGCGAGCAGATACAAGAGTTGGCTGTCTGGCAGAGATGACCATCAAAATAAGTGCTAACGGAAAATATGTTGTAAGCAACTTGGAGGATGCCCATAATCATGAAATCGTAACTCCAAGCAAATCCCATCTATTGCGATCCCAAAGAAGAATTACAGAAGCTCAAAAGGCCCAGATTGACATATTGAATGATTCGGGTATTAGACCAAAATGTGGTCATGAAGTGATGAGTAGGCAAGCAGGGGGCCGACAAAGTCTTTGCTTCGGTCACAAAGATTATAAAAATTATCTCCGATCAAAGCGTATGCAATCAATCCAAGAAGGAGATACAGGTGCCATTCTTCAATACCTACAGGAGAAGCAAATGGAAAATCCTTCCTTTTTTTATGCAATACAAGTAGATGAAGAGGATATGATGACCAATATATTCTGGGCAGATGCAAGAGCAATATTAAATTATCACTACTTTGGTGATGTGGTATTCTTTGACACAACCTTTAAGACAAATAGTTATGGAAGACCATTTGCCCCTTTTGTTGGTGTCAATCATCATAAACAAACAGTGGTTTTTTGAGCTGCATTATTCTACGATGAAACAACTGATACGTTTGAATGGTTATTTGAAACATTCAAAAGGTCTATGTCAGGGAAAGAACCAAAAACAATGTTGACCGACCAATGTCCTGCCATTATTAGTGCCATTGACAAGGTTTTTACCAATTCAATACATCGTCTATGTGTGTGACACATGTATCAGAATGCTGCAAAACATTTGAGTCATGTTTTCCAAGGTTCAAAGACATTTAAGAAAGATTTTGGCAAGTGTGTTTATGATTTTGAAGAAGTTGATGATTTCTTAGCAGGTTGGAATGATATGCTAGTGAAATATAATTTGGAAGACAATGGCTGGCTACATAGATTATTTCAGAACAAGGAGAAGTGGGCTTTGGTTTATGGTCGGCAGACCTTTTGTGCGGATATGAAATCTACGCAAAGAAGCGAGAATATGAATGCACTATTGAAGCGACACTTGCATGTTCGCCTTGATTTATTAGATTTCTTCAAGCACTATGAGAGGGTCGTGGATGATAGAAGGTATGCTGAAGTGGAAAGTGATTTCTATGCGAGTCAAACATCACCAAAAGTGCCACATGTGCAGATGTTGATTCAAACTTCCAAAGTATATACACCTGCTATGTTCGAGATATTTAAAAAAGAATTTGACATGGTAATGGGATATTGTGTGCATGAAAGTGGCCGTACTGCCTCTATTTCTGAATTCAAGGTTACCCATTCAGCTAGCCAAAATAGTCATACAGTGAAATTTGATCACGATGGATCAAAAGTTTCCTGCTCATGCAAAAAGTTCGAATTTATTGGGGTCTTGTGTCGTCATGCATTGAAGGTGTTGGACCACAAAAATATTAAGGAGTTGGCACCAGAATATATCTTGAAAAGATGGACAAGGCAAGCAAAACCAGGGCCATCATATGCAAATCAAAAGTGCGCTGATGATGAAGATGCTAGAGTTGTGCTAGCTAGGCAGTATGGATCACTATGTCGCACTTACAATAACATTTTGAGCAAAGCAGCAGCAAACAAACAGGCATATGCACTACTGCAAAGTATGTCAATAGAACTAATGGAAAAGGTGGACCAAATTTTACATGGAAGCAACCAGTAGAAAGATATACCATCAAATCATGAACAAGCTGAGAAACAAGCAGAGAACACAGCCAGTTGAATGCAACAATGAGAATGTTGTCCAAGCAAAAGGAATAAGGAGAAAAGAAAAAGGAAATAGCAGTAAGAGGATTAAATCTGGATTGGAACTAAACAAAAATAATACACACAAGAAAGGTATGGTACAGCTCAAGAAATGGCTACATAATTATCTCCTCATGTTATTCAAATAGATCTAACAGTTTCTTTTCCAAATAGGTCAAGCAACAACATGCAAGAATAGGAATGGTGATTGTGCTTCTGCCTCAACTGAAGCAAATCCTAGCTTCACCATGTCAAATCAGTACTCCAACTTGCAAGTACTGCAGAGTGCCATGCCTCTAGTACCACATGCTACAAACTACAGTTTGCAAGTATCGTTGCACGCTATGCCTCCACTACCAACTGCTGCGAACTATAGTTCGCAAGTATTGTCGCACGCTATCCCGCCGAACCCACAAGCTACGAACTACAATTTGCAAGTATTTCCGCGCGCTATGCCTCCGCACCCACAAGCTACAAACTCCAATTTGCAAGTATTGCCGCGTGCTATGCCTCCGCAACCACAGGCAGAAAACTACAATTTGCATCTACTTCCTCAGACTATGACACCAGCGCCACAGCCACAGAATTATAATTTGCAAGTACTGCATCACGGCCTGCCTCAACTACCGCAGGCAGATGCTACTTCTTTTCAGCAATTACTCGGCTTGCAACCACGGCAACCATATTTCTATTATGGCACTCAACCAAGTCAGGTATATTTACTTGGTTAGTCATTAAAAATTAAGACGAACATGCATAGGTCATTCACTTCCATTAACTTTAAACTGTATGTAGAGTTCTGTATTGATACCGAACTTGGAATGGCCAGCATATCAAATTGACCAGCTGCCGACTAATGTATTGTTTCACTTACAAGTCAGACTCTCAAATTCAAGTTTATTTCTCACACGAAATCGTTCCTTTTTTTTTATTTCAGGACTTGGGTAGCTAATCAAGCCATGGACAAGATAGCACTTTTAAATAGCTCATTCGCAAAAAAAAAGCTCTATATAAACTTTGCTTCTCAGGATTGCTCTACAAAACAATTACGTCCCCATGTAATAGTTTATCTTACTGTTCCTTTTGGTGTGAGATGTATAACGGATTTATTCTAAATGGTTATATATAGGTGCACCAATTAGTTGCTGGTTATTTCTCCGTGGTTCCATCCACAAGGATCTTTCACCAATTTGAGATCTCTGTGACTGTCGTGTGACTAAAAACAGAGAACATAGCTGAACATAGCTACATGACGCTGCCTAGTTTGAAGTCATTGAAAGCTAGTTTAATCTCAAATTAACGGTTACCTTAGCAACATACTAGCAGTAATTAATTGGATAGCCCTTGTACTAGTTTGAAGCCATCGAAAGCTAGCTACTAGTACAAGATAGATGAAGAAATCAGCTACCACTAGCCTGTAACCTCTGTCCGGCGAGTGTGCATCGGGCTCCCGTCTTGATGTGCGCCTGCACGGCCTCTTGCGGCATCCCGGCGAAGCAGTGCTGCACCCAGCCGGCCGCATGCCCTGCAGTTCCCCACCTTCTCCAAGGGATCTGGTCGGTCCAGGAGGGGAACGGCGGCATGCCGGAGCAGCTGCTCCAGCCTTGGCCGGGGCTTGGGCGCACCGGAGTCCGGCAGCGGCAGCCGCGGCTGCTCCCTCTGTCGCTCTCCACGACCACGACGCTGCCGGACGGCGGACCTTGTTGAGTCAAACTTGGTCTACTAAGGTTGCATGTCGGCAGCAGCAACTGTTACTTAGCAAGGTAGTAATGGGCAGGTTGGCAGCAGCAGTAGTTGCGTGCCTTACTAGCTAAGATGTCAGGGTAATGTCAGGATAGAATTTAAGGATGCAGTTAATGCATGGCAGTGCGGCTAGGATTTTTGTTCTTCCTTGTTCATACTAGTAGTACTAGTCTAGATGCACTGTATCAAATGCCGGTTGTGGCATAGTCGGTTTAGCTGCCTATAAAAGAAGTTGTGTACCCCCCGTTGTAAAAAGCATTCCATTCCAATCAAAGCAAGGCAATCAGCCTCTAGTACTTGACTCCGGTGCGTGTGTGTGTGCGCGAGTTTTACAGACTACACTAGCTGCAGTTCTTTGGTCTATCCATCAACGTTCGTATAGATCAGTACACCACTACTAGTAGTTTGGGCCATCAATTGGCATCAGAGCCTCAGGTTATGCCGAAGCATATGCCGAAAGGAGGCGTCGCCGACGAGGGTTCCAAGACCGCCGAGCAGAGCTCGGTTGAGGACACCTGCGTCTGACAGACGGCGCTTCATGCCGCGAGGCAGGCCGGGAGGCGAGCTGGGTGCGCCACGCTCCGTGCGAGACGTGGGCATGTCCAGTACCTCCTTCCCTCTCATCACACGGACCAACTACCCCAGTTGGTCTGTCCTAATGAAAGTCATCATGGAGGCGTGGCATATATGGAAAGCCGTGGAAACCGGCGATGTCGAGTACGAGGAGGACCGGCTGGCGATGGAGGCGATCTTGCGCTCCGTCCCAGAGGAGATGGTGCTCACCCTTGGCGCCAAGGAGACGGCCAAGGAAGCATGGGACACCATCAAGACTCTGCGCATCGGCGTGGAGCGCGTCTGAGTCAAAGGCCCGGACCTTGCGCCTCAAAGACGAGGAAATCCGATTCAAGGCGGTGAACAAGTCGATGACCGCCTTGCGGCTGCAAGGTCTCGTCAACGAGCTTCATAACGCCGGAGATCCCATCGACAACAAGATGGTGATTCTCAAGTTCCTCCGCGTCGTTCCCAGGCAGTACAAGCAAATGGCCTGGTCCATCGAGAGTTTGGTGGATCTCTCCACCATGACGATCGAGGAGCTGGTAGGGCGGCTGAAGGTCGTCGAGGAGCGCGGCGACGAAGCCGCAACCGTCAGCGGGCGAACTACTGCTCACCAGGGAGCAGTGGGACGTGCAACTTCAGCAGCGCGGCCGCGACAGCTCTTCCGGCAGTGGGGGAGGCGCCCCCACGGGAAGCATAGGTCATGGCAGAGGCGGAGGCCGCGCCCAGAGCGGCGGCGGCAACCGCGGTCACAAGCCAAGCAGCGAGGTGAGGCGCGCAGCGGTGGCAAGTGCCGCTCATCGCAACATGCCGGGTCATGGATCCGGGATTGCCGCAGGAGGAAAGCCGATGAGGCAGCCGCGGCAACGACAAACCTCGTCCAGGCTGACGTGGACGGCGGGCCGGCAATGATGCTGGCAAGAGTCGAGCCCGTGCAGGAGAGCACAGCGTCTCTCACGGCCATGGCTCCGACAACCACCCATTCCGTGCAGGAGGCACGGAACCAGTCCACGGGAACCATCACTCCAGTGACAGGCCACACCTCGACAACGACGTTCTCGGGGCCTGTCGACTGGGAGGCGATGAAGGCCCGGGTGTGGGGGAGCCACACCCCGACGACGGCGTCCCCGAACTCGGGACCCGACGAGATCATGCTAGTTGGCGCGGTTACGACGCATATGGCGGACCATGCTCCGACCATGATGTTGGCGACCATCAACTCCGTGTAGGAGCGCACGGAGACTCAGGTTAGCCACACCCCGACAACAAAGTGTTCGGGGTCCACCGTATTGACGGGAGATGGCTCCCTGACAACGGCATGTGCGTGCGGCTACGTCTTCCTCAACGAGGAGAGAGCCGTGACCACACCCATGCTTGCAGGCGGCAAGCAAAGTGAGGGTTGGTTCCTCGACACCGGCGCCACGAACCACATGACTGGTTCGGTCGACGGATTCACGGAGCTGGACCGCTCAATCACCGGGAAGGTGCGGTTCGCGGACGGATCCGTGGTGGAGATCCACGGGCGCGGGACCGTCGTCTTCGCCGACAAAGGGGGTGATCACAGGGCGTTCACGGACGTCTACTTCATCCCGGCGCTCAAGAGCAGCGTCGTGAGTGTCGGACAGCTCGACGAGGGCTGGTTCGACATCGGCATCTGGCGCGGTGTTTTCACCGTGCGTGACCAGCATAAGAGGCTGCTCATCGAGGTAACCCGCTCGTCAAACCGCCTCTACAAATTCTTCTTTCAACCCGTGCATCCTGTGTGCCTTGCCGTGGGCCATGTCTCCGACGCGTGGCGATGGCATGCCCGGCTAGGACACCAACACTTCAACGGGTTGCGAAAGATGGCGCGAGGCAACCTCGTTCGTGGGCTACCTCACATCAAGCATGCCGACGAGCTGTGTGATGCATGTCTTGCGGGGAAGCAGCGGCGTCTGCCGTTTCTCGAGAAGGCACGCTATCGGGCGCAGAAACCCCTGGAGCTGGTTCACGGGGACCTCTGCGGCCCAATCACCCCGGCAACGCCAGGAGGGCGTCGCTACATCCTGCTGCTCGTCGACGACTATAGCAGGTTCATGTGGGTGCTGCTCCTCGCCTCCAGGGCGGCGGAGCAAGCCATTGTCAAGCGACAAGCGACGGCAGAGGTCGAGTCTTGACCATAAGCTGCAGCGTCTGCGCGCACGGACCGTGGCGGCGAGTTCACATCGGCCACGTTCTACAAGCACTGCGACGAGAAAGGGGTGCAACGTCACCTCACAGCCCCTTACTCGCCGCAGCAGAATGGCGTCGTCGAGCGGAGGAACCAGACGGTGCTCGGGATGGCACGCTGCATGCTCAAGGCAAAGCAGGTGCTGTTGGGGAACGTTGCAGAAAATTAAAATTTTTCCTACGGTTTCACCAAGATCCATCTATGAGTTCATCTAAGCAACGAGTCAAGGGAGTGATTTTGCATCTACATACCACTTGTAGATCGAGTGCGGAAGCGTTCAAGGGGATGGTGATGATGGAGTCGTACTCGCCGTGATTCGGATCACCGATGACCAAGTGCTGAACGGACAGCACCTCCGCGTTCAACACACGCGTGCAGTGCGGACGACGTCTCCTCCTTCTTGATCCAGCAAGGGGAAGGAGAGGTTAAGGAAGACAGCTCCAACGGCAGACGACGGGCGTGGTCTTGTTGGTGCAGTGATACTCAAGCGGTGGCTTCGCCAAGCACGTCCGGAGGAGGAGTGGTGTTGGGGAGGGGAGGGGCTGCGCCTTGGATTGTGTTGTGCAGCCCTCCCCTCACCCCTCTATTTATAGGGGGAAGGGAGAAGGGGGCCGGCCCCTCTAGATGGCATCTAGAGGCGGCTGACCAAGGGAGGGACTTGCCCCCAAGCAAGGCGCCCCTCTGGGGTTCCCCAAACCCTAGGCGCATGGGCCCAAGGGGCGCCCAGCCTACCGAGGCTGGCTCCTTCCCCACGCAGCCCATGTGGCCCCGGGGAGGTGGCCCCTCCGGTGGACCTCCGGAACCCTTCCAGGTGGCCCCAGACAATACCGATATGCCCCGAAACTTTCCGGTGTACATTTGACAACTTCCCATATATAAATCTTTACCTCCGGACCCTTCCGAACTCCTCGTGACGTCCGGGATCTCATCCGGGACTCAACAACATTCGGTAATCACATACAAGTCTTCCTAATAACCCTAGCGTCACCGAACCTTAAGTGTGTAGACCGTACGGGTTCGGGAGACATGCAGACATGACCGAGGCGGCTCTTCGGTCAATAACCAGTAGCGGGATCTGGATACCCATGTTGGCTCCCACATGCTCCTCGATGATGTCATCGGATGAACCACGATGTCGAGGATTTAAGCAACCCCGTATACTATTCCCTTTGTCAATTGGTATGTTACATGCCCGAGACTCGATCGTCGGTATCCCAATACCTCGTTCAGTCTCGTTACCGGCAAGTCACTTTACTCGTACCGTAATGCATGATGCCGTGACCAAACACTTGGTCACTTTGAGCTCATTGTGATGATGCATTACCGAGTGGGCCCAGAGATACCTCTCCGTCATACGGAGTGACAAATCCCAGTCTCGATCCGTGTCAACCCAACAGACACTTTCGGAGATACCTGTAGTGCACCTTTATAGTCACCCAGTTATGTTGTGACGTTTGGTACACCCAAAGCACTCCTACGGTATCCGGGAGTTACACGATCTCATGGTCTAAGGAAGAGATACTTGACATTGAAAAAGCTCTAGCAAAACGAACTACACGATCTTGTGCTATGCTTAGGATTGGGTCTTGTCCATCACGTCATTCTCCTAATGGCGTGATCCCGCTTGTCAATGACATCTGATGTCCATAGTCGACAAACCATGACTATCTGTTGACCAACGAGCTAGTCAACTAGAGGCTTACTAGGGACGTATTGTGGTCTATGTATTCACACGTGTATTACGATTTCCGGATAATACAATTATAGCATGAATAAAAGACAATTATCATGAACAAGGAAATATAATAATAATGCTTTTATTATTGCCTCTAGGGCATATTTCCAACAGTCTCCCACTTGCACTAGAGTCAATAATCTAGTTACATTGTGATGAATCGAACACCCATAGAGTTACGGTGTTGATCATGTTTTGCCCATGGAAGAGGTTTAGTCAGCGGATCTGCGACATTCAGATTCGTATGCACTTTGCAAATTTCTATGTCTCCATCTTGAACATTTTCACGGATGGAGTTGAAGCGACGCTTGATGTGCCTGGTCTTCTTGTGAAACCTGGGCTCCATGGCAAGGGCAATAGCTCCAGTGTTGTCACAGAAGAGTTTGATCGGCCCCGACGCATTGGGTATGACTCCTAGGTCGGTGATGAACTCCTTCACCCAAATTGCTTCATGCGCTGCCTACGAGGCTGCCATGTACTCCGCTTCACATGTAGATCCCGTCCGACGCTCGCTTGCAGCTTCACCAGCTTCTTGCTCCACCATTCAACATATACACGTATCCGGTTTGTGACTTAGAGTCATCCAGATGCGTGTCGAAGCTAAGCGTCGACGTAACCCTTCTGACGAGCTCTTCGTCACCTCCATAAACGAAACATGTCCTTTGTCCTTTTCGGTACTTTAGGATATTCTTGACCGCTGTCCGGTGTTCCTTGCCGGGATTACTTTGGTACCTTCCTACCAAACTTACGGCAAGGTTTACATCAGGTCTTGGTACAAGACATGGCATACATAATAGATCCTATGGCTGAGGCATAGGGGATGACGCTCATCTCTTCTTTATCTTTTGCCGTGGTCGGGCATTGAGCTGAGCTCAATCTCACACCTTGCAGCACAGGCAATAACCCTTTCTTGGACTGATCCATTTTGAACTTCTTCAAAATCTTATCAAGGTATGTGCTTTGTGAAAGACCTATGAGGCGTCTCGATCTATCTCTATAGATCTTGATGCCTAATATATAAGCAGCTTCTCCAAGGTCCTTCATTGAAAAACACTTATTCAAGTAGGCCTTAATGCCGTCAAGAATTCTATATCATTTCCCATCAAAAGTATGTCATCTACATATAATATGAGAAATGCTCTGAGCTCCCACTCACTTTCTTGTAAACGCAGCTTCTCCATAAGTCTGCATAAACCCAAACGCTTTGATCATCTCATCAAAGCGAATGTTCCAACTCCGAGATGCTTGCACCAGCCCATAAATGGATCGCTGGAGCTTGCATACTTTGTTAGCATTCTTAGGATCGACAAAACCTTCCGGCTGCATCATATACAGCTCTTCCTTAAGATAACCGTTAAGGAACGCTGTTTTGACGTCCATCGCCCTATCTCATAATCATAGTATGCGGCAATTGCTAACATGATTCGGACGGACTTAAGTTTCGCTACGGGAGAGAAAGTCTCATCGTAGTCAATCCCTTGAACTTGCCGATAACCCTTAGTGACAAGTCGAGCTTTATAGATGGTGACATTACCATCCGCGTCCGTCTTCTTCTTAAAGATCCATTTGTTTTCTATTGCTCGCCGATTATCGGGCAAGTCAGTCAAAGTCCATACTTTGTTTTCATACATGGATTCTATCTCGGATTTCATGGCTTCTAGCCATTTGTTGGAATCTGGGCCCGCCATCGCTTCTTCATAGTTCGAAGGTTCATCGTTGTCTAACAACATGATTTCCAGGACAGGGTTGACGTACCACTGGTGCGGAACGTGTCCTTGTGGACCTACGAAGTTCAGTAGCTACTTGATCCGAAGTACCTTGATCATCATCATTATTTTCCTCTTCAGTTGGTGTAGGCATCACATGAACATTTTCCTGAGCTGCACTACTTTCCCGTTCAAGAGGTAGTACTTCATCGAGTTCTACTTTCCTCCCACTTACTCCTTCGAGAGAAACTCCTTTTCGAGAAAGGATCCGTTCTTGGCAACAAAGATCTTGCCCTCGGATCTTAAGTAGAAGGTATACCCAATGGTTTCTTTAGGGTATCCTATGAAGACGCATTTTTCCGACTTGGGTTCGAGCTTTTCAGGTTGAAGTTTCTTGACATAAGCATCGCATCCCCAAACTTTTAGAAAGCGACTTAGGTTTCTTCCCAAACCATAATTCATACGGTGTCGTCTCAACGGATTTACACGGTGCCCTATTTAAAGTGAATGTAGCTGTCTCTAGAGCGTATCCCCAAAATGATAGCGGTAAATCGGTAAGAGACATCATGGATCGCACCATATCCAATAGAGTGCGATTACGACGTTTGGACTGCGTTCTGTTGAGGTGTTCGGTAGCGTGAGTTGTGAAACGATTCCACATTTTATTAAGTGTGTACCAAATTCATGACTTAAATATTCTCCTCCACGATCTGATCGTAAGAATTTAATCTTTCGGTCACGTTGATTCTCTACTTCATTCTGAAATTCCTTGAACTTTTCAAAGGTTTCAGAATTGTGTTTCATTAAGTAGACATACCCATATCTACTCAAGTCATCTGTGAGAGTGAGAACATAACGATATCCTCCGTGAGCCTCAACACTCATTGGACCGCACACATCGGTATGTATGATTTCCAATAAGTTGGTTGCTCGCTCCATTGTTCCGGAGAACGGAGTCTTGGTCATCTTGCCCATAAGGCATGGTTCGCATGTGTCAAATGATTCATAATCGAGAGACTCCAAAAGTCCATCAGCATGGAGCTTCTTCATGCGCTTGACACCAATGTGACCAAGGCGGCCGTGCCACAGAAATGCGATGGGACTATCGTTATGAACTTTACATCTTTTGGTATTCACGCTATGAATATGTGTAACACTACGCTCGAGATTCATTAAGAATAAACCATTGACCATCGGAGCATGACCATAAAATATATCTCTCATATAAATAGAACAACCATTATTCTCGGATTTAAATGAATAGCCATCTCGCATTAAACGAGATCCAGATACAATGTTCATGCTCAAACTTGGCACTAAATAACAATTACTGAGGTCATAACTAATCCCGTGGGTAAATGTAGAGGTAGCGTGCCGACGGCGATCACATCGACTCTGGAACCATTCCCGACGCGCATCGTCACCTCGTCCTTTGCCAGTCTCCGCTTATTCCGCAACTCCTGCTGTGAGTTACAAATATGAGCAACGGCACGGTATCAAATACCTGTGAGTTGCTACGAGTCTGGTAAGGTACACATCAATTACATGTATATCAAATATACCTTTGGTGTTGCCGGCCTTCTTATCCGCTAAGTATTTGGGGCAGTTCCGCTTCGGTGGCCCTTCCCTTTGCAATAAAAGCACTCTGTCTCGGGCTTGGGTCCATTCTTTGACTTCTTCCGGCAACTTGCTTGCGGGCGCGGCAAATATCTTTTGCCGTCCTTCTTGAAGTTCTTCTTACCCTTGCCCTTCTTGAACTTAGTGGTTTTGTTGACCATCAACACTTGATGTTCTTTCTTGATTTCAACCTCTGCTGACTTCGGCATTGAGAATACTTCGGAATGGTCTTCACCATCCCCTGCATATTGTAGTTCATCACAAAGCTCTTGTAGCTTGGTGGGAGCGTGAAGGATTCTGTCAATGACCGCCTCGTCCGGAGGTTTATGTCCACCGAATGGGCGGTTGTGCAACCAGACATTTTGAGTATGTGCTCACTTGTGAACTGTTTTCCTCCATCTTATAACTATAGAACTTGTCGGAGACATCATATCTCTCGACCGGGCATGAGCTTGGAAAACTAGTTTCAGCTCTTGAACATCTCATATGCTCCGTGTTGCTCAAAACGCTTTTGGAGCCCCGGTTCTAAGCTGTAAAGCATGCCGCATTGAACGAGGGAGTAATCATCAAGACGAGTCTGCCAAGCATTCATAATGTCTTGGTTCTGCAGGACGGAGGCGTCACCTAGCGGTCCTTCTAGGACATATTGTTTCTGGCAGCTATGAGGATGATCCTCGGGTTCGGACCCGATCCGTATAGTTGCTGCCATCATCTTTCAGCTTGGTTTTCTCTAGGAACGCGTTGAAGTTCAGGTTGACATGAGCATTGGCCATTTGATCTACAAGACATATTTGCAAAGGTTTTAGACTAAGTTCATGATAATTAAATTCATCTAATCAAATTATTTTAATGAACTCCCACTCAGATTAGACATCCCTCTAGTCATCTAAGTGTTACACGATCCGAGTCGACTAGGCCGTGTCCGATCATCACGTAGACAGACTAGTCATCGTCGGTGAACATTCTCATGTTGATCGTATCTTCCATACGACTCGTGTTCGACCTTTCGGTCTCCGTGTTCCGAGGCCATGTCTGTACATGCTAGGCTCGTCAAGTTAACCCTAAGTGTTTTGCATGTGTAAAACTGTCTTACACCCGTTGTATGTGAACGTAAGGATCTATCACACCCGATCATCACGTGGTGCTTCGAAACGACGAACTTTAGCAATGGTGCACAATTAGGGGAGAACACTTCTTGAAATTGTTGTAAGGGATCATCTTATTTACTACCGTCGTTCTAAGTAAACAAGATGCAAAAAACATAATAAACATCACATGCAATTATATAGTAGTGACATGATATGGCCAATATCATATAGCTCCATTGATCTCCATCTTCGGGGCTCCATGATCATCTTGTCACCGGCATGACACCATGATCTCCATCATCATGATCTCCATCATCATGATCTCCATCATCGTGTCTTCATGAAGTTGTCACGCCAACGACTACTTCTACTTCTATGGCTGACGTTTAGCAATAAAGTAAAGTAGTTTACATGGCGTTCTTCAATGACACGCAGGTCATACAAAAATAAAGACAACTCCTATGGCTCCTGCCGGTTGTCATACTCATCGACATGCAAGTCGTGATTCCTATTACAAGAACATGATCTCATACATCACAATATATCATTCATCATTCATCACAACTACTGGCCATATCACATCACATGACAATTGCTGCAAAAACAAGTTAGGCGTCTTCTAATTGTTGTTGCATCTTTTACGTGGCTGCAATTGGGTTCTAGCAAGAACGTTTTCTTACCTCTGAATAACCACAACGTGATTTTGTCAACTTCTATTTACCCTTCATAAGGACCCTTTTCATCGAATCCGCTCCAACTAAAGTGGGAGAGACAGACACCCGCCAGCCACCTTATGCAACTAGTGCATGTTAGTCGGTGGAACCGGTCTCACGTAAGCTGCACGTGTAAGGTTGGTCCGGCCGCTTCATCCCACAATCCCGCTGAAGCAAGATAAGACTAGTAGCGGCAAGCAAGTTGACAAGATCTACGCCCACAACAAAATTGTGTTCTACTCGTGCAATAGAGAACTACGCATAGACCTAGCTCATGATGCCACTTTTGGGGAACGTTGCAGAAAATTAAAATTTTTCCTACGGTTTCACCAAGATCCATCTATGAGTTCATCTAAGAAACGAGTCAAGGGAGTGAGTTTGCATCTACATACCACTTGTAGATCGAGTGCGGAAGCGTTCAAGGGGGTGGTGATGATGGAGTCGTACTTCGCCGTGATTCGGATCACCGATGACCATGTGCTGAACGGACAGCACCTCCGCGTTCAACACACGTACGGTACGGACAACGTCTCCTCCTTCTTGATCCAGCAAGGGGGGAGGAGAGGTTGAGGAAGACAGCTCCAATGACAGCACGACTGCATGGTGTTGTTGGTGCAGCAGTACTCCGACAGGGCTTCGCCAAGCACGTACGGAGGAGGAAAGGTGTTGGGGAGGGGAGGGGCTGCGCCTTGGCTTGTGTTGTGCAGCCCTCCCCTCACCCCTCTATTTATAGGGGGAAGGGAGAAGGGGGCCGGCCCCTCTAGATGGCATCTAGAGGGGGGGCGGCGGCCAAGGGAGGGACTTGCCCCAAGCAAGGGCGCCCTCTGGGTTCCCCCAAACCCTAGGCGCATGGGCCCAAGGGGGGGCGCGCCCAGCCTACCAGGGGCTGGCTCCTTCCCCACGCAGCCCATGTGGCCCCCGGGGAGGGGTGGCCCCTCCCGGTGGACCTCCGGAACCCTTCCGGTGGCCCCGGTACAATACCGATATGCCCTCAAAACTTTCCGGTGTCTGTTTGACAACTTCCCATATATAAATCATTACCTCCGGACCCTTCCGGAACTCCTCGTGACGTCCGGGATCTCATCCGGGACTCCGAACAACATTCGGTAATCACATACAAGTCTTCCTAATAACCCTAGCGTCACCGAACCTTAAGTGTGTAGACCCTACGGGTTCGGGAGACACGCAGACATGACCGAGACGGCTCTCAGGTCAATAACCAACAGCTGGATCTGGATACCCATGTTGGCTCCCACATGCTCCTCGATGATGTCATCGGATGAACCACGATGTCGAGGATTTAAGCAACCCCGTATACTATTCCCTTTGTCAATTGGTACGTTACATGCCCGAGACTCGATCGTCGGTATCCCGATACCTCGTTCAGTCTCGTTACCAGCAAGTCACTTTACTCGTACCGTAATGCATGATACCGTGACCAAACACTTGGTCACTTTGAGCTCATTGTGATGATGCATTACCGAGTGGGCCCAGAGATACCTCTCCGTCATACGGAGTGACAAATCCCAATCTCGATCCGTGTCAACCCAACAGACACTTTCGGAGATACCTGTAGTGCACCTTTATAGTCACCCGATTACGTTGTGACGTTTGGTACACCCAAAGCACTCCTACGGTATCCGGGAGTTACACGATCTCATGGTCTAAGGAAGAGATACTTGACATTGAAAAACTCTAGCAAAACGAACTACACGATCTTGTGCTATGCTTAGGATTGGGTCTTGTCCATCACGTCATTCTCCTAATGGCGTGATCCCGTTGTCAATGACATCGATGTCCATAGTCGACAAACCATGACTATATGTTGACCAACGAGCTAGTCAACTAGAGGCTTACTAGGGACGTATTGTGGTCTATGTATTCACACGTGTATTACGATTTCCGGATAATACAATTATAGCATGAATAAAAGACAATTATCATGAACAAGGAAATATAATAATAATGCTTTTATTATTGCCTCTAGGGCATATTTCCAACAGGTGCCGAGCACGTATTGGGGGGAGGCCGTGCTCACGGCCGTCTTCATCCTCAACCGCTCCTTCACAAGGAGTGTCGATGGCAAGATGCCTTATGAGGCGTGGTACGGAAGGAAGCCTGATGTACGCTTCCTCCGCACCTTTGGGTGCGTCGGGCATGTCAAGACGGCGCGCCCACAGCTGAAGAAGCTCGACGATAGGAGCACCCCGATGGTGTTCATGGGCTACGAGACGGGCTCTAAGGCGTACAAGATGTACGACCCCGTCTCAAAGCGTGTGCATGTCTCGCGCGACGTCATCTTCGACGAAGATGCGCGATGGACTTGGGATACGTCGGGGGAGTCGCCTGCAAGCAGCTCCTTCACCGTAGAGTACCCGATGTACTCTACAACCCCGGGAAGCAAGACCTCGGGAAGTGCCACCCCGGGGAGCCCGGGAGATGTGGATCCGGGATCAGCAACGCCGAGAACACCGTCCCCAGGTTCGGTGTCGACGGACACCATGACGTCAAGCAAGGTGGATCCCGGGAGGCAGTTTGCAACCCCACCAACGGTGAGGTCGGAGCTGTTCGATGCCGATGATAGCATTGGCGCGCCTCACAGGTTTCGACGCATGGGGGATCTCCTCGGCGAGGCTGCGGCAACACCGCAACAGCCCGAGGATGAGGATGCTGATGACGACGAGGTCCTGCATCTGATGGCCGGCGAGGAGCCGACCACGTTCGCGGAGGCCGAGCAAGAGGATTGCTGGCGCCAAGCGATCTTTGAGCAGTGGCGTCGATCAACGACAACGCCACTTGGACACTCACCACACTGCCTGCTGGGCACCGAGCCGTCGGGCTCAAGTGGGTGTTCAAGGTGAAGAAGGACGAGCACGGCGCCATTGTCAAACACAAGGCGCGCCTCGTCGCAAAGGGCTACGTGCAGCGTGAGGGAGTGGACTTCGAGGAAGTCTTCGCTCCGGTGGCAAGGCTGGAGTCGGTGCGTCTCATCCTTGCCGTGGCCGCTCACCGTGGGTGGGAGGTACACCACATGGACGTCAAGTCGGCGTTTCTCAATGGCGACCTTAACGAGGAGGTGTACGTCTCCCAGCCACCCGGGTTCGTTGCCAAGGGCCACGAGCAGGGCGTGTATTGTGACGCCCTCGATTCAATCGTACACTAATCATGCACGCAAATGTGTACGATCAGGATCAAGGACTCACGTGAAGATATCACAACACAACTCTAGACACAAAATAAAATAATACAAGCTTTATGTTACAAGCCAGGGGCCTCGAGGGCTCGAATACATAAGCTCGAAAACACAAGAGTCTGAAGCAACAATATCTCGAGCACAGACATGAGTTAGACAAGTTTGCCTTAAGAAGGCTAGCACAAAAGCAACATCGATCGAAAAGGCAAGGCCTCCTGCCTGGGAGCCTCCTAACTACTCCTGGTCGTCGGCGGCCTCCACGAAGTAGTAGGTATCCTCGGGGTAGTAGTAGTCGCCGGTGGTGTCGTCTGGATCCTGGGCTCCACCATCTGGTTGCGACAACCAGAAAGAAGAAAGAAGGGGGAAAAGGGGAAGCAAAGCAACCGTGAGTACTCATCCAAAGTACTCGCAAGCAAGGATCTACACTACATATGCAACATTATCAAAGGAAGGCTGTATATGTGGACTGGGCTGCAGAAATCCAGAATAGAGAGACGGCCTAGTCCTATCGAAGACTAGCATCTTCGAAACCACCATCTTGCAAAGAACCGGAAGGAGTGGAGTAGCATAAAGTAAAGTAGTAGTAGTGTTGCCAACCTTGGCCGGAGATCCTTTCTCGACTCCCTGTGAGAAAGAAATCCCAGAGCCATACTATCCAGTTATCATCACAATCCAGATCTCATCACCATCCAATTCTCACCACAAGTATCCAGTTCTAGTTGTATCGATCGGGATACAACTCCAAGTGTCCGTTACCGTAGGACAGGCTATCGATAGATGTTTTCTTTCCTGCAGGGGTGCACCAACTTACCCACCACGCCGCTTAACTCGGCCGGACACACTTTCTGTGGTCATGCCCGGCCTCGGCCAAACAATACGCCACAACCCGACCTAAGCTTAATAGAGAGGCCAGCACGCGGACTAAACCTATGCCCCAGGGTCATGGGCCATCTCCCAGGGAACTCACAGCGTTGCGTGGCGGCGGTGAGCAGACCTAGCTACCTCCTTCAACAAGGCAGCGCCACGCAGTCCAACCCGGCGCGTGCGCTCGCCGCCGACGTCTATTAAGCTTCGGCTGATGTATACGACGCAGAACGCCCTTACTATGCCCACATGATGGTTAGTGTTATCAGGCCAGAGGCCCCTCGGATCAAATATCCAAATCGTAGTGGATTAGGAATGCGCGGTAACAAGAAGAGACTCACGAAAGATGTGACCCCGTTGCCCCGTCTCGAGGACTTGCGGCAAGGGCTAGGAATGCCCGGCCACGCCTTGTAATTATCTCGCGGGCACCCTCCAGGTCAACCCGTCTCCACATCACTCGCAATTAAGCTCGCGCGGGTACCCCTCAGGGTCGACCCGTCTTTCCAAGTAACAGGGGTAAAGTCCAAGTATCCGTGTGTCCAAACATCAAGGGAAAACCCGAGGAATCACCCCAATGAATTCCACTAGATGTAATCATCAAGGTGAACGTAAGAGGAATCACCCCGAGGTTCACACTTGAGGGGTTGCCTGACAGTCGTGTCGGAAGTGGTTAAGGAGGAAATCACCCTCGATGACCACGATCGAAGGACTACACTCTGAGGTTAACATCGGAAGTCTTTGAAGAGGTTCACCCTCGGTACTCGATAGTAACCCAATAGTGTTGAGCAACTAAGGGGAAAGTGATGTGCGGTGTCGGGGCCTGGTCTTCGGTCCCGTTGATCGGGTCTTCAATGATGAAGCAGGGGCAACAAGGATAAGGTGGGGGTCATTGATGGATCACTAGCCAACCTATACTAAGCAGTTTAGGATAAGCAGGTAGGTAACAATGAGCAGGTTACAAAAGCAGGCTATGCATCAGAATATGAGCAAACAATAACAGTAGAAAAATCTAATGCAAGCATGAGAGAATGGATTGGGCTATATCGAGATGATCAAAGGGGGCTTGCCTGGTTGCTCGCACGGAGGGGTCATCGTCGGCGTAGTCGATCACCGAAGGCAGATCGGTCTCGGGTCTCTAGGAGAGAAGAGGGGAAGAAACAGTAAATATAAAGCAAACGTAGCATAACAGGACAACAGGCAGAGCTAGACGTGTTCTAACGCGGTGCTACACGATACCGGCGAGGGGGGAAGTCAACCGGGAATGTTTTCCCGGTTCCGGACCTGTGTCAAACAGATGACCGGAGGGGGAAAGTTTCATGTTTAGCATGCTAGGAGCATGTGACAGATGAACGGACCGTGTATTTGGATTCGTCACGTTTTTCTGAGCAACTTTCATGTAGAAAACATTTTCAGCCGAGTTACGGATTATTTTCTATGATTTATCGAAGTTTAAAGCAATTTTCAGAAATTTTCTGGAATTAGTAATAATTCGAGTTGACCAAGTCAACTTGACTGGTCAAATGGGGAGGGTGTGGCCCACATGCTATAGGCAGCAGAGAAACTATTCTTGTTAATTAGATTAACTAGCGTGGGACCACTTGCCATTTGCTAATGGGCTAAATGAGCACTACTAAACTAAGTACTACCTAGCCTAATTAAACAAGGGCCGGCCATTACTGGACACAACCCAGCCGGCCACATACACGGCCATGTACAAAGCCTTGGCGCCCATGGCCAAGATCGGTAGCAACAAAAGGCAGCAGTAGCTAGTAGCAAGCAGAGCAAAGCAGTAGCGGCAAGCAGCAGGAGCAAGTAGCAGCGGCGGCAACGACGACAAGCGACAGCTGTAGCACACCGCGGTGCAGCAAGCAGCAGCGGATGGCAGTGAGCGCGCGCCGTACGGCGCGTCGGAGATGCTCGTAGGGCGCGGCCCTTGTGGTGAGTTTCGGGCACGGGCACAGCAAGGGACAGGTCCGGGGCGGCCAAGGCGCGGAGGGAGAGCAGCAGGCACAGAGGAGTACGCGCGGGGAGTGGACCTCCTGGGGCGGGCGCGCGACGAGCGCTTGACCCGGAGCGAGGCAAGGCGAGGTCTGGCGTGGTGGGGCGGAGGTGGATGCGGTCGCGGGCGGGCCGGCTGTAGCGGCAGCAGGCAACAGAGTAACAAGGAAGAGCAGGGGCAGCAGCAGAAACATCGCAAGGAACAGCAGGAGCACGTACGACAAACGCAGAGATGCAGCCATGGCGGCCATCGGCTCGTACAGGCGACTACGGCGACGGATCGACGGGGCAAAACAGGGGAATCGAGGGAGGAGCTCACAGTGAGCATGAAGGCGAGGTCGGGGAGGCCGGAGGTGGACCGGAGCGGCGGCAATCGACGCCGGACGCCGGTGATGTACGCGTTGAAGACGAGGTCGATGGCGAGTGTACGAGCCGTCCTTGCTCGATTCAGTGCTCGGGGTAGACGAAGTAGACCGCGACGGTTCTCCTAGACCTCTTGGCGCGACGAGGGGAGGCCGGTGGCCGCGACATCGACGACGACATGGGGACAGCGGCGCTCGGGCGCGGTTCAGATCAAGATAAGGGAATGGAGGAAGAAAGAGTGGATTAGGTTTCGGTCAAGGGGGCGTGCGGCGGCGTTTTGTAGGGCACCGGGGAGGTCGGCGATGGCCGGCACGTGGCCATGGCCGTGGGATGGCCGCCACGGCCACCCCCTGCCTCCACTGTAGCGTAAGGAAGGAGACGCTTGGGAGGTTGGGCTGGGCCTCTACTTTCTTCTTCATAGTGGGCCAAAAGTGCGTAGAGCAATTTAAATTTATTTTTTATATAAAAAGGATAGCTACTATTTTCTATTTGAATAAGCTTTCAAACCATTTTTTTTGTTGCACATGGAATTTGTCACACAATTACCAGAGAATAATTTGAGTTAGGACAAAAAAGTTTGGGGGCAAAAGGAGTTAAATAAATAATTGTTTATTTTGAAAAGGCCAATTTATTTGCTGTTGGGCCACTTATAAAATTTCTAGGGGCATCTTAGTGATCCAACCAGAGTTGATTTCTCCAAGAAAATACTTGGGAATTATTCGCAACATCACGAACATTTTTGTTTGCATGACAGAAGAAGTAAATATTTGACTTGTATTTCAAATGGAATTTGGCTTTGATTTTCATCAAGTGGCAATTTAGTTTGAAAAACATGACGACGTGGCATCATTAAAGGGGAGATCACTGTAGCATGATTCCTGGGGTGTTACAAATCTCCTCCACTACAAGAAATCTCGTCCCGAGATTTAAGAGGCGGAGTAGGGGGAAGACTCGGGAAGGACGGAGCTCGACACAAGATAGGTACTTGGGGGGGCTATCCCATTGAACGTGGCATAGAGGCATCTCTCGAGTTGAAATTCAAGAAATTCATCGAGAGCAAGGTAAGAAGGTGCAATAAGAAGCTTCAAGCGGGTAGGCAATCGTTCATTGCCTGAAACAGAGGGTGAATGGGGTTCAGAGCAATGGGAATGAGTATTGTGTCTGATACCAGAACAGATCATAAGGAAGGCGGCTCGTGATGTACATACGAAGCCAAGCGCGAGGGATAACTTTGGAAAACAGGGATGTACAGGAGTCATGTTTCGATCCTGTGGAACTGTCGGTTATGGGCCCACCATGCGGTTCAAAAGTAGGAAGGACGCTGACATATTGTGCGGTCATGATAGCAAGGCATCTCAGAGGATAGCCTGTCAGTTATGTTGGCAACAACGTTGGTACCAAGTGCGAGGGACGAAGAGAACCAATTTCCTGCTCGTTGAAACGAGGCGGACCAATAGGCAAAGTTCTCATCCATCGATGGTTACCGGAATGTCGTCAACAATAGTAATGTGGTCTTACTGACAGAGTTGTACACCGAGGTGCTTACTTAAGTAGGGGTTTATCTCTGCTCAGACAAGTTAGATGACAAGAAAGGTGAAACAAACCAATGGAAAGGAAAATGTGATTATTATGATAATCAAACCAATGGAAAGGAAAGATGTTTATACCCAAGTGTTAGAGTATAACTTTCCCAAGGAAAGGCAGAGCATGATAGGGCTCCAAGTATTAAGCCGTTTAGACAAAGGGGCAAGGAATTTATGAGGTTTACCCATACAATGGTGTTTGGATAATTTATCAAGAACAGTTAGCATTGCGCTCCCAATGTTCTTGTTGATGATCGGAGTACCACACACATGCTTCGGGATAGTGTTGACATGGTCATCGGGGAAAGGTCATACTTCGGATACACAAAGGATCCATCGGAACAACTTATAAAATAAGTCATACAATTTCAGCAAGGAAAAGATGAGGATGGGGCCCACGGGCTCAGCAACAATTCATCGAGGGGGCAAGGATGGTATTTCTCATCATGAATTCGGTTGATATCCTAGAAAAGTTTGGAATGATGATGATGATCACGACACATTTGTCGAGAGGTTTCATGAAGATGTAATCGATCAACGCATTTACAATAAGCAAAAGAAATGATGAAGCGTAAGGATATATGAACAACGAGTAAGACACAAACACTAAAGCAAGCTTGGTGTACATGGCAAAATGGTATGACGATTAAGATCGACATAAGCTTAGCACGTCGTCGAACATTGTGCTCCGGAAAGGACACAGTAGCACAGTTAAAATTTAGCATGATTATGATATAACCGATCAAGCTAGGAATGATGTGATGGAGTATCATTCCAATGAGAATTCACAAGTGGTAGTGCAATGACACAATATCCTCGAAATAACAGGGGGCAATACTCGAGGGTAGATAAAAATAGAGGTTGCGGAGATGCATTGGTCTGCAGAAGACAAGTGCTTTAACTTGTCCGAGAAAAGGAATCAAAGAATATCAATATGGCGGAACCACGATTACGAAAACCAAATCTCGGATATAAGATGAACTTATACCAAGGGGTAATTATTTTACGAGAAGCTTCCATGATAAGATCGGCATCGTATCCATGGGCATGAACGCAAGGTTCAAGGTCAACTCCCACTTCTTCAATGCATAACCTTTCATTCACTCCTCATTTTTCGAAGAAATTGTAGTGAAGAGGATTTATCTGGCGAAGTACCAGAAGAGTAAGACTCGTGAGAACTCTCGGGTTCACTGGGATTACGGAAGGCATAAGTTCAACCCATCGGGGCATTTTTACGAATCTATACAACCATCAACCAAGCAAAAGATACGAGTTCAAAAGCAGAGTATCGGAGTCAAAGCAGATGATACAATTTACCGAAGGTATTATGTATCAGGGGAAAACTCACAAGACTTTGGATGTGAAGGACATTGTTGGATAACAATCCAGCACTGGATCTGGCGATTCACGACAGAGTTGATGTGAGTATCGGTAATCAATCAGATGAAGAAGGGGATGCAAAGGCATCGGCTTATAGAAACGTCTGAATGATTCGAAGCTTGGGTACAAAGGAAATTATGATTTCAAGACGAAGGATCAGAAGCAGAGGCTCTGATCAAAAGATGAGTAAGTTGAATAGACTTAGAGGTGTACCCGATCAAATCTGGATTGGGCAAGAACCAGCTCATATCTGGAAGGATGTCTGAGCCGGAAAGAAAATTTCGAAAGATTAATTGATGATTGTGAGTAATCGCACACATGCTGTTTCCATAGGAACAGAATGACAATCACAAAGAAGTCTAAAGAATATTGCTAGACATATGGAATTAATCCTAATGCAAGCGGGCAAGGAGAATCAAGAGCAATAGGCTGCAGAGGAATTTGAAAGATCAGATAGCCTTTTCAGGTATTTTGGAAAGCAAATGAACAACTGGGGATGAACGAACCCCGGTTAAGTGAATTATCCGCAGTTTGAAAAGAAGCTGCAAAGGAGAAGGCACAAAGGATTCTCGGAACAATGGAGAGTACTAGTGGTATCTTGTAATAACAGGAGCAACTAGGGATGAAGGTACAAGCGGCAAGGATGTTATTCAGGGGGATTATTGGTGGTCAGGCGCAAGGCGGTTAGTGCGAGTCTCGAGAAACATCGAGGAGTATCCGCAGAATCTTCTGGCGAAGCAAGCGATCATCGATAATGTCGGGCTTTCCGGGAGGAAGTGGGTACGAGAACCTAATGTCGAGTTTAGTAAAATGGTTAACCCGAATAGAAGAGAGATCGAGTCCCGAGTATAGACGAGGAATAAAAGATCCTAATACCACCCAATTGGCGACGTGGGCCCGTAAGCCACACAGCCAAGTTAGTAAAACAGTTTTCGGACGACTAGACTCAACTTCGGCCAAGGAGTTGGAAAGGGGGCTACCTACAGGCAGTCGGCTCTGATACCAACTTGTGACACCCTCGATTCAATCGTACACTAATCATGCACGCAAATATGTACGATCAACATCAAGGACTCACGGGAAGATATCACAACACAACTCTAGACACAAAATAAAATAATACAAGCTTTATGTTACAAGCCAGGGGCCTCGAGGGCTCGAATACATAAGCTCGAAAACACAAGAGTCAGCAGGCAGCAATATCTGAGTACAGACATGAGTTAGACAAGTTTGCCTTAAGAAGGCTAGCACAAAAGCAACATCCATCGAAAAGGCAAGGCCTCCTGCCTGGGAGCCTCCTAACTACTCCTGGTCGTCGACGGCCTCCACGAATTAGTAGGTATCCTCGGGGTAGTAGTAGTCGCCGGTGGTGTCGTCTGGATCCTGGGCTCCACCATCTGGTTGCGACAACCAGAAAGAAGAAAGAAGGGGGAAAAGGGGAATCAAAGCAACCGTGAGTACTCATCCAAAGTACTCGCAAGCAAGGATCTACACTACATATGCAACATTATCAAAGGAAGGCTGTATATGTGGACTAGGCTGCAGAAATGCCAGAATAGAGAGAAGGCCTAGTCCTATCGAAGACTAGCATCTTCTGGAAACCACCATCTTGCAGCAACCGGAAGGAGTGGAGTAGCATAAAGTAAAGTAGTAGTAGTGTTGCCAACCTTGGCGGAGATCCTTTCTCGACTCGTGAGAAAGAAATCCCAGAGCCATACTATCCAGTTATCATCACAATCCAGATCTCATCACCATCCAATTCTCACCACAAGTATCCAGTTCTAGTTGTATCGATCGGGATACAACTCCAAGTGTCCGTTACCGTAGGACAGGCTATCGATAGATGTTTTCTTCCCAGGGTGCACCAACTTACCCACCACGCCGCTTAACTCCGCCGGACACACTTTCCAGGTCATGCCCGGCCTCGCCAAACAATACGCCGCAACCCGACCTAGGATTAATAGAGAGGCCAAGACGCCAGGACTAAACCTATGCCCCTGTGGGTCATGGGCCATCTCCCGGGAACTCCTGCATGTTGCGTGGGCGGCCGGTGAGCAGAACCTAGCTACCTCCTTCAACAAGGCAGCGCCACGCAGTCCAACCCGGCAGGCCCGCCGGGCCGCTGGCGTCTATTAAGCTTGGCTGATGTATATGTGTGAACGCCCATACTATGCCCACGTGATGGTTAGTGCTATCAGGCCAGAGGCCCCTCGGATCAAATATCCAAATCGTAGTGGATTAGGAATGCGCGGTAACAAGCAGAGACTCACGAAAGATGTGACCCCGTTGCCCCGTCTCGAGGACTTGCGGCAAGGGCTAGGAATGCCCGGCCACGCCTCGTAATTATCTCGCGGGCACCCTCCAGGTCAACCCGTCTCCACATCACTCGCAATTAAGCTCGCGCGGGTACCCCTCAGGGTCGACCCGTCTTTCCAAGTAACAGGGGTAAAGTCCAAGTATTCGTGTGTCCAAACATCAAGGGGAAAACCCGAGGAATCACCCCCGATGAATTCCACTAGATGTAATCATCAAGGTGAACATAAGAGGAATCACCCCCGAGGTTCACACTTGAGGGGTTGCAACGGCAGTCGTATCGGAAGTGGTTAAGGAGGAAATCACCCTCGATGACCACGATCGAATGACTACACCTCTGAGGTTAACATCGGAAGTCAAGAGGTTCACCCTCGGTACTCGATAGTAACCCAATAGTGTTGAGCAACTAAGGGAAAGTGATGTGTCTTTGTCGGGGCCTGGTCTTGGTCCCGTTGATCGGGTCTTCAATGATGAAGCAGGGGCAACAAGGACAAGGTGGGGGTCACAGATGGATCACTAGCCAACCTATACTAAGCAGTTTAGGATAAGCAGGTAGGTAACAATGAGCAGGTTACAAAAGCAGGCTATGCATCAGAATATGAGCAAACAATAATGAGAAAAATCTAATGCAAGCATGAGAGAATGGAATGGGCGATATCGGGATGATCAAAGGGGGCTTGCCTGGTTGCTCGCACGGGAGGGTCGTCGTCGGCGTAGTCGATCACAGCGACATCGGTCTCGGGGTCTACCGGAGAGAAGAGGGGGGAGAAACAGTAAATATAAAGCAAACATAGCATAACAGGACAACGGGCATAGCTAGACGTGTTCTAACGCGGTGCTACACGATACCGGCGAGGGGGGAAGTCAACCGGGAATGTTTTCCCGGTTCCGGACATGTGTCAAACAGATGACCGGAGGGGGAAAGTTCCATGTTTAGCATGCTAGGAGCATGTGACAGATGAACGGACCGTGTATTTGGATTCGTCACGTTTTTCTGAGCAACTTTCATGTAGAAAACATTTTCAGCCGAGTTACGGATTATTTTTTATGATTTATCGAAGTTTAAAGCAATTTTCAGAAATTTTCTGGAATTAGTAATAATTCGAGTTGACCAAGTCAACTTGACTGGTCAAATGGGGAGGGTGTGGCCCACATGCTATAGGCAGCAGAGAAACTATTCTTGTTAATTAGATTAACTAGCCTGGGACCACTTGCCATTTGCTAATGGGCTAAATGAGCACTACTAAACTAAGTACTACCTAGCCTAATTAAACAAGGGCCGGCCATTACTGGACACAACCCAGCCGGCCACATACACGGCCATGTACAGAGCCTTGGCGCCCATGGCCAAGATCGGTAGCAACAAAAGGCAGCAGTAGCTAGTAGCAAGCAGAGCAAAGCAGTAGCGGCAAGCAGCAGGAGCAAGTAGCAGCAGCGGCAACGACGACAAGCGACAGCAGTAGCAGACCGCGGTGCAGCAAGCAGCAGCGGATGGTAGTGAGCGTGCGCCGTACGGCGCATCGGAGATGCTCGCGGGGCGCGGCCCGTGTGGTGAGTTTCGGGCACGGGCACAGCAAGGGACTGGTCCGTGGCGGCCAAGGTGCGGAGGGAGAGCAGCAGGCACAGAGGAGTACGCGCGGGGAGTGGACCTCCTGGGGCGGGCGCGACGAGCGCGGCCCGGAGCGAGGCAGGGCGAGGTCTGGCGTGGTGGGGCGGAGGTGGATGCGGTCGCGGGCGGGCCGGCTGTAGCGGCAGCAGGCAACAGAGTAACAAGGCAGAGCAGGGGCAGCAGCAGAAACATCGCAAGGAACAGCAGGAGCACGTACGACGAACGCAGAGATGCAGCCATGGCGGCCATCGGCTCGTACAGGCGACTACGGCGACGGATCGACGGGGCAAAACAGGGGCATCGAGGGAGGAGCTCACAGTGAGCATGAAGGCGAGGTCGGGTAGGCCGGAGGTTGACTGGAGCGGCGGCAATCGACACCGGATGCCGGCGATGTACGCGTTGAAGACGAGGTCGATGGCGAGTGTACGAGCGATCCTTGCTTGATTCAGTGCTCGGGGTAGACGAAGTAGACCGCGACGGTTCTCCTAGACCTCTTGGCGCGACGAGGGGAGGCCGGTGGCCGCGACATCGACGACATGGGGACAGCGGCTTCGGGCGCGGTTCAGATCAAGATAAGGGAATGGAGGAAGAAAGAGTGGATTAGGTTTCGGTCAAGGCGTCTTGCGGCGTTTTGTAGGGCACCGGGGAGGTCGGCGATGGCCGACACGTGGCCATGGCCGTGGGATGGCCGCCACGGCCACCCCCTGCCTCCACTGTAGCGTAAGGAAGGAGACGCTTGGGAGGTTGGGCTGGGCCTCTACTTTCTTCTTCATAGTGGGCCAAAAGTGCGTAGAGCAATTTTAGTTTATTTTTTTATATAAAAAGGATAGCTACTATTTTCTATTTGAATAAGCTTTCAAACCATTTTTTTTGTTGCACATGGAATTTGTCACACAATTACCAGAGAATAATTTGAGTTAGGACAAAAAAGTTTGGGGGCAAAAGGAGTTAAATAAATAATTGTTTATTTTGAAAAGGCCAATTTATTTGCTGTTGGGCCACTTATAAAATTTCTAGGGGCATCTTAGTGATCCAACCAGAGTTGATTTCTCCAAGAAAATACTTGGGAATTATTCGCAACATCACGAACATTTTTGTTTGCATGACAGAAGAAGTAAATATTTGACTTGTATTTCAAATGGAATTTGGCTTTGATTTTCATCAAGTGGCAATTTAGTTTGAAAAACATGACGATATGGCATCATTAAAGGGGAGATCACTGTAGCATGATTCACCGGGTGTTACAAATCTCCTCCACTACAAGAAATCTCGTCCCGAGATTTAAGAGGCGGAGTAGGGGGAAGACTCGGGAAGGACGGAGCTCGACACAAGATAGGTACTTGGGGGGGCTATCCCATTGAACGTGGCATAGAGGCATCTCTCGAGTTGAAATTCAAGAAATTCATCGAGAGCAAGGTAAGAAGGTGCAATAAGAAGCTTGCCGGGTAGGCAATCGCTCATTGCAAACAGAGGGGTGAATGGGGTTCAGAGCAACGGGAATGAGTATTGTGTCCGATACCGTAACAGATCATAAGGAAGGCGGCTCGTGATGTACATACGGTTGCCAAGCGAGGGACAACTTTGGAAAACAGGGATGTACAGGAGTCATGTTTCGATCCTGTGGAACTGTCGGTTATGGGCCCACCATGCAGTTCAAAAGTAGGAAGGACGCTGACATATTACACGGTCATGGTAGCAAGGCATCTCAGAGGATAGCCTGTCAGTTATGTTGGCAACAACGTTGGTACCAAGTGCGAGGGACGAAGAGAACCAATTTCCTGCTCATTGAAACGAGGCGGACCAATAGGCAAAGTTCTCATCCATCGGTGGTTACCGGAATGTCGTCAACAATAGTAACAGGGTCTTACTGACAGAGTTGTACACCGAGGTGCTTACTTAAGTAGGGGTTTATCTCTGCTCAGACAAGTTAGATGACAAGAAAGGTGAAACAAACCAATGGAAAGGAAAATGTGATTATTATGATAATCAAACCAATGGAAAGGAAAGATGTTTATACCCAAGTGTTAGAGTATAACTTTCCCAAGGAAAGGCAGAGCATGATAGGGCTCCAAGTATTAAGCCGTTTAGACAAAGGGGCAAGGAATTTATGAGGTTTACCCATACAATGGTGTTTGGATAATTTATCAAGAACAGTTAGCATTGCGCTCCCAATGTTCTTGTTGATGATCGGAGTACCACACACATGCTTCGGGATAGTGTTGACATGGTCATCGGGGAAAGGTCATACTTCGGATACACAAAGGATCCATCGGAACAACTTATAAAATAAGTCATACAATTTCAGCAAGGAAAAGATGAGGATGGGGCCCACGGGCTCAGCAACAATTCATCGAGGGGGCAAGGATGGTATTTCTCATCATGAATTCGGTTGATATCCTAGAAAAGTTTGGAATGATGAAGATGATCACGACACATTTGTCGAGAGGTTTCATGAAGATGTAATCGATCAACGCATTTACATTAAGCAAAAGAAAAGATGGAGCGTAAGGTTATTTAAACCACGAGTACGACACAAACTCGAAAGCAAGCTTGCTGTTCATGGCAAAATGGTATGACGAGGAAGATCGACATAAGCTTAGCTCGTCGTCGAAAATTGTGCTCCGGAAAGGACCTGGTAGCACAGTTAAAATTTAGCATGATAATGATATAACCGATCAAGCTAGGAATGATGTGATGGAGTATCATTCCAATGAGAATTCACAAGTGGTAGTGCAATGACACAATATCCTCGAAATAACAGGGGGCAATACTCGAGGGTAGATAAAAATAGAGGTTGCGGAGATGCATTGGTCTGCAGAAGACAAGTGCTTTAACTTGTCCGAGAAAAGGAATCAAAGAATATCAATATGGCCGGAACCACGATTACAGAAAACCAAATCTCAGATATAAGATGAACTTATACCAAGGGGGTAATTATTTTTACGAGAAGCTTCCATGATAAGATCGGCATCGTGTCCATGGGCATGAACGCAAGGTTCAAGGTCAACTCCCACTTCTTCAATGCATAACCTTTCATTCACTCCTCATTTTTCGAAGAAATTGTAGTGAAGAGGATTTATCTGGCGAAGTACCAGAAGAGTAAGACTCGTGAGAACTCTCGGGTTCACTGGGATTACGGAAGGCATAAGTTCAACCCATCGGGCATTTTTACGAATCTATACAACCATCAACCAAGCAAAAGATACGAGTTCAAAAGCAGAGTATCGGAGTCAAAGCAGATGATACAATTTACCGAAGGTATTATGTATCAGGGGAAAACTCACAAGACTTTGGATGTGAAGGACATTGTTGGATAACAATCCGACCTTTGGATCTGGCGATTCACAGCGAGTTGATGTGAGTATCGGTAATCAATCGATGAAGAAGGGGATGCAAAGGCATCAGCTTATAGAAACGTCTGAATGATTCGATGCTTGGGTACAAAGGAAATTATGATTTCAAGACGAAGGATCAGAAGCAGAGGCTCTGATCAAAAGATGAGTAAGTTGAATAGACTTAGAGGTGTACCCGATCAAATCTGGATTGGGAAAGAACCAGCTCATATCTGGAAGGATGTCTGAGCCGGAAAGAAAATTTCGAAAGATTAATTGATGATTGTGAGTAATCGCACACATGCTGTTTCCATAGGAACAGAATGACAATCACAAAGAAGTCTAAAGAATATTGCTAGACATATGGAATTAATCCTAATGCAAGCGGGCAAGGAGAATCAAGAGCAATAGGCTGCAGAGGAATTTGAAAGATCAGATAGCCTTTTCGTATTTTGGAAAGCAAATGAACAACTGGGGATGAACGAACCCCGGTTAAGTGAATTATCCGCAGTTTGAAAAGAAGCTGCAAAGGAGAAGGCACAAAGGATTCTCGGAACAATGGAGAGTACTAGTGGTATCTTGTAATAACAGGAGCAACTAGGGATGAAGGTACAAGCGGCAAGGATGTTATTCAGGGGGATTATTGGTGGTCAGGAACTGCAAGGCAGTTGGTACAGGGTCTCGAGAAACATCGAGGAGTATCCGCAGAATCTTCTGGCGAAGCAAGCGATCATCGATAATGTCGGGGCTTTCCGGGAGGAAGTGGGTACGAGAACCTAATGTCAGAGTTTAGTAAAATGGTTAACCCGAATAGAAGAGAGATCAGAGTCCCAGAGTATAGACGAGGAATAAAAGATCCTAATACCACCCAATTGGCGACGTGGGCCCGTAAGCCACACAGCCAAGTTAGTAAAACAGTTTTGGACGACTAGACTCAACTTCGGCCAAGGAGTTGGAAAGGGGGCTACCTACAGGCAGTCAGCTCTGATACCAACTTCAGACACCCTCGATTCAATCGTACACTAATCATGCACGCAAATATGTACGATCAACATCAAGGACTCATGGGAAGATATCACAACACAACTCTAGACACAAAATAAAATAATACAAGCTTTATGTTACAAGCCAGGGGCCTCGAGGGCTCGAATACATAAGCTCGAAAACACAAGAGTCAACGGAAGCAGCAATATCTGAGTACAGACATGAGTTAGACAAGTTTGCCTTAAGAAGGCTAGCACAAAAGCAACATCCATCGAAAAGGCAAGGCCTCCTGCCTGGGAGCCTCCTAACTACTCCTGGTCGTCGACGGCCTCCACGAATTAGTAGGTATCCTCGGGTAGTAGTAGTCGCCGGTGGTGTCGCTCGGATCCTGGGCTCCACCATCTGGGTTGCGACAACCGTAAAGAAGAAAGAAGGGGAAAAGGGGAATCAAAGCAACCGTGAGTACTCATCCAAAGTACTGCAAGCAAGGATCTACACTACATATGCAACATTATCAAAGGAAGGTGTATATGTGGACTAGGCCAGAAATGCCGTAATAGAGAGAAGGCCTAGTCCTATCGAAGACTAGCATCTTCCGGAAACCACCATCTTGCAAAGAACCGGAAGGAGTGGAGTAGCATAAAGTAAAGTAGTAGTAGTGTTGCCAACCTTGGCGGAGATCCTTTCTCGACTCACGTGAGAAAGAAATCCCGAGCCATACTATCCATTATCATCACAATCCAGATCTCATCACCATCCAATTCTCACCACAAGTATCCAGTTCTAGTTGTATCGATCGGGATACAACTCCAAGTGTCCGTTACCGTAGGACAGGCTATCGATAGATGTTTTCTTCCCTGCAGGGGTGCACCAACTTACCCACCACGCTCGCTTAACTCCGGCCGGACACACTTTCTGTGGTCATGCCCGCCTCGGCCAAACAATACGCCGCAACCCGACCTAGGATTAATAGAGAGGCCAGACGCCAGACTAAACCTATGCCCCTGTGGGTCATGGGCCATCTCCCAGGAACTCCTGCATGTTGCGTGGGCGGCGGTGAGCAGACCTAGCTACCTCCTTCAACAAGGCAGGCGCCACGCAGTCCAACCCGGCGCGCCGCCGCCATTGGCGCCTATTAAGCTTCGGGCTGATGTATATGACGCAGTAACGCCCATACTATGCCCACATGATGGTTAGTGCTATCAGCCGAGGCCCTCGGATCAAATATCCAAATCGTAGTGGATTAGGAATGCGCGGTAACAAGCGAGACTCACGAAAGATGTGACCCGTTGCCCGTCCTCGAGGACTTGCGGTAAGGGCTAGGAATGCCCGCCACGCCTCGTAATTATCTCGCTGGCACCCTCCGTGTCAACCCGTCTCCACATCACTCGCAATTAAGCTCGCGCGGGTACCCCTCAGTGTCGACCCGTCTTTCCAAGTTACAGGGGTAAAGTCCAAGTATTCGTTTGTCCAAACATCAAGGGGAAAACCCGAGGAATCACCCCCGATGAATTCCACTAGATGTAATCATCAAGGTGAACATAAGAGGAATCACCCCGAGGTTCACACTTGAGGGGTTGCACGACAGTCGTGTCGGAAGTGGTTAAGGAGGAAATCACCCTCGATGACCACGATCGAATGACTACACTCTGAGGTTAACATCGGAAGTCAAGAGGTTCACCCTCGGTACTCGATAGTAACCCAATAGTGTTGAGCAACTAAGGGGAAAGTGATGTGTGCTGTCGGGGCCTGGTCTTCGGTCCCGTTGATCGGGTCTTCAATGATGAAGCAGGGGCAACAAGGACAAGGTGGGGGTCACAGATGGATCACTAGCCAACCTATACTAAGCAGTTTAGGATAAGCAGGTAGGTAACAATGAGCAGGTTACAAAAGCAGGCTATGCATCGTAATATGAGCAAACAATAACAAGAGAAAAATCTAATGCAAGCATGAGAGAATGGAATGGGCGATATCGGGATGATCAAAGGGGGCTTGCCTGGTTGCTCACGGCACGGAGGGGTCGTCGGCGTGAGTCGATCACGAAGGCGACATCGGTCTCGGGGTCGACCGGAGAGAAGAGGGGGAAGAAACAGTAAATATAAAGCAAACATAGCATAACAGGACAACAGGCAGAGCTAGACGTGTTCTAACGCGGTGCTACACGATACCGGCGAGGGGGGAAGTCAACCGGGAATGTTTTCCCGGTTCCGGACATGTGTCAAACAGATGACCGGAGGGGGAAAGTTCCATGTTTAGCATGCTAGGAGCATGTGACAGATGAACGGACCGTGTATTTGGATTCGTCACGTTTTTCTGAGCAACTTTCATGTAGAAAACATTTTCAGCCGAGTTACGGATTATTTTTTATGATTTATCGAAGTTTAAAGCAATTTTCAGAAATTTTCTGGAATTAGTAATAATTCGAGTTGACCAAGTCAACTTGACTGGTCAAATGGGGAGGGTGTGGCCCACATGCTATAGGCAGCAAAGAAACTATTCTTGTTAATTAGATTAACTAGCCTGGGACCACTTGCCATTTGCTAATGGGCTAAATGAGCACTACTAAACTAAGTACTACCTAGCCTAATTAAACAAGGGCCGGCCATTACTGGACACAACCCAGCCGGCCACATACACGGCCATGTACAGAGCCTTGGCGCCCATGGCCAAGATCGGTAGCAACAAAAGGCAGCAGTAGCTAGTAGCAAGCAGAGCAAAGCAGTAGCGGCAAGCAGCAGGAGCAAGTAGCAGCAGCGGCAACGACGACAAGCGACAGCAGTAGCACATCGCGGTGCAGCAAGCAGCAGCGGATGGCAGTGAGCGCGCGCCGTACGGCGCGCCGGAGATGCTCGCGGGGCGCGGCCCGTGTGGTGAGTTTCGGGCACGGGCATAGCAAGGGACTGGTCCGGGGCGGCCAAGGCGCGGAGGGAGAGCAGCAGGCGCAGAGGAGCACGCGCGGGGAGCGGAGCTCCTGGTGCGGGCGCGACGAGCGCGGCCCGGAGCGAGGCAAGGCGAGGTCTGGCGTGGTGGGGCGGAGGTGGATGCGGTCGCGGGCGGGCCGGCTGTAGCGGCAGCAGGCAACAGAGTAACAAGGCAGAGCAGGGGCAGCAGCAGAAACATCGCAAGGAACAGCAGGAGCACGTACGACGAACGCAGAGATGCAGCCATGGCGGCCATCGGCTCGTACAGGCGACTACGGCGACGGATCGACGGGGCAAAACAGGGGAATCGAGGGAGGAGCTCACAGTGAGCATGAAGGCGAGGTCGGGGAGGCCGGAGGTGGACCGGAGCGGCGGCAATCGACGCCGGACGCCGGCGATGTACGCGTTGAAGACGAGGTCGATGGCGAGTGTACGAGCCGTCCTTGCTCGATTCAGTGCTCGGGGTAGACGAAGTAGACCGCGACGGTTCTCCTAGACCTCTTGGCGCGACGAGGGGAGGCCGGTGGCCGCGACATCGACGACGACATGGGGACAGCGGCGCTCGGGCGCGCTTCAGATCGAGATAAAGGGATGGAGGAAGAAAGAGTGGATTAGGTTTCGGTCAAGGGGGCGTGCGGCGGCGTTTTGTAGGGCACCGGGGAGGTCGGCGATGGACGGCACGTGGCCATGGCCGTGGGATGGCCGCCACGGCCACCCCCTGCCTCCACTGTAGCGTAAGGAAGGAGACGCTTGGGAGGTTGGGCTGGGCCTCTACTTTCTTCTTCATAGTGGGCCAAAAGTGTGTAGAGCAATTTCAGTTTATTTTTCTATATAAAAAAGGATAGCTACTGTTTTCTATTTGAATAAGCTTTCAAACCATTTTTTTGTTACACATGGAATTTGTCACACAATTGCCAGAGAATAATTTGAGTAAGGACAAAAAGTTTGGGGGCAAAAGGAGTTAAATAAATAATTGTTTATTTTGAAAAGGCCAATTTATTTGCTGTTGGGCCACTTATAAAATTTCTAGGGGCATCTTAGTGATCCAACCAGAGTTGATTTCTCCAAGAAAATACTTGGGAATTATTCGCAACATCACGAACATTTTTGTTTGCATGACAGAAGAAGTAAATATTTGACTTGTATTTCAAATAGAATTTGGCTTTGATTTTCATCAAGTGGCAATTTAGTTTGAAAAACATGACGATGTGGCATCATTAAAGGGGAGATCACTGTAGCATGATTCCTGGGGTGTTACATGTATCGACTACACAAGGCCCTGTATGGTCTCCGGCAAGCCCCAAGGACGTGGAACGCCAAGCTTGATGCAAGCCTTGCATCCCTTGGGTTCTCACGCAGCGCTTCTGAGCACGGTGTGTACTCGCGTGGCACCGCGAACACGCTGCTCATCGTCGGCATCTACGTCGACGACCTGGTCATCGCCGGGGCAGAGCCCGAAGAGGTTCAACGCTTCAAGGGAGAGATGCATCGTCTCTTCAGTATGAGCGACCTCGGGCTGCTCCGGTACTACCTCGAGCTGGAGGTGAACCAGGAGGGTGGTCGCATCACGATCACACAAACGGCCTATGCCACCAAGATGCTCGAGCGAGCAGGCATGAAGGACTGCCATGCTGTGCACGCTCCAATGGAGGCACGACTGAAGCTCAGCAAGGATAGCTCCGAGAAGGCGGTGGATGCTACGCTTTACCGCAGCATCATCGGGAGCCTCAGGTACCTCGTGCACACCCGACCGGACATCACGTTCGTTGTCGGATACCTGAGTAGGTTCATGGAAGCTCCGACAAGCGATCACCTGGCTGCCATCAAGCACCTGCTCCGGTACATCGCGGGTATGCTCACGCATGGATGTGTGTATCGTCGTGGCGACGGCGAAAGCTTGGTCGGGTACAGCGACTCCGACCACGCTGGTGACATGGACTCCCGGAAGAGCACCTCAGGCATACTATTCCTTCTTGGGAATAGTCCCGTCAGCTGGCAATCAGTGAGGCAGAAGGTTGTCGCCGTATCTTCGTGCGAGGCGGAGTACATCGCGGCAACTACAGCGGCCTGTCAAGGCATTTGGCTTGCTCGCCTTCTCGGCGAGATGCTGAATCAGGACACCGCCCCTGCGCTCATCTTCGTCGACAACAAGTCGGCGATTTCCCTCTGCAAGAATCCAGTGCTTCACGACCGCAGCAAGCACATCGATCTCCGCTATCACTTCATAAGTGAATGCGTCGAGAAAGGCACGGTGATCGTGGAGTTTATCAGGACTGGTGAGCAGAAGGCGGACATCCTGACCAAGTCACTTGGCCGTGTCCGGTTTCAGGAGCTGCGCGACAAGGTTGGGATCATCGACACCTAGCTCCTTCGACAAGTTTGAGGGGGAAAATGTTGAGTCAAACTTAGTCTACTAAGGTTGCATGTCGGCAGCAGCAACTGTTACTTAGCAAGGTAGTAATGGGCAGGTCGGCAGCAGCAGTAGTTGCGTGCCTTACTAGCTAAGATGTCAGGGTAATGTCAGGATAGAATTTAAGGATGTAGTTAATGCATGGCAGTGCGGCTAGGATTTTTTGTTCCTTGTTCACACTAGTAGTACTAGTCTAGATGCACTGTATCTATCAAATGCCGGTTGTGGCATAGTCGGTTTAGCTGCCTATAAAAGGAGCTTTGTACCCCCGGTTGTAAAAAGCATTCCATTCCAATCAAAGCAAGGCAATCAGCCTCTAGTACTCGACTCCGGTGCGTGTGTGTGTGCGCGAGTTTTACAGACTACACTAGCTGCAGTTCTTTGGTCTATCCACCAGCGTTCGTATAGATCAGTACACCACTAGTAGTTCGGGCCATCAGACCTCACTTTCTGGAACTCTATGGGCGTGTTTCGTTGGTTGGCTTGCACCTGGCTCGCACCTGGCATGCAAAATCCACCATGTTTGGTTCCCTGCGTGGTGTCCTCAGCCTGGCCCGACCGATGCAAAAGAGGCCTCTCAGCCAGGTTCACGGGAACGCAGGAATCAGGCGTTTCCCTCGTGCAGGCCCAACTGATGCAAATCGCCTGCACCCGCAATGCAGGTGTGGGAGCGATTCTCTCGCAGTCATGGGGGTCAGTGCGTCCCCTCATCTCTTTCCCCTCATTTCCTTCTCGTTCCCTGCACGAGCTCTCACCTCACCGTTCGTCGCCGTCCTCAAATCCGCGACGGTGATGGTCGAATCCCCGTCGATATCCTCGCTGACCATGGCTCCACCGTCTGCCGTCAAACTCCGTCACCAACGCTGCCTTCCCAATGGTCGTTGCTCTGCCAGATCCACAGCCCATCCACGGCAGCGGAATGGGTGCCAGCCGGAGGCCCGCCGCCAACAACGCCTTCCAGACGCCCCTTGCTCTTCCAGATCGACACCACCATCCATCGGAGCGGGGTGGATGGTAGCCGGAGGTCCGAGAGCTGCCAGGTCGGCTGTGCATTGTCGCATCCACACGGCAGCAGGAGCCGCCCAATGTCTTCCAAGTTCGTGCAAAATTTTCTTGTGGGGTCTTATGATTTGCTCATGGATGGCGCATGTGCTTTACATACTTGTTCCAGATCTTGTATTTGGCATTCCTAACCTCCCAATCTTCATCTTCTTTTTGCTCTAAGTGCTGACTGACAAAAATGTTCAGTTAAACGCATGTCTTGTGTCTACTTAGCAGTTTGAGACCGGAACAGCAGGTCTAATGCATGGAATTAAGCTCTAATTCAACTTGATTTTTGGTTCAGATTTCTTTTACTTGTTTAAGGAATCCCTGGTAAATAAAAATGTTAATTGATTTTTATTTCATAATTTCTAATGCAGTCTACCAAACAACATCTTTTGTGTACAACATCTCTCATGCAAGTATATCCTACTGTCCACCAAACATACATCTCATTCCAATTTTGCATCAGCGCAGCCAGGCTAGACTCAGCCAGGATCCTTCATGCGATGCAGGGCGGAGCTACCAGGCAACCAAACACGCCCTATATCTCTCTCACTCACGGAGCTTAGTTCAGTGGAATAATGGTAGTACTAGCTCGAAGCGTCCGCGGCGGATAAGGCAAGGAGAAGGACTTTTCAAAAAATTAAATAAAACAAAATCTGTTTATTAAGTGGTGGGGTCCACCAGGCCACGTGTTGGCCGCTGGTTGGCCCTGCACAATAGTGGGTGCAGGGCTCCCAGCAGGAGAGCCGAACCCGTTTCCAACTGTGCCCCGCATCTGCCATGCATGCATGCGTTGTTTTGTCAGAGGCAGCAACGCTCCAGCCAACCAAAGCGCCATGCAAATGGGTCCATTGCCTGCGCGTGGGAGAGAGAAAACAAGACCGATGCGACACCCAATCTGTTGCATGCAGGAATTAAACGACTTCGACTTTCTCGCACTAGTAGAAAACAGGGCTTTCGTCCAGGCCAGTTTAGCCCATTAGTCCCGGTTCAATCCAGAACCGGGACCAATAGAGCTATTTGCCCCGGTTCGTGAGCCCAGGGGGGCGGCCGGGCCACGTGGGCCATTGGTCCCGGTTGGTGGGACGAACCAGGACCAATGATCCTGGCTCCTGGCCACCACTATTGGTCCCGGTTGGTGGCATGAACCGGGACCAAAGGCTTCCCTTTAGTCCCGGTTCAAGCCATCAACCGGGGCTAATGGTGCTGCCTATATATAGCCCCTCGAGCAAGAGCAGAGCACACCGCTTTCTGTTTTTTCCGCCGAGGGGGAGAGGGCTTGGTGGTGCTCTAGCTCACCTTCTATGCACACAAGGTATTCGATGGAATGCCCGAGCCACACTACTTAAGGTTTCTCCTTTCCAAGATCGACCGCCAAGCTCCATTTTCCTCAATATTTATCTATGTTTAGCGGTCCGTCACGCCCCGTCCCCGTCTTCATCACCGTCGATCACCCGCGCCGATCTCATCGCCGGCACCACCGTGGTGAGCCTCTTGTTCTTATCTTCTTTCTGAAAGGAAAAATATTATTACTTGTTTCTTTAGATAGATACTTGTATTATTTTCTTACTTTTATTATTGCATCTTATATAGTGCGATGGTTTTGGTATCCGCCCCCGTCGGTCCTCGTCCTGTCTATGATTCGGATGTGGTATATATTATCTTTTCATAACTATTGGTTCATTTATTGTTTATGAAAATTATGCCGATAACGTGACATAGATTTTATTTATCTAGGAGGTTGTTGAACCGGAAATTCCAACCGACCCTATTGTCGAGAGGTTAAATTTAGTTGAAGAAGAAAACAATTTCTTGAAGAAAAAAATAAAAAAACTTGAGGAGGAGAAGATGATATTGGAGTTGCATGTTGCGGATGTAAATCGATGATCACAAGATCAAGATGGATGCAATGCGCTTGAAGATGAGAAAGATTAGAAAATATGACATTCATACCGAGGTTTGGTATCATTATGCCGTTGGATCAGTTGTTACCTTGGTTGCGATTATGATCGTATTTGTTTTCGCATTGAAATGTTTTACATAGTTTCAATGTATGGTTTAATTAATTTAGATGCTCTGCAGAGCTTTATGTTGTTAGATGAGAACTATGTATGTACTTTGGTTTTATGTGATGATGAACTTCTATTAATTTGGTCACTTAATTATCTATTCATGATGTTCTCAGTAATGATTTTTGACACACTTAATTATATATAATGCACGCAGATGAACCGGCAATGGATGTACGGTGATGCATACACCTCCGAGTACATTAAGGGCGTGCATGATTTTCACGAAGTGGCTGAGGCAAACAAGTAGAATGGTTTTATGTGCTGTCCATGCCCTATATGTGGGAATACGAAGTCTTACTCTGACCGGAAAATCCTTCACACCCACCTCCTTTACAAGGGTTTCATGCCACACTATAATGTTTGGACGAGGCACGGAGAAATAGGGGTTATGATGGAAGACGGCGAGGAAGAAGAGTACGATGACAA
Source organism: Aegilops bicornis (assembly GCA_021605145.1). Taxonomy (NCBI): domain Eukaryota; kingdom Viridiplantae; phylum Streptophyta; class Magnoliopsida; order Poales; family Poaceae; genus Aegilops; species Aegilops bicornis. Next base: position 751,722,529 of record CM038675.1, read on the forward strand.
CTATGTGCCCCCTGAATACGGTGATGCTCTTGAACATCAAGATGCACAGACGATGTGCACGATGGTGCTGGAGCAGGCGAAGGCTTTGAAGATCAAGAGGAACCAGACGATGTGCCCGATGATGATGATCTCCGCCGGGTCATTGTCGATGCAAGGACACAATGCGAAAGTCAAAGGAGAAGCTGAAGTTCGATCGCATGTTAGAGGATCACAAAAAGGGTTGTACCCCAATTGCGAAGATGGCAACACAAAGCTTCGGTGCCGTACTCGAATTGCTGCGGTGGGAGGCGAGAGAATGCTGTGCTCGATAAAGGATTTGAGAAGCTCTTGAAAATAATGAAGAAGAAGCTTCCAAAGGATAACGAATTGCCCGACAGTACATACGCAGCAAAGAAGGTCGTATGCCCTCTAGGATTGGAGGTGGAGAAGATACATGCATGCCCTAATGATCGCATCCTCTACCGTGGTGCCTACAAGGATCTGAACGCATGCCGGTATCACGGTGCATTGCGGATATAAGATCGACGAGATGACCACAGTGATGTTGTGGCGAGCCTCCGGAAGAGGGTTCTGCGAAGGTGATGTGGTATGCTCCTATAATACCACGGTTGAAACGTCTGTTCGTAAGCGGAGAGCATGCCAAGTTGATGCGATGGCACAGTGAGGACCGTAAGAAAGGCGGGAAGGTGAGAGCACCATTGTCGGGTCGCAGTGGAGAAAAATCGAGAGAAAGTACTGGGATGAGTTTGCAAAGGACCCAAGGAACGTATGGTTTGCTTTAAGCGCGGATGGCATTAATCCTTTCGGGAGCAGAGCAGCAATCACAGCACTGCCCGTGACTCTATGTATGTATAACCTTCCTCCTTGGATGTGCATGAAGCGGAAGTTCATTATGATGCAGTTCTCATCCAAGGCCCTAAGCAACCCGGCAACGACATTGATGTGTACCTAAGGCCATTAGTTGAAGAACTTTTACAGCTGTGGAATGGAAGCGGTGTGCGTCGTGGGATGAGCACAAACAGGAGGAATTTGACCTAAAGGCGTTGCTGTCCGTGACCATCAACAATTGGCCCGCTCTGAGTAACCCTTCAGGACACACAAACAAGGGATACCACGCATGCACGCACTGTTTACTTGACACCGATAGTATATACAGGAAGCTGCAGGAAGAATGTGTACACAGGCCATCGTCGATTTCTTCCGACCAACCATCAATGTCGAAAGAAAGGCAAGCATTTCAAAGGCGAGGCAGATCACGGAAGAAGCCCACCATGCGTGCGGTGATCACGTACTTGCTATGGTCAATGATTTACATGTAATCTTTGGAAAGGGTCGGCGGACTAGCTGTTCGAATAATGACGCCGAGAATCACGCACCCATGTGGAAGAAGAAATCTATATTTTGGGACCTACCCTACTGGAAAGACCTAGAGGTCCGCTCTTCGATCGACGTGATGCACGTGACGAAGAACCTTTGCGTGAACCTGCTAGGCTTCTTGGGCGTGTATGGGAAGACAAAAGATACACTTGAGGCACGAGAGGACCTGCAACGCTTGCACGAAAAAGAGGGCATGCCTCCGAAGCAGTATGAAGGTCCTGCTACCACGCTCTTACGAAAGAAGAGAAAGAAATATTCTTTCAATGCTCGCTAAAGATGAAGGTCCCGACCGGCTTCTCGTCGAATATAAAGGGAATAATAAATATGCTGCATACAAAAGTTCCGAACCTAAAGTCTCATGATCGCCACGTGATTATGACGAATCGCTTCCGGTTGCATTGAGGGGGCTTCTACCGAAAAGCGTCCGATTAGCCATTGTGAAGCTATGTGCATTCCTTAATGCAATATCTCGAAGGTGATCGATCCAGAAATCGTACCAACGCTAAGGAGTGATGTGGCGCAATGTCTTGTCAGTTTCGAGCTGGTGTTCCCACCATCCTTCTTCAATATCATGACGCGCGTCCTAGTTCATCTAGTCGACGAGATTGTCATTCTGGGGCCCGTATTTCTACACAATATGTACCCCTTTGACTGGTTCATGGGAGTCCTAAAGAAATATGTTCATAACCGCGCTAGGCCAGAAGGAAGCATCTCCATGGGCCATCAAACGAGAGGATGTCATCGGGTTTTGTGTTGACTTCATTCCTGGCCTTAAGAAGATAGGTCTCCCTAAATCGCGGTATGAGGGGAGACCGACCGAAAAGGCACGCTTGGAAGAGACTCAATAATATGCAGGGATGGATATTCTTGGTCTCAAGCACACTACGCTTCTACGTAACTCTACCTTGGTGACCCCGTATGTCGATGAACACAAGAACGATCTGCGCTCCAAACACCCGGGAGCAAAGGCGACGATCGGATTACATGTGAACACATCAGGACTTTCAGCAGTTGGTTGGAAACACGTCTCGGAGGTGACGGCACTGTTTGTGATGAGCTGTACTTGTTGTCCAGGGACCATCTTCGACTGTAATGATTTGGAAAGGATACGAGATAAATGGGAATACATTTTACACGATTGACCAAGATGAAAAGAGCACCAACCAAAACAGCGGTGTCCGCTTTGATGCAGCAACCGACAAGGGAAATGACACATATTATGGTTACATAGTAGACATATGGGAACTTGACTACGGAGTAGATTTTAAGGTCCCTTTGTTTAAGTGCAAGTGGGTCAATCTGTCGAGGCGGGTGCAGGTAGACCCACAGACGGAATGACAACAGTGGATCTGAAAAATCTTGGGTACATCGACGAACCGTTCGTCCTAGCCAATATATGAGGCACAGGTTATCTATGTGAAGGACATGTCTACCGGACCGAGGAAAAGAAAAGATAAGGAAGCGAATACATCATACAATGAGCCAAAGCGCCACATAGTTCTTTCAGGAAAAAGGGACATCCTGGGAGTGGAGGGCAAGACAGACATGTCTGAAGAGTATGAAAAGTTTCATGAAATTCCCCTCTTCAAAGTCAAGGCTGACCCAAGCATCTTGATAAACGATGAAGATTATCCATGGTTACGGCGCAATAAGCAAACGACACAAGCGAAGAAAAAGTGAAGACTTTCTCCCGCAACTATTATGATGATACCATGCCAACTTTGTAACAGACAAGTATGATACCATTGTCCGTTTTGTACTCACATCGGTTTATAAGCCCGTCCCTCTACACACCTTGTTGAGCTCACAAACTTGTGATTCACACAAATTTCAAAGAAAACTAATGGCACAAACAGAAAGTTTATAATTTTGCTGACCTAAAAGCAAAAAGAATTAAAAAATAAAGCAAAAAACCAAAAGAAAATAAATAATGCAGAAAACAAAACAAAAAAACTTAAAAAAAATAAAAATAGCAACAATAAGTATTTTGTTGTAAGTAGAAACAAAATAAAATAAATAAATAAAGCAAAAAAGTGTTTTCAAATTTGAAAACTAATGGCACTAACAGAAAGTTTATAATTTTTCTAAAACTAAAAGCAAAAAGAATTAAAATATAAAGCAAAAAACAACAAAAAATAAATAATGCAGAAAACATAACAAAAAAACTGAAAAATAATAAAAATAGCAACAATAAGTATTTTATTGTAAGTACAAACAAAATAAAATATATAAAGCAACAAAGAAAACAAAAAAAGTGTTTTCAAATTTGAAAACTAATGGCACTAACAGAAAGTTTATAATTTTTCTAAAACTAAAAGCAAAAAGAATTAAAAAAATAAAGCAAAAAACAAAAAAAATAAAATAAATAAGTATTTTGTTGTAAGTTGAAACAAAATAAAATAAATAAAGCAACAAATAAAACAAAAAAACAAAAAAAAGTGCCACCTACTGGGCCCCCACGGCCTGAATACGACTAGAAACCCTACCATGGGCCAGGATTCAGGCCCGCGGGAGGCCCATTAGGCCCACAGGCACAGATTGCAAGGTTAGGCCCGAAAGCCTGCAGTTGAGAGGAGCTCGAGAGGGTGGGCGCAGCAGCGCTTATAAACCACTCTCGAGCTCTCTCAACTAGCGAGGTGGGACTAAACAGCACAAGGCCTTTGGTCCCGGTTGGTGGCACCAACCGGGACTAAAGGGGGCATTGGTCCCGGTTCGTGGCTCAAACCGGGACTAATGCTCAGTGTATATAAGCAACACTTGTGAAAATTTTCAGTTTCATCGCGCATTTGCCCCCGACTGCCCCAACCTCCCCGACGCCGCCAGTTGCCCGACGCCGCCGCCGCCGCCGCGTCCGCCACGCCATCGTCACCATCGCTGTCGCTCCGCATCCGTCGTCGCCGCCGTCACCATCGCCGTCGCCGCGCGCTTGCCGCCGTCTGCACTCGCCCGCCGTCGCCGCGACCGATTCGCCTAACGCCGTCGCCGCCTCGTTGTCGCCCGTCCCGCCCGTCGCCGCGCCCTCGCCGTCGCCGCCCCTGCCTCCACGACCTCGCGCCGTCTAACGCCTCGACCTCGCTGTCAGATCCGCCTTCCCGACCTCGCATTCGCCTCCTCGCGTCAGCCCCTGCCACCTGGCCTGCCACCTCCGCATCAGGCCGGCCCGACATCGCCCGTTGCGGCGCCGCCCACATTGAGCCCAGCGCACCTGCCCTGCCCCACGCCGCCGCCGCCACCGTATGATGTTTTTTTGTTCATAGATGTGATGCTTTTTTCATAAATGTTCATGTATATATATTGATGTACGGATATATGTATGATGCTTTTTGCATATGTGTTGATCTAATGTTTTTTTCTGCATATATATGTGATGTTTTTTGTTCATAGATGATCATATGAATTTTTTGTTCATAGATATGATCATATATATGATGTATGCATGGATCGATGTGGATGGAATATATATGATGTTTTTTGTTCATAGAATATGATGTTTTTTATTCATAGATTTTATTTTGTTCATGAGAGAGCGGGGGACGTCGAGGAAGTTGTACTGTTTAGAGTTAGGGTCGTCGAGGAAGAAGGAAAATAAGGAAAAAAAATAAAAGAGGAAGAAGGAAGATGGAGAAGAAGAAGGAGAAGAAGAGGAGAAAAAAATAAGAAGAGGAAGTAGAAGAAAAAAGGAGAAGAAGAAGGAATAGAGTCGAAGAAGAAAAATATTCTGTTTTTTCTTCTTCGACTCTATTCCTTCTTCTTCTCCTCTCTTTTTTTCTTCTATTTTTTTTCTTCTTCTTCTTCTTCTCTTTTTTCTTCTTCTCATTTCTTCTTCTTCTTCTTCTTCTTCTTCTTATTCTTCTTCTTCTTCTTCTTCTTCTTCTTCTTCTTCTTCTTCTTCTTCTTATTCTTCTTCTTCTTCTTCTTCTTTTTATCGGGAACGAGGGTGTCGAGGATCGCTGAGGGGTCGACGGTCGGGAACTAGGCTAGAGGGTCGCGAGGGTCACAGAGGGGTCGAGGGTCGTCGAGGCCGGTCGAGGGTCAATGTTTTGAGGGTCGAGGGTTCGAGGGTTTGAGGGTTCTCGGGTTCGAGGGTTCTAGGGTTCGAGGGTCATCGAGGGTTCGAGGGTTCGAGGATTCTAGGGTTCAAGGGTCGAGGGTCATCGAGGGGCCGAGGGTTCGAGGGTCGAGGGGTCGAGGGTCGAAGGTTCGAGGGTTCTAGGGTCGATGGTTCGAGGGTTCAAGGGTCGTCGAGGCCGAGGATTCGAGGTCGAGGTCGTCGGGGTCGAGGATCACCGAAGGTCGAGAGGTTGCCTATTGTCAAAGTATTGAAGAAATCCATGGCTTCATCATTAGCGGAAGTAACCATGGCATGATGGTACGAAGTCCTCAAAGTTGTTTTGGAATGGAGTCCCGGATAGGATCATTTGCCTTTTGTACGAATCTCAGCAAAGGGCTTTCAAATAACGATATTCGGAAGGTTCTTGCTGAACTTTGTACCAGAAAGTGAATTATCCTATCTCGGGACTCCGCTCCAAAATAACTTTGGAGAGCTTCGCACCATCATGCACCTACATTTTACCAATGATGAAGACATGGTTTTGTTGAACTTTGACACTAGGCAACCTCCCGACCCCTCGGCGATCCTCCACCCTTGACCTCGACCACCGGGCGATCCACGACCCTCTACCCCATCATGGCGCCGATGCCCACGCCACTTGTGGGACATAGATGTAGTGTTCAACGCCGACCCCTCCCGATAGCTTCAACACGTGGGGCGATATTACCCCCTCCTAGCTTGAAGAGTTCTCGAGGCCACCCCTAACCCTTGAAGCGTTGTCGAGGCCACCCCAAACCCTAGAGAAGCAGCGTCGAGACCACTAATATGATTCCTTATTGTGATTAGCTAGCTAGTTCTACGTTTGCCACTAATATATCCATATCTGTCATGTTTGAATAATAATTGCCATGTTGTAAAAAATTTGTAGAAACTATGGACACCACCCGAGACGAAGCACAAGAAGCGTTGTTGAGGGACATAATCGTACACGTAAGTGATGCCGTCTTCTCGATGATGTTTCTCAACGACAACGATGGTTTGGAAGAAGAGGGTGAAGAAGCAGCTGGCTATGATTTACATGGCTCCGATGACCCAATGCCGGTGCAAGAAGGAGAGGGTGAAGAAGTAGACCGTGAGGACGGCTCCGGTGATCACCAAACCGAGTCCGCCAGGTATATATATTAGTTAAGCCTGTCTTGACTAGCTCTCGCCTTTGTTTTGGTATGTACACATATTAATTAACTCTCGTCTTTGTTCTTTTTCTAGCCCTCCGGATCGAAAGCACAACTTCGGTAAAGAGACGAGGCTCGAAGAAAAAGTTGAGCTCGATGAAAAGTTTGAGATCATAGAAATCATGTGACGGCCAACCGATTGAACCCTACCGGACAAAGAAGGCATTTGTTGCTCGGTGCGGGGTTACGGTTAGGGACAAGATCCCGATCAGCATCCACCAATGGTATAAGCCTAAGAACGAAGACCCCGAGGTGTCTTGTGTCAATGATATGTAGAAAAATGATCTTTGGACCGAGCTGAAGTCAAATTTTACCCTACCGCTAGAGGATGATCCGGAGAAGCCAGTAATAGAGCCATTAATCAAGTCTTTTGCTCTTAAGAAGATGGCAGAACTATTCAGGAATTGGAAGAAAGAACTCAATACGTATGTCGAAAAAAATGAGACACCAGAATTCAAGGGCAAATATGAGAAGATCAGAGATGACTGGCCCGCATTTGTGGCCTCCAAGACATCGGAAAAGAGTAAAAAGATGTCGGCGAAAAACAAGAGAAATGCTGCGAAGAAGAAGCTTCACCATCGCACGGGGTCAGGTGGCTACCTCGTAGCCCGACCTAAGTGGGCCAAGGCTGAGATTGATGTGCTTCATAAAGGGAACGAACCAGAGACAATGAACTGGCCAGACCGTTGCCGGACTTGGTTCTTCGGGGCCGGCGGATCCTTGGACCCTATAACAGGGAAGTGCATTTGGACGGACGAACAATTGGACATACCAGTCAAGAGGCTTAAGCATTATATCGAAGCAGCGCAACAAGGGAAGTTCCTTCCAGAGGGGAGAAGGACGAGCTCACAATGGCCCTCGGGAATCTCGAGCACCCCGGACGGACACGAGGAACCCCAGGCCCGTTTCGTGGAAGGCTGGATTTCGGACAGGGGTTACAAAACCCATGAGAGGAGGAAGAAACTGAGCGAGCCTAATGCAGACGCTGCACGAAAGGGTAATGGGGCTAGAGGAACGAGAAGAGGAACGAGAAGCGGTGATCACAACAAACGACCTGCCAAGCTTCCCCGAAGCTACCCGCCATCTCGGCGGAGAAGCAGCGTGGCTTCCACCGAGCTGCTACAGACGGAGCAGCATGCCTTGGCGGCTCGCCAGCCTATCCCGTGGATGCTATCACGGATGCTGAAAATTGCCACCTTATGGCGCAATGGAGCAATTTGAAGGTCAAGGCGGCTGTTGGCTCTGTTATCCTACTAAACCCGACTCAACTTTTCACCGCCGCCGATTCAGAAGGATATGCTAAGGTGATGGTCGATGAAATAACGGAGGATTTGAGGACCTCCGGCTTGACCACCCTACCGGTGAAGGGGAGTATCGGCTTGGTTCTGCTCAAGACTCCATGCCTATGGCGGAAGGATCTCATCAACCTTCCGAACTGGGCGCCTCCGCCTCCTCCTCCTCTTCCGTGAGTCGGGCACTCCGCCTCCTCCTCCCGTGAGTGAAGATCAGGGCACTTGGCCGGCTCCTTCTCTGGCGCGTGGCGGCACTCCGCCTCCTTCTCCGCCTGCACCAGCGCGCCCGAGCAGCCAGCCTCCTCCTTCTCTGCCTCGTCGGCAAGGGCGGAAGAGACCCGCCGCCGCTCCGGCTGCTCCGGCGCGTCGTAGTCCTTCTCCTCCGCCTCGTAAGCAAGGAAAGAAGACATCCGCTCCGTCTGCTCTGCCGGCGTCTAGCAGTACAGCCAAAGGCGGGAGGAGATACAGATTCGGTCCTTCTCTGAAGACTCCAGAGAAGTTACCGTATGAGAGGAGCGAGGAGGAAAACGCGAAGATCGCGCAGACCGAAGTGGATGACTGGTTTCAAGGGTTGAAAGCAAAGAGACATCCACCTCCGGAGGAGAAGGTAGATCCGGTCAAAGCGAAGCGCACTCTGGCTGCCCTGACAAAAAGACCCAAGTCTCCGCCGAAAGGCAACTATGAGCGCATTATTGGAAAGGCATTTGCCAAAGCGGAGAGGTCGGGAAGTAATGTCAGTGATCAAAGGATGAAAGAACGACGAGCTGGGAAACAAATTGCCCAGCTCGGCGAACAAGCGAAGCAATCGTGCCCCCCGCTCAAGGTGCCTGCTAGCGACATCATCGATCTGAAGATGGTGCCCGGTTATAGCAATCCTGGAGATTACCTGCCGACGATGTACATTATGATTTCTTGGAGGTGCAGATACAAAGATATGAGTACGGGAAGCCTCTCGTCAAAGATGAAAGCTCTCTATCAACGATGATGCGAAGATTGCATGATTGGTACATGAAAACCTGCAAAGAGTCTGAGGGAGGAGTACTTTGTATGTGAGAGTTAAAAGGAGCATGACCTCCTTGGAATTGAACTGTTGCCTATTCCATTTGAGGAGTTCTATCAGTTTTTCAATCAATTGGCCCTCGATAAAGCAATGGTCACCTGCTACTGTCTGTAAGTAGTACTATATACTTCTGTCATTAAGTATCTATATATAACTCAGCTCTTTCATTGCATGTATTTATAAATATCCTCACTATATTATGCAGATTGAAGATCGCCGAAATGAAGAAAAGACAAGTGGGTGATATTGGGTTCATTAACACATATCTCATAGATGCAAATGAGGTTAAATATCGTGCCGACGAAACCGAGGCCAACTTGCTACGATCGTTGGAAATAAATGAACACAAAAATATAATACTCTTTCCTTACAACTACAAGTGAGTGTTACTGTCTTGTGGCATATTCGGTTTCCCTTATTAGTCCAGGTTATAGTAATATAATATTGATGAGTTATGCATGTGTGCGCAGGTACCACTATATTCTCCTAGAGATTAAGCTTGAGCAGGGAGTAGTAACTGTCTTAGACTCGAGACGAAAAGATCCCAAGGAGTATCCGGACATGACTGAAATGCTCGAGAAGTAAGTTAAATCGATCATTATCCACCATATCAGCAACTTTGTTCATTTCTGATATCAAGTAATTGTTTTCTTTGTATGGCAGGGCTTGGGGAAAATTCACCAAAAAAGCTCCGGGACTACCGAAGAAGCTGCAATTTAGACACCGAAAGTAAGTACTATATAGTAGCATATTCCACGCCAAGATCTCCTAGTGATTCAAGCGCTAGTTTCATCAGTACCATTTAGCATGCTTGCTAATTATCAGTTTGATTGACCTCTGTTTCTTGTAAAGTGGTTGTGGCAGGAACAAGGGAATGATTTTTGTGGATACTACGTTTGCGAGTCCATCCGCCACACGACCTGTGAGAGGGGCTACTCCGACAAACAATATGAAGTGCGTAAATAAAAATATTCACAATTTTATTTTATTATGATCATTTGTGTTGAGTTTCATTCATTCATATATATATGTATTGACCCCCTTCTTAAAATTAGATGTTTCGGATGCGGGATGAACTACTCGCACCAGATCGCTGCGAAAGCAATTCAAGAGGAATTGGCGGCATTCTTTCTTGACCACGTGATCGCTGAAGATGGAGAATACTATGTGGACCACGCAGCGTCCGTATTGTAAAAGATAATTATTGTATATATGTAGCGGTAGTGTCGGATAGATATACGAGAACTTGTTATTGACCAATCTCTCGGAGAAGGAGAGGTGGTCGATATCACTTCTCTGTATGCATATATGTTCATGACGATCTTCTGTTTGCTTAATTACTAGCTAGCTAGCGTGTCTAGCTAGTCCTCTCTATACGTATGTATAGTGCGTAGCGTCGACCAAGCACGGACAAAAGAGAGGACACTTTTCTCTATTAATTAGCTAGCTATAGCACAATATATGAAACACCTAAATTACCCCCCCAAACCCCCCCACCCCCCCCCCCCCTTTCAAAAAAAAACAAAAACCACAGCCATAGAAATGCTGACGCGTGGATGCCTATTGGTCCCGGTTGGTGCCACCAACCGGGACCAAAGGCCCTCCCCGCTCGGGCTCGGCGGACAGGCCACATGGAGGCCATCGGTCCGGTTCTGGGTTGAACCGGGACTAAAGGGCCAGGGTATTAGTACCGACCCTTTAGTCCCGGTTCATGAACCGGGACTAAAGGCCCTCACCAACCGGGTCAATAGGCCCCTTTTCTACTAGTGTCGGTACATGCATAGGGGTAAACTGGTCCAAAATAGATGCATGAAGGCTCTCCTTGGTATCTGTGTTTGTAGTTATACGCAGATAAAATAGGATCGGAGGAGAACTGCATGTATCTGGTACGCAGGCAGCGTATCGCTCTCTCATGACTCGCAACGAGCTTAGTTCTCTAGAGGAAGGGACGAGGACGGACACTTCATCAGCAAATAAACAGTTATGGACCGTACTTTGAAAACTGCGGGTGGTGCTGAAGGTTAGGGTTTTCTGGTGGAGGGTTTTGCATGGCATCCTACCAGATTACATGACTCTACAGCATCGTCACATCAAACCACTTGGCCGTTGCGATCTTTGCAAGGCCATGAATGAAGATTTAATGCATGCACTTGTCTCGTGCTCACATGCCAAACAATTCTGGATTGCGGCGAAGGACCGGTTCGATCTCCATCTGCCGAGGCTGCATCCGCTAACATGGGCACGGGACATTGTGCTCGATGAGATGTTTTCTGACGAAGCTCGTTGTCAGATTATCACGATTATGCATGCAATATGGACCTCGAGGAACAAATGGACCCACGATCAGGAGGGCTTCTCCCCAGGGCAAGCGCTCAAGTGGATTCATGAAGCCCTTGCCATACTCGATCTACCTGACCGTCGACCAGGTGTGCAGACGGGACGGAGGAGGAACCCCCCTGATGCGGGGTGGATTACCATCAACGGTGATGGTTCAGTATTCCCAGACGTGTTGACAGGAGGAGCAGGCGGCGTTGCCCGATCTCACATTTCTTTTGCGGGGGCCTGGTGCAAGCCGTTAGAGGGGGTCTCTGATCCTTTCATCGCTGAGCTTCTAGCGTTTCGGGAGGGTGTGATCTTCGCTCATCTACGCGGGATGTCACATGTGATAATGCATGTCGACTGCATGGAGCTGGTCACCCAATGGAATTCACGCGGCAACTCAAGATCTATTGCAGCGCCTATCTTTCAAGAACTTGAAGCTTTAGTCCTTAATTTTGTTTCTTTCTCGGTTCAGCATATTAGTAGGGAACTTAATTTCCCGGCCCATTTGTGTGCACAGCGTGCCTGTGCTACGGAGGGCACGGACTGTTGGCTTGATGCGAGCCCAGATTTCCTTGTCACTAGCCTACGGGCAGACTGTAACCGCATGATCATTCGTTAATAAAGTCAGAGTTCAATGCAAAAAAAAAAATGGTACGCAGGCAGCCGACTGGTTTATCAATAATGTTGATCTGGAAAAAAAACACCACATATGTGACCTGATCTCGCCAAGCCGATCAACGCCGCCACCATGCCACACACTATCCTCGCCCCTGGTGTCCGACCCGCACTGTCCTTGCCCCGGTGGGCGTGCCGTGTGGAGGACACCTCTGCCCATCCCGACGAGCTGCCCTAGCTACGGTGTCCACGCCGTCATCAGCCGAGTCGTCGCCGTCTTGAGGACACTTCGGCCCATTCTGGTGCATCCTCCATTTCGCAGCTCCCCATCCACCTAAGGGCTCATTTGGTGGACAGGGGAAACTCCAGGATCCCTGCCCTATCCTCGAAAAGAGAAGGCACGTGGTATACTCAGCCGGGGAATTCTGTTGGTCAATTTGGTTGTGGCACACAACAGGGAAATATAGGCCGACCCTTGTCGAATCCCCGGGAAGGAAAACAACTAGTCCCGACTCGTGGGACAAGTTATCGTCTCTCTCGCTCGCTTATGTTCGCAAACGCCGACACCGCTCTCCTCGACTCCATTCTTTCCTATGCTGCTCTCCTCACCGTTCGCTCCTCAAATTTCCCCGCGGTTTCTATTTTGCTACGAATATTCCACCCAGTTCAACACTTTCCAGGAACATCTCGCCTTGCAGCCAAACAAGGCCTAAAGGTCCACGGATGTCCCCTCCCCCCTGAAGGCCACGTCAGCTCTGCTTTCCCTCTTGGTAGTTGATGCGTTGTGCATCTCACCTTGCCACCCAGCAACCCCTTTTGGGCCTGTCATTTGAACTGTTTTTGCAATAGTATGACCTGAATATTTTGAATGTCACTAAAGTATTCAAATTTTATTTGTATTTGTGTGTACTAGTACAATACAATAATTAAAAATAAATGTATAAAACAATAATTTAAAATACTTTGATCGTCAAATAATTCTTTTGGTATATTCTGCAATGACTACAATTTTGGTATTTGTGCATATGTTGTGGACACAATAACTGGTGAACGTTTGCTGGAAAGGTTGCCATTTGCGACCGTTTTAGTTGGCAAGTTTAGTTGTATGAGGTTGGTAGTTTCTTAAAAAACGCATGGCATTTTTTAGGAAGAAGAGAACTTTTGCGGCAAAATAACAACAGGATTTGCATTCTCTTACCAAATAAACTTGCCATGAAAAAAACGTTCACTTGCCATTCCCCTCCCAACTAACCTTTGGTAAATAACATAGCTGTACGGAGCTCTTTTACGGTACCCGCTAATGGATATTGACCGTGTATTCCTGAAGATCGAACGGTCCGATATGATGTATACTATTGGAATTGATTAGCAGTTCAACAAGCACCTGCTCGGTTCAGCTCGCATACATGATCTGAGGGCAGTTCATGGGCTTCATGCTTGGTCCTTACTTGCCGTATCCCCTTCCACCCTATAGACCTGGGCCTGTGGCCACCGCCGCCGCCGCGCGCCCGCATCCTCTTCCTCTGCCAGCCGCATCCCCTTCCTCGCTCACGCTCGTGGACCATGTGCTTGGCATCATGGTGCAGGTCTCGGCGCTTGAAGGCTCTCCTATCCTATCTACACCGTTCCTCCACACCATGCTGTTCCCGTGGCCGAGAGCACTGAAATTAAGCTGACCGTGACCTGGATCACTGCTCACGGTGGTGGCGGTGAAGGGCTGGGATCAGGTGACATGCGCTACGGTGACATGCACGATGATATGCGGCCCAAATTCAAATTTAAACATTGCGAAAAAATCTGAAAAAAATCATGCATGTTCACAGCACATATTAAGATAACCCCTAAAAATTTCAGATCAAAATTCAAAACATACATCAAGAAACAAAAAAGAGAAATCAGTCATGAATAGTTCCCGAACGATTCTCTGTAGACTATTTACATCTGAGTTTCTCTTTTTTATTTCTTGATGTATATTTTGAATTTTGATCTGAAATTTTTAGGGGTTATCTTAATATGTGCTGTGAACATGCATGATTTTTTTCAGATTTTTTCGTAATATTTAAATTTGAATTTGAGCCGCATGTCACCATGCATGTCACCGTAGCGTATGTCACCTGATCCCAGTCCGGCGGTGAAACCACCTGGCATCGAGGAGGCTATACAGAAGTACGTCAGCGTCACGGGCATGATGAAGTCGCCGCCCCTCAAGCTCTACTACGTCCGAGTGAGGGTGATTAGTGTGGTGACGAGAGGATTAGGGAGCCGATGGTGAAGTGTCTCGCCCTCAAGGCCTCAAGAAATCAACAGTTAGATGGGATCTATTCTGCTGCTGCTTGCTATTGCTAGCTGTATAGGATACCGTAAAAAACCTTGTACCGTATATTGTTGGAGATAGAGTATGTACTCACTTACATTTATCGTGCTACGGTGCTACCTCATCATAATGAAGATGTCCATATAAATAGTTCTCATATCACTAATAGAAAAACACCTATTAGTCCCGGTTCGTAAGGGCCTTTAGTCCCGGTTCATGAACCGGGACTAATGGGTCGTTACTAATACTTCCCCTTTTTAGTCCCGGTTCTAACACGAACCGGGACAGATGATCCTCCACGTGGCCGGTGCGCCGAGCCCAGGCAGGGGGGCCTTTGGTTCCGGTTGGTGGCACCAACCGGGACCAAAAGGCATCCACGCCACAAGACTCGATGGTTGGGGTTTTTGTTTTTTTGAAGGGGGGTTGGGGTTTTGGGGGTTAATTTAGCTGTTTCATATATTGTGTTAGCTAGCTAATTAATAGAGAGAAGTGTCCTCTCTTATGTCCGTGCTTGGTCGATGCTACGTACTATATACATATAGCCCTCGACACGCTAGCTAGTAAGAAAATGAAGGGAACCATCGAGTACAGAAGTTCGTCATGCATATCGAGAGAAATAATCGATCGACCTCTCCTTCTCCGAGAGATTGGTCGAACAACAAGTTTTCGTATCATGTACGTCCGACGCTACTGGCTACATACATGTACAATATATAAGAGCTCTCAATTACAGTCCCCTAGTATTTGAAATCAACTTCCACATGGTATTCTCCGGCTTTATTGATGACGTGGTCAAGAAAGAATCCCGCCAATTCCTCTTGAATTGCTTTAATGCGATCTGGTTCTAGGAGTTCATTCCGCATCTGCCACGTCTAATTTGAATAAGGGGTTAATTAATACATATATATGAATGAAACTCAACAGAAATGATGGTGTAATAAAATGAAATTGTGAATATTATTAATTGCTTACGCACTTCATATTGTCTTTGAGAGTAGCCCCGCTTATTTTTCAAAGTCGCGTTGTAGATGAACTCGCACACGTAGTATCCATAGAAATCATTCCCTTGTTCCTGCCACGAGCACTTTACGAGAAATAGAGTTCAATCAAACTGATAATGAAGCATTATAAATGGCATTGATGAAAGTATAGCTATAGAATCAACGGGAGATGCGCACAAATAGCTAGCCAGTAGTACTTACTTTCGGGTATGTATATCACAGCTCCTTCGGCAGTCCCGAAGCTTTTGCGGTGAACTGTTTCCAAACCTTGCAAGACAAAGAAAATAATTATTATTACTTGAGATATCAGGAAATGAACAAAAAGTTGCCGCTATGGTGCGATAATGAAAGATTGAACTTACTTGCTGAGCATTTCAATCATGTCCGCATAGGTGCTGGGATATTTCCGTCTCGAGTCTAAGACGGTTACTAGTCCACGCTCAAGCTTAATCTCCAGAAGAATATAGTGGTACCTGTGCACGCATGCATAACTCATCAATTACATTACTATAACCTTGCTCGAGTAATAAGAGAAACCGAATATGCAAACGATCAGTAACACTCACTTGCCGTTGTAAGGAAAGAGTATGGTATCTTTGTTTTGATTTTTGATCAACGATTGTAGCAAGTTGTCCTCGGCCTCTTTGACGTGCTTTTCAACCAGAAACACATCTATTATATTTGTTTTAATAAACCCAATATCATAGATTTCATTTTTTTTGCACTCGACGATCTTCAATCTGCATAATATATTGAGGATAATTAATTATAAATACATGCAATGAAAGAGCCGAGCTATATATAGAGACTTAATGACAGAAATAGTACTTACAGGTAGTAGCAAAAGACCGTTAATTTATCGAGGGCCTTTTGATTGAAGAACGCGAAGAACTCCTCAAATGGAACACACAACAGATCAGTTCCAACGAGGTCGTGCTCCTCTTTAATGTGCAGATACAAACTATTCGTCCCCCCAGACTCTCTGCAGGTTTTCATGTACCAAGTATGGAATCTTCGCATCATCGTTGTTAGAGATTTTTCATCTTTGACGAGAGGCTTCCCGTACTCGTATCTGTGTTCTTCCACCTTCATGTATTCAGGAAGTGCATCGTCAGGCAGGTAATCTTGTAGATTGCCATAACCGGCCACCATCCCCGGAACATGAGCGACGATGTTGCCGCTAGACACATTGAGCGGGGGGCACGATTGGTTTGCTTGTTCGCCGAGCTGGTCAATTTTTTTCGCAGCTGCTCGTTCTTTTGCTTTTTGACGTCTGACAGTACTTCTCGACCGCTCCGCTTGGAGATATGCCTGTTCAGTAATGCGCTCATAGTTGGTTCTCGGCGGAGTCTTTGCCGGTTTCCTCAGGGCAGCCAGAGTGCGCTTCGCTTTCACCGGATCTACCTTCTCCTCCGTAGGTGGATGTCTCTTTGCTTTCAACCCTGCAAACCAGTCATCCACTTCGGTCTACGCGATCTTCGCGTTTTCCTCCTCGGTCCTCTCGTACGGTAACTTCTCTGGAGTCTTCAGACAAGGATCGAATCTGTATTTCCTCCCGCCTTTGGATGTACTGCTAGACGCCGGCAGAGCAGACGGAGCGGATGTCTTCTTTGCTTGCTTACAAGGCGGAGGAGAAGGACTACGACACGCTGGAGCAGCCGGAGCAGCGGCGGGTCTCTTCCGCCCTTGCTGACGAGGTGGAGAAGGAGGAGGCTGGCTGCTCGGGCGCGCCGGCGCAGGCGGAGAAGGAGGCGGAGTGCCGCCACGCGCCAGAGAAGGAGGCGGAGTGCCGCCACGTGTGCCCTGATCGTCACTCGCCGGAGGAGGAGGCGGTGAAGGAGGCGGAGTGCCCTGACTTGTCGGAGGAGGAGGAGGAGGCGGAGGCGTCCAGTTCGGAAGGTTGATGAGCTCCTTCCGCCATAGGCATGGAGTCTTCAGAGCAGAACCCAGCCTAGTCTCCCGTTCACCGGTAGGGTGGTCAAGCAGGAGGTCCTCAAATCCCTCCGTTATTTCATCCACCATCACCTTAGCATATCCTTCTGGAATCGGCTGGCAGTGATAAGTTGTGCCGGGTCCACTAGGATAAACTTGGCCAACAGCCGCCTTGACCTTAAAATTCATCCATCGCGCCATAATGTGGAAATTTTGAGACTCCGTGATACCATCGACGGGATAGCTGGCAGGAGCCGTCAAGACATGCTCCGGCTGAAGCACCTCGGTGGAAGCCACGCTGCTTCTCCGCTGAGATGGTAGGGTAGCCAGGGAAGCTTGACGGTCGCTTGCTGCGATCTGCTGCTTCTCGTTCCTCTTCTCGTTCCTCTAGCCCCATTACCCTTTTGTGCAGCGCATGTAGTTGGTCCTGCTCCGCTTTCTTCCTCCTCTCGTGGGTTTTGTAACCCCCTACGTCCGGAAAACCAACCTTCCACGGAATGGAGCCTGGCGTGCCTCGTGTCCGTCCAGGGTGCTCAGGATTCCCAAGGGCCATTGTGAGCTCGTCCTTCTCCCTGTTTGGAAGGAACGTCCCTCACTGCGCTGCATCGATATAGTGTCGAAGGTTCTTGACTGGTATTTGCAGTTGCTCGTCCGTCCACTGGCACTTCCCTGTTACAGGGTCCAAGGTTCCGCCAGCCCCGAAGAACCAAGTCCGGTAACGGTCTCTGCCAAGACATTGTCTCAGTTCGATCCTTTTTCAAGCAGATCATGCTCAGCCTTGGACCACTTAGGCCGGGCTTTGAGGTAGCCACTTGACCCCGTGCGATGGTGAAGCTTCTTCTTCGCAGCATTTTGCTTGTTTGTCGCCGACATCTTCTTACTCTTTTCCGATGTCTTGTGGGCCACAAATGCGGGCGATGATCTTTGATCTTCTCATATTTGCCGATGAATTCTGGTGTCTTTTCTTTCTCGACAAACTGGTTCAGCTCTTTCCTCCACCTCCTCATTAGGGTTGCCATCTTGTTAAGAGCACAAGACTTGATTAATTGCTCTTTAAGCGGCTTCTCCGGATCCTCCTCTGGCGGTAGGGTGAAATTTGCCTTCATTTGAGTCCAAAGATCTTCTTTACGCATATCATTGACATAAGACACCTCGGGGTCTTCCTCCTTGAAGCTTATACCATTGATGGATGCTGATCGGGATCTTGTCCCTAACAAGAACCCCAGACCTTGAGCAGAAAATGCCTTCCTTGTCGAGATGGGTTCAATCGGTTCATTGTCGGGCGCGATTTCTATGATCTCAAACTTTTCATCCGAGCTCAACTTTTTCTTGGGCCTCGTCTCCTTACCGAAGTTGTGCTCGATCCGGAGGGCTAGAAATTATAAGGAAGAAAGGCGAGAGTAATTAATATGTGTACATATACCAAAACAATGGATGCATCAATTAACTAGTCAGCACGGGCTTAACTAATATATATATATACCTGGCCGGACTCGGTTCGATCACCGGAGCAGTCAGCACGGTCTCCTTCTTGTACCTCCATTGTGTCACCGGAGCCATCATGAACATATTCCTCTTCTTGAACCGGCATTAATGGGTCGAAGCCATCATGAACATAGCCCTCTTCTTCACCCAGTCCTTCGGGACCATCGGTGTCGTTGAGAAATGACGCAACTTCATCACTTCCTTGTGCGATTATGTGCCCCAACATCGGCACATTTCTTCGTCTCGGGAGTGCTCCATAGTTTACGCAAATATTTACAACATGTCAATTATTATTCAAACATGGTACAGATGGATATATATCTATATATATATATATATATATATATATATATATATATTAGTGGCAAACGAGAACTAGCTAGCTAATCACAATAAGGAATCATGTTAGTGGCCTCGACTGCTTCTCTAGGGTTTGGGGTCGCCTCGACACAACGCTTCAAGGGTTAATTTGGGTGGCCTCGAGAGTTAATTTGTCGGGTAGGGGCGGCGGGAGGGGATAGGAGACCAACATCGTTTTCTCTCTAGGGTTTCGGTGTCCTCGAGAGTTTTGGTCGAGCGAGAGGGCCGAGGGGGGTGCCGTTGTATAAGTTATCACGGTCGAGAGGGGGTATATATATCAACCGCCCCTCATGTCGAAGTTATCTCGAGGGGTTATATCGACAACGACGCGACATACATATACATGGAAAAATAATGTTATCGGGAGGGGGTATCGGTACCCCCTCGTGTTGAAGTTTCTTCTTTCTCCTCTATTCCTTTCTTCTTCTACTACTCTTCTTTTTCTTCTTCTCCCTCGAGAAAGGAAAATAAGGAAAAGTAAGAAAAGAGGAAGAAGGAAGAAGAAAAAAAAGAAGAAATTCCTTTCTTCTTATCCTCTTCTTTTTCTTCTTATTTCCTCTTCTTATTTATTTCTCCTCTTCTTCCTCTCCTCTTCTTCTCCTTTCTTCCTCTTCTTATTTTCCTTTTCCTCTCATTCTTTTAGTATTGCTTGTTTTAAAAAATGTTCAAATAGAAAATTTCGAAAAAAAAAGGTTTTGCCTAATGCATTGTTCATATGAATATACAAACATTTGCATATTCTACAATAATTAATATCACCAAAAAAATCTATGAACAGAAAAAAAACTAACTTTTCTAAAAATCTATCTTTTGCATATATGAAAACATTAATACACATATGAACAAAAAATACATATATGAAGAAAAACATGCTCTGAACAATTTTTTTGTACATTTTGAACATCTACATACACATATACATTATATATATATATATGAACAAAAAAATTAAACAAATAAAAATGAAAAAAAAAACAGAGCCGGTCTTGGCAGCTCTCACAATGGGCGGCTAGATGACGATGGCGGCAGTGGGCGGCGAGGCGCTTGGGCGTGGACGACGATGGGGCAGGGGCTCGGGGCGTGGGCGGAGACGGGCGCTGGGCTCGGGAGGCCGGGCGACGAGGACGGCGCTGGCTCGGGAGGCCGCGACGAGGACGACGCGGGTTGGGGCGACGGCCTTGGCGGCGGCGGCGGCGATGGCGAGGTGGAGCAACCTGGCGGCGTCGAGGAGGGTCGGCGTCGTCGGGGGCAACTGGCGATGAGATTCTGAATTTTTGCAAAGTGTTTGCTTATATAGCAAAGCCATTGGTCCCGGTTCGTGAAACCAACCGGGACTAATGCATTTTAGTCGGTTGGTGCCACCAACCGGGACCAAAGGCCTCTTTTTTCGGCAGCCCAAAGGCGGAAGCGGCGGCCTTTGGTACGGTTGGTGCCACGAACTGTACTAATGCCCCCTTTAGTCCCGGTTGGTGCCACCAACTTGGAACCAAAGGCCTGTGCTGCCAGCGTCGGGGCCAAAGTTTAGTCCCACCTCGCTAGTTGAGAGGGGCGCGATGGTTTATAAGCCCCAAAGGCCGCACCCTCTCGAGCTCCTCTCCACCGCAGGCTTCGGGCCTAATTGCTATTCTTTGTGCACGATGGGCCTTACGGGCCTCTGCGAACTGAATCCTGGCCCATAGTAGGTTTTCATGTCGTATTCAGGCCATGGGGGCCCAGTAGGAGGCATTTTTTTGTTTTTTTGTTTTCTTTACTTATTGTTGCTATTTTTATTTTTTTCCAGTTTTTTTGTTTTTTTCTGCATTATTTATTTTCTTTTGTTATTTGCTTTATTTTTTAATTCCTTTTGCTTTTAGTTTTAGGAAAATTATAAACTTTCTGTTAGTGCCATTACTTTTCAAATTTGAAAACACTTTTTTTGTTTTTTTTGTTTTCTTTCTTGCTTTATTTATTTTATTTTGTTTCTACTTACAACAAAATACTTATTGTTGTTTTTTTTCTGCATTATTTATTTTCTTTTGTTTTTTGCTTTATTTTTAAATTCTTTTTGCTTTTAGTTTGAGGAAAATTATAAACTTTCTGTTAGTGCCATTAGTTTTCAAATTTGAAAACACTTTTTTCGTTTTTTGTTTTCTTTCTTGCTTTATTTATTTTGTTTTGTTTCTACTTACAACAAAAAACTTATTGTTGCTATTTTTAATTATTACGAGGGCCGAACCATAAGACATTAAAGCATTTCAAATGAACTCTGAAAAAGTTGAAAGTTGGCATGGTATCATACTCGTCAGTTACAAAGTTGGCATGGTATCATCATAATAGTTGCGGGAGAAAGTCTTCACTTTTTCTTCGCTTGTGTCATTTGCTTATTGCGTCGTAACCATGGATAATCTTCATTGTTTATCAGGATGCTGGGGTCAGCCTTGACTTTGAAGGGAGGAATTTCATGAAACTTTTCATAATCTTCAGACATGTTCTTGTCCTCCACTCCCACGATGTCCCTTTTTTCTGAAAGAACTATGTGGCGCTTTGGCTCATCGTATGATGTATTCGCTTCCTTATCTTTTCTCTTTCTCGGTCTGGTAGACATGTCCTTCACATAGATAACCTGTGCCATATCATTGGCTAGGACGAACGGTTCGTCAGTGTACCCAAGATTTTTCAGATCCACTGTTGTCATTCCGTACTGTGGGTCTACCTGTAGCCCGCCTCCTGACAGATTGACCCATTTGCACTTAAACAAAGGGACCTTAAAATCATGTCCGTAGTCAAGTTCCCATATGTCCACTATGTAACCATAATATGTGTCCTTTCCCCTCTCGGTTGTTGCATCAAAGCGGACGCCGCTGTTTTGGTTGGTGCTCTTTTGATCTTGGTCAATCGTGTAAAATGTATTCCCATTTATCTAGTATCCTTTCCAAATCAATACAGTCAAAGATGGTCCCCTGGACAACAAGTACAACTCATCGTAAACAATGTTGTCACCTCTCGATACGTGCTTCCAACCAAGCTGCTGAAAGTCCTGGTGTGTTCACATGTAATCGATCGTCGACCGCTCCGGGTGTTTGGAGCGCAGATCGTTCTTGTGTTCATCGACATACGGGTCACCATGGTAGAGTTCTCAGAACTATGTAGTGTGCTTGAGACCAAGAATATCCGTCCCTGCATATTATTGAGTCCCTTCCAAGCGTGCCTTTTCCAGTCAGTCTCCCCTCATACCGCGATTTAGGGAGACATATCTTCTTAAGGCCAGGAATGAAGTCAACAAAAAACCCGATGACATCCTCTGTTTGATGGCCCATGGAGATGCTTCCTTTTGGCCTAGCGCGGTTACGGACATATTTCATTAGGACTCCCATGAACCTCTCAAAGGGGTACATATTGTGTAGAAATACAGGGCCGTAATGACAATCTCGTCAACTAAATGAACTAGGACGCGTGCGTCATGATATTGAAGAAGGATGGTGGGAACACCAGCTCGAAACCGACAAGACATTGCACCACATCACTCCTTAGCCTTGGTATGATTTCTGGATCGATCTCCTTCTGAGAGATTGCATTGAGGAATGCACATAGCTTCACAATGGCTAATCGGACGTTTTCCGGTAGAAGCCCCCTCAATGCAACCGGAAGCAGTTGCGTCATAATCACATGGCGATCATGAGACTTTAGGTTCGGAACTTTTTCTCCGGCATATTTATTATTCCCTTTATATTTGACGAGAAGCGGTCGGGACCTTCATCTTGGCAGAGCATTCAAAGAAGATTTCTTTCTCTTCTTCGTAAGAGCGTAGCTGGCAGGACCTTCATATCGCTTCGGAGGCATGCCCTCTTTTTCGTGCAAGCGTTGCAGGTCCTCCGTGCCTCGTGTGTATCTTTTGTCTTCCCATACACGCCCAAGAAGCCTAGCAGGTTCACGCAAAGGTTCTTCGTCACGTGCATCACGTCGATCGAAGAGCGGACCTCTAGGTCTTTCTAGTAGGGTAGGTCCCAAAATATAGATTTCTTCTTCCACATGGGTGCGTGATTCTCAGCGTCATTTGGAACAGCTAGTCCGCCGGGACCCTTTCCAAAGATTACGTGTAAATCATTGACCATAGCAAGTACATGATCACCGCACGCATGGGGGCTTGTTCCGGTGATCTGCCTCGCCTTTGAAATGCTTGCCTTTCTTTCGGCGGTGATGGTTGGTCGGAAGAAATCGACGATGGCCTGTGTACACATTCTTCCCGCAGCTTGCCGTATATACTATCGGTGTCAAGTAAACAGTGCGTGCATGCGTTGTATCCCTTGTTTGTCCGTCTCCGAAGGTTCTTGAGAGCGGGCCAATCGTTGATGGTCACGAACAGCAACGCCTTTAGGTTAAATTCCTCCAGTTTTTGCTCATCCCACGTACGTACACCGTTTCCATTCCACAGCTGTAAAAGTTCTTCAACTAATGGCCTTAGGTACACATCAATGTCGTTGCCGGGTTGCTTAGGCCCTTGGATGAGAAATGTCATCATAATGAACTTCCGCTTCATGCACATCCAAGGAGGAAGGTTATACATACATAGAGTCACGGGCCAGTCTTTGTGATTGCTGCTCTGCTCCTAGAAAGGATTAATGCCATCCGCGCTTAAAGCAAACCATACGTTCCTTGGCTCACTTGCAAACTCATCCCAGTACTTTCTCTCAATTTTTCTCCACTGCGACCCGTCGGTGGTGCTCTCAACTTCCGTCTTTCTTACGGTCCTCATCGTGCCATCGCATCAACTTGGCATGCTCTCCGCTTACGAACAGACATTTCAACCGTGGTATTATAGGATCATACCACATCACCTTCGCAGAACCCTCTTCCCGGGGCTCGCCGTCAACATCACCAGGGTCATCTCGTCGATCTTATACCGTAATGCACCGCATGACACCGGCATGCGTTCAGATCCTTGTACGCACCGGGTAGAGGATGCGATCATTAGGGCATGCATGTATCTTCTGCACCTCCGATCCTAGAGGGCATCTGACCTTCTTTGCTGCGTATGTACTGTCGGGCAATTCGTTATCCTTTGGAAGCTTCTTCTTCAATATTTTCAGTAGCTTCTCAAATCCTTTGTCAGCACATCATTCTCCGCCTTCCAATCGCAGCAATTCTAGTACGGTACCGAGCTTTGTGTTGCCATCTTCGCAATTGGGGTACAACCCTTTTTGTGGTCCTCTAACATGCGATCGAACTTCAGCTTCTCCTTTTGACTTTTCGCATTGCGTCCTTGCATCGACAATGACCCGACGGAGATCATCATCATCGGGCACATCGTCTGGTTCCTCTTGATCTTCAGCAACTTCGCCCTTTGCAGCATCATCGTGGACATCGTCTGGTTCCTCTTGATCTTCAGTAGCATCACCGTATTCAGGGGGGCACATAGTTGTCATCGTACTCTTCTTCTTCGCCGTCTTCCATCATAACCCCTATTTCTCCGTGCCTCGTCCAAACATTATAGTGTGGCATGAAACCCTTGTAAAGCAGGTGGGTGTGGAGGATTTTCCGGTCGAGTAAGACTTCAGATTCTACATATAGGGCATGGACAACACATAAAACCATTCTGCTAGTTTGCCTCAGCCACTTGAGAAAATCATGCACGCCCTTAATGTACTCGGAGGTGTGTCTTAAACCGTACATCCATTGCGGTTCATCTGCGTGCATTATATATAATTAAGTGTGTCAAAAATCATTACTGAGAACATCATGAATAGATAATTAAGTGACCAAATTAATAGAAGTTCATCATCACATTAAAACCAAAGTACATACATAGTTCTCATCTAACAACATAAAGCTCTGCAGAGCATCTAAATTAATTAAACCATACACTGAAACTATGTAAAACATTTCAATGCGAAAACAAATGCGATCATAATCGCAACAATGTAACAACTGATCCAACGGCATAATGATACCAAGCCTCGGTATGAATGGCATATTTTCTAATCTTTCTAATCTTCAAAGACATTGCATCCATCTTGATCTTGTGATCATCGACGACATCCGCAACATGCAACTCCAATATCATCTTCTCCTCCTCAATTTTTCTATTTTTTTCCTTAAACAAATTGTTTTCTTCTTCAACTAAATTTAACCTCTCGACAATAGGGTCGGTTGGAATTTCGGTTCAACAACCTCCTAGATAAATAAAATCTATGTCACGTTGGTCGGCATAATTGTCATAAACAATAAATGAACCAATAGTTATGAAAAGATAATATATATACCACATCCGAATCATAGATGTGACGAGGGCCGACGGGGCGGATACCAAAACCATCGCACTATATAAGATGCAATAATAAAAGTAAGAAAATTATACAAGTATCTATATAAACATACAAGTAAGAATTTTTTTCCTTCGGAAAGAAGATAAGAACAAGAGGCTCACCACGGTGGTGCCGGGCGACCAGATCGGCGCTTGAGGCGATCGACGGCGGTGAAGACGGGACGGACGTGACGGACCGCTAAACCTAGACAAATATTAAGGAAAATGGAGCTTGGAGGTCGAGCTTGGAGAGGAGAAAGCTTAAGTAGTGTGGCTCGGGCATTCCATCGATCACCTCGTGTGCATAGGAGGTGAGCTAGAGCACCACAAAGCTCTCCCTCGCCCGGCCACGAAAAACAAAGACGGGAGTGCTCTTCATGGGCGAGGGGTATATATAGGTAACTAATTGGTCCTGGTTGATGACTTGAACCGGGACTAAAGGGCAGCCTTTGGTCCCGGTTCATCCCACTAACCGGGACCAATGGTGGTGGGCCAGGAGCGAGGCCCATTGGTCCCGGACATTCCCACCAACCAGGACCAAAAGGTCCAGATTTAACCGGGACCAATGGCCCACGTGGCCCGCCGCCCTCGGGCTCACGAACCGGGTCCAATGCCCCCATTGGTCCCGGTTCTGGATTGAACCGGGACTAATGGGCTGGCCGGGCCTGGACCATTGCCCCCTTTTCTACTAGTATATATATCTACCCCCTTCTCACATGCATCTCCTAGTGTTTCATCCTAACTGTAGGGAATTATTCGGTGCATCGATAATTGATTGATCGTGCACTAGGCACATATATATAGGTACAAAGGGTGCGACCGATGTCTTGTCTCTCAAGATACAAGTAAATACAGAGGGAGAGAGACACTACATGTGCATACAAAACCAAGACCTACGTACATGTACACATGTTCAACACCCCCCGCAGTTGAAGCGTCGCCGGTGACGCAGAGACTGGACCGAAAGCCCTCAAACATCGAGGTGGGTACTCCCTTCGTCATGACATCGGCGAACTGCTGATCGGCGGGCACATGGAGAACTTGAACACAAACAAGTGCGACGTGCTCCCTGACGAAGTGAATGTCAAGATCAATATGCTTCGTTCGTCGGTGATGGACAGGGTTGGCAGCGAGATACACCGCGGAGACGTTGTCGCAGTAAACAAGCGTCACATTTGTAACCTCGCATAGCAACTCCTGAAGTAGCTATCGTAGCCAAGAGCACTTCGCAACGGCGTTGGCCACGGCCCTGTACTCGGCCTCGGTACTCGATCGTGAGACTGTGGGTTGTTGTTTAGGCGACCACGAAATCAGAGAGGGCCCAAGATAGACGTAGTAGCCGGAAGTGGAGCGTCGAGTGTTGGGACACCCAGCCCAGTCGGCGTTGGAGTAGGCGACAAGGCTGGTGTCAGGTGATGTCGTCAGGGTGAGACCCATAGCTGTGGTGCCACGTATGTACCGAAGGATACGTTTCACCAGAGCCCAATGAGTATCACGAGGAGCATGCATATGAAGGCACACTTGCTCGTCGAGACACCAGTAGGCTGCTGACAAAACACCTGCTCGTCGAGATGGCCATGCAAAAAAGCATTAGACACACACTACTAGGAAAAAGCCTAGCAGCAGCGCGAGTTTTAGGTACATTAGTAGCGCGGGGACCGGCGCTACTAATAAGGCGCTACAGCTAACACTTAGCAGCATCGCGTGGACGCTCGCGCTACTGGTATACAAGTGTAGCATCAGCGTGCTTCGTGCAAGCTCGCTACTGCTAATAGCTCTAGCGTGCTTGGGCTGGACGCGCTACTGCTACTGTCACGCTGCTGCTAACTTTCTCCACTCGCTACAGCTAATTTTAGTAGTTTTTGTTTTTTTCTACATATTTTTTTTGTATTTGAACATGCTTTATACAAGAATCTTTAGCAGATACAAATGTCTTCATGATACACATACAAATGGCTGCGAGGCCACAAATGTAATCATAGCATATACATACAAATAGTCTCATCATAATCATCATCCAACACAAAGTGGTATCTTGTCATCATCTCGAAAATAGCGATACAAGTCTTGATTACTTGCAACTACATCGTCATCCATCTAAACAATGATATACGCGATAAGAGCTATCATTTTGAGTGAGAGCGGAACTATGCAGTACATGAGTTCGTATCCCTCTCTCGCATTAGCGTGAGCCTAAACTAACTACTTCCTGTCGCTCGGAAACCGGAACACCTGGCCTGACACTCCGGCCACTCGTCGTATATATACTCCTGGCGTAGCACTCCTTCGCCATCGATGATCTATGCACCTGCATCTTCACGTGAGTCGATGATATGCAACATATATAGTTGAGCAACAGAAAGAGAGAGACTTGGCAAAAATAGAAGCAACATATCATAAGCATAAATAACAAAGTTGATCGTACCCAAAATGCCCTAACTAGAGTGATCGTCGCTAGTCGAGGACGACGGTTTAATTACATCACAGATAAAGTTACGTCGTGCATAACTCAAAGTTTCGTCATACAGAAAGTATGGACTAAACGGACACATTGTCATATATCGACAATCACTCCAACATGTCGTGCCATCTGTCCAAGTCAGGGAGACAGTCTTCGAGCCTAGTGAAAGGCTTCAGGTCGAGACACTGAGAGGCTACCCGTGTTCGGATGTCTTACCGCGACATTTGTCCTTCTTCGTAGAACATCCCTGTTTTTCCGACGACCTCCTTCATGATGATTTGGGCAAGTTCGCGCTGGATGTGATAGAACTCGGCTCGAAGTCCATGATCCTCGATATCTCCTATGTTCTTTGCCCATTGCAGAATATGGGCATCGCCGGATGTAGGTGACATGCGGGACGGTGAACTCCGCCAAGGGGTCTGGGATGACCAGACTCGCGGCTTCCGCGTCCTCCTTGGCCCATTTTGACCTCTTTTCGCCGTAACCACGGCTTCCGAGGTGGTGGCTCCCAATGTTCCTCTGTTGAAGCCCCTTCATGTACTTAGACTTTTTTTTGCAGCTTCGGCCTCGCAAGCTGCCTTGAATATTTGAAACTGCTCTTCCGTAGTCGGATTATCCTTTACAATCTCGGAGTTGGGTTCCTTGTTGTCGATGATCCTTGCTTTCACCCTTGTTTTCCAGGCGGCCAACGTGTCGCTAAACTTGGTCATGGCGTGTTTGTTTATCTTCTTCATTGCCGGGTCCTTATTTGGATCTTTATAATCCTTTTCATTCCGGCCCGGGAACAAAAATATCTGGTGAAACTTCTTTAGGAGGGAGGTCCTCATATTATCTATCTTTTCTAGTTTCTCATTGTTGATGGTGGCGGTTGTCCGTACGATGCAGCCTATTTGATTGCCGTAGCACGCGCGCGCTTCCTGGGACGCTTTTGGCTCAAAATTGCTATCGTCCACCTCCGTGACCACCAGTCTAGTAGTCCTGAGCTTGTTAGGAAGTCGTTGCCTCTTTGCTTTTGGTTCTACACCGGCTCCGCTAGTCTCGGTGCCGGTCTCAGTCTCAGCGCCGGTCTCAGTCTCGTCGGCAAGGCTCAAAAATTCGTCTGCCGCCCGGTAGACGTCGTCGCAATCACCAGAACGCTGTCCTTCATCGTTGCTAGCCATATTTCCTACGATTAAATCTAGTCAATTAATTCTAGACCTAATAAAATGAATAATGACATAAAAAAGGCCTATTGTTTTGCAGGAACGTTGACTCCTTCCCGGTGCGGCAAATCCCGGGCACTCGATATGTCCTAGTTTGTAGCACAAGTCATGCCGAAATTCACGGAAAATTTCGGCATGACCTTTGCTAAAAAGTGTACAAATCGAGAACCTGAATTTTGCCGGAACGGAAATGAATCAACATTCCGGCAAAACATAGGCCACTTGGCTTCATTCCCTGGAAACAACAAAAGGCCACTTGGGCACAATCGAACCACTTCAATGTCAATTATGATCAATGAGCAAACACAATTGAGGATTTTTCATATATCATGACCACTTCAAATTTGCATCTCCTAGTGTCTGACACTTCAAGAAAATCTGCACAAATCTCATGCTCTCTGAAACTCAATTCAAAAACCAAATATAGATGGATGAACCCTAGAACTCAAATTATGAACCTAGAACTCAAATTAGGTCCTAAATTGTTGTCCTAATAAAAATTCACTAAAAATTAAGAACCTACTAGACTTGCAACACTAATAGAAATTTATATTTTTATATTGATTTTTTTCTCTAAACTAAATCTACCACCCTAGTTAACATCTAGTTAAACCTTACTTCCCTAACATTTGTAATTAAACACTACAACCCTAATCCTACTGCCCTAGTTAAGCATATACAATTTTTTTCCTACGACGAGGGAGGGAGATGTGGCGAGGGAGGCATGGGCGTCTCTGTCAAAGCCCTATCTAAATTCTTTTCCTAACTAAATTAACCTAACTAAATTCTTTTCCTAACTGAATTAACCTAACTAATTTAGAGAGAGAGAGAGGAGGGGTGGGTCTTACAGAGGATGGCTCTGGTGGTGGCACGGGAGGCAGTGGTGGCAAGGGAGGCAGGGGCGTCTCCAGTTGTGGCGAGGGAGGATCTGGTGGCGTCGGCTGCGGCTCCGGTGGCGTTGATGAGGCCGCGCGACTCCGGTGGCATTGGGGGCGGATCCGGTGGCGTCGACGGCGTGCAGCTCTGATGGCTCCGGGGGCGTCAACGTCGGCAGGAGACGACGGCGAAGTGGGGCGACGGCAAATCGGGCAGACGGCGGCGGGGTGGGTCGAGGGATTTGGGGGAGAAGTGGTGGCCTGGGCGAAACGATTTTTTGGTTATGTCAAACTTAGCGGTAGCGCTTTTCACGAAACGCGCTACTGCTATAGCTATGTAATTTCCTTCATATTTCTTATTTCCGTTTCTGTTTCTACAGCGGGGGTCTAGGAAACGCGCTGCAGCTACATTAGCTAGCGCCTCTTACGAACAAACGCTACTGCTACGCCTTTCTCATTTTTTTCGCTTTTTCAGTTATTTTGCTCTACATTTTATTTTTTTTCCTTTCTCCTTTTCTATTTCTTTCTTTTTCATTTACTTTTCCATTTGTTTTTCATTTTATTTTATTTCCATTAGTAGTAGCGCTCTTCACGCGAAACGCGCTGCTACTTATGTCCTAGCGGTAGCGCTCTTCTCTCAAGACCGCTACTGCTATGCGTAGCCTATCGTTTTAACAATGGGAATATTAGTTGTAGCGCTTTTTCATGTGCACGCGCTACTGTTACTATTGTATCTGTAGCGCGGATTTCGCACGCGCGCTACTGCTACTTAGCACTAGCGCCCGTTTTTGACACGCGCTACTGCTAAATTTCTGTGTATAAGGTTTTCCCTAGAAGTGACATCGAGCTGGTGAACTGGCCAGGCGCGAGAAACAGCAAGCTGGAGGACAGCGCAAATCGTGCCATGCTTGACAACCGGGGCGAAGGTGTCAGTGAAGTCCACGTCGGCACGCTGGCGAAATCCGCGCACCACCCAACGCGCCTTGTAGCGCTCGAGAGAGCCGTCGGGGCGAGTCTTGTGGCGGAAGACCCACTTGCCAGTGATCACATTGGCACGGGGAGGCCGGCGCACAAGCTGCCACATACGGTTGCGTTGCAGGGCATCAAACTCCTCACGCATTGCAGCAAGCCTGTTCGGATCCCGAAGAGCTGCGCAAGCGGAGGTGGGGAGTGGAGAAAGTGCCGAGGTAGATGCAGCACACGCGTACTCGTCAAACATGTAGCGCGTGCTAGGACGAAGTGTCCCAGTCCGAGCCCGAGTGACCACACCGGTGAGGGGTGCAGCCGCGACGAGGGGGGTAGCCGAGGGGGCCGCGGCGGTGGGGGGCCGCAGCGGTCAGCGGTGGGGGCAGCGGCGACGGGGAGCCGTCGAGGGCAGCGGTGGGGGTCGCGGCGGGGCGCTGGTGCGAGGCCTTGAGCAGGGCCGACCCAGGTGCTGCGGCTGGTCGATTCGCCAGTGGAGGAGGTAGGGGCGAACCGCGCCGCGGGAGATGGCGTGGGTGACGGTACCTGCTGAAACGGGAACACCAGCTCATCAAAGTACACATGCCGCAAAGTGAAAACGCGGTGGGACACTGGATCATAGCACCGGTAACCTTTGATGTTGGGAGGATAACCAAGGAAGATGCATGGAAGCGACCGGGGAGCGAGCTTGTGAGGAGCAGTGGACGCAGTGCTAGGATAACAGAGACACCCAAAAATGCGAAGACCATCATAAGATGGAACGGCAACAAAGAGGAGCTTGTGAGGAGTGTAGTTCCAGAGTGAACGACACGGGTGAATGTTAATGAGAAGGCTGGCGGTCGCGAGCGCGTCTGGCCAGAACCGAGGAGGCACGTAGGAGTGGAAGAGCAACGTGCGGACACAGTCATTAAGGGTGCGAATGACGCGCTCGGCACGACCATTCTGTTGTGACGTGTAGGGATAAGTGAGGCGAAAAATGGTGTCGTATGACGCAAGAAGATTGCGGGCGGCGACGTTGTCAAACTCCTTGCCGTTGTTAGTTTGCAAGGCGAGAATGGGACGACCGAACTGTGTGGTGACATATGAATAAAAAGCGGTGAGTGTGGCAAGAGCGTCAGATTTGCGACGAAGAGGAAATGTCCAGACATAATGGGTAAAATCATCCAATATCACCAAATAGTATAGATAGGCTGTGTTGCTCGCAATCGGGGACGTCCAAACATCACCATGCAATAACTGAAATGGAAAGGTGGAAATGTTTGTAGACTCGCTAAAGGGGAACGAACGTGCTTGCCAAGACGGCAAGCCTCACAAGTGTGGTCGTCAACCTTATTACATGAGAAAGAAAAACTCTGAAGAATCTGACGCATAACGGTGGAGTTTGGGTGACCGAGGCGGGCGTGCCAAAGATAGACACTAGCGGCGAAGGCGGCGGGACGATGGGTGGTGGTGGCGCCGGAGGGATGCACCGGGTAAAGCTCATCCGGGCTGTCACATCGGTGGAGTACCATCCGTGTACGGGCGTCCTTCACAGAAAAGCCGATATCGTCAAATTCAACAGTTATAGGATTCTCACAAGCAAGACGATGAATAGAAACTAGATTAGTGACTAAGTTGGGAGACACAAGAACATTAGACATGTTAACAGCAGTAGAAGTAGAAGGAAACGACATATGACCGACATGTGTAATGGGTAGAGAGGAACCGTTACCAACGGTGATGCGAGTGGGTGTATGAACAGGAATGGCAGACGTGAGGTTACCGGGATGAGCAATCATGTGAGCGGTGGGGCCCGAGTCCATGTACCAGTTGAAGGAAATATGCCCTAGAGGCAATAATAAAGTTATTATTTATTTCCTTATATCATGATAAATGTTTATTATTCATGCTAGAATTGGATTAACCGGAAACATAATACATGTGTGAATACATAGACAAGCAGATAGTCACTAGTAAGCCTCTACTAGACTAGCTCATTAATCAAAGATGGTTATGTTTCCTAACCATAGACATGTGTTGTCATTTGATTAATGGGATCACCTCATTAGAAGAATGATGTGATTGACATGACCCATTCCGTTAGCTTAGCACTTGACCGTTTAGTATATTGCTATTGCTTTCTTCATGACTTATACATGTTCCTGTAACTATGAGATTATGCAACTCCGTTTACGGAGGAACACTTTGGTACTACCAAGCGTCACAACAACTGGGTGATTATAAAGGAGTACTACAGGTGTCTCCAAAGGTACTTGTTGGGTTGGCGTATTTCGAGATTAGGTTTTGTCACTCCGATTGTCGGAGAGGTATCTCTGGGCCTTCTCGGTAATACACATCACATAAGCCTTGCAAGCATTACAACTAATGAGTTAGTTGTGAGATGATGTATTACGGAACGAGTGAAGAGACTTACGATGTGAGATTGAACTAGGTATTGGATACCGACGATCGAATCTCGGGTAAGTAACATACCGATGACAAAGGGAACAACGTATGTTGTTATGCGGTCTGACCGATAAATATCTTCGTAGAAAATGTAGGAACCAATATGGGCATCCAGGTCCCGAAATTGGTTATTGACCGGAGACATGTCTCGGTCATGTCTACATTATTCTCGAACCGTAGGGTCCGCACGCTCAACGTTTCGATGACAGTTGTAATATGAGTTTATGTATTTTGATGTACGAAGGTTGTTCGAGTCCGGATATGATCACGGACATGACGAGGAGTCTCGAAATGGTCGAGACATAAAGATTAATATATTGGACGGATATATTTGGACAGCGGAAAGGTTAGGAGAAGTTTGGAGCTCCGGAGGTTACCGGAACCCCGGGAGGTATATGGGCCTTATTGGGCCCATGTAGGAGGAAGGGAGAAGGAACAAGGAGGGGCGCCCCAAGCCCAATCCGAATTGGGGAGGGGCCGGCCCCCTTCCTTTCTCCTTCCCCTCTTCCTATTCCTACTACTAGTACTACTTCCTAATACTAGTACTCCTTCCTTCCCCTCCAAATAAGATAAGGAAGAGAGGGAAACCTACTTGGAGTAGGTTTCCCTCCCTATGGCGCGCCCCCTTGAGGCCGGCCACCTCCTCCCTCCCTCCTTTATATCTGAGGGGTAGGGGGCACCCTAGGACACACAAGTTGATCCTTGAGATCTTTCCTTAGCTGCAGTGCGGTGCCCCCTCCACCATATTCCACCTCGGTCATATCATAGCAGTGCTTAGGCGAAGCCCTGCGTCGGTAGAACATCAAGATCGTCACCACGCCGTCTGCTGACGGAACTCCCTCTCCCCGGAGCTTTGCTGGATCGGAGCCCGAGGAGCGCCATCGAGCTGAGCGTGTGCCAAGAACTCGAGGCGCCGGAGTAACGGCGCTGGGATCGGCTGGATCGCGAGGAGAACGTCGACTACTTCCTCTACGTTGTGATCGACTCGAGGCGCCGGAGTAACTTGGCGTTGGGATCGGCTGGATCGCGAGGAGAACGCGTCGACTACTTCCTCTACGTTGTGATCGCTTCCGCTTTGGTCTACGAGGGTACGTAGACAATACTCTCCCCTCTCGTTGCTATGCATCACCATGATCTTGCGTGTGCGTAGGAAAATTTTTGAAATTACTACGTTCCCCAACACCAGTCACACCCGCCACCGTAGGAACTCGGTGACGGTGCGGAGTGCAGGGCGGCGAGAAGGGCCGAGTACCACGGCGGCGGCACCTGAGGAGGGTAAAACCCTCCGTAGGCCGGCGCGGCCCCATAGGTGGGCGTGGACTGAGGCGCGGCACCATAGCCGCAGTAGGGAACGGCGTTCTGCGCGGCGAAGAGGGCCTGATGGCTCGCTGGACGAGGCCCAAGGATGCCCGGAGCGGGAGCCCGAGGGACCGACATCGAGTACGCGGGGCAGCGGGAGGGGTGGGAGGCGCGGGCGGCAGGGGGAAGTACCCCGAAGGCGTGGGGGGCGGCGCGGCGCTGGTGGGGCGGCCGGTGGTGGGGCGCCACGGGAGGTGCCGGCGGCAAGGGAGTGATGCTGCACGCGCTTCTTGACCCCCTTCATCTGGCGCTCCTCCAACCGCAAGTATGCCACAAACTTGGGGAAGGAGGGCTCCGGCATCAAGGTGAGGTTGGAGGCGGCGTTGCCAAAGTCCTCGTTGAGGCCGGTGGTGAGCATGCTGAGGAGGAGGTCGTCATCAACCTTGGCACCAAAGTCGCGGAGCTCATCCGCCAACGTCTTCAGGCGGCGGCAGTAGTCATCAATGGACTGTTCATCCTGGTGACAGTCAAAAAATTCCTGCTGCAAAAAAACGTGGCGCTGAAGCTTGTTGTCGGTGAAGAGGCCATTCAACTTGACCCACAAGGCGCAGGCGTCGTCGCCAGCGCTCACAACCGTGTGGAACAGGTCCTTGGAGATGGTGGTGAAGAACCACCGGATGATGGTGGCGTCGATCGCGGTCCACTCAGCGTCATCCACCATGGCGCGGGAGTCAACGGTACCATCCACGTGATCCACGAGGTTGTTCTCGCGGAAGAGCAGCATGAAGTAAATATTCCACGCGAAGTACATGGAGTTGGAGGCGTCGAGGACGACGGGAACACGTGCATGGACCTTGATGTCGCGGATTTCCGCAGGGTCGACGGCGAAGGGGTTGGAGTAGGTGGAGGTGTTTGACGACATGGCGACAGAGAGGTGGGAAGGGGGCGGCGCAGCAAGAGGGCTGCGCGGGTGGATCAGACGGCAATGGAGGGAGGCGCCTGTGGCGGGTGGAGAAGGCGGCGCAGCGGGAGGCGGCCTTGGCGGGGAGGTGGGTAGCGGCGGCGGCGACAGATTGCGGCGGCAGCGACGGCGGCCCGAGGCGGCAGCAGCTAGGGCTAGGGTTAGCGGAAGTGGGGAGATCGACTTGCGATAGATATCATGTAGAGAATGATTTGGTTCATCGATAATTGATTAATCATGCACTAGGCACATATATATAGGTACAATGGGTGCAACCGGTGTCTTGTCTCCCAAGATACAAGTAAATACAGAAGGAGAGAGACACTACAGGTGCGGCATACAAAACCCAGACCTACGTACATGTACACATGTTCAACACTAACATCCTAACAGAGAATGCCACACATTGTGTTTATATGTATGGGTCTGATAAAAACTACTCTTAAAAATGGAAGGTATTGGGAACATCTTGGGTGCCGCCTGGCCAAGCTCAAGCTACAAACATCACAGTTTTGGTTTCATCAAGCATGTCTCAGAACTTGGTTCCATGAATCCTCCTATTGTGGCACCTCAAGTAGCATCAAGAGTTCCCTTTCTATTTGAAGGGAGTGCTCACCGGTGATATACTATGTTGCTGCCAAGCGCCGGCAGAGGTGTACAGGGATCAAGTTGTACTCATCTGAGTAATTTCTGACGAAGTGCATATTGGTAAGCTTGGCTCCACTCCCTTCATTTGCAAAGTCACTGCAAGCTAGTTGAACCTGGCCTGATTATCCTTCTCTGGCAGGCTTAGTAGCCAGCACGAAGGGAACCTAGTCGATTGGAAGCTAGCACACACCGTCTCGTTGGAACATACAAGTACACCAGATCATAAAGGCGCGCGTTGCCGCACCCGCCCATCTTAAGCACATCTTAACAAAGGAAAAAAGATGTCTTAATAAAAGAAATATAGAAACATCTGACCAATTTCAGTTATATGTACCACATGGAACCATCACAAGTTGGTTCTATCTTCAGCCAGAATATTTATATATTCATAAATTCCGTGCATCTAATTAATGACAATAGAGTGTCGATACAACAGTAAGTCATAGATTGTATAGCAAGATTCCTAAATGTGATGGAAAATCAGCAAAGCTTCCCTGGGGGCAACTGATGGTTTGTATAGCATATAAACAATTGATGCAAATTGGTAGAACTGTTACTGACATCCCAAATAAAATGATCTTCAAAGAACTTATGTGCGTTCCATGTCTAAAGGACTCACTTCTCATCCTTTTCATTATAGTAATGTTTTCGAAGGAGCTCAAAGCCTTAGGCATAGGAGAGAAAATAAAGAGCAAATCATGTTCTATGGTCAACGAAACAAAAACAATGTGTGTGCATAATCCTGCAAACTTCTGCATGAGTCTTTAGAAAATAATGATTTACCTTGTTAGACCCAGACTGCTGAACCTTATGCAGTACATGTTCTGCTATGTTGGCATTCAATTCAAAGAGGGAAAGGACCACCAAAAGAAATTAAACGCCATACAACATACATATGAGCATGTAAGAAATTGGCAGTATAGCAGAGTTATAACTTAGATATTAGAAAAAAAAATCAAAGATATAGACTGATAGATAATACCCATTCTTCAGACTAACTTGAACGGATGGAAACATAGCATGTTGTGGTAATCAATTGCAGCTCATGACAGAAGAGCACGTAATACAGAAAAACCAATCTATTTAACTGGGATGTATTATTACCATATTAGCGGATCTTCTTCTTTTGTGAAACATGCTTCTCTTCCCCATGTTCCAGTATTTCTTCGTCATTTAAACTGCAGATCAGAGCCTCTTTGCCAACTGAATCATAGTAAATTATCCTCTTACCAACAATGGTTTGACAATATATTTGGCCCTATTCAGCACAACAAAATCTCTACTGGGTCGTTGTTGATTTGCTGCTCATTTGTTTGATCAATATTGTACATCTATTACTTTGTTTAGGAAAGCAATTTCAACCAGTCATTTTCTTGCAACCTAATGAAATTGAGCAGAAACAAAATTTCAGTTACCTTTCTTAGAGAGTAAAATGGGAAAACCAAAGCTAATCCTTGAACACACCTAACTCGACTAAAACTGTCCAAGAGAAATTGAAAAACCACGTACTCCAGACCTCATGCAAGGATACGGATTAGATCAGGTAACCTGGTAGGTGCTGTTCCTAGAATCCAGAGTTCCAGGATCCTACGGCAAAAGCCTAATGCCAATCTTATCAGGCCAGTTTAGCATCTTTTTTCAGAAGCGTATTTTCAGCAAGAAGGTTGCATGTAATCCTAATTAGTACTTAGAAGGACAACATTTTGATCAACAAGTCGTGGCGTTACCGGGCTGTTTTGAGCATTTGCATGAGCCTGGGTCTGCCAAGCAGCACTCCAACCGGGAGCTGCGCAATTTGGGCCGGAGGATCTACTTCGAGAGCAATGCGGAGGAGAGAGCCAAGATGCCGCCCCCAAGTGCATCGGCGTTCGATATCATCAGCTGGGGAAGGGCGGAGGCGAAAACTCTAGCATGCAAGGCAAGGTGGGAGTGCTTGAACGGTCGGATGCCGACCAGCGTTCCTCCTCCGCCCGAACCGGTGGATCCGCTGCCATATCTGTCTCCACAGCCAGGCCTAACATACAACGGGAAGATGTTTGCCCGCTCTATAAACTTGTCTTAAGAACTTGTTGCACCGTTTGTTGGCTTCGCGAAAGCTTTTTGCGAAACTACTTGCGTTAGTTGGGGTTGTCAAACTATGTGGACAAGTTCACTATTTGCTATTTGCTATGTGGAACCTATGTGAGCTCATATTTTGCTTTCTTCGTGAAACTATGTGAAACCTGTGATAAAACTTTACAAAAGAAACAATCACTAAAACTTGTAAAAACCTAAACTGTAAAACAATCATTAAAGTTTTATTAATGTGTATATGATGCCCAAGTTTAATTGTTTGAGATCTGTTTTTTAGGTTCTATATCATTGCTGTGATATTTGTTTTTGAAAAGAGGCAAACAATTAAACTTGGAAACCATAAAACACAGGACCCACCGCCAAGGACCCTGGCGGTAGGGCGAACCTACCGCCAGGGCACTTTGCTATTTCGTTACACAAACTTTGCAAGGCAAAAACCCAGCCACACCCTACCGCCAGGGGATCTGGCGGTAGGGTTAGACAGGCTACCGCCAGGGTCCCTGGTGGTAGGCTACTTATCCACGTCAGCTCGGAAAAATGCCCTCCGTCGCACCCTACCGCCAGGGACCCTGGCGGTAGCCTGTCTAACCCTACCGCCAGATCCCCTGGCGGTAGCGAAAGGGTCAGATCCCAAAAAATTTCTCAACCGGGGTCAGGTCCTGAATTTGTATGCGAAAAGGGTCAAAACATGAAATTTTGCCATAGACGGTGTGCATGCGCAGACCGGTATATCATTTTAGATTCCCATCCTGCCACTTGTTAGTTAGCTTGGTCAGGCCAATGCGGGTTCCTATGGGTTTCACATTAGTGTCAGCTCCCATTACCTTTTTACGCCATTTTTGTGATCAGCAAAACGGTCAGGATGTTCCTGCTGGATGCGGAGTGTACCATCTCCAACTTCTTCTTTTTTTGCTTTGCGGGGAAAACAACTTCTTTTTCTTAATACTATAGCAAGAACAACTTCTTTTCTAGTACTGTACCAAGAACAGCTTGGGTGTGGAACTGGTTGCACCATCAGTACTTGGAAAAAACATGCACTAAATTCTCACGCACCCCATCGATCAATTTGACTTTTCTTTTTAGACAAGAAAGCTTCCACAACAGGGCGCCTCTCAGGCAGTGCGACAGGCGATGTTATTTACAACTAAAAAATTATAGTCCCCATAAGATAAAGATGAGTGGTCACATCTATCAATGTCAGCTATACAGCTTGGTGGCTGGGATGGTCTTCTGCCTGGTGATGCATGAGAGCTGTGCATGCATGACATCAACTACTAGGCCCGGCTGCATATAAAAAAGATTTTGCCCGGGTTCTTACTATTCACCAGGCCTGCTAATCAAACTGGTGGTCCAAGACATCGCACAGATCTCAAGGGTTTGTACTATGCATGGACGTTCATGATAACAGAAAGTCCCGGCACCCAAGTTCTAAAAATTCAGTCTCCCTCAGGTGGCAAAATTTCGTGTTTTGACCCTTGTCAAACAAAATTGAGATCTGACCCCTGTTTGAAAGAATTTCGACATCTGACCCTTTTTCCTACCGCCAAAGAGCTCGGCGGTAGGGTTACTGTAACGCCCGGATAATTATGCTACAGTAAACTCACGTTGATGGTGCCACGTCACCTCTGTCACTGTAGTTAATCTCGGGTTATTTCAAAACTGTTTCGAACTTCAAATTCAAATTATGATAGCAATAAAAGTTTTCAAAAATTAAAATTAAAATGTTCGGGGGTTGCCAAATATTGCATCGGTAATTATGGTGGAGTAAACACATTTTTATAAAATGTCTAAGTTATTAAAATGAATTAAAACAGAAAAGGAAAAATAAGAAAAGAAAACAAACAAAATAAATAGGGGGGAAAACCCCCCTGGCCAACTGGGCCAAACGGCCCAGCCGGCCGGCCCACTGACCCAACCAGGCCGGCCCAGGCTGCCCCCCCCCCCCCACACACACTCCCCCATAACCCCCCCTGGGCGACCGAACCCTAGCCGGCCCGCCCCCACTCCTCTCCCCCCCTTCCCACGACCCCACGCCCCTCGTCCCTTCCCCGATCCAGATCGGTATCGGGCAACCCCCCCACGGCCTCGAACCCCCGGATCCCGACCGCCGCCGCTCGTCCTCACCCCCCCCTCCTCGCCGGGCGCCGTGGACACGCGCCGTCCCGCCGCGGCCATCGCCAGACCTCGCCGTCCCCGTCCTTCACCTCGCCGGGACCACGCCACACGCCGGACCGCCCCGTCGCCGCCGAACGCCTCCTCGCCCTCCTCCTCGCCGGTCTTCCCCGACCGCCCCGAGCCCCACACGTGAGCTTCCCCTTCGCTCCCCCTCTCTCCCCCTAGGGACGCCTCGGTCGTCGCCCTCCGCCGTGATCGGCGCGCCCGGCGCCACCGTCGCCCGCGCCTGCCGGCCCGGGCAAATCCGCCCGGCCTCGCTTCCCGTGCGGCTCCCCTGCGCGGCCGCGCGCCCTTCGTCGCCTCGGCCCACGAAGCTCCCGCCTCACCATTGCTGCTGGCCTCGCCGACCCCAGCGCCTCAGCGCTCGCCCGCCCTCTTGCTCCGGCCCATTGCCGCCACGGCGCCGTCTCCGGCTTCCACCTCTGTGCACTGGCGCCTCTCGCTTCGCCGTTGTCGCCCTCGGCCACCCGCGCCTCTGCTGGCGACCCTCATGCGCATCGGCCTCGCCATGACCCTCATTGGCCGCCCGAGTGCTCGACCTCGCTTCGGCGCCATCACGCCCCGGCGCCCGTAACTGTAGCACCCAGCGCCCGCTCCCCCTGTGCCCGATAAGGCCTTTGGCCCACTGACAAAGGGCCCCGCCCCAAAACGTTTTTAGAAAAAGAAAAAAAAGAAATTAAAAAATAATAATAAATAAAATAAATAAATATAATTAATAAAAATAAAAATGATTTAATAAAATTAATTAATTATTAATTAATTAATTAATTAATTAATTTAATTAATCCGGTTTAATTAATTTAATTAACTAGTTAAGTTTAATTAAACTGTAATTAGATTAATCTAAACCCTAATTAACCTAACAGTGTATGACAGGTGGGTCCCAGGGGACCCACATGTCAGGTTGACCAGGTCAACGGTCAACGCTGACTGCTGACGTCAGCATGACATCATGCTGATGTCATAAATTCATTTTCTGAATTAATTAAATAATTAATCAAATTTCAGAAATTAATAACATCTTTAGAAAATCATATCTTTTAATCCGTAACTCGGATTAAAATATTTTCAACATGAAAGTTGCTCGAGCGGCGAGGCGAATCCGGATACGCAGTCTGTTCGTCCGCCACACACCCCTAACCTATCGAACTCGCAACTTTCCCCTCCGGCTCCTCTGCCCGAAAACACGAAACCCCGGGGATATTATCCCGGATGTTTCCCCCCTTAACCGGTACCACCTCATACCACGTTAGGGCACGCCTAGCATCGTTACTTGTCATGTCATGCATCGATATGCATCTGTTTACATGGTATTCATT
This sequence comes from Aegilops bicornis, assembly GCA_021605145.1. Classification (NCBI taxonomy): domain Eukaryota; kingdom Viridiplantae; phylum Streptophyta; class Magnoliopsida; order Poales; family Poaceae; genus Aegilops; species Aegilops bicornis. The sequence continues at coordinate 751,764,271 of CM038675.1, forward strand.
GTTTCTTCCCCCTCTTCTCTCCGGTAGACTACGAGACCAACGCTGCTGCTGCCCAGTTCGACTACGGAGTTGACGACCCCTCTCTCTTGCCAGCAACCAGGCAAGCCCCGATCACCAGATATCGCCTATTCTACTCTATCTTGCTTGCATTAGAGTAGTGTAGCATATTCTTGCTACATTATACCTATCACGATGCATAGCTTTGCCCTTGTTACTCTTGTTGTTACCTTTACGCAATCCTATATGCTTAGTATAGGATGCTAGTATTTTCATCTGTGGCCCTACATTCTTGTCCGTCTACCGTGCAATACTATCAGGCCGTGATCACTCGGGAGGTGATCACGGGTATATACTATATACTTTATACATGATACATGTGGAGACTAAAGTCGGGTTAATTTGGTGGAGCACCCATGAGTGGATCTTTGAGGCGGAGGCGGCAGGCGAGTTGAGACCGCCTAGGAGAGAGGTGGGCCTGGCCTGTTCGGCGTTAGCGGATACTTAACACGCTTAACGAGATCTTGGTATTTGATCTGAGGTTGGCTCTGAGCCTATACGCACTAACCAACTACGTGGGGAAGATATGGGCACTCGGCGTCGTGGTATCGGTAGAAGCACTTGAGACGTCGGCTGACGGAGGCGGCGCGCGGATTGGGCTGGAACGCACGCTAGGCTAGGTGCGCTTCGGCCGCCCTGCATAGCGTCTTGGTGTGCTATGGGCGATGGGCCCGGACCCTGCGCTTAGGTTTAGACCGGCGTCTTTGGCCTCTCTGTTGTGCCTAGGTGGGGCTGCGGCGTGTTGATCTTCGAGGCGGGCATGACCAAGGAAAGTGTGTCCGGCCAAATGGGATCAAACGTGTTGGGTAAGTTGGTGCACCCCTGCAGGGAAGTTAATCTATTCGAATAGCCGTGATCTTCGGTAACAGGACGACTTGGAGTTGTACCTTGACCTTATGACAAATAGAACCGGATACTTAATAAAACACACCCTTCCAAGTGCCAGATACAACCGGTGGTCGCTCTCTCTCAGGGATATGAAAAGGGGATCGCCAGGTAGGATTATTGCTATGTGATGTTACTTGGAGGACTTCAGACTGCCCTCTTCTACCTGTTGCAAGACAGGTGACCAGATGCGTAGTCTTCGATAAGACTAGCTATCCCCTCTTATTACGGCATTCTGCGATTCAGTCCACTGATATGGCCCTTTACACATATATCCGTGCATATGTAGTGTAGCTCCTTGCTTGCGAGTACTTTGGATGAGTACTCACGGTTGCCTTGTTCCCCCTTTTTCCCCCTACCTCTACTCGATTGCTGCAACCAGACGATGGAGCCCAGGAGCCAGACGCCACCGTCGATGACGACTACTACACCGGAGGTGCCTACTACTACGTGCAGCCGGCGACGGCGACTAGGAGTAGTTTAGGAGGATCGAGGCGGGAGGCCTGCGCCTTCTTTCGATCTCAGATCCCAGTTTGTGCTAGCCATCTTATGGCAAACTTGTTTAACTTATGTATGTACTCAGATATTGTTGCTTCGGCTGACTTCGTCTATGATCGAGCACTTGTATTCGAGCCCTCGAGGCCCGGCTTGTATTATGATGCTTGTATGACTTATTTATGTTTTAGAGTTGTGTTGTGATATCTTCCCGTGAGTCCCTAATCTTGATCGTACACGTTTGCGTGCATGATTAGTGTACGATTGAATCGGGGGCGTCACAAGTTGGTATCAGAGCCGACTGCCTGTAGGAATCCCCCTTCCACAATCGTTGGCCGAAGTCGAATCTAGACATTGCAAAAAACTTTTACTAACTTGGCTGTGTGCCTTACGGGCCCACGTCGCCATCGGGTGGTACTAGGATCTTTTACTCCTCGACCTTTACTGCGGGACTCTGAACTCTCTTCTACTCGGGTTAAACGAATTTACTAACTAACACTAGGATCCCGTGACCACATTCACCCCAAAGTTGGATAAATCCATAGTTATTCCTTGGAATTGTATTTTGATCAATTTCCACCTTGTCATTTGACTCCTTTGAAACATCTTTGTTTTCGGATGGAACCCACGAGGCAGGTCGTGCGCCACACGACGGCCATTGGTGCCTCGGGATCACTGCGGCACTAGCAGAGATGATGACCTATCCGGGTTATCGCTGGCACCCTGAGTACACCGTCTTTGAGGAGTACCGGGACTTTAACCAGAGCGATGCCGAGCCATCGTCCACCTCTACTCTCGGGAGTATGACTCCACTACTGTGCTGCACACCGCACATGGTGTTGGGGTGACTATCGATATGGCAGTCTACGATGCTGCTTATGCTGCTCTGACACGCCTTCGTGGAGAGTATCGGAAGTTGGACACCTCCCCCTTCAGGCACATTGCTATCGCGTCTGATGTTGGTGAGGAGGGTTACTACACTGCTGCCTACTCCACTGTCACCAGAGAGCCCTTCTACCATCAGAACTTTGTTCTGCATGTTGATGGGCTGGATCGAGCTAACCGAGCTCTTCGCCACGAGTTGTACATCACCCGTCAGCACCTTTACCGTGCTTTCGGCGCTGTTGCACCCCTTTGTCCGATCCAGAGAGCTGCCGCGTTCTGCGATCTACCCAGCCAGGACCGTGATGCCCCAGGGTGTCGGTTGGCCAGAGGTGGGAGGCTATTCCCCAGCACTTGGTCCTCTTCTGCCACTTGGTCGTCGGGTTCTGCACCAGAGTATCCGCGGCCCCCAGGTCACTTACGTGGAGGACTATCCGCTGCCGCACTACCAGCTTTCAGGCTACAACTACCTCCGCAGTACCGCGTGGGACTGATGTAGGCCTGCTTGTTAGTGTTAGATGCATTCGCCGCGAGCCTGCGTGCCGCCTATGATGTCTTAGTCTATGTACTGAACTCTGTGTACCGAACTCTATGCATGATCCCTTTTGTAAGATATGCCGACTACTATGTGGTTTCTATCGTGCTGCCTTCATTATGCATGTTTCATCATGAATGATTCTTGTCCTTTGCATAATTTCTCAAATGATGAACTACCCCTGTTATATATTAGCAGGATGGTTAGACCAGCTGGTCGTGGTCGTGGTGGCAACTTCCCACCACCACCTGAGTGTTGGGGAACGTAGCAGAAATTCAAAATTTTCTACGCATCACCAAGATCAATCTATGGAGATTCTAGCAACAAGAGGAAAGGAGAGTGCATCTACATACCCTTGTAGATCGCTAAGCGGAAGCGTTCATGAGAACGGGGTTGAAGGAGTCGTACTCGTCGTGATCCAAATCACCGGAGATCCTAGTGCCGAACGGACGGCACCTCCGCGTTCAACACACGTGACAGCCCGGTGGCGTCTCACGCCTTGATCCAGCAAGGAGAGAGGAGAGGTTGAGGAAGACTCCATCCAGCAGCAACACAACGGCATGGTGGTGATGGAGGAGCGTGGAAATCCCAGCAGGCCGCCAAGCACCAAGGGAGAGGAGGAGGAGGAGGAGAGGCGGGGCTGCACCAAGAGGGAGAGAACTCATGTGTGTTGGGCAGCCCAAAACCTCAAGTATATATAGGGGAAAGGGGGCTGCGCCCCTTTAGGGTTTCCACCCCAAGGGGTGCGGCCAGCCCTAGATGGGACTTGGGGGCGGCCAAGAGGGGAGGAGTGCCTCCCAAGTCAAGTGGAGGCCCTCCCTTTAGGGTTTCCCCCCCTCCCATGCGCATGGGCCTTGGGGGCTGGTGCCCTGGCCCATTAAGGCTAGGGCGCCCCCTACAGCCCATGCTACTGTATTGGACGTGGTGGAACAATTTCCGGACCTCCGGACCCCTCCGGAATCCTCCGGAACCTTCCGAAGCTTCCGGTACAATACCGAAAAAACCCGAACTTTTGGAACCCGAACAACAACTTTCCATATATAAATCTTTACCTCCGGACCATTCCGGAACTCCTCGTGACGTCAGGGATCTCATCCGGACTCAACAACATTCGGTAACCACATACAAACTTCCTTTATAACCCTAGCGTCATCGAACCTTAAGTGTGTAGACCCTACGGGTTCGGGAGACATGTAGACATGACCGAGACGTTCTCCGGTCAATAACCAACAGCGGGATCTGGATACCCATGTTGGCTCCCACATATTCCACGATGATCTCATCAGATGAACCATGATGTCAAGGACTCAATCGATCCCGTATACAATTCCTTTTGTCTAGCGGTATTGTACTTGCCCGAGATTCGATCGTCGGTATCCCGATACCTTGTTCAATCTCGTTACCGGCAAGTCTCTTTACTCGTTCCGTAACACATCATCCCGTGATCAACCCCTTGACCACATTGTGCACATTATGATGATGTTCTACCGAGTGGGCCCAGAGATACCTCTCCGTTTACGAGTGACAAATCCCAGTCTCGATTCATTGCCAACCCAATGACACTTTCGGAGATACCTGTAATGCACCTTTATAGCCACCCGATTACGTTGTGACGTTTGGTACACCCAAAGCATTCCCTACGGTATCCGGGAGTTGCACAATCTCATGGTCTAAGGAAAAGATACTTGACATTGGAAAAGCTTTAGCATACGAACTACGATCTTTGTGCTAGGCTTAGGATTGGGTCTTGTCCATCACATCATTCTAATAATGATGTGATCCCGTTATCAATGACATCCAATGTCCATGGTTAGGAAACCATAACCATCTATTGATCAACGAGCTAGCCAATAGAGGCTTGCTAGGGACATGGTGTTGTCTATATATCCACACATGTATTTGAGTTTCCTATCAATACAATTATAGCATGGATAATAAACGATTATCATGAACAAGGAAATATAATAATAATAACTAATTTATTATTGCCTCTAGGGCATATTTCCAACAGTCTCCCACTTGCACTAGAGTCAATAATCTAGTTCACATCGTCATGTGATTAACAGCGATAGGTCACATCGCCATGTGACCAACACCCAAAGAGTTTACTAGTGTACGTAAACTAGTTCACATCATCATGTGATTTAGACTCAATGAGTTACGAGGTTTGATCATGTTTTGCTTGTGAGAGAGGTTTTAGTCAACGGTCCGAACCTTTCAGATCCGTGTGTGCTTTGCAAATCTCTATGTCATATTGTAAATGCTGCTTCCACGCTCACTTGGATCTATTCCAAATGGTTGCTCCATTATACGTATCCGGTTTGCTACTCAGAGTCACTTGGATAGGTGTTAAAGCTTGCATCGACGTAACGCTTTACGCCGAACTCTTTATCACCTCCATAATCAAGAAACATGTCCTTATTTACTCCAAGGACAATTTTGACCGCTGTCCAATGATCCATTCCTGGATCATTCTTGTACCCCTTGACTGACTCATGGCAAGGCACACTTCCGATGCGGTACACAAGATAGCATACTATAGAGCCTATGTACGAAGCATAGGGGCGACCTTAAATCCTTTCTCTCTTTTCTGCTGTGGTCGAGCTTTTAACTCTTAACTTCATACCTTACAACTCAGGCAAGAACTCCTTCTTTGACTGATCCATCTTGAACACTTTCAAGATTATGTCAAGGTATGTGCTCATTTGAAAGTATTATTAAACATTTTCGATCTATCCTTATAGATCTCGATGCTCAGTGTTCGAGTAGCTTAATCCAGGTTTTCTATTGAAAACATCTTTCAAATAACCCTATATGCTTTCCAGAAATTCTACATCATTTCGATCATCAATATGTCAACAACATATACTCATAAGAAATTCTATAGTGCTCCCACTCACTTCTTTGGAAATACAAGTTTCTCATAAACTTTGTATAAACCCAAAATCTTTGATCATCTCATCAAAGCGCACATTCCAACTACGAGATGCTTACTCCAGTCCTTAGAAAGGATCGCTGGAGCCAGCATACCTTTTAGCATCCTTAGGATCGACAAAACTTTCTGATTGTATCACATACAACCTTTCCTTACAAAAACTGGTAAGGAAACTCATTTTGACATCCATCTGCCAGATTTCATAAATGCAGCTTATGCTAACATGATTCCAACGGACTTAAGCATCGCTACGGATGAGAAAAACTCATCGTAGTCAACTCCTTGAACTTGTGAAAAACTCTTCACCACAAGTCGAGCTTCATAGAAGGTGACATTACCGTCCACGTCCGTCTTCTTCTTAAAGATCCATTTATTGCAATGGCTTGCCAATCATCGGGCAAGTCCACCAAAGTCCATGCTTTGTTATGATACATGGATCCTATCTCGGATTTCATGGCTTCTAACCATTTGTCGGAATTTGGGCCCACCATCGCTTCCCCATAGCTCGTAGGTTTATCAAGGCGGGATCACCGTACCACTCACGAAGCGATGGCGTCCTTGTCGATCCCCACGAGGTTCGGTAGTGACTTGATCCGAAGCTTCATGATCACTATCATAAGCTTCCACTTCAATTGGTGTAGGTGCCACGGGAACAACTTCCTGTGCCCTGCTACACACTAGTTGAAGTGATGGTTCAATAACCTCATCAAGTCTCCACCATCCTCCCACTCAACCTTCCGAGACAAACTTTTCCTCGAGAGCGACTCGATTCAAGAAACAATCCCTATTGCTTTCGGATCTGAATTAGGAGGTATACCCAACTGTTTTGGGTGTCCTATGAAGATGCATTTTATCCGCTTTGGGTTCGAGCTTATCAACCTGAAACTTTTTCACATAAGCGTCATAGCCCCAAACTTTTAAGAAAACGACAACTTAGGTTTCTCCAAAGCGGTGTCGTCTCAACGGAATTACGTGGTGCCCCATTAAAGTGAGTGCGGTTGTCTCTAATGCCTAACCCATGAGCGATAGTGGTAATTCGATAAGAGTCATCATGGTACGCACCATATCCAATAGGGTGCAACTATGATGTTCGGACACACCATCACACTATGGTGTTCGGTGCGGTATTAATTGTGAAACAATTTGCACAATGTCTTAATTGTGTGCCAAAACTTCGTAACTCAGATATTCATCTCTATGATCATATCATAGACATTCTATCCTCTTGTTACGAAGATCTTAAACTTCACTCTGAAATTACTTGAACCATTCAATAATTCAGATTTGTGTTTCATCAAGTAAATATACTCAACATCTACTCGAATCATCCGTGAAGTCGTAACATAACGATATTCACTTTGCATGCCTCAGGCACTCATTGGACTGCACACATCAATATGTGTTACTTCCAACAAGTTGCTATCTTGTTCCATCTTACTGAAACCGAGGCTTTTCGGTCATCTTGCCCATGTGGTATGATTTGCATATCTCAAGTGATTCAAAATCAAGTGAGTCCAAACGATCCATCTGCATGGAGTTTCTTCATGCGTATACACCAATAGACATGGTTCACATGTCTCAAACTTTTCAAAAATGAGTGAGTCCAAAGATCCATCAACATGGAGCTTCTTCATGCGTTCTATACCAATATGACTTACATGGCGATTGCCACAAGTAAGTGGTACTATCATTACTATCTTATACCTTTTGGCATGGAAATGTGTATCACTACGATTGAGATTCAATAAACCATTCCTTTAGGTGCAAGACCATTGAAGGTATTATTCAAATAAACAGAGTAACCATTATTCTCCTTACATGAATAACCGTATTGCGATAGACATAATCCAATCATGTCTATGCTCAACGCAAACACCAAGTAACAATTTTAGGCTTAACTCCAATCTCGATGGTAGAGGGAGCGTGCGATGCTTGATCACATCAACCTTGGAAATACTTCCAACACATATCGTCGGCTCACCTTTAGCTAGTCTCCGTTTTTTCCGTAGCTTTTATTTCGAGTTACTAACACTTAGCAACCGAACCGGTATCTAATACCCTGGTGTTACTAGGAGTACTATTAAAGTACACATTAACATAATGTATATCCAATATACTTCTATCGACCTTGCCAGCCTTCTCATCTACCAAGTATCTAGGGTGGTTCTGCTCCAGTGTCGGTTCCCCTTATTACAGAAGCACTTAGTCTCGGGTTTGGGTTCAACCTTGGGTTTCTTCACTGGAGCAGCAACTGATTTGTCGTTTCATGAAGTATCCCTTGTTGCCCTTGCCCTTCTTGAAACTAGTGGTTTTACCAACCATCAACAATTGATGCTCCTACTTGACTTCTACTTTCATGTGTCAAACAACGCGAATACCTCAAGGATCATCATCTCTATCCTTGATATGTTATAGTTCATCACGAAGCTCTAGCAGCTTGGTGGTAATGACTTTGGAGAAACATCACTATCTCATCCAGAAGATCAACTCCCACTCGATTCAAGTGATTGTTGTACTCAGACAATCTGAGCACAAGCTCAACGATTGAGCTTTTCTCCCTTAGTTTGTAGGCTAAGAAAATCGTCGGAGGTCTCATACCTCTTGACGTGGGCACGAGCCTGAAATCCCAATTTCAGCCCTCGAAACATCTCATATGTTCATGACGTTTCAAAAACGCCTTTGGTGCCTCAACTCTAAACCGCTTTAACTAAACTATCACGTAGTTATCAAAGCGTGTATGTCCGATGTTCGCAACATCCACAAACGACGCTTGGGGTTCAGCATCTTGGCGGTGCATTAAGGACATAAGCTTTCTACTGTCCGCATAATCGCTACTGTCAACTTTCAACTATATTTTCTCTAGGAACATATCGAAACAGTGGAACTAAAGCGCGAGCTTACGACATAATTTGCAAAAGGTTATTTGACTATGTTCAGGATAATTAAGTTCATCTTATGAACTCCCACTCAGATAGACATCCCTCTGGTCATCTAAGTGATTACATGATCCGAGTCAACTAGGCCGTGTCCGATCATCACGTGAGACGGACTAGTCGACTCGGTGAACATCTTCATGTTGATCGTATCTACTATACGACTCATGCTCGACCTTTCGGTCTCCGTGTTCCGAGGCCATGTCTGCACATGCTAAGCTCGTCAAGTTAACCCCAAGTGTTTTTTGCTGTGTAAATCTGTCTTACACCCGTTGTATGTGAACGTAAGAATCCATCACACCCGATCATCACGTGGTGCTTAGAAGCGACGAACTGTAGCAACGGTGCACGATCGGGGAGAACACTTCTTGAAATTTGTAAGGGATCATCTTATTTACTACCGTCGTTCTAAGTAAACAAGATGCATAAACATAATAAACATCACATGCAATTATATAGTAGTGACATGATATGGCCAATATCATATTGCTCCTTTTGATCTCCATCTTCGGGCTCCATGATCATCATTGTCACCGCATGACACCATGATCTCCATCATCATGATCTCCATCATCGTGTCTCCATGAAGTTGTCTCGCCGACTTATTACTTCTACTACTATGGCTACCGGTTAGCAATAAAGTAAAGTAATTACATGGCGTTGTTCAATGACACGCAGGTCATACAATAAATAAAGACAACTCCTATGGCTCCTGCCGTTGTCATACTCATCGACATGCAAGTCGTGAATCCTATTACAAGAACATGATCAATCTCATACATCACATATCATTCATCACATTCTTCTTGGCCAGATCACATCACATAGCATACCCTGCAAAAACAAGTTAGACGTCCTCTAATTGTTGTTTGCATGTTTTACGTGGCTGCTTTGGGTTTCTAGCAAGAACGTTTCTTACCTACGCAAAACCACAACGTGATATGCCAATTGCTATTTACCCTTCATAAGGACCCTTTTCATCGAATCCGCTTTCGACTAAAGTGGGAGAGACGGCACCCGCTAGCCACCTTATGCACCAAGTGCATGTCACCGGTGGAACCTGTCTCACGTAAGAGTACGTGTAAGGTCGGTCCAGGCCGCTTCATCCCACAATACCGTCGAAACAAGATTGGACTAGTAACGGTAAGCATATTGAACAAAATCAACGCCCACAACTACTTTGTGTTCTACTCGTGCAAAGAATCTACGCTTAATAGACCTAGCTCATGATGCCACTTTGTTGGGGAACGTAGCAGAAATTCAAAATTTTCTATGCATCACCAAGATCAATCTATGGAGATTCTAGCAACAAGAGGAAAGGAGAGTGCATCTACATACCCTTGTAGATCGCTAAGCGGAAGCGTTCATGAGAACGGGGTTGAAGGAGTCGTACTCGTCGTGATCCAAATCACCGGAGATCCTAGTGCCGAACGGACGGCACCTCCGCGTTCAACACACGTACAGCCCGGTGACGTCTCCCACGCCTTGATCCAGCAAGGAGAGAGGGAGAGGTTGAGGAAGACTCCATCCAGCAGCAGCACAACGACATGGTGGTGATGGAGGAGCGTGGAAATCCCGCAGGGCTTCGCCAAGCACCAAGGGAGAGGAGGAGGAGGAGAGGCAGGGCTGCACCAAGAGGGAGAGAACTCATGTGTGTTGGGCAGCCCAAAACCTCAAGTATATATAGGGGGAAAGGGGGGCTGCGCCCCCTTTAGGGTTTCCCACCCCAAGGGGTGCGGCCAGCCCTAGATGGGACTTGGGGGGCGGCCAAGAGGGGGAGGAGTGCCTCCCAAGTCAAGTGGAGGCCCTCCCCTTTAGGGTTTCCCCCCTCCCATGCGCATGGGCCTTGGGGGGGCTGGTGCCCCTGGCCCATTAAGGCTAGGGCGCCCCCCTACAGCCCATGCTACTGTAGTGGACGTGGTGGAACAATTTCCGGACCTCGGGAGCCCTCGAGAATCCTCCGAACCTTCTCGGAAGCTTCCCGGTACAATACCGAAAAAACCCGAACTTTTTCCTAACCCGAACAACAACTTTCCATATATAATTCTTTACCTCCGGACCCTTCCGGAACTCCGCGTGACGTCCGGGATCTCATCCGGGACTCCGAACAACATTCGGTAAACACATACAAACTTCCTTTATAACCCTAGCGTCATCGAACCTTAAGTGTGTAGACCCTACGGGTTCGGGAGACATGTAGACATGACCGAGACGTTCTCCGGTCAATAACCAACAGCGGGATCTGGATACCCATGTTGGCTCCCACATATTCCACGATGATCTCATCGGATGAACCACGATGTCAAGGACTCAATCGATCCCGTATACAATTCCCTTTGTCTAGCGGTATTGTACTTGCCCGAGATTCGATCGTCGGTATCCCGATACCTTGTTCAATCTCGTTACCGGCAAGTCTCTTTACTCGTTCAGTAACACATCATCCCGTGATCAACCCCTTGACCACATTGTGCACATTATGATGATGTTCTACCGAGTGGGCCCAGAGATACCTCTCCGTTTACACGGAGTGACAAATCCAGTCTCGATTCGTACCAACCCAATGTACACTTTCGGAGATACCTGTAATGCACCTTTATAGCCACCCAGTTACGTTGTGACGTTTGGTACACCCAAAGCATTCCTACGGTATCCGGGAGTTGCACAATCTCATGGTCTAAGGAAAAGATACTTGACATTGGAAAAGCTTTAGCATACGAACTACGATCTTTGTGCTAGGCTTAGGATTGGGTCTTGTCCATCACATCATTCTACTAATGATGTGATCCCGTTATCAATGACATCCAATGTCCATGGTTAGGAAACCGTAACCATCTATTGATCAACGAGCTAGCTAATAGAGGCTTGCTAGGGACATGGTGTTGTCTATATATCCACACATGTATTTGAGTTTCCTATCAATACAATTATAGCATGGATAATAAACGATTATCATGAACAAGGAAATATAATAATAATAACTAATTTATTATTGCCTCTAGGGCATATTTCCAACACTGAGTACATGGCTGGTATGATCCAACAGCTTGAGATGAATCGCCAGTTCATCGAGAACATGATGGCTCAGTTTCCTCGCCCCAATATGAACCAGCAGCCAAACACAACAACTCTGCAGGATTTCATACGCCTCAACCCAAGTGTGTACCGCAGCTCAACCCAGCCGCTGGATGCTGATGACTGGCTCCGTGACATCACCTATGAGATGAAGTCTGCTGATGTAGCCCCTGCCAGCTATGTCACTTTTGCTTCCTTCTTCCTGAAGGGACCCGCAGCTCAATGGTGGGACAGCCACAGCCGTACTCTGCCAGTTGGAACAATCATCACCTGGCCAGACTTCCAAGCTGCTTTCCGTGCCCGCTTCATCCCTCAAGGAGTCATGGACCGGAAGAAGCGTGAGTTCATAACCTCACCCAAGGCAACAAGACTGTTGAAGCTTATCGGCGGGAGTTCTGGACTTGTCTCGCTATCTTTGAAGAGGACATTGCAACCGATGCACGCATAACAGGAGAAGTTCCGTGACGGCCTTCAAGTCGACATCAAGCTCGCACTTCTAGTGCACGACTTTGCTGATTTCGCCACCTTGGTGAACAAAGCTATCAATGTCGAAACTGGTTTGCAGGAATACCAGAGCTCTAACAGGCGCAACCGTGACACGGGCTCATCTTCGAGCCCGTCCTCGCAGAAGCGCAAGATATGGATTCCCAACAGCATGTACCAGCCGAATGCACCTGCCCCAAGGCAAAGCTATGCTGCACCTCGTCTGCCTACTCCAACTAGGCAGCCAAAGCTTCCAGCTCCACCACCCCAAGCTCCTGTTCCCACTCCCAATAATGGTTTGTGCTTCAGGTGTGGACAACCAGGGCACCGTGCTAGAGAATGCAACCGTAACCGTAAGCGGTGGCCCTTCCAAATGATCGGTCGTGGAAGCAACCAGCCCCGCAACAACAATGCCAAGCCTTATGGTCGAAGTTCATGCCAACCACGTTGATCCGAACGAAGCTCAAGACCAACACATCGTGATGGGTACACTCCTCGTAAATTCAGTACCAACATGCGTTTTATTTGATACTGAGGGCATCACATTCATTCATGTGCGAAGATTTTGCATTCATGCATGGCATTAAAAGTGAAGACATGAATGCTTCACTATTAGTACACACTTCGCGGGCCAATGTCGAACCTCCATGATTTGCAACGACATCCCGTTGAAATCAAGGACTGGAATTCCTTGTCTCACCCATCGTCTTTGAAGTCTTGTAGCATTGACCTCATTCTGGGAATGGATTGGTTAAAGGCGCATACGGCTTCTATAGTTTGCGCCACTAAGACCGTCCATCTGCTACACCCTTCCGATGAAATAGTCACTTACCAAGCTCATCTGGTGCAAAATGCCGAGGCAAGGCTCTATGCATTGAATGCATTGAACGCTGCACCACTCGAGGGTATTGAAAACATTCCTGTCGTGTGTGAATTCCTCGACGTCTTTCCTGAAGAACTCCCAGGGATTCCCCCTGCTAGAGCTGTCGAATTCATCATCGACTTGAAACCAGGCACCACTCCTATAGCCAAGCGACCCTACAAGATGCCGCCGCATGAACTCCTTGAGCTTAAGGAGGAAATCGACAAATCTCTTCGAAGTGGTTTCATTCGCCCAAGTTGCTCTCCTTGGGGAGCACCTTCTCTCTTTGTCAAGAAGAATGATGTGACAAAGCGATTGGTCCTAGACTAGCGTCCTATAAACCAAGCTACAATTAAGAATAAGTATCCTCTTCCTCGGATCAATGATCTGTATGATCAACCGGCTGGTTCGTCGGTGTTCTCGAAACTCGACTTGAGGTTGGGTTACCACCAGATCCGTGTTCGAGAGGAGGATATCCCCAAGACCGCATTTGTGACTCGTTATGGTTCATACGAGTACACCGTCATGTCTTTCGGCTTAACCAACTCTCCGGCCACCTTCTCTCGCCTGATGAACTATATATTCATGGATTACCTCGACAAGTTCGTCGTGGTTTATCTGGATGTTATCCTGATATTTTCCAAGAAAGAAGAAGAACATGTTGAACATCTTCGTCTTGTGCTGGAAAAGCTACGAGAGCATCAACTTAATGCCAAGTTCTCCAAATGTGAATTCTGGCTTCCCGAAGTAACCTATCTCGGGCATGTCATCTCTAAGGATGGTATTGCCGTCAACCCTGAACGAGTTCAGGCTATTCTTGATTGGACTCCTCCGAAGAATGTCAAGCAAGTCAGAAGTTTTCTCGGTCTCGCCAGCTATTGTCGTCGATTCGTCGAGAACTTCTCCAAGATTGCCAGGCCTCTGACTAACCTATTGCATAAGGGCGTCAAGTTCCAATGGACAGATAAATGTCAGGAAAGTTTCCAGGCACTCAAAGACAAGTTGACTTCTGCCCCAGTACTAGCTCCTCCTGATACTAAGAAGGACTTCGTCATTTACTGCGACGCTTCCCGTCAAGGATTAGGCTGTGTCCTAATGCAAGAGCGCAAAGTGGTTGCTTATGCCTCTCGACAATTGCGCCCTCACGAAGATAACTACCCAGTTCACGACCTCGAGCTTGCTGTTGTCATTCATGCGCTGAAGCAGTGGCGACATTACCTACTCGGTAATCGTTGCGAGATCTTCACTGACCACCAAAGTCTGAAGTATCTGTTTACTCAGCCAGACCTGAACCTCCGTCAGCAGAGATGGATGGAGACTGTTGCAGACTTTGATTTGGGTATTTCCTATACACCAGGCAAGGCTAATGTAATGGCTGATGCCTTGAGCCGCAAGTCTTACTGCAACCACCTCCAGGTTCACAAAGTTCAGCCCTCACTCGTTGAAGAGTTCAGAAAGCTGAACCTCCATATTGTTCCTCTGGGTGCACTCGCCCTCCTCCCGAGCTTCGCAAGATGAACCTCCATGTTGTTTCCAGGGTTCTCTCAATACCCCTGGTTGTAAACCAGATCTTGTGGACACCATCAAATGGATACATAAATGTGACGATGAAGTCGAGAGGATTAAACTTTATCTCGCAGTATGAAAGCCCTCATTCTTCCTTGTGGACTGACGCAGCACCCTATACTTCAAAGGTCGCCTAGTGGTACCGAGTAAGAGGGAAAACCTGAATCGACTCCAAAGGTTATGAAAGAAGCTCATGATACGCCTTTGTCTATTCATCCCGGTAGCACCAAGATGTACCAAGACATTAAATCGGAGATTCTCGTGGTCTAATATGAAGCGAGACATTGCTCGTTATGTTGCTTTGAATGTGACGCTTTGTCGTATCAAAGCAGAACACCAAAGGCCTCTTTGGAACTCGCAACCTATCTCTATACCTGAATGGAAATGGGACCATGTTGAGATGGACTTCGTCCTTTGGATTTCCCAAGTCGCAGAAAAGGTAATGATGCTATTCTTGTCGTCATTGACCGGCTTTCTAAAGTGGCACATTTTCTGGCGGTCAAAGAAACGATCACTGCTAGTCAGCTTGCAACTCTCTATATGTCCAAAATTGTTTCACTTCACGGTATTCCACTGGTTATCAGCTCGGACCGTGGCAGCTTATTCACTTCAAGATTCTGGGCAAGTTTTCAAGAAGCTATGGGGACTCATTTATCTTTCAAGATCGCTGCGTTTCATCCATGATCACAAGGGCAAGTTGAACGTGTCAACCAAGTTCTCGAAGACATGCTTCGAGCTTGTGTTATTTCCTTCGCAAGAAATGGGAGGAATCTCTCCCGTATGCTGAGTTCTCTTATAATAATAGCTATCAAGCTAGTCCGAAGATGGCCCCTTTGAAGTGTTATATGGACGAAAGTGCGAACCCCTCCGAACTGGTCAGAAATCGGGAACGCCCACTCTTCGGGTCCGGATATTATCCAACATGCCAAGAACAAGTCCGCATTATTCGCGAGAATCTCAAGACTGCCTACCACGTCAAAAGAGTAATTATGACCGTCATCATAAAGACATGGTCTATCAACTTTGGCGAAAAGGCCTAACCGCGTTACACCAATGAAGGGTGCTCACCGCCGGGATCAAGGGCAAGCTAGCTCCTCGCTATATTGGCCCATTCACTATTCTGGAAAGGCGCGGAAAAGTGGCATATCAACTGGAGCTTACGTCGAACCTATCTCAGGTTCACGATGTGTTCCACGAGTCACTACTCAGACGCTGCTTCAAGTAACCAATCAGAGTATTGGAACATGAAGTGCTCGAATTGCAACAGGACCTCTCCTATAAAGAGCATCCGGTCCGCATTCTCGACCAAGCTGAACGCCGCACGCGTCAGAAGGCGATCAAGTTCCTCAAAGTCCAGTGGTCGAAT
The DNA here is from genome assembly GCA_021605145.1 of Aegilops bicornis. Lineage (NCBI taxonomy): Eukaryota > Viridiplantae > Streptophyta > Magnoliopsida > Poales > Poaceae > Aegilops > Aegilops bicornis. The sequence goes on from CM038675.1 coordinate 751,780,342, forward strand.
CACTCTGAAGACGAAGCCACCTGGGAACGCGAGGATCGTCTTCGTGATGAATACCCCGCACTCTTTCCTTCTACCTCCTAAATCTCGGGACGAGATTTCTTGTAGTGGAGGAGATTTGTAACGCCCGGATAATTATGCTACAGTAAACTCACGTTGATGGTGCCACGTCACCTCTGTCACTGTAGTTAATCTCGGGTTAATTCAAAACTGTTTCGAACTTCAAATTCAAATTATGATAGCAATAAAAGTTTTCAAAAATTAAAACTAAAATGTTCGGGGGTTGCCAAATATTGCATCGGTAATTATGGTGGAGTAAACACATTTTTATAAAATGTCTAAGTTATTAAAATGAATTAAAACAGAAAAGGAAAAATTAGAAAAGAAAACAAACAAAATAAATAGGGGAAAACCCCTCGGCCAAGCCCAGGCCAACGGCCCGGCCCATCGACCCAACCAGGCCGGCCCAGGCTGCCCCCCCACACTCCCCCATAACCCCCCCTGGGCGACCGAACCCTAGCCGCCCCCCCCACTCCTCTCTCCCCCTCCCCACGACCCCACGCCCCTCGTCCCTTCCCCGATCCAGATCGGGATCGGGACGAACCCCCCCCCCCCCACCGACGCTCGAACCCCCCCGGATCCCGACCGCCGCCGCTCGTCCTCACCCCCCTCCTCGCCGGACGCCGTGGACGCGCGCCGTCCCGCCGCTGCCGCCATCGCTGAACCTCGCCGTCCCGTCCTCCACCTCGCCGGACCACGCCACACGCCGGACCGCCCGTCGCCATTAACGCCTCCTCGCCCTCCTCCTCGCCGGTCTTCCCGACCGCCCCGAGCCTTGCCACGTTGCCCCTCGCCCCGTGAGCTTCCCCTCGCTCCTCTCCCCTAGGGACGCCTCGTCGTCGCCCTTCCGGCTGGCGGCCGCGCCCGGCGGTCGACAGCGCCCGACGCCACTGCGTCGCCCGCGCCCTACAGCGCGGGCCGTCCCCGCCCCTCCCGCTTCCCCGTGCGGCTCCCATCGCTGCGCCTTCCCCCACAGTCGCCTCGGCCACGAAGCTCCCGCCTCACCGGCTGCAGCCTCGCCGACCCACGCGCCTCGCTCGCCCGCCTCTTGCTCCGGCCGATTGCCGCCAGGCCTCGTCTCGGCTTTCTCGTGTGCTCGCAGCCCCCCTACGTGCTGCAGGCGCCTCTCGCTTCGCCGTTGTCGCCTCGACCGCCGCACCTCTGGGCGACCCTCGCGCGCTGGCCGCCTCCGCCCTTGTGACCTCGGCCGCCGACCGTGCTTCGGCCTCCGCCGGGCGCCATCACGCCCGGCGCCCGTGAATCAGTAGCACCAGCCCGCTCCTCAGGTTCGATAAGGCCTTTGGCCCACTGACAAAGGGGCCCCGCCCCAAAACGTTTTTAGAAAAAGAAAAAAAAGGAATTAAAAAATAAATATAATTAATAAAAATAAAAATGATTTAATAAAATTAATTATTAATTAATTAATTAATTAAGTAGTTAATTAATCCGGTTTAATTAATTTAATTAACTAGTTAAGTTTAATTAAACTGTAATTAGATTAATCTAAACCCTAATTAACCTAACAGTGTATGACAGGTGGGTCCCACGGGACCCACATGTCAGGTTGACCAGGTCAACGGTCAACGCCGATCGCCGACGTCAAAGATGACATCATCTTGATGTCATAAATCCATTTTCCGAATTAATTAAATAATTAATTAAATTTCACAAATTAATAAAATCTTTAGAAAATCATATCTTTTAATCCGTAACTCGGATTAAAATATTTTCAACATGAAAGTTGCTCAGAACGACGAGACGAATCCGGATACGCAGTCCGTTCGTCCGCCACACACCCCTAACCTATCGAACTCGCAACTTTCCCCTCCGGCTCCTCGCGAAAACCACGAAACCCCGGGATATTATCCGGATGTTTCCCCTTAACGGTACCACCTCATACCACGTTAGGGCACGCCTAGCATCGTTACTTGTCATGTCATGAATCGATATCCATCTGTTTACATGTTATTCATTGTTTATTCCCGCTCTTCTCTCATGTAGACTACGAGACCGACACTCCTGCGGCCCAGTTCGACTACGCAGTTGGCGACCCAACTCTCTTGCCAGAGCAACCAGGCAAGCCCCTTGATCACCGGGGATATCGCCTATTCTACTCTATACCGCTTGCATTAGCGTAGTGTAGCATGTTACTGCGTCCTGTTATACCTATCCCGACGCATCGCCTGTCCTTGTCCCTACTGTTGTTACATGTACCTGCAATCCTATATGCTTAGTATAGGTTGCTAGTATTTTCATCTGTGGCCCTACATTCTTGCCCGTCTGCCGTGCTATACTATCGGGCCGTGATCACTCGGGAGGTGATCACGGGTATATACTATATACTTTATACATGATACGTGTGGAGACTAAAGTCGGGTCGGCTGGTGGAGCACCCACGAGTGGATCTTTGAGGCGGAGCTGACAGTAAGGTTGAGACCGCCTAGGAGAGAGGTGGGCTGGCCTGCTCGGGCGCTCATGGATACTTAACACGCTTAACGAGATCTTGGTATTTGATCTGAGTTGGCTACGAGCCTATACGCACTAACCAACCACGTGGGGAAGATATGGGCACTCGGCGTCGTGGTATCGGTAGAAGCACTTCAGACGTCGGCTGACGGAGGCGGCGCTAGCGCGGATTGGACTGGACGCCTGCTAGGCTAGGTGCGCTTCGGCCGCCCTCGCATAGCGTGTGTGCTATGGGCGATGGGCCCAGACCCTGTGAGCTTAGGTTTAGACCGGCGTCTTGGCCTCTCTGTTGTGCCTAGGTGGGGCTGCGACGTGTTGATCTTCCGCGCCGGGCATGACTCGTGAAAGTGTGTCCGCCAAATGGGATCAAACGTGTTGGGTAAGTTGGTGCACCTGCAGTGAAGTTAATCTATTCGAATAGCCGTGATCTTGGTAATGTGACGACTTGGAGTTGTACCTTGACCTTATGACAACTAGAACCGGATACTTAATAAAACACACCCTTCCAAGTGCCAGATACAACAGGTGGTCGCTCTCTCTCATGGATACGAGGAGGGGATCGCCGGGTAGGATTATTGCTATGTGATGTTACTTGGAGGACTTCAGATCGCCCTCTTCTACCTGTTGCAAGACAGGTGACCAGAAGCGTAGTCTTCGTTAAGACTAGCTATCCCCCTCTTATTCTGGCATTCTGCAGTTCAGTCCACTGATATGGCCCTTTACACATATATCCGTGCATATGTAGTGTAGCTCCTTGCTTGCGAGTACTTTGGATGAGTACTCACGGTTGCCTTGTTCCCCCTTTTCCCCCTACCTCTACTCGATTGCCAAACCAGACGATGGAGCCCAGGAGCGACGCCACCGGCCGATGACGACTACTACACCGGAGGTGCCTACTACTACGTGCAGCCCGGCGACGACCGGGAGTAGTTTAGGAGGATCCTGTGCAGGAGGCCTGCGCCTCTTCGATCTGTATCCCGCTTTGTGCTAGCCATCTTATGGCAAACTTGTTTAACTTATATGCGTACTTTCAGATATTGTTGCTTCCGCTTACTCGTCTATGATCGAAAGCACTTGTATTCGAGCCCTCGAGGCCCCGGCTTGTATTATGATGCTTGTATGACTTATTTATGTTTTAGAGTTGTGTTGTGATATCTTCCCGTGAGTCCCTGATCTTGATCGTACACGTTTGCGTGCATGATTAGTGTACGATTGAATCGGGGGCGTCACAGTTACATAGTCTACCGCCAAGGGGCTCGGCGGTAGAAAACTAGTCCACGTCAGCACGCAAACTGTCGCCGTCCCCCCCTCCTCGCACCCTACCACCGCAGATCCTGGCGGTAGGTTGTCTGATCCTACCGCCAGGGACCCTGGCGGTAGGGTGCGAGTATTTATTTGGTGCGGCCGCCCGCCCTACCCCTTCTCTCCCCACACCCACCCGCCCCCAACCCCCAAGAACAGAGAGGGACTACCTCTCTCGCCCCTCTCTCATCTCCTCCATCTCCCCCTCCGATCTTCTTTGTTTCTTCATCGTTCTTGCGGATCGAGATGGCCCTGAAGAGTGAAAAGTAAGCTCCTCCGATCCCTACAATTGTCTTGAGTCAAATAGCTTCCGATTCGTCACATTATTCAATTCAAATCACTCCCTTTTTGAACTAGATTGAATTTTTTTGAACCCTAGGATTGATTTACATTGATTCTAGATGTTATATTGTGTTAGACATGAACTCTAGTCACTAGTTGGTATGGTTGTGTGAAGATGAACCCTAGTTCATATTTGATATGAAGGTTTTTTTATATGATGCATGTTGGAGGCATTTGTTGTGATATGATGATGCATGTTCATATGCTATGATGCAAGTAGTGGATGTAGTTGGAGAAAAAAAATTGAAAGCTCAAGATGAACCTAGTTCATACTTTTTTGTTATCAAATTTTTTTTATATGATGAATATTGGAGATATTTGTTGCATGTAGTGGATGTTATATGATGCAAGTAGTGGATTTTGTCGGGTAAAAATGGTGAACCCCTCAAGATGAACCCTAGTTCATGTTGTTTGTTTTTGAAAAAAAATATGACATGATGCATGTTGGATGTTGTTGGAGAAACATGATATGATATGATGCATTTGAACCTTCATGAACCTTTGTGATGCATCTATATGTTTCCTAGTTCATGATGAACCCTAGTTCATGTTAAAAATTCTTTTGATATTCTTATGCTTATGTTTATGCAATTTTTTTTAGGGGGCACCTCTTGCGGACGACATCGGCATTAAGTACACCATGCTTGACACTAAGTTCGACAAGGTTCACCATGCCCGTTTCATTGAGAATGGAGTGGTAATTACCATTCTTAAACCAAATCTTTCTAATTGATGAAAACAAGTTGCCACTATTATGTCCGTGCTAATTATGCTTTGGTTATTGTTTTTCACAGATGCTGCTGCCACTGTGGATGAGGGCTCACAAGACGACGGTTAAGATGGAGTACAACGAGCGGTACACACCATTCTTCAAGAGAGCCCAACTATTGGGTTTCGTCATGCAGTTCAAGCGTAAGCCGCCGACGCTCGTCCACTCAACTCTCACGGCTTTGATTGACCGGTGGCGGCCAGAGACGCACAGCTTCCATCTTCCATGTGGGGAGATGACCGTGACCCTCCAGGGTTGGGGGATGGTTACGGCCCTACCGCTCGAGGGTCGTGCTCTCAGAGGACGAGTGGAGAGGATGGACTGGCACGATAGGGTTGTCACCCTCATCGACGATTGCCCCCTGCTAAGAGCAACCGGACTTCCAGCATACCACTGTCATGGCTCCTCGAGCACCGGAGCAAGTGCCCAGAAGATGCCAAACCCTGGGTGGTGGAGCAGTACGCCAGGGCCTACCTATGGTATCTTCTCACGGAGCTAGTGTTTCCGGACTGCTCTGAGAACTCTGCCCTATGGATGTGTCTTGACTTCCTAAAGGACTGGGATGCGGGGCGCAGCTGGGGGTCGCCGGACTCGCCTACCTATACCGTTCGGTAAGTGAATACCACTTTGTTTCAAATATCATGGATGTGTGCTGCTTTAGATTTTGACATCTTATCATCTATACTTGTTTTGTAGCTTGATGACGCGACCCAGAGGGCGGAAGTCACGTCCGGTATGTGTGAATGTGTATGGGGCCTCTCCATTTGGATGTGGGAGCGAATCCCGGTGGGCCGTACGGAGAAGCTGTGCTCGCGTGCATGGACGGACTATGGCGAAGATGACGAAGATGATCGGAACCCGACCGTCGCATGCGCTTGGGACGTGGTGCGTGTCTACAGGGGAGAATCCAAGGCCTTGTACAAGGTCTTCAGCAAAGAGCTTGATTCTCTCACGCCTTTCCAGGTATAAGAACACCGAGGATGTTTTTGCTCCTGCATTGATGCGTAGCCTCGCTTCATCGAGCCATGCAGCCTCGTCGCCTAGGGCAGTTCAAGAGGACGACGACGACGACGAAGAAGGTGAAGATGAAGAAGAGGGCGAGGAAGGAGTAGAAGAAGAAGAAGAAAAACATGGAGAAGAGGATGATGTGGAGGAAGAGGACAATGAGGAGGAGGAGTACGATGATGACGACGGACCTCCAGCAACTCAGACAACCCAGCGTGAGAAGACGAATGTGCCGAAGAAGGATTGGAAAAGTCCATCCCCGTCTCAGAAAGCGCATCCTACTCACCGCAAGAAGAAGGCGGTCGAGAAGCGATCAAAGACCAGCGAGGACCATACCTCGAAGAGGGGAAGGAGGGAGTGAAGTTGTTGTCGTGCCGTTGAACTAGAAACATTTCATGTTTGCTTCGTGAACCGTTTGCCCATGAAACTATTTCGTATTTGTTGAACATGCTATGTAAAACTTCGTGAAACATTTGTGGATGTATGCTTGCTATGTAAACCATCTTTCTTAGTTGAACCATTTTACCGTGAGCTATTCTTCATATATGTGATACATATGCTTATTGTTTATAAGTATTGAAATTGTTATGTGCAAAAATTGAGGACAATACAAGTTAGGAGGTGCAAAAATGTACTAGGGGTCTCCCCCTACCGCCAGGCTTCATTGCGGTAGGTTTGTACACCCTACCGCCATACCCTCTGGCGGTAAGGGGCCTCCCCCTACACGCCTGCCTCCCGTGACCAAAACTGCCACCCAATCAGCGGTAGGGTTGCACACCCTACCGCCAGGCTTCATGGCGGTAGGTACTTGCCGCCAAACCCTCTGGCGGTTGGATGTGGAACCCTACCTCCTGGGCTTACATATTTCTCGTCACAGAACGGGTGCCAGAGGCGCTGCGACCCTACCGCCGAGCACTACGGTGGTAGGATGTGTTACCCTACCGTCTGGGGCCCTGGCAGTAGGGTTTGGGGCATTTATAAGCCGCGCCGCCCGCCCCACCCCCTTACCCCCCCCCCACTCAGCCGCCCTTTCTTCTTCCTCTCGCCCCCCCTCTCATCTCCTCCACTCCCCCCTCGGATCTTCTTCATTTCTTCACCGTTTTTGCGGCTTGAGATGGCCCCGAAACGAGAACGTAAGCTCCTCCGATCCCCCCAATTACTTTCAGTCAAATCACTCCCCTTTTCTGTAGCCTAAGAATGATTTATGTTTATGTTCATGTTAAAAATCATGATGAACCCTAGTTGATATGATGAACCTAGGTGATTGCATCTACATAATACAAGTTAGGTGATGATCCTTGGTGATGAATCATGATTAACCCTAATTGATATTTTTTGACCACATGATGAACCCTAATTCATATTTCCTAGGTTTAGACTTTTTTAAGGTGATGAACCCTAATTGATATTTCTAGGTAATACAAGTTAGGTTTAGAATTTTTGACCACATGACGAACCCTAGGTTTAGATATTTGTGAGATGATGAAACTTTGTGTGATGAATCCATATGTTTAGGTACGGAACCGTGGCACAAGCACTGCCCACTCCATCACCGCCCGCACCTCCCACTCCTGTGCAGCACATGCCGTCAGAGATGCCGCTCCCATACGTGTAAGAGTCCTTCCCCGAGCTGCTGCAGCCGATGGGATCTGTCTCGGACGAGGTCCTAGAGGCGATGTGGGCAATGCGGTGGCAGGAGAGGGCAGAGCGGATCCTCGACGATGTAAAGTGTTGGTCGCAAAGTGTGAAGGAGTGGAAGAAAGTGAAGGCAGAGATGGAGGCAGATCCATCTATCTCCCGTGTCCGCCGGGAAGGGTGCATTGAAGCTGCCAAGCAGCACTCCAACTGGGAGCTGCGCAATTTGGGCCGGAGAATCTACTTCAACAGCAATGTGGAGGAGAGAGCTAGGATGCCGCCCCCAAGTGCATCGGCATTCGATATCATCAACTGGGGAAGGGCGGAGACGAAAACTCCAGCGGGCAAGGCAAGGTGGGAGTGCTTGAACGGTCAGATGCCGACCAGCGTTCCGCCTCCGCCTGAATAGGTGGATCCTCTGCCTTTTCTATCTCCACGACCAGGCCTAACATACGAGGAGCTCTGAAGATGTCTGCCCGCTCTCTAAACTTGTCTGAAGAACTTGTTGCATCGTTTGTTGGCTTTGCGAAACCTTCTTGCAAAACTACTTGGGTTAGTTGGGGTTGTCAAACTATGTGGACAAGTTTGCTATTTTCTATTTGCTATTTGTGAAACTATGTGTAAACTGTTTGATATTTGCTATGTGGAACCTTTATTAATATGTGAGCTCATATTTTGCTATTTGTGGAAGTATGTGAAACTAATCGAGTGTGATACATGTTATACTGTGTGAGCTTTGCATATTTAAGGTTTTTAAATATATATTCTTGTTACTGCATATTTGTGAAACTGTATTCTTTCCTGTGATAAAACTTTGCAAAAGAAACAATCAGTAAAACTTGCAAAAACCCAAAACCACATGACCCTACCGCCAAGCCACCTGGCGGTAGGATATCAGAACCTACCGCCAAGGCGTGCAGCGGTAGGGTGGTGCGCTGGCCGTTAGGTAATGGCAGTGGCCGTCCACGCCACCGCCAGAACCCCTGGCGATAGGTTGCCTGACCTTACCGCCGAGCCCTGTGGCGATAGCAAAAGGGTCAGATTTCAAAAAAAATTGAAACAGGGGCCAGATCTCGATTTTGTTTGACAAAAGGGTAGATGGATGCCGTTGAATAGTATTTTGGCTTTGAATGATCGACGAGCCTTGATTGACACATTGTAAATTTGCCTACATCCTGGGATCTTTAACATCTACTGATGATTAAAATTATTATTGAAAACATTCGTTCAGACACATGTCTAAAATGATTGGTTAGAGCGAAGTTACAGTCCCAGAATTTCAGCTCATGAAAATCATGAATCGAGGTTTGAGGATAAATGCTCCACTACAAAGGCAAAAAAAGACCTTAGTAATGTGGGCGAGTGTATTCTCGTTCCGCTGCTTCATGTGGCCATGTGGGCTTGCAACTAATCATGTATTAGCGCTGCACTTGTGTAACGAGAAGGAGAGCACCACATGTGCCAGATCTCCCCGTTACCAACATACTGTACATTTCTACATCCTCCTACCTCTCATGCCGCTGTTCAACTAACAAGTACATAGACGTATGGACAAAGCAACCAAAGAATTAATATCTGAAAGTGCGTTATATCGACTAGAGGGGGGGTGAATAGGCGATTTTTATGAATTCTTCACTGAGGAATTTCAGGGTGAGGAAATTCCTAAGCGAAGAACTACTTGCAGCGGAATAAGTACTCAGATGTAAACATAACAGAACACAAGCATGGTCATCATGATGAAATGAAGACAAGCACAGAGTACAGAAAGCATAAACACAGGATAGCTAAGGATAAAAACAAACAAACTGAAGAAATTGAGCTGAGGAAATTGAGAAAGTCTTCAGTCAAAGTCTTCAAATAGATATGAACAAGCACACAACACAGTTATAGGGAAATGAAAGAGTTTAGGAAATAGAACGAGTAAGGTTGGTGAAGACAATGATTTGGTAGACCAGTTCCAACTGCTGTCTCAGTTGTACGTCTGGTTGGAGCGGCTAGGTATTTAAACTTGAGGACACACAGTCCTCACCGTATTCTCCTCGAGCTAAGGTCACACAGACCTCACCCAATCACTCATGGTAAGTATTCAGGTGACTTCCAAACCTTCACAAACTCGGTCACTCGGTGATCCACAATTTCCTCTTGGACGGTGCTCTAGACCATGATACCTAACCGTCTGGAAGAAGCACAGTCTTCAAAGGTAATAAGCGTCGGATCCACGCAGGATCAATCTCTTCATTGATGCTCAATCACTTTGGGTTTGTAGGTGTTTGGGTTTGGGTTTTCCTCACTTGATGAATTTCTCTCAAAGTCCTCGGAGGATGGGATGCTCTCAAATGACAAGTGTCAGTTTCTGTCGGAGCAGCCAACCAACTAGTGGTTGGGGGCGGCTATTTATAGTCTAGGGAGCAGCCCGACATGATAAGACATAAATGCCCTTCAATGATATGACCGTTAGGTGGGTAGATATTTTGGGAAAGTCAAGCCAGAAAGTACAAAGAATGGTCGAAATTTTAGGCTCAAATTCCTCAGGGTTATCATGTTCCTCACTGTGTAGGCAATCCGCACTGGCCAATTCCTAACTCCTTAGTCAGAACAAATTCCTTAGAGACCAGAAGAACTTCGTCTCTGTCATTGAAGAAATTGACTGAACTGTATGAGATTTCCAATGGCTTCACTCGAATGGATTGGTAGGTGTAGGATTTTGAGTTGAGCATCACATGGAAATTTTTCCTTAGTACTTCCTCGACCCCATTTAATAGTATGGTGTTTCCTATGACTCAAGAATGAGAAAATGGAAGTACGAAAACAAAAGTCTTCACGCTTCATGTTCCTCGAATGAATACCAAGTCTTCAAGGTCACACCAATTTCTTCACTATCAAAATCTTCAGAAAGTCTTCAGAATTACAAAGTCTTCAGGTGAAGATCTTCATTTTTAGGGGTCGACTTTCTCTGTAAATATCAAACTCCTCATAGACTTATAGACATGTGTACACTCATAAGCTCATTAGTCCCTTAACATATAAGTCTTCAATACACCAAAATCACTAAGGAGCACTAGATGCACTTACAATCTCCCCCTTTTTGGTGATTGATGACAATATAGGTTAAGTTTTCAATGGGGATAAACATATGAAGTGTAAATACTGATACTGAGGAATTTGATTGCAAGACATAGACGAACTCCCCCTGAAGATGTGCATAGTGAGGAATTTGCTTTTGAAGCAATGCACACTTAAAGAGTAGAATCATGGAGATCTCCCCCTATATCTTGTAATTCATACACACATTTGACATATAATACGAAGAATTTGAAATGCATGATGAAATATGGTGACTGATGTAATTCAGCATGCATGCATTAACATTGATGAGGAATAAGCATGCAGAAAATCTCAGGAAAAGTATCAGACCACCATAGAGTTTAAGTTTACAACTCGATCGAATAAAGTCTCGGAAGAACGAGAGTTGTAACTTAGCAAAAAAAAACGCCATATAGATAGACCCGCTTGAAGACTAACTAAAATTTATCCCCCTTTGTCTTCGAATGACCAAAAGGATCGAAAAATGAGGACTAACACCCCTGGAGAATATCATGTTGATGGAGGAGCGCCAGTATTGTTGGGGTTGGTTGTTGTTGTAGGGCCTGCCGTAGTGTCGTCCAAGTCTTCATGCTCGTCGGTTTCGCGTGAAGAAGTATATGAGCTGGCCACCAAGGAAGGAACCTTGACCTTCTTGAATTTCTTCGGTGGAGGAGCAGACCAGTCGAAATCTTCCTTGAGACCCATTTGCTTAAGATCTTCTTCACCATACAGATGTGACAGAATAGCCCAAAGTAATCAAGACTTCATGGAGGTAGAAATGGTTTTTCTTCACAGCATTATGTGTAGCAGTCATGTTGTGAAGAATAGAACCAAACTGACGCTTAACCCATTTGTGGTTTCGATCCACGTTCTGTTGAAGACTAAGAAGAAGCTCACGGCCAGTCATCATTCTTGGAGCAGTGGCTTGAGGATTTGGCTTTGATGCATTAGAGGCAGAATCATGAGTAGTAGAATCATCATTAGTGGAGTAAGATGCAGCTTTGCGAAACTGACCATCCAATGGACGATTGCCTTCATCAATAACAGCAGCGGCCTTGCCCTTTTCATCAGCTGAGGAAAACGTCCGCTTGAGGACTTCAATTGGGGGCAAGTAGCTGAGGTGATTCTGTTGAGTGAAGACCTTATTCTGAGGAATCTCATAATCCAGGGTGCGTACAGCTTCAACTCAAACGGAGAGAGTGCAACATTTGCCAGAGTCCTCATGAAGAAATCGTGATAATTGACAGGAATGCCATGTATGATGTTGAATAGCAGATTCTTCATGATGCCAATAATTTCCTCATCAGATGAGTCGTGGCCTTTGATTGGACTTATAGTCTTCGTCAGAATGCGATAGACAGTTCTTGGCACATATAGCAATTCCTTCACAAGGAATTTGGTTCTTGGGGCTTGACCGGGCTTTAGAGGCTTAATTAGCACTTGCATGTAATGAGCAGTGAGTTCGTGCTCTGGTACGCATAACGAGCACCTTCAAGGGGAGGACTGATTGGCAGGGCATGAAGTAATTCAGAGGTTGGTGCTTTGTAATGCGTATTTTCGGTCATCCAGTCCAACACCCAAGAGTTGATATCATCAGCATCGCCTGTGATGTGCAGGGTTGCATAGAATTGAAGAATGAGATCTTCATTCCAATCGCAAATATCCGTGCAAAGTTGAGCAGTCCTGTGCTAACCCACAAGTATAGGGGATCAATTGTAGCCTCTTTCGATAAGTAAGACTGTTGAACCCAACGAGGAGCTAAAGGTAGAACAAATATTCCCTCAAGTTCTATCGACCACCGATACAACTCTACGCACGCTTAAAGTTCGCTTTACCTAGAACAAGTATGAAACTAGACGTACTTTGTAGGTGTATTTAGATAGGTTGCAAGATAATAAAGAGTGCGTAAATAAAAAGTAGGGGCTGTTTAGATAAAGAAAAAATAAAGTTAGTATAGCGAGTGTGGAAAAGTGGTGGTAGGAGTTGCGAAATTGTCCCTAAGGAATTGACTACGTTACTAGACCGATAGCAAGTTTTATGTGGAGAGGCCACTGCTAGCATGTCATCCCTGACTTGGAATTCTATGCACTTATGATTGGAACTATTAGCAAGCGTCCGCAACTACTAACGCTCATTAAGGTAAAACCCAACCATAGCATTAAGATATATTGGTCCCCTTCAATCCCAGATGCATCAATTTCTATGCTAGGTTGAAGCTTCGTCACTCTTGCCCTCCAATACATAGTCCTATCAACATACAACTAACCCTATGGTGTGATCCACGCCACAAGACTCATATGATGGGCACCAAAGGACAGCAACATAACCACAAGCAAATTAAACCAATCATAGCAATTCCAATCACCGATAGGACAACGAAAATCTACCCAGACATCATAGGATGGCAACACATCATTGGATAATAATATGAAGCATAAAAACACCATGCTCAAGTAGAGGGTACAGCGGGTTGCGGGAGAGTGGACCGTTGTAGATAGAGGGGGGAAGGTGATGGAGATGTTGGTGAAGATGGCGTAGGTGTTGGTGAAGATCGCGGTGATGATGATGGCCCCGGCGGTGTTCCGGCGCCATCGGAAGCGAGGGGGAGAGACCTCCCTTCTTCTTCTTCTTCTTCCTTGAACTTCTCCCTAGACGGGAGAAGGGTTTCCCCTCTGGTCCATGGTCTGCATGGCGTGGGAGGGGCAAGAGCCCCTCCGAGATTGCATCTCTCTCTCTCTCTCTCTCTCTCTCTCTCTCTCTCTCTCTCTCTCTCTCTCTCTCTCTCTCTCTCTCTGTTTCTGCGCTCTTAGATCTGGCCTTTCACCGTTTCTTTTATAACCGGAGATCCGTAACTTTGATTGAGCTGAATTTTGGGCACGATCTCTATCCGTAAATTAGCTTTCTTGCGGCGAAAGAAGGGCTCCAACCGCTTTCTGGGTGGCCACGAGGGTCCAGGTGCGCCTGACTGGGCGCCCCTGCCTCGTGGCCCCTTAGGCATCGCCTCGCTGATTCTTCTTCCCAAAAATCATAAATATTCCAAAAAATCTCCGTCAGTTTTTATCCCGCTTGGACTCCGTTTGATATGGGTTTTCTGAAACAAAAACATGCAATGCATGTGAACTGCACTAGGCAATCGGATCAATATGTTAGTCCCAAAAATAGTATAAAAAGTTGCCAAAACTATATGAAAGTTGTATAATATTGGCAGTGAACAATCAAAAATTATAGATACGACGGAGACGTATCAGCATCCCCAAGCTTAATTCCTGCTCGTCCTCGAGTAGGTAAATGATAAAAAGGATAATTTTTGATGTGGAATGCTACCTAGCATAAGCTTGATCACATAATCTAATCATGGCATGAATATTAAGAAACGAGTGATCCGAAGCAATAGTATATCTTTGACATTAAGAGAATAATATATCAAGCATACTAATAAAGCAATCATGTATTTTCAAAATAATATGGCCCAAGAAAGTTATCCCTACAAAATCATATAGTCTGGCTATGCTCCATCTTCATCACAAAAAATATTCAAATCATGCACAACCCTAATGACAAGCCGAGCAATTGGTTCATACTTTTTAACACGCTTCAGCTTTTTCAACCCTCACGCAATACATGAGCGCTAGCCATGGACATAGCACTATAGGTGGAATAGAATATGATGATGGGGGTTATGTGGAGAAGACAAAAAAGGAGAAAGTCTCACATCGACGCGGCTAATCAACGGGCTATGGAGATGCCCGTCAATTGATGTCAATGTGAGGAGTAGGGATTGCCATGCAACAGATGCACTAGAGCTATAAGTGTATGAAATCTCAAACTGGAATCTAAGTGGGTGTGCATCCAACTTGCTTGCTCATGAAGACCTCGGCATTTGAGGAATCCCATCATCAGAATATACAAGCCAAGTTCTATAATGAAAATTCCGACTAGTATATAAAAGTGATAACTCAAGAGACTCTCTATATGAAGAACATGGTGCTACTTTGAAGCACAAGTGTGGGAAAAGGATAGTAACATTGCCCCTTTTTCTCTCTTTTTTGCGGGCTTCTTTGGCCCCCTTTTTTTATTTAGGCTTTTTTGGCCTCTCTTTTTTTGGGGCAATGCTCTAATAATGATGATAATCACACTTTTATTTACTTACAACTCAATATTACAACTCGATACTAGAACAAAGATATGACTCTATGTGAATGCCTCTGGTGGTGTACCGGGATGTGCAATGATCTAGCGTAGCAATGACATCAAAAAATGGACAAAGCCATGAAAACATCATGCTAGCTATCTTACGATCATGCAAAGCAATATAACAATAAATGCTCAAGTCATGTATATGATGATGATGGAAGTTGCATGGCAATATATCTCGGAATGGCTATGGAAATGCCATGATAGGTAGGTATGGTGGCTGTTTTGAGGAAGATATAATGAGGCTTATGTGTGATAGAGTGTATCATATCACGGGGTTTGGATGTACCGGTGAAGTTTGCACCAACTCTCGAGGTGAGAAAGGGCAATGCACTGCATCAAGAGGCTAGCAATGATGGAAGGGTGAGAGTGCGTATAATCCATGGACTCACATTAGTCATAAAGAACTCATATACTTATTGCAAAAGTTTATTAGCCCTCGAAGCAAAGTACTACTACGCATGCCCTTAGGGGGGTGGATTGGTAGGAAAAGACCATCGCTCATCCCCGACCGTCACTCATAAGGAAGACAATCAGTAAATAAATCATGCTCCGACTTCGTTACATAACGGTTCACCATACGTGCATGCTACGGGAATCACAAACCTCAACACAAGTATTTGTACTAATCCACAACTACCCACTAGCATGACTCTAATATCACCATCTTTATATCGCAAAACTATTGCAAGGAATAAAACATATCATATTCAATGATCTACAATTTTTATGTAGGATTTTATGACTAACCTTGTGAATGACCAGTTCCTGTCATCTCTCTAAAGAGATATAAGGGAAGTAAGAGAGTTTAATTCTTTCTACAAAAGATATGCCCACACTCTAACAAGTATAAGTGAAGCAAAAGAGCATTCTACAAATGGCGGTTTTCTATGTGAAGAGAAACAAGCAATCCAAACTACAAATGATATAAGTGAAGCACATGAAGCATTCTATAAAGCCATACTCAAAAGATATAAGTGAAGTGCAAAGAGCATTCTATAAATCAACCTAGGACTATCTGCTACCTCTTGAGCACTGCGTTGGTTTTCCCTTGAAGAGGAAAGGGTGATGAAGTAAAGTAGCGTAAGTATTTCCCTCAGTTTTTGAGAACCAAGGTACCAATCCAGTAGGAGACCATGCGCGAGTCCCACGCACCTACACAAACAAATAAGAACCTTGCAACCAATGCGATAAAGGGGTTGTCAATCCCTTCACGGTCACTTACGAGAGTGAGATCTGATAGATATGATAAGATAATATTTTTGGTATTTTTATGATAAAGAGTAAAAGTAAAGATTGCAAAAATAAACGGTGCCAGAAATAACTAAGTGTTGGAAAATTAATATGATGGAAAATAGAGCCGGGGGCCATAGGTTTCACTAGTGGCTTCTCTCAAGATAGCATAAGTATTACGGTGGGTAAACGAATTACTGTCGAGCAATTGATAGAATTGAGCATAGTTATGAGAATATCTAGGTATGATCATGTATATAGGCATCACGTCCGTGACAAGTAGACTGAAACAATTCTGCATCTACTACTATTACTCCACACATCGACCGCTATCCAAAGATGCATCTAGAGTATTAAGTTCATAAGAACAGAGTAATGCTTTAAGTAAGATGACATGATGTAGAGGGATAAACTCATGCAATATGATATAAACACCATCTTTTTATCCTCGATGGCAACAATACAATACGTGCATTGCTGCCCCTGCTGTCTGGGAAAGGACACCGCAAGATTGGAACCAAAGCTAAGCACTTCTCCATTGCAAAAAAGATCAATCTAGTAGGCCAAACCAAACTGATAATTTGAAGAGACTTGCAAAGATAACCAATCATACATAAAAGAATTCAGAGGAGATTCAAATATTGTTCATAGATAATCTTGATCATAAACCCACAATTCATCGGATCTCGACAAACACACCACCAAAGAAGATACATCGAATAGATCTCCAAGAAGATCGAGGAGAACTTTGTATTGAGATCCAAATAGAGAGAAGAAGCCATCTAGCTAATAACTATGGACCCGAAGGTCTGAGGTAAACTACTCACACATCATCGGAGAGGCTATGGTGTTGATGTACAAGCCCTCTGTGATCAATGCCCCCTCCGGCGGAGCGCCGGAAAAGGCACCAAGATGGGATCTCACGAGTACAGAAGGTTGCGGCGGTGGAAATAGGGTTTTGGCTCTGTATATGATGATTCTGGGGTACATGGGTATATATAGGAGGAAGAAGTACGTCGGTGGAGCAGCGAGGGGCCCACAAGGGTGGAGGGCGCGCCTGGGGGGGGGGGGTAGGCGCGCCCCCCTGCCTCGTGCCTTCCTCGTTGATTACTTTACGTACACTCCAAGTCCTCTGGATCACGTTTGTTCTGAAAATCACGTTCCCGAAGGTTTCATTCCGTTTGGACTCCGTTTGATATCCTTTTCCTTCGAAACACTGAAATAGGCAAAAAAACAGCAATTTGGGCTGGGGCTCTGGTTAATAGGTTAGTCCCAAAAATAATATAAAAGTGTATAATAAAGCCCAAATAACATATAAAATAGAATATAATATAGCATGGAAAAATAAAAAAATTATAGATACGTTGGAGACGTATCAAGCATCCCCCAGCTTAATTCCTACTCGTCCTCGAGTAGGTAAATGATAAAAATGGAATTTTGATGTGGTATGCTACTTGGCATAATTTTCAATGTAACCCTCTTAATTGTGGTATGAATATTTAGATCCGGAAGATTCTAGATAAAAGTTTAATATTAACATAAAAGTAATAATACTTCAAGCATACTAACTAAGCAATTATGTCTTCTCAAAATAACATGGCCAAAGAAAGTTCATCCTTACAAAATCATATAGTTTGGTCATGCTCCATTTTCGTCACACAAGAATGCTCTCATCATGCACAACCCCGGTGACAAGCCAAGAAATTGTTTCATACTTTAGTAATCTCAAACATTTTCAACTTTCACGCAATACATGAGCATGAGCCATGGATATAGCACTATGGGTGGACTAGAATATAATGATGGGGGTTATGTGGAGAAGACAATTAAAGAGAACTTCTCACATCTTCGCTGCTAATCAAAGGGCTATGGAGATGCCCATCAATTGATGTTAATGTGAGGAGTAGGGATTGCCATGCAACGGATGCACTAGAGCTATAAATGTATGAAAGCTCAACAAAAGGAACTAAGTGGGTGTGCATCCAACTTGCTTGCTCACGAAGACCAGGGCATTTGAGGGAGCCCATTGTTGTAATATACAAGCCAAGTTCTATAACGAAAAATTCCCACTAGTATATGAAAGTGACAAAACAAGAGACTATCTATCATAAAGATCATGGTGCTACTTTGAAGCACAAATATGGAAAAAGATAGTAGCATTGCCCCTTTTTTTTCTTTTTTGGGCCTTTTTTTGGCCTTTGTCTTTTTTTGGGGACAATGTTCTATGAATGATGATCATCACACTTCTATTTATTTACAACTCAATGATTACAACTCGATAATAGAACAAAGTATGACTCTATATTAATGCCTCCGACAGTGTACCGGGATGGGCAATGAATCAAGAGTGACATGTATGAAATAATATGCATGGTGGCTTTGCCACAAATACGATGTCAACTACATGATCATGCAAGGCAATATGACAATGATGAACGTGTCATGACAAACGGAACGGTGGAAAGTTGCATGGCAATATATCTCGGAATGGCTATGGAAATGCCATAATAGGTAGGTATGGTGGCTGTTTTGAGGAAGATATAAGGAGGTTTATGTGTGATAGAGCGATCGTATCACGGGTTTGGATGCACCGCAAAGTTTGCACCAACTCTCAAGGTGAGAAAGGTCAATGCACGGTACCAAAGAGGCTAGCAATGATGGAAGGTTGAGAGTGCGTATAATCCATGGACTCAACATTAGTCATAAAGAACTCACATACTTATTGCAAAAATCTACAAGTCATCAAATACCAAGCACTATGCGCATGCTCCTAGGGGGATATATTGGTAGGAAAAGACCATCGCTCGTCCCCGACCGCCACTCATAAGTAAGACAATCAAAGAACACATCATGTTTCAAATTTGTTACATAACGCTTACCATACGTGCATGCTACGGGATTTGCAAACTTCAACACAAGTATTTCTCAAATTCACAACTACTCAACTAGCACAACTTTAATATCACTACCTCCATATCTCAAAACAATTATCAAGCATCAAACTTCTCTTAGTATTCAACACACTCATAAGAAAGTTTTTAGTAATCTTGTATACCTAGAATATTAGGACTAATTTCACAATTAAAGAAAATTACCATGCTGTTTTGTAGGACTCTCAAAATAATATAAGTGAAGCATGAGAGAACAATAATTTCTATAAAAAAATCCACCACCGTGCACTAAAAGATATAAGTGAAGCACTAGAGCAAAAACTATATAGCTCAAAAGATATAAGTGAAGCACATAGAGTATTGTAATAAATTCCGAATCATGTGTGTCTCTCTCAAAAGGTGTGTCCAGCAAGGATGATTATGGTAAAATAAAAATCAAAGACTCAAATCATACAAGACGCTCCAAGCAAAACACATATCATGTGGTGAATAAAAATATAGCTCCAAGTAAAATTGCCGATGGACGAAGACGAAAGAGGGGATGCCTTCCGGGGCATCCCCAAACTTTGGCTTTTTGGTGTCCTTAGTTTCTCTTGGGGTTCCATGGGCATCCCCAATCTTAGGCTTCTTTCCACTCCTTGTTCCATAATCCATCAAATCTTATACCCAAAACTTGAAAAACTTCAGAACACAAAACTCAACAGAAAATCTCGTGAGCTCCGTTAGCGAAAGAAAGCAAAACACCACTTCAAGGTACCGTGTTGAAATCATTATTTATTTATATTTGTGTTAAAACTACTGTATTCCAACTTATCTATGGTTTATAAACTATTTTACTAGCCATAGATTCATCAAAATAAGCAAACAACACACGAAAAACAGAATCTGTCAAAAACAGAACAGTCTGTAGTAATCTATAACTAACGCAAACTTATGGAACTCAGAAAAATCTACCAGACTAGGAAGACCTAGAAAATTTGTTTATTGATCTACTGCAATTGGAATCAATATTTTATCACGTTCTGGTGATTTTAAACAATTGTTTTCGTGAACAGAAAGTTTCTGGAATTTTCAGCAAGATCAAATAACTATCATCCAAGAAGATCCTATAGGTTTAACTTGGCACAAACACTAATTAAAACACAAAACCACATCTAAACAGAATCTAGATGGATTATTTATTAAATAACAGCAAGGAAAAATATTGGGTTGTCTCCCAACAAGCTTTTTTCTTTAAAGCCTTTTAGCTAGGCAATGATAATTTTAATGATGCTCACATGCAAGACAAGAATTGAAGCGCAAAGAGAGCATCATAAAACACGTGAAAAACAGATCTAAGTCTAACATACTTCCTATGCATAGGCATATTATAAGCAAACAAATTTGCAAGGCAAGCAAAAACTAGCATATGCAAGGAAGAACAAAGTAACGATAGCAATCTCAACATGAAGAGAGGTAATTTAGTAACATGAAAACTTCTACAACCATATTTTCCTATCTCATAATAATTACATGTAAGATCATATTCAAATTCAACAATATACCTATCACTTAACATATTCTCTAGATGATCCACATGCATGCAAAGTTGACACTCCTCCAAAATAGTGGGAATAACATAAACTAAAGTCATGACCTCTCCAAACCCACTTTCAATACTATTGCAAACATTATTATCAATCTCATATTCATCATGGGGCTTAAATAAATTTTCAAGATCATAAAAAGAATCACCCCATTCATGATCATTGCAACAAGTAGAGGACATAGCAAAACTAGCATCCCCAAGCTTAGGGTTTTGCATATTATTACATAACTTTCATCAATAGAATTTATAATAAAATCATTGCAATCATGCTTTTTATTCAAGAAGCTATCATGAATCTGTTCATAAATTTCTTCATCACAATTTTCATATTCACGAGTTTCAAGCAAAACCTCATAAAGATAATCTAGTGCACTCAACTCACTAGCAATAGTTTCATCATAATTGGATCTCTTAAAGAGATTAGCAAGGGGATGAGGATCCATAAACATTTAGCAAGCGAAGATGCAAGAAAAAAGAAGGCACATGGTAACACAAGATCGAACGGAAGGAGGGCGAATAAAACGGCAAAGTGAAGTGGGGGAGAGGAAAACGAGAGGCAAATGGCAAATAATGTAATGAGAGGGATAAGAGTTTGTGATGGGTACTTGGTATGTCTTGACTTGTGCGTAGACTCCCCGGCAACGGCGCCAGAAATCCTTCTTGCTACCTCTTGAGCACTGTGTTGGTTTTCCCTTGAAGAGGAAAGGGTGATGCAGTAAAGTAGTGTAAGTATTTCCCTCAGTTTTTGAGAACCAAGGTATCAATCTATTAGGAGACAACGCGCGAGTCCCACGCACCTACACAAACAAATAAGAACCTCGCAACCAACGCGATAAAGGGGTTGTCAATCCCTTCACGGTCACCTACGAGAGTGAGATCTGATAGATATGATAAGATAATATTTTTGGTATTTTTATGATAAATAGTAAAAGTAAAGATTGCAAAAATAAACGGTGCTAGAAATAACTAAGTGTTGGAAGATTAATATGATGGAAAATAGACCCGGGGGCCATAGGTTTCACTAGTGGTTTCACTATGCTCAATTGATAGAATTGATCATAGTTATGAGAATATCTAGGTATGATCATGTATATTGGCATCACGTCCGTGACAAGCAGACCGAAATGATTCTGCATCTACTACTATTACTCCACACATCGACCGCTATCCAACATTCATCTAGAGTATTAAGCTCACAAGAACAGAGTAATGCTTTAAGTAAGATGACATGATGTAGAGGGATAAACTCATGCAATATGATATAAACCCCATCTTTTTATCCTCGATGGCAACAATACAATACGTGCCTTGCTGCCCCCATCACGGGAAAGGACACCGCAAGATTGAACCCACAGCTAAGAACTTCTCCCATTGCAAGAAAGATCAATCTAGTAGGCCAAACCAAACTGATAATTCGAAGAGACTTGCAAAGATAACCAATCATACATAAAAGAATTCAGAGGAGATTCAAATATTGTTCTTAGATAATCTTGATCATAAACCCACAATTCATCGGATCTCGACAAACACACCGCAAAAGAAGATTACAACGAATAGATCTCCAAGAAGATCGAGGAGAACTTTGTATTGTGATCCAAAGAGAGAGAAGAAGCCATCTAGCTAATAACTATGGACCCAAAGGTCTTAGGTAAACTACTCACACATCATCGGAGAGGCTATGATGTTGATGTAGAAGCCCTCCATGATCAATGCCCCCTCCAGCGAAGCGCCGGAAAAGGCCCCAAGATGGGATCTCACGGGTACAGAAGGTTGCGGCGGTGGAAATAGGGTTTTGGCTCTGGATATGATGTTTCCAGGGTACATGGGTATATATAGGAGGAAGAAGTACGTCGGTGGAGCAACGAGGGGCCCACGAGGGTGGAGGGCGCGTTTGGGGGGTAGGCGCGCCCCCCTGCCTCGTGCCTTCCTCGTTGATTACTTTACGTCGGCATGTCATAAATGAACAATTCATGCACACCTAGTAAAGGCTAATGTATAGTATAAGCAGTTTCTTGCAATTTTATCATGTGGGAAACATAGAGAGGTGGAGATATAGTTTCTCTCTCATAATAATTGCAAGTAGGAGCAGCAAGCACATGCATGTTATATCTATCAAAATCATCATGTGCAACGGTAAAAGGCAACCCATCAATATAATCCTTAATAAAGGCAAACTTCTCCGATATAGTATAATCGGAAGAATTCTAAAAGATAATAGGACTATCATGCGTGGGTGCAATAGCAACAATTTCATGTTTAACGTAAGGAACTATAGCAAGTTCATCTCCATAAGCATAATTCATATTGGCATATTGGCCACAAGCATAGCAAGCATCATCAAAAAGGTATATTTCAAAAGAATCAACGGGATCATAACAATAATCATAACAATCATCCTTCGGTAAGCACGAAGGGAAATTAAACAATGTACGAGTTGAAGATTTACTCTCATTAGAAGGTGGGCACGGGTAGCTAATCCGCTCTTCCTCCTTTTGTTCTTCGCTCCTCATCATCTATTTCATCAAATGAGCTCACAGTTTCATCAATTTCTTCTTCCATAGACTCCTGCAAAATATTAGTCTCTTCTTGGACAGCGGAGGAGTCCTCAATATATGGTTTAATATAAGGATTAGAAGCATAATTATCATAGCAATATTTAAGTATGGCCAAATTTTTAGATTTGTGAAGAGTAGCATCATACTTCTCAATCAAAGAAGCAATTTCATAAGCACCTTTAAAAGCAACAAATTCTTCAATTTGTTGAACATCATAGTAATTATAAACACCCTTAGCATACGAAGATACAATTCCATTATTGCTAAACTCACATTGGTAGGGAAGGTGTTTCTTAGGGTTTTCAAAACAACAAGTAAAATCATATATTTCACATAAATTCCAAGCATAGCATTGCAAACTATTAATTTGATCCAGTAAAAGTTTCCCTTTTTGAGATATGCGGTGTCACACATAACAAGCATGCTCATCTAAAGATTTGTCCTCAACTAAGCTAGTTGGGGTTTCAGCACGAGCACAAAGGGATCGAAGATGATCCAAGTAAAAAGCTTCAGGAGTGTGATAGATTTTGAGTGGTTCTTCAACTATTGGTTCAGTAGGTACAACTAATTTTTTTGGTATTTTGCGTTTCCTACCCATAACTAAAGATAGAAAACAACTTAGAACAGAAAATAAAAATTACTTAGTGATAAAGAATACAAGCACACACGAGAATATTCACCCCACGCTATTGCTCCCTGGCAACGCGCCAGAAAAGGTCTTGATAAACCACAAGTATAGGGGATCAATTGTAGCCTCTTTCCATAAGTAAGAGTATCGAACCCAACGAGGAGCTAATGGTACAACAAATATTCCCTCAAGTTCTATCGACCACCGATAAAACTCTACGCACACTTAACGTTCACTTTACCTAGAACAAGTACGAAACTAGAAGTACTTTGTAGGTGTATTTAGATAGGTTTGCAAGATAATAAAGAGCTCTTAAATAAAAAGTAGGGGCTGTTTAGATAAAGAAACAATAAAGTTAGTATAGCGAGTGTGGAAAAGTGGTGGTAGGAGTTGCGAAATTGTCCCTAAGCAATTGACTACTTTACTAGACCGATAGCAAGTTTTATGTGGGAGAGGCCACTACTAGCATCTCATCCTTGACATAGAATTCTATGCACTTATGATTGGAACTATTAGCAAGCGTCTGCAACTACTAACGTTCATTAAGGTAGAAACCAACCATAGCATTAAGATTTATTGGTCCCCTTCAATCCCGTATGCATCAATTTCTATGCTAGGTTGAAGCTTCTGTCACTCTTGCCCTCCAATACATAGTCCTATCAACATACAACTAACCCTATGGTGTGATCCACGCGCACGCTCATATGATGGGCACCAAAGGACAACAATATAACCACAAGCAAATTAAACCAATCATAGCAATTCATCAATCACCGATAGGACAATGAAAATCTACTCAGACATCATAGGATGGCAACACATCATTGGATAATAATATGAAGCATAAAGCACCATGTTCAAGTAGAGGGTACTGGGTTGCGGGAGAGTGGACCGCTGTAGATAGAGGGGAAGGTGATGGAGATGTTGGTGAAGATGGCGAGGAGTTGGTGAAGATCGTGGTGATGATGATGGCCCGGCCATGCTCCGGCGCCACCGGAAGCGAAGGGGAGAGAGCCACCCTTCTTCTTCTTCTTCCTTGACCTTCTCCCTAGATGGGAGAAGGGTTTCCCCTCTGGTTCATGGTCTCCATGGCGTGGGAGGGGCAAGAGCCCCTCCGAGATTGCATCTGTCTCTTTGTCTCTCTTTGTTTCCGCGCTCTCAGATCTGTCCTTTCACCGTTTCTTTTATAACCGGAGATCCGTAACTCCAATTGGGCTGAATTTTGGACATGATCTCTATCCGGAAATTAGTTTTCTTGCGGGGAAAGAACGGCTCCAACCGCCTTACGGGGTGGCCACGAGGGTCCACGGCGCGCCTGACCCCCTGGGGTGCGCGCCCCTACCTCGTGGCCCCCTCGGGCATCATCTCGCGTTGATTCTTCTTCCCAAAAATCATAAATATTCCAAAAAAAATCTCCATCCG
Source organism: Aegilops bicornis (assembly GCA_021605145.1). Taxonomy (NCBI): domain Eukaryota; kingdom Viridiplantae; phylum Streptophyta; class Magnoliopsida; order Poales; family Poaceae; genus Aegilops; species Aegilops bicornis. Next base: position 751,805,513 of record CM038675.1, read on the forward strand.
TTTTTATCCCATTTGGACTCCGTTTGATATGGGTTTTCTACGAAACAAAAAACATGCAATGCATGTGAACTGCACTGGCAATCGGATCAATATGTTAGTCCCAAAAATAGTATAAAAAGTTGCCAAAAGTATATGAAAGTTGTATAATATTTGCATGGAACAATAAAAAATTATAGATACGACAAAGACGTATCATCCTGCGTCATGAAGCACACTAAGGACTGTGGTAAAGCAAGGCAGTGATTCCATGTCCACGAGAGGAATATTCTCATGGTCGAAGACTTTGTCCTTGTTGAAGAGCAGTGAAGAATAAAAATTTGCTTGGATGGCAGTCCAGAAACGCTTCCTTCTAAGACGAGCAGAGTCATATGGGTTGTGGTCAGTGAAGAAAACATGCTCGCCAAAGAAGTCATCAGCCTTGAATTTTTGCTTCTTCGAGAAGGGATCCTTTGGTTTGGGCTGAGGAGTATCAGTCAATTGCATCACCACCTCAGGAATCGCAATCTCAGGATCCATAGGCTAAGGAATTTCAGGTTCTTCTTCAGTGAGAGCCTGGGTCTTCACTTCTTCATTAACATTTTCATCAGCACTAGTGGCTGGAATTTTTTATGGACGGATGGGGTTGCACGAGGTTCTTCAGATCCCATTTGTACTGTAGTCACTGGGACTGAGGAATTCGTTGTAGAGGTGTGAACAGAGGAGAATTGGGGTGCTGACTTTCCGAAAAGTCATCATTCAGCACTGGTGTTGTACATCCAATGTCTACATCTTCATCTTCACTCTTTTCCTCAACGCCGGCCTCTTCAGTAGTGCACTGAGGCATGGGCGATGAGACAATTGGGATTGAAGGGATTGCATCCGCTTCAACTTTTTCATCCAACTGCTCTGATGAAGCAGCAGAAGGAATCTCTTCATCTGATTCACTTGAAATCACATATTCTTCATCAAAAGGAACAAGGTCCTTTGATGGCATGGATGAGACAGGAATAGCATCAATTGGATTTGCAAAAGAGCTGGTCAATGGCTTCATCTTCTTCGGAGCTGAAGAATCTGATGAAATTGATGCTTTCCTTTTCTTCACCAATGCATGCTCTGCAGCCTTGGTTTTCTTCACATCTGATGCAGACGGAAGGATCAGAGTTGAGGTAGGTGCAGGAGGAGCAGAGGAATTTGGTTCAATAACTTCAGGCACAACTGATGCAGTTGCCCTGACTTCTTCAGGTTCTTCGGGCGCAACACTAGTGGTTGCCCTGGCAATTTCTTCAGCGGCTGGAATGCAGTCATCAGCCCTGGTACTCTGAGTTTCTTCAGCAGCCTGATTGTCATCAGCGGTGCTGGCATTTTCTTCAGTCGGCTGAGCAGATGCCTCAGCCTGAGGATTTTCTTGTTGCGTTGGGGCTGCAACATTGGAAGTTAACTTCTCAGTCAAATTTACAAACCTGACTTTGGCTCCAAGCCACTCAGCGTGGTATACGTCAAATTCATCACTGAGTTTCTTGATCTCAGATTGAATTGTGACAAGTTCTTCAGTTGTCATAGAGACAACATTTTTCTTCAGGAAGCGCTCCTTCTTGTACTGCGCTTTCTTCAACTGCCTGGCCTTTTCAAACTTCCATTTTTCTTCTTGTATGAAGGTAGTCAGCATATAAATTTGGCCAGGAGTCAATTTAAAAGCAGGCATAGGAGTGTTGGGGTCCTTGTGCCAGAGATCCATGTAATCAAGGATCAATTTTGGATCCAAAAGCAGAGGCACATTTGTGCCTTTGGCTCTAGAGGCCTTGAGCTGCCTGTCTCTGATGATTTCGGCAAGTTCTTCATCATCAGCTTCGTCTTCATCTGACGGCACTTGGAAGGCGACCTGCTTCTTGTGAGGACTTGGGCGAGAGCCTCATGGAGCAGTGGCCTTTTTCTTCAGCAGAGAGGGGCCAGTTGATGAATTTGGTGCAGCTGAAGAACTAGCAAAAGCACCTGAGGCAATAGAGATGCCTGTAGTCCTTTGGCACGTGGCGAGATGCACAGGTGTTGAGGATTTTGTCGGAGGAGCTGAGGACTTTGGCGGAGGAACTGGGGACTTTGGAGGAGCTGGAGCAGCTTGAGGAGTTGGCCGTCAGGGCTTTGAAGAGTCTGGTCGTGAGGGCATTGCTAAGGAACTTGGCCGTGAGGGCATTGGGAGTGAAGCACTTGGCTTATGAGCAGGCTTCTTTGCCATGGCCTTCTTTGGCTTGCTTGTAGAGGCCTCAGCAGTGGTAGTAGCAGCAGCAGAGTCTTCATTAAATTTCCTCACTGCTTCCTTAGCCATTTTGGCTAGTTTGGCCTAGCGCTTAGCCCATTCCTCAGGATAGTCCTCACCACGCTTGAGGCTGGTGGGATCTCGCTTGGCTGTGTGCCAATGGAGGTCTTGGGCATGGAGGATTTAGAGCGAATTTCTTCATATACTTGGGAGTAACATACCTGTACTCCCTCCATTCCCGTTCCCATCTTGTTGGGGATATTACTACTGGGCGTAAACCGGCCTATCTGGGCCGGGTTAACTTCATCAGTAGTTCAATGGTGTAAAAGCCCAAGAGGCATGAAAGTAAGGGCCCAAGGCCTGTAGTCGGTTTAGAACTCAGAGCCGTAAACCGGCATGGTATGTAAACTTGTATTGTAAGTTAGGAATAGAGAGAGACCAAACCGGATACGAGTATGAACCGGAGATTGGGACTCTCTCAACCGACGGGCGTCACCCGTGTATATAAGGGATGACCCGGGACGGTTCAAAGACAGACAACAACAACTCGAGGCCTAGGCGAAGCTTATTTGCTCCCTAGTCATCGAGACCACATCAATCCCATCACAACTAGACGTAGGCTTTTACCTTCATCGAAGGGGCCGAACTAGTATAACTCTTGTGTCTTTACGTCCGCTTTAACCCCTTCAAGTTAACCCGTAGCGATGGCTCCACGACTAAGTCCTTTCATGAGGACATCTGCCGTGACAAAACCACGACAGTTGGCGCCCATCGTGGGGCTATCGCACGATGGTTTGATGATCTTGGAGTGCAAGTTCGAAGGACTCGAAGGCTATGCTGTGGGCCGGATGACCAAGAGTCGTCGCGGCAAGCTCTACATCGACCTCTCTATTCTTTGAATACGCACCTTGCGCTGATTTTTATCATCAGGGATCTCGAAAGCAGTATTGACCTCAGGCCTCTTTCCTCCCTTCTGATTTTTACCGTTAGCCATTTTCTTCAGCTGAGGAATATGAACAATAGAATTTTCTGAAGAGGTATGCAACTTTTCTTTGAGGAATGCTGAAAATGAGTTAAGTTGATGAGAACCTAGTGATTCAGCATCGGACACGAGTACCTGTGAACATAGTATAGTTGCGAGGAATTTGAGAGGTCATATGCGTTCTCAGAAGTTTTTCAAAAAGAATAAGTTTGAGGAATTTGACCAGATGAGTCTTGAAGAATTTTACTAAGCGTTCTTTGTCTTAGGTTCCAGAGTTGTACAGATAAAAAATCCACACAATTGAGGAATCTTGAAGAAAAATGTTGCTTAGAGAAACAGATCAAGAACAGATGACATGTGAGGTGTTTAGTGTGTGAAGATTTGAAGAATAAAACACCTTTGAAGATTTTGTAGAAAACATTTGAATCAAAGAGGGCAGTAAAAGTAACTTTTAATTACCCTTGATGAAGAACACGACGAACTGGGAAGTGGAGATGAGAAGCTCGTCAGTTCAGATCTTCCACACCCTAACTTGGCAGAGGAAGACAACTACGGTGGCGGCGGAGTGAAGAAATCCGCAGCCGGCGCGAGTATGACGGCGACGAGGTCGAGGCAGTGAAGCTCTTAATCGCCGGCGACGATGGAAGTAGCGGCGGTGCTAGGGTCTGAGAAGCTCGAGCGGGAGAGAGAACGAGTGGAGTAAAAACAAAGTGAGGAAGGGGAGGGGTATATATAGCCGAGGTGAAAAACTGTTCACCCGAAGAAATCTGACGAACGTGCCCCTGACTCTTCTCATTCGCTTGACATGTGTCACCCACGTACTGAGAGGTGGCGATCGTGTGAGATCATGGGTGAATAGATAAGTATTATCGAGGGATGCGGAACGGTTTAGGCGGTAACAGCCGAAAATTGAGATAAGATAAGTTTTAAAGTTCCGTTCGCAAATTCTTTAGCTGACAAGGACACAGTGAAGATTTTGAATGAGTTTCAAATAGAACGCACATGAAGAATTTGTGAATAGACTAGGTTGAGTTTAGCATAGAGGGGGAAGGGTCCGATCACATTCACTTAATAGAAAAGGCAACTTGAAGAAATAGCAATAAGTGAATGTTGTAGAGGACATAAACTCACACACACACACACACACACACACACACACACACACACACACACACACACACACACACATACATACATACATACATACATACATACATAGATATATCAACAAGTGCCTGTTAAGTGAGGTGGTGCTGGGGTTGGATAGAACTGCGAAGTTAAGCCTGCTCGGGCTGGAGTAGTGTGAGGATGGGTGACCTTCTGGGAAGTTTGACCTGAGATTAAGAAAAAAACGAAAAAACAAATTAAAAAGTTTGATTTTTTAAAAAAAAAAGTACGAAAAAAATTGGAAAAAAATTGTTAGTAATGGCACACTTCTATGTGGTGCGCCATTACTAAGTCAGATAGTAATGGCGCACTTCTAGGCATAGTAATGGCGCACCATGTGCGCCATTACTATTTGTTACTAGTGACGTGGTAATAGTGGTGCGCCTATAGTGCGCCATTAATGGCAAAAATAGGTGCGCCACTAACATGCCTTTTTCTATTAGTGACTGGGTTGTAAGCAATCTTGATTGCACTCTCATTGTCACAGTAGAGAGGCACATTCTTCATGTTGACGTTGTAGTCCTTGAGAGTTTGCTTTATCCACAGCAATTGAGCATAGCAAGAACAAGCAGCAATGTACTCAGCTTGATGAAGCGGTGATACATGATTCTCGCTTTCTTCGAGGACCAACAGACCAAAGATCGTCCGAGGAAATGGCATGTACCTGATGTTGACTTGCGGTCCACAAGATCACCGGCATAGTCAGAGTCTGAATATCCCATGAGATCAAAAGCCGAGCCCTTGGGGTACCATAATCCAAGTGTTGGTGTGTGAGCTAGATATCAAAGAATATGTTTCACCGCTTTATGGTGTGATTCCTTCGGTGTAGCTTGAAATCGGGCACACATGCAAACACTAAGCATAATGTCTGGCCTAGATGCACATAAATACAGTAAAGAGCCAATCATGGAGCGGTATACCTTTTGATTGAAGTCAATACTATTTTCATCAGCGCATAGGTGGCCATTTGTGGGCATAGGAATTTTGACCCCTTTGCAATCTTGCATGCCGAATTTCCTCAATACATCCTTGAGGTATTTCTCCTGAGATATGAATATGCCATTGTGCTGTTGACAAATTTGAAGACCTAAGAAAAATTTCAATTCTCCCATCATAGACATTTGATATTCTTCACTCATCATATAGGCACATTCATCATTGTAACGTTGGACAGTACAGCCAAAAATGATATCATCAACATATATTTGGCACACAAACAATTCACCATCATAAGATTTAGTGAAAAGAGTTGGGTCGAGTGAACTGGGTTTGAAGCCTTTCTTCATGAGGAATTCCTTCAAAGTATCATACCACGCCCGAGGGGCCTGCTTGAGGCCATAGAGGGCCTTATTAAGTCTGAAGACTTTGTCAGGATGCTTTGGATCTTCAAAACCTGGGGGTTGAGCAACATATACTTCTTCCTCAAGCTTACCATTGAGGAATGCACTTTTCACATCCATTTGATATAAAGTGATATCATGATGGTTAGCATAAGCAAGTAATATGCGAATAGCCTCAAGTCTAGTAACAGGTGCAAAAGTTTCATCGAAATCAATTCCTTCAACCTTTGTGTAGCCTTGAGCTACAAGCAGTGCCTTATTCCTCACCACAAGGCCATTTTCATCTTGCTTGTTGCGGTAGATCCACTTTGTGCCAATGATATTGTGCTTGCGAGGATCTGGATGATTAACCAGTTCCCAGACGTTGTTGAGCTCGAACTGATGTAATTCTTCTTGCATAGCTTGAATCCACTCAGGCTGCAGAAATGCTTCATCTACCTTAATGGGCTCTGTGATAGAGACGAAAGCAAACTGCCCACAAAAGTTAGAAAAATGTGAAGCTCTTGAGCGTGTGAGAGGACCTGGAATGTTGATCTCGCTGATGATTTTCTCAATCTGAACTTCATTTGCAATGTGAGGATGAGCGGGCTGTCGTTGAGGAATTTGATCAGCATTTTCTTCAGCACCGTTTTCTTCAGGTGCATCAGCATGACGTTCTTCACGTTCTGGAATGATTTCTTCAACAGATTCTTCGGTAGGAATGACATCCTTAGTAGCCTTGAACTTGATAGTTTCCTCAGGTGATTGTTCATCTAACACAGAAGGTAGGTGCTCTCTTTGCGAGCCATTAGTTTCATCGAACCGCACATCTACAGTTTCAACAACTTTGTGGTGGACGTTGTTGAACACTCTGTAGGTGTGCGAGTCCTTTCCGTAACCAAGCATAAAACCCTCATGTGCTTTCAGTGTAAATTTAGAGTTGTGATGGGAATCTCTAATCCAACATTTAGCAACAAAGACTTTGAAATAACTCACATTGGGTTTCTTGTCAGTGAAGAGTTCATAAGCAGTCTTCTTAAAGAATTTGTGAAGATATACCCTATTGATGATGTGGCACGTAGTATCAATTGCCTAAATCCAGAAACGACGAGGCATGTTGTACTCATCAAGCATAGTGCGAGCCATCTCAAAAAGAGTCATGTTCTTGCGCTCCACGATGCCATTTTGCTGAGGGTATAAGGAGCAGATAACTCATGAGTAATACCAAGTTCATCAAGATAGTCATCAAGACCAGAATTCTTGAACTCAGTTCCATTGTCACTTCTGATGTGCTTGATCTTCACAACAAAGTTGGTTGAATCCCTCGAGGAAAATTGTTTGAAGACTTCCTGCACCTCATGTTTGTGAGTGACAATATGCACCCATGTGTAACGAGAGTAATCATCAACAATAACAAAGCCATATAGAGATGCATCATCTGTAACTTCTGAATAATGATTAGGACCAAAGAGATTCATGTGAAGCAATTCAAATGGTTGAGTGGTAGTCATGATAGTCTTTGCTGGATGTTTGGCCTTGGTCATCTTTCCAGCTTCACAGGCTCCGCATAGGTGATCCTTGAGGAATTTGACATTCTCAATGCCAATGACATGCTTCTTCTTCGCGAGCGTGTGCAGATTCCTCATGCCTGCATGACCAAGTCGTCGATGCCATAGCCAGCCTTCTGAAGCTTTTGCAAGTAGACACACGGCTGGTTGAGGTCCTGTAGAGAAATCAACAATATACAAGTCTCCTCTCCTAAAGCCTTCAAAGACTTTGGAATTGTCAGCTTCCATGATCACAACACAACGGTACTTGCCAAATACAACAACCATATCAAGATACCAAACCATTGAGACAGACATGAGGTTGTATCCTAAGGACTCGACAAGCATGACTTTGTCCATGTGTCGATCCTTTGAGATCGCAACCTTACCTAGACCCAATACCTGACTTTTGCCTTTGTCAGCGAAGATGATATGCTTCAGATGCGATGGAGATAAGGGAACATCCATCAATAGATTCTTGTCACCAGTCATGTGATTTGCACATCCACTATCGAGGACCCACCCATTGGCTTTGGGTTGATCATCCTGCAGATGAATTAGTATCTTGATATGGTTGTTGTATTTGGCTTTGGCTTTGGGTCTGTCTCAATTTCATCAGATCAATTTCATCAAGCAATAGAACAGATAAAGCAGTATGAGGACGTGAGAAATGAGGATTCATTTCATCATGATTAGCCTGCGTCCTTTCACGCATTTTCAGGTCTCCATCAAATTCTTCAGACGTTTAAGCACGTCTGGAGACCTAACCCTGCATAAGAGATTAGTTCTTTTTCTTCACCACCCACATCTGAAGGGGTGGCAAAGAGTTCATCACTCTATGAGCTCCATATGAGAAAGGTGGCATAGAAGCCAGCCCACTTCGTTTCACATAAGAGGAATTAAGGTAAGCATATGAATAAGCAGAGAAATTCTTTGAGGACTTATGAAAGTAATGGTTTGAAGAATAATGCACATATTCATAGCCGTTAGGTCTTCCCTGTGAAACAGAGGTGTTAGCACGATGATGTTCATGTGAGGACTTTGATCCTTTTGAGGAATTTGATCCACGTGAGGAATTTGGTCCGTATGAGGACTTGGATCCACATGAAGAACTTGGTCCATATGAAGAATTTGATCTGGGGTTCCTATTCTTCACAGGTGGTGTCATGATGACAATCACCTGAAGACTTTCAAGGCACCTTTTGGGAACCCAGATTTTCCTCACAGGGGAACCGTTCCTGCAGTTAGTGCCAACATATCTAGCAAATACTTCACCATTCTGATTTTTGAACAGTTTATAGTTGGAGTCAAATGACTCATCAGAAGAATGAGGAGATTCGCATGTAAAGCCAGATAAAGTAGATGGATCTACTGGAGGTCCCTTTGCAGCAACCCATGAGGTTTTGGGGTATTGCTCAGGCTTCCAATATCTTCCATCAGCATTGATTTTCCTCTCAAAGGCAATACCCTTTTTCCTAGGGTTTCCTATTTAGGATCTGCTTTTTAAGCACATCACAAAGGGTCTGATGCCCTTTGAGGCTTTTGTACATGCCTGTCATGTACAATTCTTTCAGCCCTGCATCATCAGTGATACTAGCAATGTCCTCAGATGAGGAATTAGTGATAGCAAAGACAGGTGAAGAATTTGTAGCATTAGAAGCATTTGACCTTTCAGGTGAAGAATTAGCAGATTCTCATTCAATGCACTTCAAACATGGAGGAATGAATTCTTCCTGAGTAGCGCTGATTTGTTGAGCAAGTAATGAATCGCGCTCCTTCTGAAGATCTTCATAGCTCACTCTTAGCTTTTCAAGATCTTGCTTTCTTTGAAGAAATTCATAAGAAAGCTTCTCATGATCAGATAAGAGAGTGTTATGATAACCTTGAAGGTTGTCAAACCTAGACTGAAGTCTCTGAAGATTTTCAGTCAAGGTTTTAGTGTGATCCATTTCTTCACCCAACATATCATAACTTTTGTCTAGCATGTTTTGTACCTTTTCAAAAACCTTTTGTTGTTTCACAGCAATCTTAGCAAGTTTAGAATAGCTGGGCTTTAGGTTTTCATCAGATTCATCTGAGGAGGTATATTTGAGTACCTTGGCACCCTTTGCTATGAAGGAATAGGTGGGAGCGTAGTCATCATTGCCTTCATCAACCTTGTTGGTGAAGCCATTTTCTTCAGAGTTGAACATGGATTTGCTGACGAATGCAGTAGCGAGAGCTAGGCTCGCCACACCGAACTCGGACTCCTCAGATGCCTCCTCTTCCTCATGTTCCCCAGATTCAGCCTCAGAGTCCATCTCTTTGCCAATGAATTCCCGAGCCTTCTTGGAGATGCTCTTCTTGTGCGATGGAGACTTTGAGGATTTTGATGATGAAGACTTTGAATATTTCTTCTTCTTCTTAGCATCATCAGAATGTAATCCTTGTATTTCTTCTTCTTTGATTCCTTTTCCCACTGAGGACAATCTTGAATGTGGTGACCTGGTTTCTTGCATTTGTGGCATAGCCTCTTCTTATAGTCACTGGATGAGGAATCATTGCTTCTTGAGGATTTTCCAAAACGACCAATGCCTAGAGAACTTCTTGAATTTCTTCACGAGCGGATTAGCTCACAGCACGCAGTTCTTGGGATCACCAAAGCTACTACCAGAATCTACACCTTCAGAATCAGAGACATCCTTGGCCTTCAGGGCACGTGATCTGCCATAGCTCGAACCATAGAGATCTCTCTTCTCAGCAAGCTGGAACTCATGAGTGTTTAGCCTCTCGAGGATATTAGCGGGATCAAGTGACTTGTAATCTCCATGTTCTTGTATCATTAGTGCCAGAGTATCAAATGAGGAATCAAGCGATCTCATCAATTTCTTAACCACTTCATGGTCAGTGATGTCAGTGGCACCAAGTGCTTGAAGCTCATTTGAGATGTCAGTGAGGCGATCGAAGGTTTGTTGAACATTTTCATTGCCAAGTCTTTTGAAGCGGTTGAAGAGATTGCGAAGAACGTCAACTCGAGAGTCAAGTTGAGTTGAGACTCCTTCATTCACTTTGGACAGCCTATCCCACATAAGCTTAGCAGTTTCCAAAGCACTCACTCTTCCATACTGCCCTTTGCTCAGGTGGCCACATATGATGTTCTTCGCTTGAGAATCGAGTTGTTTGAATCTCTTCACATCAGCAGCATTCACAGAAGGTGTGACAGAGGGAACACCATTTTCCACAACATACCAGAGTTCGTTATCAGTTGCCTCAAGATGCATTCACACTTATTCTTCCAGTAGGGGTAGTCCGTCCCATCGAAGGTAGGACACCCAGCAGAGACCTTGATCATACCTGCAGTCGACATAACTAAAACTCCAGACGTTTAAACCAAAATCACACAGAACAAGGGAGTACCTTTCTCTGATACCAATTGAAAGTGCGTTATATCGACTAGAGGGGGGTGAATAGGCGATTTTTATGAATTCTTCACGAGGAATTTCAGGGTGAGGAAATTCCTAAGCGAAGAACTACTTGCAGCGGAATAAGTACTCAGATGTAAATATAACGGAACACAAGCATGGTCATCATGATGAAATGAAGACAAGCACAGAGTACAGAAAGCGTAAACACAGGATAGCACAGGATAAAGACAAACAGACTGAAGAAATTGAGCTGAGGAAATTGAGAAAGTCTTCAGTCAAAGTCTTCAAACAGATATGAACAAGCACACAACACAGTTATGGGAAAATGAAAGAGTTGGTGAAATAGAACCAGTAAGCTTGGTGAAGACAATGATTTGGTAGACCAGTTCCAACTGTTGTCTCAGTTGTACCTCTGGTTGGAGCGGCTAGGTATTTAAACCTGAGGACACACAGTCCCGAACACACAGACCTCACCGTATTCTCCTTGAGCTAAGGCCACACAGACCTCGCCCAATCACTCGTGGTAAGTCTTCAGGTGACTTCCAAACCTTCACAAACTCGGTCACTCGGCGATCCACAATTTCCTCTTGGATGCCCTAGACCATGACGCCTAACCGTCTGGAAGAAGCATAGTCTTCAAAGGTAACAAGCGTCGGATCCACGCAGGATCAATCTCTTCAGTGATGCTCAATCACTTTGGGTTTGTTGGTGTTTGGATTTTCCTCACTTGATGATTTTCGCTCAAAGTCCTTGGAGGATGGGATGCTCTCAAATGACAAGTGTCAGTTTCTCTCGGAGCAGCCAACCAGCTAGTGGTTGTAGGGGGTGGCAATTTATAGCCTAGGGAGCAGCCCGATGATACGTCTCCAACGTATCTATAATTTTTATTGTTCCATGCTATATTATATTCTATTTTGGATCTTTAATGGGCTTTATTATACACTTTTACATTATTTTGGGACTAACCTATTAACCGGAGGGCCCAGCCTAGAATTGCTATTTTATGCCTATTTCAGAGTTTCGCAGAAAAAGAATATCAAACGGAGTTCAAAGGGAAAGTAACCTTCGGGAACGTGATTTTCGGAACGAACGTGATCCAGAGGACTTGGACCCTACGTCAAGAAAGCTACCAGGAAGGCACGAGGTAGGGGGCGCGCCTACCCCTCTGGGCGCGCCCTCCACCCTCGTGGGGCCCACATTGCTCCACCGACGTACTTCTTCCTCCTATATATACCTACGTACCCCCAAACTACCAGATACGGAGCCAAAAACCTAATTCCACCGCCACAACCTTTTGTACTCATGAGATCCCATTGTGGGTCCTTTTCCGGAGCTCCGCCGGAGGGGCATTGATCACGGAGGGCTTCTACATCAACACCATAGCCTCTCCGATGATGTGTGAGTAGTTTACCTCAAAACTTCGGGTCCATAGTTATTAGCTAGATGGCTTCTTCTCTCTCTTTGTTTCTCAATACAAAGTTCTCCACGATTCTCGTGGAGATCTATTCGATGTAATCTTTTTTTGCGATGTGTTTGTTGAGTCCAATGAATTGTGGGTTTATGATCAAGTTTATCTATGAACAATATTTGAATCTTCTCTGAATTCTTTTATGTATGATTGATTATCTTTGCAAGTCTCTTCGAATTATCAGTTTGGTTTGGCCTACTAGATTGATCTTTCTTGCAATGGGAGAAGTGCTTAACTTTGGGTTCAATCTTGCGGTGTCGTTTCCCAGTGACAGCAGGGGTAGCAAGGCACGTATTGTATTGTTGCCATCGAGGATAACAAGATGGGGGTTATATCATATTGCATGAGTTTATCCCTCTACATCATGTCATCTTACTTAAAGCGTAACTCTGTTCTTTTGGACTTAATACTCTAGATGCATGCTGGATAGCGGTCGATGTGTGGAGTAATAGTAGTAGATGCAGGCAGGAGTCGGTCTACTTGTCACGGACGTGATGCCTATATACATGATCATACCTAGATATACTCATAACTATGCTCAATGTTGTCAATTGCTCAACAGTAATTTGTTCACCCACCGTAATACTTATGCTCTCGAGAGAAGCCACTAGTGAAACCTATGGCCCCGGGGTCTATTTTCCATCATATTAATCTTCCAACACTTAGCTATTTTTATTGCCTTTTATTTTACTTTGCATCTTTATCATAAAAATACCAAAAATATTATCTTATCATATCTATCAGATCTCACTTTCGTAAGTGACCGTGAAGGGATTGACAACCCCTTTATTGCGTTGGTTGTGAGGATCTTATTTGTTTGTGTAGGTGTGCGGGACTCGTGCGTGGCCTCCTACTAGATTGCTACCTTGGTTCTCAGAAACTGAGGGAAATACTTACGCTGCTTTACTGCATCACCCTTTCCTCTTCAAGGAAAAACCAACGCAGAGCTCAAGAGGTAACAAGAAGGATTTCAGGCGCCGCTGCCGTGGAGTCTACGCAAAAGTCAACATACCAAGTACCCATCGCAAACCTTTATCTCCCGCATTACATTATTTTCCATTTGCCTCTCGTTTTCATCTCCCCCACTTCACCCTTGCCATTTTATTCGCCCTCTCTTTTCCGTTCGCCTCTTTTTCTTTGCTTGCTTCTTGTTTGCTCGTGTGTTGGATTTCTTGCTTGTCACTATGGCTCTACCTAGATCTGGTGATCTTCACCTTAAAAGGTTAGAAGAGATCGAAAGCAATGTCAGAAGTTTTATGGTTTTACAATTTGAGCATAATAATTTCTTTAGGAACGAGCTTAAGGAACAAAAAAACTTTATGGGTTACATGAATAAAGAGCTCGATGATATATCTAAAGAATTTTACGGTTTGAAATCTCAGATTGCTCATCTAGGGAAGTTAATAGCTGAAGTTTTGGATAAGCAGGCCACCTTAGTTAATAAGATGGCCGCTAAGCTGGAATTGTTTTGTGAAAATAAAGATGAAGATCTAAAAGTTATTGATGTGTCCCCTATTAAATCTTTGTTTTACAATATGAATCTTGATAATGATGGAACTGAATATGATCCACCTTTACTTAGAAGGCGTTCAAAAAATTCGGAGTTTTTAGATCTTCATGCAAAAATTGGTAAAAGTGGGATTGAAGAGATCAAAACTCTAGATATTAATGAACCCACTATCTTGGATTTCAAGGAATTTAATTATGATAATTGCTCTTTGATAGATTGTATTTCCTTGTTGCAATCCGTGCTAAATTCTCCACATGCTTATAGTCAAAATAAAGCCTTTACCAAACATATCGTTGATGCTTTGATGCAATCTTATGAAGAAAAACTTGAGTTGGAAGTTTCTATCCCTAGAAAACTTTATGATGAGTGGGAACCTAATATTAAAATTAAAATTAAAGATCATGAATGCTATGCTTTGTGTGATTTGGGTGCTAGTGTTTCCACGATACGAAAGACTTTGTGTGATTTGCTAGGTTTCCGTGATTTTGATGATTGTTCTTTAAACTTGCACCTTGCGGATTCCACTATTAAGAAACCTATGGGAAGAATTAATGATGTTCTTATTGTTGCAAATAGGAACTATGTGCCCGTATATTTTATTGTTCTTTATATAGATTGCAATCCTTCATGTCCTATTATTCTTGGTAGACCTTTTCTTAGAACGATTGGTGCAATTATTGATATGAAGGAAGGAAATATTAGATTCCAATTTCCGTTAAGGAAGGGCATGGAACACTTCCCTAGAAATAAAATAAAATTACCTTATGAATCTACTATGAGAGCCACTTATGGATTGCCTACCAAAGATGGCAATACCTAGATCTATCCTTGCTATTATGCCTAGCTAGGCGCGTTAAACGATAGCGCTTGTTGGGAGGCAACCCAATTTTATTTTTAAGTTTTTGCTTTTTGCTTCTTTTTAGGAATAAATATTTTATCTAGCCTCTGGTTAGATTTTTTATATGTTTTAGTTAGTGTTTGTGCCAAGTTTAACCTATAGGATCTTCTTGGATGATAGTTATTTGATCTTGCTGAAAATTCCAGAAACTTTCTGTTCACGAAAACAATTGTTAAAAATCACCAGAATGTGATAAAATATTGCTTCCAATTGAATAAGATCAATAAACAAATTGTTTAGGCCGTCCTATTTTGGTAGATGTTTTGGAGTTCCAGAAGTTTGCGTTAGTTACAGATTACTACAGACTGTTTTGTTTTTGACAGATTCTGTTTTTCGTCTGTTGTTTGCTTATTTTGATGAATCTATGGCTAGTAAAATAGTATATAAACCATAGAGAAGTTGGAATACAGTAGGTTTAACACCAATATAAATAAATAATGAGTTCATTACAGTACCTTGAAGTGGTGTTTTGTTTTGTTTCGGTAACGGAGCTCACGAGATTTTCTGATGAGTTTGGTGTTGTGAAGTTTTCAAGTTTTGAGTGAAAGTTTTGATGGATTATGGAATAAAGAATGCAAGAGCCTAAGATTGGGATGCCCATGGCACCCCAAGATAATCTAAGGACACCAAAAAGCCAAAGCTTGGGGATGCCCCGGAAGGCATCCCCTCTTTCGTCTACTTCCATCGGTAACTTTACTTGGAGCTATATTTTTATTCACCACATGATATGTGTTTTGCTTGGAGAGTCTTGTATTATTTGAGGGTTTGTTTTTTTAGTTTACCACAATCATCCTTGCTGTACACACCTTTTGAGAGAGTCACACATAAACTGGAACTTATTAGAATACTCTATGTGCTTCACTTATATTTTTTTTTTGAGCTATATAGTTTTGCTCTAGTGCTTCACTTATATCTTTTAGAGAACGGCGGTGGATTTGTTTTATAGAAACTATTGATTTCTCATGCTTCACTTATATTATTTTGAGAGTCTTAAAATAGCATGGCAATTTGCTTTAATTATAATATCATGAGAAAGTTGATGCTTGATAATTGTTTTGAGATATAAAGGTGGTAATATCATAGTTGTGCTAGTTGAGTAATTGTGGAATTGAAAAATACTTGTGTTGGAGTTTGTGATTCCCGTAGCATGCACGTATGGTGAACCGCTATGTGACGAAGTCGGAGCATGAGGTATTTATTGATTGTCAACCTTTGTGTGGCGGTCGGGATCGCGCGATGGTTAACTCCTACCAACCCTTCCCCTAGGAGCATGCGTAGTAGTACTTTGCTTCGTGGGCTAATAAATTTTTGCAATAAGTATATGAGTTACTTATGACTAATGTGATTCCATGGATTATACTCACACTTACCTTACCGGAATTTTCTAGCCTCTTCGGTACCGTGCATTGCCCTTTCTCACCTTGAGAGTTGGTGCGAACTTCGCCGGTGCATCCAAACCCCGTGATATGATACGCTCTATCACAAATAAACCTCCTTATATCTTCCTCAAAACAGTCACCATACTTACCTATTATGGCATTTCCATAGCCATTCCGAGATATATTTCCATGCAACTTTCCATCGTTTCGTTTATCATGACACGCTCCATCATTGTCATATTGGTTTGCATGATCGTGTAGTTGATATTGTATTTGTGGCAAAGCCACCATTCATAATTATTTCATACATGTCGCTCTTGATTCATTGCATATCCCGGTACACCGCCGGAGGCATCCACATAGAGTCATATTTTGTTCTAAGTATTGAGTTGTAAGTAAATAAAAGTGTGATGATCATCATTATTAGAGCATTGTCCCAAGTGAGGAAAGGATGATGGAGACTATGATTCCCCACAAGTCGGGATGAGACTCGGACTAAATAAATAAATTAAAAAAAAGAGGCCATAAAAAAGATAAAACAGGCCCAAATAAACAATGAGAGTAAAAGAGAGCCCGCACAATGTTACTATCCTTTTACCACACTTGTGCTTCAAAGTAGCACCGTGATCTTCATGATAGAGAGTCTCTCATTTTGTCGCTTTCATATACTAGTGTGAAATTTCATTATAGAACTTGGCTTGTATATTCCAATGATGGGCTTCCTCAAATGCTCGAGGTCTTCGTGAGCAAGCAGGTTGGATGCACGCCCACTTAGTTTCCTTTGTTTGAGCTTTCATACACTTATAGCTCTAGTGCATCCGTTGCATGGCAGTCCCTACTCCTTGCATTGGCATCAATTGATGGGCATCTCCTGTAACACCCTCAGTGTCATGCTACAGTAATCCCCTGTTAATGGTGCCAGGTCACCATGCTTACTGAGCTAATTATCACTTGATGAAAAATCAAAGTCAAATTCAAATTCAAATTATGAGGGGAATTAAAAATTTCTCAAACATGAAAACAAGAATGTTCATCATGTGCCAAATATTCCACAACTAATATTGGTAGTGAACCAAAAATTTTGCAAAGGGTTTAAGTGGCCTAAACTACTTAAAACAGTGACCTAAGCAATAAATTAAATGCCCCTTTTTAATTTATAAAATTGGCAACTATTCCAAAAGCCTCCCAACCTTTTTGAGGCAGTGCACTTTAATTCTTTGAAATTGTTTTGGCCAGTGGCATAATTTTGCAAAGTCAATTGTGGCTAAAAGGAAATGCAAAAGCTGCTGAAAAAAGCGAAAAAAACAACAAAAAGAAAAAGAAAAGGAGAAGTACAGGGGAGAGAGAGAGGCCCTCTGCCTCACTCAGGCTTCGGCCCACCCGAGTCAGCTGGCCCAACAGGCCGGCCCACACCCCCTGGGTCGTCGCTCCCCCTCCCCCTGTTCAACCGACCGAGGGCGCGCGCCGGCGCGTCGCCGCCGGACCACCTCGCCGTCGACGGGAGAGGATAAGGCCGCCCCAACGCCTCGGCCCCCACGCCTCCCACTCGCCCACTTCCCCCCCCCCCTCTCTCTCTCGCCCACGCGCTCGCTCCGCCCCTCCTCTCCTCCAGATCCACGGCCCGAGCGCAGTCGCCGCCGCCCTCCGTCGTTGTCGCGGCCACCGGCGGCCCCGCGTCCGCTGACCCTATCGGTGAGCTCCGCCGGGGTCGACTACGTCGACTGGTGGCCTCAGCTGGAGCGGGGAGGCACCGCAGCCGCCGTTCGTCCTCGTCCCCATCTCCGGCCACCGCGACGTAGTCGTTGCTCCACCAACACCCCTGCTGCTCCTAAGCCGTCAAGGGCCTACGTGTGAGCTGCGGTGAGCTTCTCCGTCTCCTGCTCCTCCTCGTTAATCCCCTTGCGCGACGTAGCAAGCTCGACGTCTCGCCCGTGAGCCCACCGCCGCAGGTCACCTCGCCCCCATGGCCATGCTCTCCGTCGTGCTCGCCTGAGCACGACATCGAGTTCCTGGTGCTTCCAGGAACTCAACGCGCAGGCTCCCTCCCGTGCCTCCTAGCGCCGTCCCCGATGAGCGCCCGAATGCATCGCCGCGGAGCTCACCGCTGGCGAGGCTCCGGTGACCTTTTGGTCACGGGATCAAGCCCGTTGGACTCGCCGCACCACGGGGATCCTCCCCAGCCTTTACTTTCGCTCCGTAGCACGCTGCTTCGCCTTCCCCGTCACACGCCCGAAGCTCGTCGCCGCCACTGCTCAACACCGGCGCGTTTTCGGCTTCCACCCGCGTGTTCCGACGCCGTAGATGGATGCGGTGCGCTCTCCTCGTTCTAACGCAAGCTGCTACGCACGATTTGGTGCCCCGTACGCGATTTCCGATCGCCTCCGGCGAGAGCGCCACCGCGGGAGGCTCATTGAGCAACTCCGTGGCTCACTGGTCAAGCGTCGCGGGGTCCACCCCAGGTCGCTGCCCGTGGGTCCCCGGGCCCCAGCTGACCACGTTGACCGTGGTCAACTACGCTGACTGGGCACACAGTGCCACTGACATATGGGCCCCCCAGGATTAATTAGGCCAATTTGAAATTAAGTTAAATGGTTATTCAGTATAGCCACTGACAAGTGGGTCCCATTAGATAACCAGGTTAGTTTAAGTTAATTAACCAATGTTAATTAGTTCATTCATCGACTGCTGGGTCCCATCGACCCACAGTCAGGTTTGACCCTGGTCACGTGAGCACATTGATCACGACGTCATCCCTACGCCATGCTGGCGTCTTAATGAATTTTTGTTAATTTGAATAATTCCAGAAATTGCTTTAATCTTTGAAAATTCATAGAAATTAAACCGTAACTCGCATGAAAATGTTTTCTACATGAAAGTTGCTCAGAAAAATCAAACGAATCTGAATATGTTGTTTGTTCATCTGTCACAAGCCCCTAGCATGTTGAACATGGAACTTTCCCCCTCTTTTCCTTTGTCCGGAATCCGTCTACCGAAGGAAATCCTCCTCGAATGTTTATTCCCTCCGTCTGCAACGTGTAGTACTGCTTTAGGTCGACCCTCGCGCTACATATCGTCATGTTATGCTTTGTGATGCTATGTTTGCTTTATATTTACTGTTTCTTCCCCCTCTTCTCTCCGGTAGACCCCGAGACCGATGTCGCTTCGTGATCGATCACGCCGACGATTCCCTCCTTGCCGTGAGCAACCAGGCAAGCCCCTTTGATCATCCCGATATCGCCCATTCCATTCTCTCATGCTTGCATTAGATTTTGCTCTTGTTATTGTTTGCACCTATTCGATGCATAGCCCGCTTTTGTATCTGCTATTGTACCTTACCCGCTTATCCTAAACCGCTTAGTATAGGTTGGTTAGAGATGCATCGCTGACCCCACCTTGTCCTTGTTTCCCTGCTTCATCATCGAAGACCCGCTCAATGGGATCAAGACCAGGCCCCGACAATCGCACATCACTTCCCCTTATTTGCTCGACACTACTGGGTTACTATCGAGTACCGAGGGTGAGACCTCATCAGCACTTCTGATGTTAACCCTGTAGTGTAGCTATTTGGTCGTGGTCATCGAGGGTGATTTCCTCTTTAACCACTTCCGATACGACTCTGTCGTGCAACCCCTCAAGTGTGGACCTCGAGGGTGAATCCTCTTACATTCACCTTGATGATTACATTGAGTGGAATTCACCGGGGGTGATTCCTTGGGCTTTCCCCTTGATGTTTAGACACCCAGTTACTATGATTACTATGACTTTACACTGAGCCATTTTACTAAAGACGGGTCGACCCTGAGGGGTGCCCGCGCGAGCTTAATTGCGAGTGATGTGGAGTCGGGTTGAGCTGGAGGGTGCCCGCGAGATAATTACGAGGCGTGGCCGGGCATTCCTAGCCCTTGCCGCAAGTCCTCGAGACGGGCAACGGGTCACATCTTCGTGAGTCTCGCTTGTTACCACGCCGTTCCTAATCCACTACGATTTGGATATTAGGGCCTTTGGCCCGATAGCACTAACCATCACGTGGGCATAGTATGGGCGTTCAACGTCAGATACATCACCAAGCTTAATAGACGTCGGCCGATCGAGCGACGCCGGTTGGACTTGTAAGCTCCCGCCTGCTTAGGAAGGTAGCTAGGTCTGTTCACCGCCGCCCATGCAACGCGGCAGGAGTTCCCGGGAGATGGCCCATGACCGGGGCATAGGTTTACTCCGCGTCTTGGCCTCTCTATTAAGCCTAGGTCGGGTTGCGGCGTATTGTTTGGCCGAGGCCGGCATGACCCAGAAAGTGTGTCCGGCCGGAGTTAATCGAGCGTGGTGGGTAAGTTGGTGCACCCCCGCAGGGAAGAAAACATCTATCGATAGCCTGTCCTATGGTAACGGACACTTGGAGTTGTATCCCGATTTATACAACTAGAACTGGATACTGGTGATGAGAAATGGATGGTGATGAGTAATGGATTGTGATGATAACTGGATAGTATGGCTCTGGGATTTCTTTCTTGCAGGGAGTCGAGAAAGGATCTCCGGCCGAGGTTGATAACACTACTTCTACCTTACTTTGCGCTACTCTACTCCCTCCTGTTTGCTGCAAGATGGTGGTTTTCCGAAGATGCTAGTCTTCGATAGGACTAGGCCTTCTCTCTATTCTGGCATTTCTGCAGTCCAGTCCACATATACAGCCTTCCTTTGATAATGTTGCATATGTAGTGTAGATCCTTGCTTGCGAGTACTTTGGATGAGTACTCACGGTTGCTTTGCTCCCCCTTTTCCCCCTTTCTTCTTCTTTCCGGTTGATGCAACCAGATGTCGGAGCCCAGGAGCCAGCTGCCACCTTTGACGACTGCTACTACCCCAAGGGTGCCTACTACTACGTGGAGATCGTCGACGACCAGGAGTAGTTAGGAGGCTCCCAGGCAGGAGGCCTTGCCTTTTCGATCGTCGTTGCTTTTGTGCTAGCCTTCTTAAGGCAAACTTGTCTAACTTATATATGTACTCAGATATTGTTGCTTCCGCTGACTCTTGTGTATTCGAGCTTATGTATTCGAGCCCTCAAGGCCCCTGGCTTGTAATATAAAGCTTGTATTATTTTAATTTGTCTCTAGAGTTGTGTTGTGATATCTTTCCGCGAGTCCTTGATCTTGATCGTACACATTTGCGTGCATGGTTAGTGTACGATTGAATCGAGGGCGTCACATCTCCATAGCCCGTTGATTAGCCTCGTTGATGTAAGACTTTCTCCTTTTTTGTCTTCCCAAATAACCCCTACCATTATACCTTATTCCACCATAGTGCTATATCCATGGCTTGCGCTCATGTATTGCGTAAGAGTTGAAAAGGCTGAAGCGAGTTAAAAAGTATGAACCAATTGCTTGGCTAAAACTAGAGTTGTACATGATATGAATATTTTGTGTGAGGAAGATGGAGCATAGCCAGACTATATGATTTTGTAGGGATAACTTGCTTTGGCTATGTTAATTTGATAAGACATAATTGCTTGGTTAGCATGCTTGAAGTATTATTGTTTTTATGTCAACATTAAGCTTTTATCTTGAATCATATTAAATCTGAACATTCGTGCGACAATAAGAAGAATTACATTGAAATTATGCTAAGTAGAATTCCATCAAAAATTCTGTTTTTATCATTTACCTACTGGAGGACGAGCAGGAATTAAGCTTGGGGATGCTTGATACGTCTCCAATATATCTATAATTTTTTATTACTCCATGCTATATTATATTCTGTTTTGGATGTTTAATGAGCTTTAATATAAAATTTTATATTATTTAGGGACTAACCTATTAACCGGATGCCCAGCCCAGAATTGCTGTTTTTTGCCTATTTCAGAGTTTCGCAGAAAAAGAATATCAAATGGAGTCCAAACGGAATGAAACCTTCGGGAACGTGATTTTCAGAACGAGCGTGATCTAGAGGACCTGGACCCTACGTCAAGAAAGCTACCAGGAAGGCACGAGGTAGGGGGGCGTGCCTACCCCCTGGGCACGCCCTCCACCCTCGTGGGGCCCACGTTGCTCCACCAATGTACTTCTTCCTCCTATATATACCTACGCACTTCAAACTACCGTGACACGGAGCCAAAAACCTAATTCCACCGCCGCAACCTTCTGTACTCGTGAGATCCCATCTTGGGTCCTTTTCTGGAGCTCCGCCGAAGGGGGCATTGATCATGGAGGGCTTCTACATCAACACCATAGACTCTCCGATGATGTGTGAGTAGTTTACCTCAGACCTTCGGATCTATAGTTATTAGCTAGATGGCTTCTACTCTCTCTTTGGTTCTCAATACAAAGTTCTCCACGATTCTCGTGGAGATCTATTCGATGTAATCTTCTTTTGCGGTGTGTTTGTTGAGACCGATGAATTATGGGTTTATGATCAAGTTTATCTATGAACAATGTTTGAATCTTCTCTGAATTCTTTTATGTGTGATTGGTTATCTTTGCAAGTCTCTTCGAATTATCAGTTTGGTTTGGCCTACTAGATTGATCTTTCTTGCAATGGGAGAAGTGCTTAGATTTGGGTTCAATCTTGCGGTGTCCTTTCCTCAAGGATGACAGGGCAGCAAGGCACGTATTGTATTGCTGCCATCGAGGATAACAAGATGGGGTTTATATCATATTGCATGAGTTTATCCCTCTACCTCATGTCATCTTACTTAAAGCGTTACTCTGTTCTTTTGAAGTTAATACTCTAGATGCATGTTGGATAGCGGTCAATGTGTAGAGTAATAGTAGTAGATGCAGGCAGGAGTCGGCCTACTTGTCACGAACGTGATGCCTATATACATGATCATACCTAGATATTCTCATAACTATGCTCAATTCTTTCAATTGCTCAACAGTAATTTGTTCACCCACCGTAATACTTATGCTCTCGAGAGAAGCCACTAGTGAAACCTATGGCCCCGGGGTCTATTTTCCATCATATTAATCTTCCAACACTTAGCTATTTTTATTGCCTTTTATTTTACTTTGCATCTTTATCATAAAAATACCAAAAATATTATCTTATCATATCTATCAGATCCCACTTTCGTAAGTGACCGTGAAGGGATTTACAACCCCTTTATTGCGTTGGTTGCGAGGATCTTATTTGTTTGTGTAGGTTTGAGGGACTCGTGCGTGGGCTCCTACTGGATTAATACCTTGGTTCTCAAAAACTGAGGGAAATACTTACGCTGCTTTACTGCATCACCCTTTCCTCTTCAAGGGAAAACCAAAGCAGTGCTCAAGAGGTAGGTGTAGGAAATACTGAAGAAATTGACTGAACTGTATGAGATTTCCAATGGCTTCATTCAAAGGGATTGGTAGGTGTAGGATTTTGAGTTGAGCATCACATGGAAATTTTTCCTTAGTATTTCCTCAACCCCCTTTAACAGTACGGTGTTTCCTATCACTCAAGAAAGAGAAAATGAAACTACGAAAACAAAAGTCTTCATGCTTCATGTTCCTTGAATGAATACCTAGTCTTCAAGGTCACACCAATTTCTTCACTATCAAAATCTTCAGAAAGTCTTCAGAATTACAAAGTCTTCAGGTGAAGAACTTCATTTTAGGGGTCAACTTTTTTTGTAAATATCAAACTCATCATAGACTTATAGACCTGTGTACACTCATAAACTCATTAGTCCCTTAACCTATAAGTCTTCAATACACCAAAATCACTAAGGGGCACTAGATGCACTTACAATATCCTTCTCATCACGGTGATATATGAACAATCAACTACCTAAATCAAATATATAGTATTGTATTTTTGTACTGCATGCACAATATTGATTGTACTGGAACCGGGACTAAAAGGTCGGTACTAAAGCCCCCCCCCCTAGTCCTGGTTCTTATACGAACCAGGGCAAAAGACCCTTCACATGGCCGCTGTCTGGAGCTCCACCTTTAGTCCCGGTTGGTAACACCAACCGTGGCTAAAGGAAATTTTACGAATTTTTTTTGATTTTTTTATTTTCAAATTATTTTACAATTTAATATCTAATCACCACTCATCACTGCTCAATTTAACCTCTAATCTCTAATCACCCATCTTCATTCCAAATCATCAAACTTCACGGCCGGTCACCCATCCTCTCACTACTACAGCCTGAGCACGCTTAACATCCGGGTTCTATTCCCCCTCGTTTTCAAGTCTGCACTTGTTGTTTTGCTGGCAATAGTAATATGTCAATCCTATTAACCCTCAGGAGTTTAGCTTGAGCATGAAGTCACACGTTTCACTGTTTGAGTTTCAAACTATTATTCTAAAAAACAATAATTATTTAGTAACATTAATATTTCTTGAATAAGTAGTTTGACCATAGTTTGACCAGATTTGACCAAAATTCAAAAAAACTGAAATAATTATTTAGTAACACTAATATTCTTGAATAATTATTCAGTACCACTAATACTTCTTGAATAAGTAGTTTGACCATAGTTTGACCAGATTTAACCAAAATTAAAAAAAACTGAAATTTGAGCATAACTTTTATTCCTTTTAGAATTTGAGGATTCTAAAAATTTGCAAACACTCCTGTTTGATTTTGATAATTTGTTGAATCCTACATGGACAAAAACATTGCAATACAAACTTTGAAGCTTCTTAGGACCCACAAAGATAAGCCTTATGAAAGGTACAAGATTTCTCTATGAGGTTCAAATATGTCTATATTTTCACCAAAATTCATGTGGATTCAACAACTCCATATTTCTTTTTAGACTAGAGACAATTTCTATGGGAAAAATTAAATATCATATGAATATTGGACAAAATCTATACCTACTAATAAAGGAAGGTGCGTTTCTACAAGTTTTTCATCCGTTCACCGCCGAAAAGATTTTTTCTTTCATTTGAGGTGCTACTAAATTTTTCTGCGTCCATCTGCTTTTTGTTTGAGAATCATGCGTCCATCTGTTAGAAAAGAATAATGGTTTGTCCAGAATTTCGTATATGAGCCACACGCCCTCTGGCCCAGCGAAGCCAGCCCACTTAATTTACTGACCTCGTAGTGGGGAAAATCGTATTTGCTGCACGGTGCGGCATATAATCAAGGCTTCGCACATGAAAGCCAGGACTCGGCAGGCCCATTTTCTATTTTTTTTCTGTAGTTTCTAATTCACTTTTTCTTTCCTGTTTATTTTTTCTTTTTTCTATGGAGATTTATTTTAATTTTTTGCTATTTTCATAAATTTATTTTTTTAGAATTTCAATCTTGGTCAAATTTTCATAAAAATTTCAGAATTTTGAAACAAATAATGTTTTAAATTATAGTATATTCCAAATTCAAAATATTATAGTATTTTCAAAATTTGTTTGAGATTTCCAGAAAAATAGTTACATTTTAAAATGTTCAAAATTCAAAAACTATTATGTTTTACTGAAACCTATACCAATACCTATTAATAAAGCAAGGTGCGTTTCGCCAATTTTTTTCAGCCGTTCACCGCCGAGAAGAATTAGTTTTCTATTCGAGGTGGTACTAAATTCTTATGCGTTCATCTGCTAAAAAAAGGCATTTCCAGAATTTCATACATGAGCCGCGGATTGTGGCCCAGCTAAGCTAGCAGACTTATTTTTTTGCCCATGCAGCTGAAAAATACTATTTTCCGCAAAAGGCGAGAAATAGTCGGACTTTCAAACAGGAGAGCAAATAATTGGCTGGCCGATTTTTCTTTGTTTCTGTGTTTCTTTTCTATTTTTATTCTCCTTCCCCTATCACTTTCCAAGTTTATTTTTCGTATAGAATTTATTTTACAAATTCAAAATTCTCAAAAAAAATTCAGAATTAAAAAAAATCAAATTATAGAAAATGTTCAGGATTCCAAAATTTTGTTTCCCAAAAAATCAAATATTCGGAACTAAAAAAAAGTTTCCCATTTTTCCAAAAAGCTTTATTGTTTTTCAAAATTGTTTAAGATTTACAAAAATAAAATGACATTTTTTTTTCCAAATTCGAAAAATATTCTTGTTTTAGTGAAAATTACACTATTCAACATAATGTTAAAAGATGCACATTTTCGAAAAATGTTATGCATTTTGAACACATGTTCCCTTTCTAAAACAATGTCCACAAATTCAAATAGTGTTCATGTTTTTATAAAAAGTAGTTGGTGTTTCAAAAAATGTTTATCAATTTTAAAAGATTATCCTGTTTCAAATTTTGTTCACATTTTTTGAAAGTGTACATAATTTTCAAAAAAAAGTTCAGGATTTAAAAAATGGTTTGTTGTTTCCTAAAATATTCAGAAACTTCATACAGGGTTTTGCTAAAATGGTTTGTTTCTCCTCGATTGAAAGGAAAAGTAGATTGAATAATTCATGGGCCTTCTCTGGTGTACGATGACGTAACAGAACTCTTAAATGCCCTCGATCAATAAACGGGAAAATAGCGGATTAATTACTTCACACTCGGCGAATCCGGAAAACTAAATGTTCATTTTCCACGTGCACACAGGGTTTTGCTTGCACATATAATCCCCACTGACTTTAAATGCATACTATTTTTTCCCTATTGCAACGCACGGGAATATGTGTTAGTTCTTATAAAGTAAGTTTAAATGAAAAGAACCCTAGAATGATTGGTAGAGCAGAGTTTTAGTTTGCGCTTCTCACACAAAATATGAGGTAAGGATTAAAGTCCCACACACACTGCATCATGAAATTTTGTTTCATCAGACATATGTAAGTACATTAATAATAATATGAGGCCTAAAATGTTATGTTAATACTGTCATATAATTCATGTGCATCCGCTTTGGTGATGGCTTCTGGATACACCATACAAATCGGATAGAGATACACGTATCAAAGTGTCAACTACTCATGCATTGGCCATCATAGTATTAACATGGAAGCGAAGGATTCATTGGATTGAATCTTGAAAAAACTGTTTCCACTAGATGTTAGAAATGTCATATAATTAATGTGCATCCTCTTTGGTGATGACTAATGTATACATCGTACAAATTGGATATCGATGTAGATCATATCAAAGTGGCAACTAATCATGTATGATCAATCAAAGCATTAACGCGGAAGCAACTGATTACTTGGATTGGATCTTGAAAAAACCTACTTCCACAACCTTTGTGCATTCTTCCACCTCCCAATCCGAGTTGTCAAACTAGTGTGTACAGAGGCAAATGGATGAAGCAACAAACATATCACATCATTGCATATAGTATTGGACCCGACTGGGTGCACACCTACAAACAAATGTTGGGTATATCTGAAGAAGCAAGCTTATAACAAAGTAGCTATATAGTAGGGAGGGAGGGAGGGAGAGAGAGAGAGAGAGAGAGAGAGAGAGAGAGAGAGAGAGAGAGATGAGAGGAGGGTCGTTGTGTGAAGACTATAGGTGCGGGTCATTGAAGAGAGTTAAACTAAAAGTGGGTATAAAGAAGAGAGAATAGGCATGATAGCCGGTAAGAGATAAAGGAAAGAGTGAATGATATAACTTCAGATACTTTGACCAAATAATCACATAATTGCAGTTGTATTTTTCTTTCAAAATTAGGCATTTATGGATACTAAAGTATTTTTTCAGGGACATCGAGGTTACCTATCTACTTAAACGTATTGTATTGCCAAGAATTTATTATCAGCTTGACTGCAATCTTTTTCTGTCGGTAAGGAGTGCACCAGAGCACCTTCTATTTCTAATAGGTCATGAACTATAGATAGAAAATAATTATTTGAGCGAAAGAAGGCATGCATGCTAATTTCTGCGGATGGATTTTTTTAGGGAAAGGACAACTCCTAAAAGAATTTTTTTACGACGTATTCCTATCAACATGGATCAAAATTCCTTGCCCAACAATGTGGTGCAATAGACAACATGGTACACAGAAATCACATCTTCCAGCAAGGATCACTAGTCTATCACCATTGTTGGCGAGTTCAACTAACACTGATAAGATTTTTGGTCTATACCCCAAAGTGGAGCTTTAAAGAACCACTTTCAACAAGAATGAGACACATATATGCAAAACCTAATAGATCAAGCCAATGAAAGTTGCATCATGAGTTTTCGTCAATAAAATTCATATTCAACACCGATTAGGCCACTGACATCCAGCATCTCTACCATCCAGAACTTTCCATCATGATCCACCATCTTTATCGGTCGACCTCTGCTCGCATAGAGCGTTATGCCATTTCGCACATGACAAGACTGCAAAATTAAAGCTCTAGCTGGTCTCACATGAGAAATCTTTAGCGTCACTGTTGCCGGAATTAGATGATAGGTTTGCTAAGAGCAGAAAACCAATGTAGGTGTTGCCCACTAAGCCGCCTCCACAATCCACGCTCATCCAGAAGACCCATCATGCCGCTAGACGCCCGACAGCCCACTTAGACACTCCACCAAAGCAGTCCCAGCTAGGCTATCATTTGCAGCAAGCCATCGCCCATCGGTTGTAGCATGAGATCCACCGATGTATGCCACTAGGGATTGTTGCCGTGCGCTAGGCTCAAGTGACATAAACCGCTCGAGAATCTCCCACAGATAAAACCTCTTGTCATATAAGGTGCGGGTGGCCATTGTTGCACTAGAGTGTTGAATATTGTTGGGATGAACCAATTTACAAATGCTTCCCATCGTGTTTGAATTATTATTCAGAAGCATGAACAGTTCAATTCATGGCATTGTGACCACATTTAACCTATTAATTCACTGTATTTCTAGGCGAGTATTCTAGGAACATATTGTTGCGTTCGTGAACTTTATGAGAATGGAGACCAGAAGGAACAATCAGTGGCAAGATGACTGCCCCCTCGACGCACACCAGAGCAATGCCCATAACGTGTTCATGATGTCGCCCCTTGAGGTCTATAACAGGTACTACCGCCGTCCTGATTTATTGGTCCTCATTGTATTCCGTGCAAAATTTTGATCATAAATTTAACTAACAAAATGTTCATGCATGTCACGAAAAATTATATCATTGAAAACTATGTTCAAATACGGATTCAATGATATAATTTTTATTGACATGCATTAATATTTTGTCGGCTAAATTTTTGATCAAAATTTAATAATAATTACAAAAGGGACCAATAGATCAGGACGGGCCACGGGACACCAGGTTGTATTGATGATTGATGAGTCGGGATGCACATGTCATGTTGGATTGGCACTGAGAACGAGAAAGGAAAACAATTGAATACACTTCACGTGCCTAGTTTTCTAAATGTATTACCTCCATCTCAAATTACTTGTCTTACATTTATCTAGATATAGATATATATGTATCTAACGCAAAAAAGTGTCTAGATACATCTGTATTGTGTACTACATATACATAGTGTCTTACCTCTGACCATCATGTAAAGAACTTCCCAACCACGGTCGTACATGCGATAATTCGGGGGACAAGACAATACTTTCCTGTGAAACCAAATCATTACGGGATATTCCACAGAATTTCACTTCAGTACTTGGCAAGAATTTTGTACATCATCGCATCAAGATATACATCGCTACGCTCGTGCTTGCAGTCACACGCGACGACAAGGAAAGCAAGGCTCGCGTAGGGCTGCCATGCATGCGCATGCAGTTCGCTCTCCGTGCAGCCGGGGCAAGTCACGAAAACACGAACACGAACATTTCCTTTTTTTCATACAGGAACGGATTAGTCCTCCACTATTCTTCCTTTTTGTAATTTGTCAATGTCGGACGAACTCAAGTTCTTCCAGGTTACTTGCCAGATCGTGCCGACTAGGTCTACAATGGACATCACGACAAATACTTAGCCATGGGAAGGAACTTTCCAACAGCGGCACTACGTTCACCCATGCCAACATGTGGCCGAATTTCGTGTTTTGACCCTTTTTGAAAAGAATTTCAGGATCTGACCCCTGTTGCTAAAAAATTCAAGATTTAACCCTTTTGCTACCGTCATCGCTCTGGCGGTAGGGTTAGACAACCTACCGCCACAGATGTCCGGCAAGAGGGTGTGACGGAGGGGACGGCCGTCACCGCTACCAATGACGTGGATAAGTACCTTACCGCCAGAAAGCTCGGCGGTAAGTTGTCTAACCCTACCGCCAGGGGCTCTGGCGGTAAGGTGTGGCAGGGTTTTGCCGCGTATGCATTCTATAACGAAATATGATAAGACCCATGGCGGTAGGCTGTCTGACCCTACCGCTGGGGTGCCCGGTAGGGTCATGCGTTTGTCAGATAAAGTTTACAGAACGAAATATGCAAAGGGCCCTGGCGGTAGGTTGTGTAACCCTACCGCCAGGTTTCCTCTGTTTTGTTTTTCTCAAGTTCATTTGGTTGCTTGTTTTCAAATTCAATATCACAGCAAGTTTCACAAATATGACAACAATATCATAGATTTTAAATAATTAAATTTGGGCATCACGTAGATCCATATTAAGATAACTTGAAGTGCATAGAACATTTCAAACACATAGATCCATAAATAGCAAACACATAGTTTCACAACCACTAAAAAAGTTCAACCAAACTAAAAGAGCCAAGTATCGAAGAGCATAATCACTTGCTCCTTCCCCTCTTGGAGGTACGGTCCTCGTTACTCTTTGAACGATTCTCTTCGGTCTTCTTCTTGGGCCGTTGAGGAACCGGTCTCGAAAGGTTCGGACTCAGCAAATCCTTCGTCTTCGGATTCCTCTTCTTTGGCAGCTGAGATGCTTGAGACGCTTTGAGTTGCTCGGAGGTCCATAATCTTCATCGCATTCTCCTCCTCCCCGTTGCTCTCATCCTCCTCCTCCCTTCTTCATATGTGGCCTCCTCCTCCTCCTCCCCTCCTCCTCCTCCTCATCCTCCTCCTCCCCAACCAACCTAGACGACGAGGGAGCATGGCTCGATGAGCCGATGATACCTGTGTGGCTCTGAGCTGATAAGCTTCAACTGACCCAGCTCCAGCACACCCAAGCAGCCCTACCAGCTTGCGACAACGCTACACGAACTTCTGCACTCACAATGAAGCAAGGTCATAATAAGTATCAGATCGACTAACTGCAAGTGAACAAGATGCATCTGTTCTGAGGAGGCTGAAATTGTACCTTCATCGTCCCCCTGACTCTGGTCTCAGATTGTACGCTCCCGGGAAGATGACCTAGTGCATCTGAGGCTTCAAAGATGCATCTGTTCAGCTCACCGGACTGCAACGGCATAAGTCTACCACGTTGATTTAATAAAATATTTTAAATACGACCGTCGGTTCAAGCGTACCACTCTGTTGATGAGGGGTGCAAACTCCCTAAATCCACTGCGGCATGTCTCGATGCCGGTCCGGTATGCCTGTTCATCGGGTCAGTCAGCCCACTCCAGCCCGCGATGTCTTCCGCCGTCCATCGAGGCCCGAGACGAAGACGGTGCTTCCGCCATCATCGTACCACCTCATGTATCGGCCTGTAATCATCCCGATTAGTCACTCTCCTCTCCACGCCTTTACGGTACCACCGTTGGTTCCACTCTGTCACATGAGTCTTATGCTCCTCTCCCCGATCAGGATCGATCGATTCTTCCGCCGCTCATCTTTGCCGCAAGGCATAAGCAACAGGAATCATCATAAGCGCAATGAGATCATCATAAGCAACAAGAAACATGATAATCTCACGGAGAACAAAGAGCTCACAGGTGGAGCGCGTGGCCGCCGGTATCGGTGGGCTGGCCCGGTGGGGTATGCTGATAAATCCCAAACTGCGTGGCCACGCGTTGTGGCAAATGCCACTCGACGGCGTACACACAGATCATGGGCACGATGCACCGCCAGAGACCACGGTCCGCTATGCACATCACGTTCAGATCAAAGTCCCACTCTCGTTCTTGTCGATACGGCCACCAGATTACCTATTACATATACCTTGGTAAGTTCGCACTCTCGGTCAATAGTGGAATCAAAGAGAAAGGTGTTGGGCGAGTTCATATACCTGCGTATGCGTCAAAGCGTCCAACTCGTTGGTGTAGGTCTTGTACGAAGTCTTGTTTAGGCCCGTAGAGTTTGACAACGTCCTACTGTAAGCTACGGTGGGGTTTCGAGTCCCGTCGCCTTCTTCGCCATAGTCTTCCCATGGGCGACAGCAACTTCTCCGGCGCCCCACCGGCAGCCGCTCCCACATCCAAATGGAGAAGGCCTGCATAAAGCCACCCATATTGGACTTGTCTCCCGTCCTCTGCAAGGCGTCGTCAAGCTGCAAAACATCAAATGAGGATCAAATATCAGAAAATGTCATGGACACACTTTCGTAGGTAGGTACGCAATTAGACACTCTCTTACCGAACGGTATAGGTAGGCAAGAGATGTCGTCCCCCAACTGTACCCTGCATCCCAGTCGGCTAGGAAGAACAGATACGCCTGGGCTATAGAGTTCCTGAGCTATGCGGAAACACGACCTCCGAGAGAATATACCACAGATAGGCCCTCGCGTACAACTCCACAGTCGCCTCATCTGCGCCTTGGGGGCATGTCCTCCGGTGCTCCGAGAGCCAGATCAACGGCACACCGGATGTACGGTTACTCTTGGCACCGGGGCAGTCGCCGATGAGGGTGGTGACCCTCTCCTGCCAGTTGGCCCTCTCCACTCGACCGGTGAGTGCATGACCCTCGATCGGTTTTGCAGTAATCATCCCCCAGTCCTCTAGGGTCACCGTCATCTCCCCGCATGGCAGATGAAAAGAATGGGTCTCCGGTCTCCAACGGTCAATCAGAGCTGTGAGAGCCGCGTGGACAAGCGTCGGTGGCTGACGCTTGAACTGCAGCACGAAACCCAACAGACGGGCTCTCTTGAAGAACGGGCGCCAGAAGCGCTGTCGTAGTCCATATGCCCATGAACCCCGTGACCCCTCATGCGCAATGGCTGGAGCGTCACAAAAGTGAACGTAAAAAGTTAGGAAATCATTTTCATCAATCCGAGAACTTTGATCAAAATTTCTTTCATACCACTTACCTCTCCGTTCTCTATGAAACGGGCACGATGACCCTTGTCGAATGCCCAGTCCAGCATGCAGTACCGTAATGGGCGATGTTGTCCGCAAGAGGTGGCCGCCTTAATAGAGTTTCATAAACAAAAGCACCATAAGCATAAGCATACATAAATAAACAATGAACACAAATCATATCAAGATAAAATTTTAAGCATATTCCTCCAACAACATCTACTACACATGATGGATCAAATCATATCAACATTCATCATATCAAAAAAACCTCCAACATACATCATAGCTTCATATTTTTAAACAAAATTTTCCAAACAACATCTTCATATCATCATATCAACATGCATCATCAAACTAGGGTTCATCTTCACACTAGATCATATCATCATATCACATGCATCATCAAACTAGGGTTCATCCCTTTATCAACATTACATCATAATTTTTTCAACAAAAAAATTATGAACTAGGGTTCATCTTCACACTAACATATGAACTATTGATTAGAGTACATATCCAATACCACTACTTACTAAAGAACTAAGAACTACAACTACAATCAATCTTAGGTGAAAAAAAATCAATCTAAGTTAAAAAACATGAGGGATTTCAAGCAAATAATGCATCGAGTCGGTAGCAAGTTTGCAAAAACTAATTGGAGGGATCGGAGGAGCTTACGCCTCTCCTCGGGCCATCTCGATCCGCAAAAACGGTGAAGAATCAGTGAAGATCCAAGGGGGGAGTGGAGGAGATGAGAGAGGGAGAGAAGGGCGACTTGGGGGAGAAAAAGAAGAACTGCCGACGGGGGGGGAGGAGATGGGCAGGGGCGCTGGGGCTTCGGGCCAAATAACTGGCGGACCCTACCGCCAGGCCCTGGCGGTATGGTTAGACAGCCTATCGCTGTGGCCTGGCGGTAGGGTGCGACGGAGAGGGACGGCGCCGTCTCCGCGCGCTGACGTGGATAAGTTTCCTATCGCCATGGGCCGTGGCGGTAGGCTATCTAACCCTACCGCCAGAGGCCCTGGCGGTAGGCAAAATGGTCAAATCTCGAAAGAATTTCAAACAGTGGTCAGATCCTAAAATTCTTTTAAAAAAGGGTCAAAACACGAAATTCGGCCCCGACGTGTGTTCAGGCTTCAGACTTCAGACAACACCTCGACTCATTCACTCTTCGGACAACGACGTCGCTGGCGTATCCAAATGGAACCGAGAAACCTCATATGTTCCCAGGGACACGCACGGCAGGTCAGAAACCAATAGTAGCACTATTCCATTGTGGGTGATAACTGCAGCTTACCAAAGACGAGCCAACCATGCGTCAGTCCTACGTTGGCTGGCGAGGAAGCAGAGCATCACTTGTGCTGGATGTACCGACAATATTACTTCCAACACATTTTTTAATCCTAATACCTCCCATGCCGAATCGTCGGACAAGCAAGTACAAAGGTGAATGGACGAAGCAACTAAAGAACCAATATCATTCTCATCAGGGTGATATATTAACAATTGAACCCTCCAATCACATATATAGTGTTGGACAGGACTGCTTGCGCACCTACAATCAGCTACCACGTATGTGCATTATCCAAGCTCTAGCTAGCACTTGGCAATATATATAGAGGAAGAGAGAAAGAAATAGTCTAAAAAGAGGATCCATGTGTGAAAAGTAGCTGGGCTAGACAATCCGCTCGCTCCGCTCGGGCCCGCGTCGCGCTCTGACGCGCGCGCCCCACGACGAGCTCCAACGGCCACGCCCTCGATCATCCACGCGACTTGGCCAACAGCTGCCCCAAAACCCACGCACACAACGCACACCCGCACGGACACGCCACGTGCTGGGCCTGCACGCATGCACGCACTACTCGCCGCAGACCTGGCGCGCCCGACGCGTCCTGTTCACGCCCATACACGAGCTGGTCGCGCCCGACACACCACCTGCGGCTTATTTGCCCTACATTTCACCTCCCTAAGCCGCAGCTCAGAGCAGGCCACCGTCCTCGACGCCGGCGTCCACCACCATCGCATGCTTCGCCACCGGTGCCTTCTTCATTAGCGGGCACTCCCGCTTCAAGTGGCCGCGATCACCGCATTTGTAGCAGCGCCCTCGCCGGTTGCCTCTGAAGCCCGACGCGTTGCTGCGCACGTCGTCGTCGTTGTCCCACGCACCTCCCCGACGCCGCTCACGCGCACGCCACTGCGCCCGCGGTGTACAGCAGCTGCCCGTCCGCACCATCGCCGCCTGCCTATCGACGCCGACGGAGCCGCTCGTCAAACTCCTTCAGGCGCCCGAGCGCGTCCTCGAAGAGCAGCGAGCCCAAATCGCAGAACTGCTCCATTCCGGCGACCGCCGCGTACAGCCGATCCGGGACGCAGTCCATGAGTTTCTTCACCATCGCCGCTGCCGAAAGGCCGCCCGAGCCCGTGTAGCGCGCCGCCATGCCGCTGATTTTCCCGGCGAACGCGTGCAACGACTCGTCGCTCGCCATGCGCAGGAGCTCCCACTCCCCGCGCAACGTGCCCAGCCGCGCCGCGCGTACGCGATCTGCTCCGACGAACCGGGCCCTCAGGCTGCTCCAAATTTCCGCCGCGGTCTTCTTCGCGGCCACCTGCAGCAGAAGGTCGTCGCCGAGCGCCGGGAGCAGATAAGCCCTCGCCGGCTTGTCTTTCTTAGCGATCACCACGGATGCCGCGTCCTCCGGCGGCACCACCGCCTCCCACAGCCCTGCGGCATCCAGGTCGGCCTCCACCTTGATGGCCCAGGTGACGTAGTTCTCCCCCGTGAGCACCGGCGCTGGATGTGCCACCGCGCCGCCCGATCCGCCACCGTACGGTACGATGGACATCGCCGGCACGACCTAATCGCCACGAGGCTCTGATGCCAAATGTTGTTGACGCGCAGCCCTAGCCCTAGCTCTCCTCTCTCTGTCACTCAGCTCACTCTCGGTTGCTGTGGCTCGAACCGACGGAGAAGGAGGGAGAAGAAGGGGAAACAGGGACTCGGCGAGGTTTTTTTTCCAGCGCTCGAACGCCTTCAACCCTGAGCTTGTACTCAGCACAAAACCCGCACCTGTTACAATGCCCCTCGCGTGGCTTTATACGTGAGCCAACGCACCGGGCATGACCCACGCCTCCACTCGCTCCCGATCGCTTGTGCTCCGCTCGCTCCACTCGTGCCCGCGTCGCGCTTCGACGCGCGCGCCCTACGGCGAGCTCCAACGGCCACACCCTCGATCACCCACGCGACTCGGCCAACAGCTGCCCCAAAACCCACGCACACAACACACACCTGGACGGACACGCCCCGTGCTGGGCTTGCACGCATGCACGCACTACTCGCCGCAGACCCGACGTGCCCGACGCGTCCTGCTCGCGCCCATACACGAGCTGGTCGCGCCGGCACACCACCTGCGGCTTATTTGCCCTACATATTTGTAATGGTATTGTAAAAGTGCATGCTCTAACCAATGCAATCAAAAAACTGATTTGATGGAAAAGACTAGGCAATACATTTATACGTCAACACACCCCTCACGTGTGGCGTACCACTCTCCCTCAACATGGACCGAGAGTGAGCTGCAATTTAATTGCGTCGGCCGGATCTTGAACTGAAGACCTCTTAGCCCTGATACCATGTACAAATGCATGTTCTAGCCAATGCAACCAAAAAACCGATTTCCGGAGACGCCGACAAAAAAAAAGAACGAGCCGAAAGATAGTCAACTCCCTGCGGACAGGTCGAGCAACGTCGCGTCCACATTGCGTTCGTGATGTCGATCGCCTCCCAGACGGTCTATATCCTACACAACGCGGATTTTTGTTTCCCAAACAACTCTTCGTATGGGACGTTAGCCACGTCCACATATCAATGGTTGTATTGCTGGATGGCACGATTTTGCTGGGACCTGAGTCTGAGAAAGAAACTAAAAACCCAATGTATTCCACGTAGTCTCATAAGAGTCTAGTTCATAGTTGTGTGGTCATTCCTCTGACAAATCAGGGTGACAAGATACTCCCTCCGGTCCTTTTTACTCTGCATATTTGATTTGTCTGAAATCAATCTTATTCAACTTTGACCAAGTTTATATAAAAAATTATTGACATTTACATAACAACAACAATATCATTAGATTCATCTCGAAATATATTTTTATATTATATTTATTAGATATTATAGATGCTAATAATTTTTAATATGAATTTGGTCAAACTTCGGCAAATCCAATGTGCAGAGTAAAAAGGATCGGAGGAAGTACAACACAACACTCGTCCATGGCTGCAAAGAAGGTAAGGCGGGGCCTAGCTAGGTGCTCGCGGGTAGCTTTTGCACGCAGATGTCCAGGAGCAGTTCGTTATCTATGGGCCTCTGCCATGCCACGGTAAAGCGGAGTCGCAAATGTGTGGTGCCACAAACTGATCAACCGAACTTCGCCTTACTTGCATGTCCCAGTACCTCCCATGCCGATCAATCGATCACCCAACCCGAGTGACTCGCCCGTGAGCTAGAAGAAACAAATTATCTAGAGGGGCTTGCATATGATGGAGAGGAGGCAGCGAAGCTGGACAAAACGCTTCTATATATAGGATGGAAATGGGTACCAGAGTGTACGGTTGCAGGAGTAATTAGAGACGAGTTGACATGACGCTATACAAAATTTTATGGAAAAACTGTTGAATATTGCCCCCGCAAAAAAAAAAACTGTTGATATTCAGTTTCATGGGGCTTTGATTGGCGATAAATCGATACGTTGGCTCTATTTTAGTTTGCAGGCTGGTGTCGGTCAACCTAACACATGGGCTGGATTTACCTTGATAGAGATTGAATGCAAAGAATGGTGTTCTGAAAGTCATGTCTATGTACGCAGACATCATAAAAACAGGACCCTTTTTTCACACAAGAAACATTTGTAAAACAGGAGTTGTGCTTCAGCTTGTTGCCAAACAAGGACTCCCGCACCAAGCTTCCTGCCCTCTCTGTGTCGATCATGACGAGATGGTAGAGTACTCCTATGCACGTGAAGGATGGTTCTTGATCCTTAGCAGCTCGATCGGTCACCAGAGTTCGACCCCAACTGCAAACGCTCGTCTTCTTGAAGTTTATATAGTCCCTCGTGGCTACAATGGAACTTGGATCAACACGTCATTGGGTGAAGAGAATTTCCAATTGAACTTCAATATGAATCTTTGGCAACTTATCATGAGATATATGCACACTATCTAATAATAGAAAATGGGAACAAAATCGTTCTATATACATTCGAACCACTCTTGGTCATATTTCCTTTTATAGAGAAATTGAGGAAGCCATAAAATGATTTAGTCAGACCTATTCATACAATACATGGTATTAGCAGGCGTTTTTGATTGTGGTTCCCCCCCCCCCCCCCCCTCAAGGTCATTCTTTTATGCGTTACTCACCCGTTCGCCACTGGAAACACCAGATCTCTCATTCGACTTGCATCTGTTAAGCATGCCACCAGCATTCATTCTAATCTACGATCGAACTCCATGAGATTCATAGTGGTGGTGGTGTCCGCTACACACAACGCAAACCCCCTGCCCCTCTAGAAAGGGATTCATTCGGTTGTCATATGCACCCTTTAGACTTGAGCAGAACCGCCGTGTCTTCAAGAACAGCTCTCATCCTCCTCTGTATGTTGTAGAAACAAATTCGTAGTCAATTCCAGCAGTCTGGTGGGACATGGTAGTCTAAAGAGAGTGTGCAATCCGCATTCATGTTCTCAATTCAAAAAAAGATGTTTCCGTGCTTGTTGGCCGGTCGATCGTCTGGATGTCTAAACTTTGGAAGATGGAGGCGATGTCCCTTGGCAATGGCCCCAACTCACGACGCAACTCTTTGCATGTTCATACCACGGAATTGATGTGGGCGCATACGTGTGTTACTTTGGTTTCCACGAAATAATCTATGAACGCACGGAAACTATGTTGTGTGCGGACGTGCCTTGCTGGAGTAAATCGATAGGAAACCGGATCATGCAACCGAAGGTAACGCATGTACCTTCCCGGAACCAGAAAGCAGTCGGTCCAGCAGGACACGGCGAACTTGTTCTGACCATCCAAGGGATAGATTCTCTAAGTCGCCGATCACCGCGTAAGTGAGATCCGTCGCAGGCGGCTCAGGGCGACCGAGGTGACGCGGGCGGTGATCCCGCGCCCGCCTCCATCTTCGGCGACCACGCCGCGCGCACCCCCGCTGAGGGGGGCGAGCGCGGTCCGGTCGGCGATGGGCTTTAAGCAGGGCTCCTCAACTCCGTGCGCTCAGGGTTGGTCGGGGAGCCGGTTCTGGGCGCTTGCAGAGGCGTGCTCAGACGACGACGAGGAGGAGGCGTGCGGTGATGCGGCGAAAGCGGAGCACGGCCGGTCAGAGCGCTCCGTCGGCAATTTCGTGGTGCGGGTGGAGGAGCTTGGGGGCTCCTTCAAGGCCGGGCGCCGGCGCGCGTTTGCGCCAGGCGGTCACGGACCCAGGCGGATGGCTGCGGCGGCCCGCAGGGTGCCTCGTTCAGCGCCGGAGGGAGAGGCCGAGGGCGGCCAGAGCTCCAGGATGCTGGCCTGCTTCTCCTCCCTGGCCAGGGGACGATCTGGCCGGCAACGGCCAGCCCGCGGCGGCGGCGGCGCCGGCGGAAACGCGGGCTCCTCTGCCTAGGGTTGGGGAGGAGACGCCTACTGAGCCAGTGGGCCAGGGCATCCAAGCGAGCTGCGGCCCAGTGCTGGCACCTGCGCGCGTCACAACCCAGTCATCTGCACTGGCTGCAAACACGGTCGGTGCGTTATCCTCCCAGGCCCAGCACGCTTCGCTTGTCACGGCCCAGCACACCCCAGGCCCGACACCCAAGCCATGTAAGTGGCTGTGGCTGCCCCGGGGAACCCTATACGTCTCATTAGGGTTTTTTTTTGCCGGAGGTGGGGCGCTTCGGCCACTCCGCCCGGTTCCTCTATGTAATCGTGTTCATAAGTTATATATAATAAAGATTAATATTGAGTCAAGGGCTTGATTATTTTTGCTATGATCTTGAGGGAATAAAAGAAAAAAAAGAAAGAATAAAAAGAAATAAAGAGATCATATTGATCTTATGGAGAGTAATGACTTCACATAGAAAGAGTATGATGATTAAAAGTTGTTGAGAGTTGACAAACATAGCTTTGGTTATCGTTGTAATTAATAGGAAGTAATAAAGAAAGAGAGGTTTCACATATAAATATACTATCTTGGACATCTTTTAAGATTGTAAGCACTCATTAAAATATGACATATTAAAGAGCTGATGTTGGAGAAGGAAGACAACATAATGGGTTATGTTTTCTTATATCTGAAATAAAGTATATTGTCATGGATCATCCAACATGTTGAGCTTGCCTTTCTCCCTCATGCTAGCCAAATTCTTTGCACCAAGTAGAGATACTACTTGTGCTTCCAAATACCCTTAAACCTAGTTTTGCCATAAGAGTCCACCATATCTACCTATGGATTGAGTAAGATCCTTCAAGTAAGTTGTCATCTGCAAGCTATAAAAATTGCTCTCTAAATATGTATGATTATTTTGTTAGGGTGGAGAAAATAAGCTTTATACGATCTTGTGATGTGGATTGCATAATAAAGGTCCATATCACAAGTGGCAATATAAAATGACATTCTTTTGCATTAAGATTTCGTGCATCCAACCATGAAAGCGTATGACAACCTCTGCTTCCCTCTGCGAAGGGCCTATCTTTTACTTTTATCTCTTACCCTTATGCAAGTGTCATGGTGATCTTCACCTTTCCTTTTTACATTTTATCCTTTGGCAAGCACCTTGTGTTGGAAAGATCCTGATATATATATATATATATATATATATATATATATATATATATATATATATATATATATATCCAATTGGATGTTAGTTAGCATGAACTATTATTGTTGACATTATCCTTGAGGTAAAAGGTTGGGAGGCGAAACTATAAGACCCTATCTTTCTCTGTGTCCGATTAAAACTCCATAACCACAAGTATTGCATGAGTGTTAGCAATTGTGAAAGATTAAATGATAGTTGAGTACGTGGACTTGCTGAAAAGCTCTTATATTGACTCTTTCTGATATTATGATAAATTGCAATTGCCTCAGTGACTGAGATTATGGTTTATTGGTTCTCAATGAAGTTTCTGATTCATACTTGACATTGTGAATAGATTATTACTTGAACATAAGAAATCATATGACAATATTCAAATATGTTACTGTTAAAAGAATGATCATGATGCCCTCACATCCGTATTTTATTTTATCGACACCTTTATCTCTAAACATGTTGACATATTTATCGTTATCGGCTTTCGCTTGAGGACAAGCGATGTCTAAGCTTGGGGGAGTTGATATGTCAATTTTTCATCATGCTTTTATATCAACATTTATTGTATTATGGGCTGTTATTACACGTTATGTCACAATACTTATGCCAATTCTCTCTTATTTTACAAGGTTTACATGAAGAGGGAGAATGCCGGCAGCTGGAATTCTGGGCTGGAAAGAAGCAAATATTAGAGACCTATTCAGCACAACTCCAAAAGTCCTGAAACTTCACGGAAGTCATTTTTGGAATTTATAAAAAATACTGAGCGAAAAAAATACTAGAGGGGGGCCACACACTGGCCACGAGGGTGGGGGGCACGCCCTACCCCCCTGGGTGCGCCCCTTGCCTCGTGGGCCCCCTAGTGGCCCTCCGGTGCCCATCTTCTACTATATGAAGTCTTTCGTCTGAGAAAAAATCATAAGCAAGCTTACGGGACGAAACTCTGCCGCCACGAGGCGGAACCTTGGCGGAACCAATCTAGGGCTCCGGCAGAGCTGTTCTTCTCGGGAAACTTCCCTCCGGGAGGGGGAAATCATCGCCATCGTCATCACCACACTACTAGGGAAAACCCTAGCAGCAGCGCGGGTTTTGAGTGTAGCAGCAGCGCGGGTGGCCGCGCTACTAATAAGGCGCTACAGCTAACTTGTAGTAGTAGCGCGTCCGCATTCGCCGCTTACTCGATGACGATATCAGCATCGCCTTTTCCCAACGCGCTACTATTAGTTAGCTGTAGCGATTTCGCAGTCCCTCGCTACTGCTATATCTTTCATCAGTTTCCCTTTCAGACACTAGATACTAGGTACTGCTACTAGATATCAAATTCATAAACCATTACTGGGTAGTACTCGCCGTTTCCAAATTACTCGCCGTGGTTTTAGTTAAAACCACGACGAGTAATTTGGAACTATGGAGTACTAGATAACAATTTCATGCATAGTCAATATGCATCCTCAAGCGATACAAGGTCATATCAACGACGATCATCATATGTAGTTCTAGATGATATCAACGACAATCATCATATGTAGTTCTAGATAATATAGCCACACACACATATGTAGTTCTAGATGATATAGCCACACACACATATGTAGTTCTAGATGATATAGCCACACACACATATTTAGTTCTAGATGATATCAAAGACAATCATCATCCTCAAGCCTGGGCGGTTGGTGTTCCTGATAGTAATTAGGATGGCCTGTCCAACACGAAGATTCTTGCCATCGAGGAATTTCTTCCACCCAACCGAGTTTAAGTGTGTGCGACCGTCTGTGTCCACGCGGTAAGTACAGGTTGTGACGGAGCCCCTTGCAGTAAGGCGTAGTCCAGCTGAGCCTTCTTCATCAGGCTTGATACCATAACTCACAGATATGCTCTTTGCCAATTTCTGAATAAGAAAAACATATCAATTAATAAATAGCCTTGCAAATAAGTACATATGGATTATCTACACTATTAATAGTTTCCTTAGATTCTACACTAATAAGCATGTGATCGAACTCTACACTAAAACATATCATCGACTAGATTCCACACAACATACCATATCATTGGTTTGTACACTAAGTATTTAATCGGATAATTTGCATTTGTAAGTATAACATACCATATCATGTCGATCAACCATGGTATTTGTCAGGCGGGTCACGAATGGCACCCCGACAAAGTCAGCACGTGGCGGAATTATGTCCCACAGGTTGGACACCTCCTCGCTCAACCTTGTTCTTTGAGCTACGATGGCTTCATGAAGTGGGTCTTCATCATCTTCATCGAGTGGGTCCTCATTATCTTCATCATCTTCGTCATCTTCATCATCTTCCACCAGGTTGAGATAAATGACAGCCAGCTTTGGGTCTTTCGCTCAAGGAGAAGCTGATCAACTCACCACCAAAGAAGACGCATGTGAGCGATTTAAACGGGCCCATCCATCTCCTCCAATCTGCGACATATTGCGTCCTTTCTCGACCTTCATAGTGTACGGCCCCCCAGGAGCCTCAAATGTCACAGTGTCTCCTGTCAGCTTGTTGAATTTTAACCTCACATTGCATGGGACGATCTGTGTAAAATAAGCAAAATGACACAATGCAGTAATGCCATCACTAAAAATACAATAGTTATTACATTTCATCTAATTTCTTACCGCCGCATGACGAAAACTCGGCTGGAAGTAGATGCCGAATAGCTTGCCAGTTGCAAGGTTGCTGGCGCACCTTGACTTGCATAGTCGACATAGTGGTGGTGGTGGCGGCGCCATTTTTCCTAAAGCAATATGAGCAAAGGATTAACGATCCACTTCACAGGAAAGAAAAACAGTAGCATGTGGTATTTTTGGTTCTTCCGCGAGAAGCAATTTGATGGACAATTATAATCCTAAGATCTACGTATTAGCATGTGATATTTTTGGTTCTTCCAAGTAACATATTAGATGACAAGGTACCACCTACATTTTGCCAAAAAGTAACTTATAAAAAAACAAAAGCAACTACATACCTATCCATGTATAGAAAAAATAACAATAAAATGGTGCATACTAAATCAACTAAATGAACTAGTCTACTAAATCAACTAAATCAAAATATTCTAAATCAACTAGCCTACTAAATCAACTAAATCATATTAACTAAATCAAAATGTTCTAAATCAACTAAATCAACTAGCCTACTAAATCAAGGAGGGAGAAGAGAGTATACGGAGGAGGAAGGCGGAGCAAGGAGGGGCCGACCGGCGGCCAGTGGAGGGAGGACGGAGGAGGAAGGCGGAGCGAGAAGGGGCTAGCCGGCGGCCAGTGGAGGGAGGACGGAGGAGGAAGGCGGAGCGAGGAGGGGCCGGCCAGCGGCGAGTGGAGGGAGGCCGGAGGCGGAGGCCGGTACCGAGTCCAACAAGGAGGAGGAGGTGACGGCGGCGCAGAGGGCGGAGGGGCGATGGGGGAGGACCGGCGCGGGGGATTCAGAGGGGATCCAGTCAGTGTGTGACTGTGAGTGGATCGGATTTTGTAGTAAACTTAGCAGTAGCGCTTATTGGAGAGATGCGCTGCTACTACGCACCGTAGCAGTAGCGCTCATCGTTATAACGCGTTGCTGCTATAACTAGCCTCGCGGCGGCCTCGTGGGAATTATAGCAGTAGCGCCTCTTTGGGCGGGCGCGCTACTGCTATATTTATTTCAGCAGCGAGTTAAGCTTGACCTCGCTACTGCTAATTAGCAGCAGCGCCTTATTTTAAAGCGCGCTGCTACTAAGATTCTGTGTATAGGCTTTTCCCTAGTAGTGCCAACACTCCTCTCATCGGGAGGGGGCCAATCTCCATCAACATCTTCACCAGCACCATCTCCTCTCAAACCCTAGTTCATCTCTTGTATTCAATCTTTGTCCCAAAGCCTCAGATTGGTACCTGTAGGTTGCTAGTAGTGTTGATTACTCCTTGTAGTTGATGCTAGTTGGTTTATTTGGTGGAAGATCATATGTTCAGATCCATTATGCATATTAATACCCCTTTGATTATGAACATGAATATGATTCGTGAGTA
The DNA here is from genome assembly GCA_021605145.1 of Aegilops bicornis. Classification (NCBI taxonomy): domain Eukaryota; kingdom Viridiplantae; phylum Streptophyta; class Magnoliopsida; order Poales; family Poaceae; genus Aegilops; species Aegilops bicornis. Next base: position 751,850,221 of record CM038675.1, read on the forward strand.
GTTACGTTTGTTCCTGAGGACATGGGAGAAGTCTTGCTATTAGTAGTCATGTGAATTTGGTATTCGTTCGATATTTTGATGAGATGTATGTTGTCTCCCCTCTAGTGGTGTCATGTGAACGTCATCATTGTTTGGGCCTAGAGGAAGGCATTGGGAAGTAATAAGTAGATGATGGGTTGCTAGAGTGACAGAAGCTTAAACCCTAGTTTATGCGTTGCTTCGTAAGGGGCTGATTTGGATCCATATGTTTCATGCTATGGTTAGGTTTACTTTAATACTTCTTTTGTAGTTGCGGATGCTTGCAATAGGAGTTAATCATAAGTGGGATGCTTGTCCAAGTAAGGACATCACCCAAGAACCGATCCACCTAGATATCAAATTATCAAAATACCGAACGCGAATCATATGAACGTGATGAAAACTAGCTTGACGATAATTGCCATGTGTCCTCGGGAGCGCTTTTCTCTATATAAGAGTTTGTCCAGGCTTTTCCTTTGCTACAAAAAGAATTGGCCATCTTGCTGCACCTTATTTGCACTTGTTACTTGTTACTCGTTACCAATTACCTTATCACAAAACTATCTGTTACCGATAATTTTAGCGCTTGCAGAGAATACCTTGCTGAAACCGCTTATCATTTCCTTCTGCTCCTCGTTGGGTTCGACACTCTTACTTATTGAAAGGACTATGATAGATCCCCTATACTTGTGGGTCATCAAGACTCTTTTTTGACGCCGTTGTCGGGGAGTGAAGCGCCTTTGGTAGGTGGAATTTGGTAAGGAAAAAATTATATAGTGTGCTGAAATTTACTGTCACTTGTTACTATGGAAAGTAATCCTTTGAGGGGCTTGTTCGGGGTATCTTCACCCCGACCAGTAGAGCAAATAGTTGCTCCTCAACCTACTGAACCTACTGAAAATGTTTACTTTGAAATTCCTTTGGGTATGATAGAGAAACTGCTAGCTAATCCTTTTGCAGGAGACGGAACATTGCATCCTGATTTACACTTACTATATGTGGATGAAGTATGTGGATTATTTAAGCTTGTAGGTATGCCCGATGATGTTATCAAGAATATGGTCTTCCCTTTATCTCTGAAGGGAGATGCATTGACATAGTATATGCTATGTGATGTTATGGGATCATGGGACTACAAGCGATTGAAATTGGAATTTCATCAGAAGTTTTATCCTATGCATCTTGTTCATCGTGATCGTAATTATATATATAATTTTTGGCCACGCGAGGGAGAAAGCATCGCTCAAGCTTGGTGGAGGCTTAAGTTAATGTTATATTCATGCCCCAATCATGAGCTCTCAAGAGAAATGATTATTCAAAAAAATTTATGCTCGACTTTCTGACAACAACCGCTCCATGCTCGATACTTCTTGTACTGGTTCCTTTATGATGAAGACTATTGAATTCAAATGGAATTTATTGGAACGAATTAAACGCAACTCCGAAGATTGGGATCTCAACAAAGATTGGACCAAAATTAGTGCACCTTCAAGCCGCTCTGCGTCGTGTGCACCCATGAGGGGCACTCCTCTGCCCAGTGCCCGAACCGCGGCAAGCCCCTGCTCCTACAAACCATGGGTCATGCCATCTCCGGCGAGGGCTTGTTCTGCCTGCAGTACACCGAAGACGTGGAGGAGGAGCCACAGGTCCTGCTTGGGGCCAACTCGGTCGTGCTGTCTGCGGTGCCAGGCGTGCTCACGAAGGACATGCTGGAGGTGGAGCTGCCGCACTTGTTCGAGGGCACCTGGGATTGGCAGATCACTCCCCTTGACGGCGGCTCGTTCTCGGTGGTGTTCCCGGACCAGGCCATGCTTCAGATGGCGACGCGCAGTGGCAAGCTCTTCCTCTCCCTCAATAACATCACGGCTGACATTCGCCACGCCATCCTCGACGCGCCAAAGGGCGAGGAGATGCCCGAGGTCTGGGTCAAGCTGGGAGGGGTGCCACCCAAGCAACGGCGCTCGGACAGGCTCATGGCGGCCACCACGATGCTCGGCATGCCACTTCTGGTCGACGAGGAGTCGCTGGTCCGTCCGAGGCCGTTCCGCATGCGCTTTCTATGCCGCAACACAGCCAAGCTTCGGGGCGTGGTGCAGATCTGGTTCAATGGTGCGGGTTTCAACATCTCTGTCGAGCCAGAGCTTGGCGTGGATCAACAGGGGGCTCCAGCCCTTCCCTTTCTGCCCCTCCCCCTTCCAACAATGGCAAGGGCCACGACCAGGACGGGCTGGGGCGGGACGGCGACAAGGACCAAGATGCAAGCATGGAAGATGAATTCATCGACATAGCGGCATGGGAGAAGCTGAGCATTATGGCCAAAGGCGGGGCGGTGATCCCCACTCAGCAAAAGGTGCTGGAGCCGGTGCAAGATGGGCTGTCCACTGGGATGGAGCTCTCGATCTCGAACCAGTACGGCAACAACCTGGGCTCGGTGACCTCCCCCCCTCCCCCGGGAGCAGATGGTGGACAGGGTGCCCTCGGACCTAGTGGAGGCGGCGTTATCCGACGGCGTGCGCACGCCAATTGCCTTGTCCGTGGACACGTCGCACCTCCCTCCAACCTCCCGCTCTCCGACCCAGGGCGGACGCAGCAGCAACAAGGCCAGCGCAGGGAAGCAGCCCAAGAAGGTGGAGATGCGCAAGGTCAGCACAGAGGCGGTGCGGCTGGCTGAGCAATTGGGGGCCCCCGCGACCCCTCGCCAAAAGGTCATGGCCCTGGCTGCGCCCATCTCCGTCCCGCTCATGCAGGAGGCATCCAAGATGGCGCCATCCCGAAGGCCAATCGCTCCAAGGCCGTGGCGGAGCCGCAGGTGGCTCCGGTGCGGGTCAGTTCACGCTCCAAGGGTGTCAAGGGGAATATGTCGTCGCTCCAGCGCGCTCAACTCCTTCAAGCACAGAAGAACTTGGAAACCTCAAGTAATCCACCGCCCCATTTTATGATTCTCGACTCCTTTTCGGACGACCACTTGAGCGAAGTGTTGGGGGAGAGCGGGGTGGAGACATTAGGTGAGGGTGGGACTAGCGAGCTTATCTTGCTGATCCGTGCCAAGGAGGTGGCGCAGGCAGCGCTTGCAGCGGCGGCTGCGCAACACGTGGACCAGCTGACAGCTGAGGCAGGGGCCTCAGATGCGCTTGCGTTCAGGCCCGATGGGGACACAACAACATGGGTTGTTTCTCCCCCTACACCACGCCGCGGCAAGGTGAGGCAAGTGGCCAAGGCTATCACCTCTAGGGGTGTTCGTTTGTGTAATCGTGTTATCTAGATGCGTGCATTATTCTAGAATATTCGTGGCTTTGGCCACATGGGGCGTCCCACCCAACTGAAAGAATACATTAGGAAAGAGGGTGTCGATATTGTAGGGCTCCATGAAACTATCAAGGCCGATTTTCGCCACCAGGATATTCTCTCAGTCGATCCCCTAGAACGATTTGTGTGGAATCACTGCCCGGCGACAGGCCACTCTGGTGGCATGCTGCTTGGCTTTTGCATTTCTATGTACAAGGTATTGACCTGGGAGGTCGGCACCTTTTTCATCGCGGCTAACATCCGAGTTCGTGCGTCTTACGCGAGCTCGTGGTCGTCCAAGTCTACGGACCTGCGGATCATCCCCGATCAGCCGAGTTCTTGGGAGAACTCCAAGCCAAGGTGCTCGCTGTCTCCGCAGCCCAGATTCCCCTGATAGTTGGGGTGAATTCAATTTGACCCGCTCGGGAGCAGATAAGAATAACGACACCATCAACGGGCCAAGGGTGGCCATGTTTAACAATGCAATTGCGTCTATGGCACTTAGGGAAGTGACCAGGACTGGGGCTCGGTTTACTTGGACAAACAAGAAGCTCGCCCCGGTGCGCTCCGTTCTAGACCGCGTATTCATGTCACCGGATTGGGAGGTGTTGTACCCGCTGTGCTCGCTCCTCCCAGAAAAGCGGATCAGGTCTGACCATGTTCCCTTGATCCTGTCCTCAGGGGAGGATAGAATTCGTCGCAACCCCCGTTTCTTTTTTGAAACGGCCTGGTTCGAGATACCAGGCTTCAATACCATCTTCAGGGAGAAATGGTGGAGTTGCGTGCAACTCATCAACCCTCTACAAGGTCCAATGGAGTTCCGGAATGCGGTAGGGGGCCGCCTCCGTGCGAGCCTCAAAGGGTGGGGTGCGAACCAAGGGCGCGACAATAAGCTACTCAGGGTGAGTCTAGTCAACGAAATCGCGCGCCTCGATGCCCAGGCCGACATGAGACCATTCTCTGAGAAAGAATGGGCTCACCGCTGCGCCTTGGAACGGCAAGTCGAAGCTCTACTTCGTACCGAGGAGTAATGGAGGCGCAGGGGCGGCCTCAAGTGGACGCTCAAGGGGGACGCCAACACCAAGTATTCCCATGCTTACGCGAACGGAAGACGAGGAAGTGCGCGATCCTTAAGTTGCAACTGGAGCAGAGGCTCCTGCTACACCAATCGGAGATTATGAACCATGTCTACGAGTTTTACATCAATCTGATGGGGACCAGAGAAGACCAGAGGGCTGGTCTGCGCGCAGACGTATGGTTTCCCTCCCAACGGGTCCTTGACAGTTAGAACGATGAGTTGGGTCTCGCGTTTCTCCCCAAGGAGATCGACGACGCGCTCCTTAGCATGAAATCTGACACGACACCGGGCCCGGACGGGTGGCCGGTGGCGATGTTCAAACACTTTTGGCCTCTGCTGCGCGAGCCCATCTTCAAGGTGTGCAACGGCTTTATGTGTGGCTCAGTCAACATAGGTAGGCTCAACTACGGCGTGCTTTCGCTTATCCCCAAAGTAGCCGGGGCGGACAACATTCGTCAGTACAGACCCATAGTGCTAATCAACGTTCCCTTCAAGATCTGTGCTAAAGCTTGTACCACATGCCTCGTCCCGATCGCTCATCGTACCGTCAGCCGATCGCAATCGGCCTTCATTCGCAGACGTCACATCCTGGAGGGCCTGCTGGCCCTGCAAGAAACCCTAAACGAACACAAATGCACGAACGAACCAGCCATCCTTCTCAAACTAGATTTCGAAAAAGCGTACGACCATGTCAACTGGGATTTTTTGCGCCAAGTTCTCATCAGCCAAGGTTTCTCGCCTGTTTGGGTTTACCAAGTAATGCAGTTGGTCTCGGGGGGCCAAACTGCGATCTCGGTTAACAGAGAAGTAGGGCACTTCTTTCGGAACAAGCGTGGACTCCGTCAGGGTGACCCCATGTCCCCAATCTTGTTCAACTTCGTTGTTGATCCGCTGCATGCAGCGGAGAGCCACCGAAGCCGGTCACATCAAAGGTGTAATGGGACACCTTGTCCCATTGGGGAATCCCACCTGCAGTACGCGGACGACACGCTACTGCTGTTCCAGCTGGATCTCCACAGTGTGGCCACGGTCAAAGCCCTTCTTCTTAGCTTCGAGCTCATGTGAGGGCTCAAAATTAACTTTCACAAATGTGAAGTTCTGCCCATGGGCTTGGTAGCGGAAGAAGGCAGGTGCATCGCGGACTTGCTCAACTGTAAAGTTGGCAAGCTTCCGTTTACTTACCTTGGTTTGCCTTTAGACGCCAAACGCATCACGATTGATGGTTGGGCACCGCTTTGGACCAAGGTAGGGGGACGGGTCTGTCCGTGGAGGGCCAAGAATCCTAAACATTGAACTAATGTGCAAATGGATTTGGAAGATATGCCAAGGGGCGACTGCTTGTGGGTCGACCTGCTGCGGGCCAAGTACTTCCCGAACGGAAACTTCTTCGAAGGTGCAGCTTGGGGCTCACCTTTCTGGAGCGACCTCCAAGCCATTCGTCCGGCCTTTGCCATGGGGGCTAAGTTCAACATTGGAGATGGTAGATCGGCCAGGTTCTAGCTCGATTTTTGGGTCGGCTCCCAACCTCTCTGGTCGGAGTTCCAGGACTTAATATGCTCTGGCCGTCAACCCGGACCAGTCCGTGGCCTCAGCCCTTGCCTCGTCCCCCACCCCCCGGCGATCTACTTCCGTCGGGAGCTAAACGGGCAAGAACAAGTGAACTTAGCGACGCTGCTTGCACTAATCAGCCTGGTTGTGCTATCCACAACAGCGGACTCGGTGACTTGGGCTCTCACTGCGTCCGGCAAGTTCTCGCTCAAATCCCTATACCGTAAACTTTGCCAAGGACCAACCCTCCCGATGGCAAAGGGGCTGTGGAAAGCGCACCTGCAGCTCAAAATCAAGGTATTTTTCTGGCAGCTGTTCAGGAACAGACTGCCCACCTCTGAAAATGTGGCCAAAAGGCAAGGACCGGCAACCGACACGTGTGATATTTGTAACGTTGCCGAGGACGCGAACCATGTTTTCTTTCGGTGCCCGCTGGCACGTTTCGCCTGGAGCGCGGTCCGGACCGCGGCTGGCGTATCTTGGGACCCGAGGTCATCCAACAATCTTACGTCTACCCTTGACTCCGTCTAGGCGAGCAACAAACGTGTGCTGTGGAGCTGTGTCGGGGCACTGTTCTGGGCACTGTGGTTAACTTGGAATAAAATAGCGATTAAGGGGATCTTCCCCACTCACCCGGCTAACATAATCTACAAATGCAACTTATTCCTGTAGCAGTGGAGTTCGTTGGTGAGGCGCAAGGATGCTGAGAAGATAAAGCAAGGTCAAGACCGTTTGCGCCATGTGTATGTTTTGGCTAGGGAGCGAGCCGCCACTTCTTCGTCTTGAAGTGGCCCTTTTGTTCGTGTGCGAGCCTGCGTGCTTAGTGATCTGGCCTATGTGCCATGTAACTATTCGCTCGCGCTCTTTTGGTCGCTAAACCCTAAACTTTCCGTGTCAGTTTGGCTTGAGCATTTCGATGTCATGTAAGGTGACTTGGTTGGTACGCTGTATATGTTGTGGGCTTTATTAATTTAAAACAGGACGCTCCTAGCGTCTTCGTTCTAAAAAAAGATCCATCACAGAAAGCCATGTGTAGGCATGAGTGAGAGAATGGATTAGCATTGACCCGGAGGTAAATACCCTTTTAAACTTGCTTTGAGATTCATCCTAATCTTACGGAAGCATGTCTCGACTAAAATCCCAATTTTTATGTGGTTTATGCAATTAGACATTTTGCACGACTTTCTAAAAATGAGCAACTCATAGCAACAACACAAGTTGAATTTAAATGTACCATCCTGTTCATAAAGTCATCCTAAAAATCAATGTGTATTTCATTTGAATGAAGGTTCACGCTGTAGCACACACCTAGCCTGTTATCGTCACACATGGCATGCTTGGTTAGCACAGTCAGCCAATACATGCTTATTCATCCTGTTTTCTTCTAAAAGTTAGGTTGTAGCCTCTGCATCACAATCATCTTTTACTTTGTTGTGGTTGATGAATGGCAACATGGTCAAAATCATCAACAAGCAGAGTATATATGTAGGCAACTAGGGCAAAACACTTTTCTTATCAGTTCATTTAAAAACGGTTTGTGCAACCCAAAATCTGGTGCGCATTCTGAGAATCCTTATATACACAGGATATTACTAAGCGAAAATCTGATTGTCATCGAAATCTTGTGGAATCTAAGTGAAATCTTGTGAAATTCCTGTGTGTGAAGAGACCAAACGTTTTATACACACGGGATATATACACAGGATATTCGACAAGATTTCACTTAGATTCCCGGCGGAAATTCTTGTTTATGCAGAAAGAACAATACGTTTACAAAAAACTCAGGTGCAAGTACATGTTTTTTTTAGAAAAGGAGGAATCATCCCCGGCCTCTGCATGTAGGAGATGCATGTGGCCATATTATTTATTATTCACAAAGACCTTACCAAGAAATACAACAGTAAGTCCATGGCCACCATCTAGACAACACCTGTCGCTACTCCTATCCTCTGGATGAAGGTGTGCCGAATGTCCGGGCAAATACCAAACAGACGTCGCACAAAATCCTAACATCTAACGCCAGATGCCCCATCCAAAGCCACATAGGCGGGACTCGGTAACACTCCAGTCCGGCGCACTCTCAGTGAGTACCACACGCACACGCTGCAAAGGGCCGTCACCTCCGTCTTCCCTCGATCCATCCTCAAAGCACATACTGACGTACTGACCTTGTCAGGCCTCTCTGTTATTGACACCACCACGACGCCAGACAACGTCGACCTCCTGCGCCTGTCCATCACCACACATCTGACGCCAAGCCTCCACTGTTCCATGCCGCCGAGAACCGCCGCCACGAATATGTAGAAATAAACACCGCTCCACCGAAGAAGCCATCCGCTGGTCCGTCGAGCCCGAGTGCAACTCCAAGAATGCCGCCCCCAAGGGGGTAACGGCACATGAATGTCGTCGTCATCCGATCAGCTGATCTAGGGTTTCCCCCAGAGGTATTAGGTGGGGTTGGGAGCTTCACCTCGATGATGCCTTCATGAAGGAATTTTTTTTCGAAACAGAGGCAAAAGATTCGCCTCATTCATTAATTAAGCAGAAGAGAATTGCCCAGTTAATTAAACGGAAAACCGGGTGAAAACCGATACAAACCAACCATACGCACGGAGCATGCAACCCTGTAAGCACGTAATCCGACAACCAACCCTCACACCGCAACATCGCAAAGATAGCCCCAACGAGAGTAATTCGGCCGAAGACCACGCGCACCACCAAAGCCACGAAGACAAGTCAATCCATAAGGACAACCCAAGATACCGATGACCATCCATCAAGCAGCTGCAGACGCCTTTCCTGTGACATCACTCTTCTTTCCTTTGCTCCTAAGAGCCTCCTCCACAATTGCTTTGCCAGATCCCGGGCTAACCCTCTCCAAACGTTTGAGCAAGCTATGAAGCTCTATTTGGAAGAGAATCTCATTGATCTTATCACACACAGAAACCTTCCCAACGGTCAGATGCGAGTGAGTGACCGCAACGTCAGAACCTCCACGCTCCACAGAGGTGAGCGACTGTGTGGGCTCCAAGGGACCAGGCGCCAACATACCAACCGCCTCAACATTAGCAATCGCAGGTACCACCGGCACGATGGACTCAGGCACCTCGAGTTGCTCACAAGACAAAGCCTCAGAGTTAGGTGCCAACACACTTATCTCATCAACCTCGTCACTCAAAGATGCCACATGCCCAAAGGCCATAGATGAGGGAGTGATAGAACCAACCAAGCCTCCAATGTCCACAAAGGCGGGCGGCTGACAATACTCTGACCGTGGTGGTGGTGATGGCGTCATGGCCACCGCAAAGGACTCCATGGGTAGCACCATAGGTGAGTCCCCACAAAGCTCTCGCAGCTTAGGCATAATCTGCAGAACTGGAGCCACGACCTCGGAGATGACCGCATTCCCATGAACAGACGGTGTCGCATGCCGACCACGGGGAGAAAAATCTCCAAAGAAGCATTTAGCCTCCCCATCAATGGAACCAACCTGAAGCTCGGGCAACAAAGGCACAAACGAAGCAACATGAAGCTTGGCAAGAGCGTTGCGAAACTCAGTGCGGAGCAGCTCAACCTCCTCAAGGAGCTCTTTGCGCAATAGGGCAAGCTGGGACTCCAAAGTAGAGACCAACAAGGCATTGACATTGGAATCCTTGCAACACCCAGATTGGGACTTTGGCGGCACCGATGCACGTGGCGACAAGTGGCCCACGACCTCAGCCCAACTCCTATTCAACAAAGTACAAGGCTGGACGCATGGGGCGCGGCTTCGCTGGCGAGGAGCGCGAGTAACCGGAGAGCCAGCCCGAGCGACCGGAGAGCGATCGCAACCAACCGAAGAGAGAGCACGACAGAACCTCTCCCGATGACCAGGGCGACGACAACGAATGCATCTGAATGGTTCACGACATGCGCTGACTTGGTGACCACGCTCGAGGCAACGGAAGCACCTTCCTCGAGCCCAACGCTTGAAGGCCAGGCTACGCTAGAGACCTTCCCTCGACAGCTCGAGGGGAGCACCTCGATCGGAACGGCGCCCCCGGCCCACATGCTCCCAGCCCACCTCGGCTTCAAAAGCGGTAGCGGCAGCAGAAAGGCCGTTACATGCTGACGCGGAAGATGGACCAAGCAGAGCCGGCTGTCCGTGGAGCGGGGCCTCAAGCATCTCCTCCACCCCGTCACAGGCTCCGGCCAATGAAGGAAATGATGATAAGGGCATTGTCATCACCGACTCTAGCCAATGACCGAAGACTAAGTTTTCACCCGGATCCGCCCCAAGAAATCCATCCGACAACATGTGCACTGTCTCGACCGCCTTCAAAGCCCCAGATCTACCTCAATGCACCATGGCGCACCGGCCACTGCCTGAATGCGCCACCACTGGAGCCTGGGAGGAGGGCTCCCACCCCACCTCGCCAAACCGCGAGAGCCGCCGAGATGGATCCCGCACGCTCATCACCGTTTCTGATCTGAACCAATCCACGGCAAAACCACGAGATCGGCGATGCAGATCCGTCTTGGATAGGGACAGCACCACGCCATGCCGCCGCGAGAAGCCCGAGCTTCACCCGCCGCCACCTTCCAGGGCCGCCGCCCCGGGATCCAGCCGCCGCCGATAGGCCGAGCCGCTGGCCACTGCGACCAAGGCTGCCATGACCCGACTAGCCCATCGAACGGCCGGCGCCACCAGATCTTCCTCGGAGTCTAGCAGCTCCGCCGCCCCTGCCCAGCAGCACGCCACCGCCTTGCGCCGTTGCCTAAGGCGCCGCGCCACTGCGACGCAGATCGGGGGAAAGCACCCCGGTGCCATGGGTGACCCGCCTCACCGATCTGGCGCGGGAGGGAAGAGAAGAGAGCCTCCGCCGCCGCCATCAACCGCGTGGGGCTTCGCCCGGCGACTTCATCTAGCGGCGGCGGAGGGGAAGGGGAGGATGGACGTGCCCGACGGCGGGGGCTAGGGTTTCCATCCGAGCCGCCCTAGCGGGAGGGCAAGTACATGTAAAATCACTATGACAAAATACAACACTACGGTCGGCCATGGCTGCAAGGAAAGTAGGGCGGGGCCTAGCTAGGTGCTCACGGGTAGCTTTTGCACGGATGATCTGTAGGAGCAGTTCGTTATCTCCGCGCGCTTGCCATGCCACGGTAAAGCTGAGGCGCAGATGTGTGGTGCCACAAACTGATCAACCAAACTTTGCCTTACTTGCGTGTCCCAGTACCTCCCATGCCGATTAATCGATCACCCAACCTGAGTGACTCGCCCATGAGCAAGAAGAAACAAATTATCAAGTGGGTCTTGCATACGATCGAGGGAGGCAACCGAGCTGGACAAAACACTTCTATATAAAGGATGGAAATGGGTACGAGAGTGTAGAGCTGCCGGAGTAAGTAGAGAGGAGTTGAGATCAGGCTATACAAAACGTTATGGCAAGACTGCTGAATATTCAGTTCCATGGGGCTTTGATTGGCGATAAATGGATCCGTTGGCTCTATTTCGTGTGTTGGCTGGTGTCGGTCAACCTAACACAAGGGCTGAATTTATTTTGATGGAGAATGAATGCAAAGAATGGTGGTCTCAAAGTCAAGTCTATGTACTACGCAGACATCATAAAAACAGGCCCCTTTTTCACCGAAGACACATTCGTAAATCAAAAGTTGTGCTTCGCCTTGTTGCCAAACGAGGACTCCCCCATCAAGGTTCATGCCCTCTCTGTCTCGATCAATCCAAGACCGTAGAACAACACCTATTCCGCTACTCCTATGCATGTGAGGTACGGTTCTTGTTCCTTAGTAGGATGGGTTGAGAGTTCGACCCAAACCACTAACAATCGTCTTCTTGAAGTTTAGATAGTCCCTTGTGGCTACAATAGAACCTGGATCAATGCGTTATTGTGTCAAGAGAAGTTTCAACTGGAGTTCGATAAGAATCTTCAGGGACTTATCATGAGATTTATGCACACTATCTAATAATGGAAAATGGAAAATTTCATTCTATATACATTCAAACCACTCTTGGTCATATTTCCTTTTATAGTGTTGAAGTATAATGTCCAGCTCTCTCCTATATGTCGATCTTTTGGAATGTGGTCGGCTCTTCGCTTGTGGTGGAGTGTCTGATGTGCCCCGAAAACGTCCGAAGCTATGCAGATGGATTGAGAGCTGGGCCTAGGTAGTTAACAAGTGGTATCTGAGCCAAGAGGTCTTGAGTTCAAGACCCTGTCAATGCATTATTTAAAAAGATGTTGCAGCCTACATCAATGCCACGTCAAAGGGCTATAATAGTCTAGACATGAGGGGAAGTGTTGAATACATTGCTCGCTTATGTTCATCAGTTCTGACTGATGGGTGAACTTGTTAGGTGCATACAAGTTGCAACCAAGAGGACCCGTGTTGAAAATCCAGTAAACCCAATAAATAATTGCAGCATGCCCACATCATAACTCCAAAGGAACATAGACGTGACGGGAGTGCCGGAATATAATGTCAGGCCCTCTCCCATAGTTCGGACTGTTATATGAGTTGACGGAGGCCAGGGAGCGTTTGGTTATTGGATCTGTCCGGTGGGAGACGGTAGCGCGGGATATCTTCAACCGGTTTGGATGGCGATCATGTAATAGGATAGGCTTTTAGTTTACCTATCTGTTTTTATGCCAGCCGGTTGTGGCTTTTGGGGCTTATGTTTTGCAGTTGATGCTCTAGGTGAGCTAGCTGCTGCTTTTTGTTTGTGTACTGTAAGACCTTGTGAGATCTTGTTTACTTTTTAATAAAAGTGGTCGTATGCATCGATCTGATGCAGAGGCCGGGGAATCCCCCTTTTCGAAAAAAAAATATGAGTTGGCTGAAGCATGAATTCAATATAGAGAAATAGAGGAAGCCATAAAAGGATTTAGTCAGGCTTATTCATACATTATGGTTTACTAGTGAGTGCCCGTGCATTGCCACGGTCACCAAACTTGTACCGCGAGAATGAGCTTAGCAAGCGGCGATAACCGCGTTGAGAATCACATTACCTTACACTTGCTTCTTATACATGACATCATCTTATGTCACTTGAGTTTTCTTCCTTTTTGCACATGAAAATTCAATGCATAAATTTTGTAACTTATGGCATAATTTTTGTGAAGGATTCAACGATGGAACAAGAAACAATTGCATTTCGCAGAAAAGAGAGCACAAACGATAAACATGCATGTACGACAAAGAGCTGAATAGCACGGAGTGAGGAGGGAGATTGATAGATGAATGTGTTCTGAAGAAATTGTGCCCCCCGCTTACGGGATAGTGTTCTGTGGATCTACTTTAGGTTATCCGTTCTGTTGGTTGTAGGTCGCCTCACACCAAGCTCATCGTCTTGGAATTTTATGAGTTTAAACGTATTATGGTCAGATGAGGACCAAGCCAGGCATTCGTAAGGACGAGAAGGAGGATAAGCAACAAAACCGATGGATTGTCATGTTGAAATAGAGAATGTAAAATTGTGTAAAAGAAAGATACAAACAGTAAACTTTTCACACTCCTCAAATTTGTCTTTTTTGCTGAGAGCTACTCAAACATCCAAATACTCTGAAATTTGGCATGATCATGGCACACTCAGTAATCTTTCTCCACAAAAAATGTCTACTTTTTAAAGTTATTTTATATTTTTAATGATATTTTTGGTTCACTCCCGAGCTTATATGAGCCCGAGAGCAAAAACACAGCTCTCCCGAAAACCCGTTTTTCAAAATCTCACATCTAATCATTGGTGTCAAAAATCTAGAATCTCACCTCTAGACAGTTAAGTATTTAACTTCGAAAACGTCGCCGTAGGTGCGATAATTCAGCAAGAAGATAATGTCCCTGCCAAACCAAACTCTTAGGGGATAAATTCTGTGAGACCTGCTCTGATGGATGACCCGTGGCATTTACAAATCAAAAAGCATCTAATCCCCCCCCCCCCCCCTTATTCCAAATAGGGGATGGGGTAGATGTTTTGTGGTTTGTGAATGTCACATGTCATTCATCAGAATGGGTCTCGCGTGAGACCTGGTCTCATAAAATTCTTTTTCTTGACAGCCAGTCATTTTTCTTGCCAAAATCAAGCGTGGTTTGCATGCAATCCAGGTGTTATGGGTTCAGGTAAAATCAGCGTACCAAAATACGACTGTACTTTGATAAACGCTGGCACAGTCGCATCTGACAGCAAGGAAAACAGGGCGTTGCCTAGCAAAGGCAGTTGCCCCCCTGGTGGCTTTTGCACGCAGGGCCTGCATGCATGGCGCAGCTCATTGTCCTCGCAGGCCGCAGCAACGTCAACGCACGAAACCCTTCTCAACTTTTTCCCACGCGTGAATGGATTATGCCCTCCTTTTGTCCCCGTCATTCGATGAACACATTTTCTTTCCGACTGCACCGACCAACGGACAGAAGGACAGATGCTTAGCCACGGCAAGGAACGTTTTATCACGGCCACCAGGTTCCCTCGTGCCGACATGTGTGCAGACAGCACCTCGACTCGTTCACTCCTCGGACAACGCCGTGTCCAGATGGAACCGGGAAACCGTGTGATGTGCCACAGACACGGCCGTCAACTCACCACGCTGGTCATAGTAAGAGTAACTTAGTTACTAACGTAGCGCATTTCAGGATATGTTTACTTATGTGCCACATAGTTTGTGAGAAGATAGGTAGTGGTTAGCAACAGATCCGTACGAGTCCGATCCACTTCTGCCGATAGTTAGCGATCGATGCGCTATCTTCTCACGCTCGCTTTTCACTGATTTTTTTCCTTCTCTCAAAAACCGTAGTAAATCGCTAGTGGTTTTTTCTGGTTTTTCGCTGCATAATATGAAAAAAAATATAAAGGTGCTTGAAAAAGGATTTGAACCCAGGTCTATGCAATAGCTGTTGAGCCTAATAACCAACTAAGCCACTTGTCGTTATTGTCTATTGTAGATAAACAACGTTATTTAAACCTTTCTTATTTCTGTCATACCAGAAGAAAAAAAAAGTTTGACTTGGTAACTTTGGCATGACCAGCGTGATAACTATGGTATGAGCAACATGATAACTATATCATGATAAGGCTGGTAACTACAGTACGAGAAGGTTAAGGCATGGGGAAGTATGGTAATTTAACACCGAAATTACTGGTGAAAATGTTTCAAAAATTTCCCCCCTTAGATGAAAGATACCGTGGTGTTTAAAACGTAAGATATTAGTTATCATGTGTGCGATGTATACATTATCATGTTTTTTACATAGAAATTACCGGGTGTATGTTTTTCAAAAAAAAAATCTGGTCAAAAATTACAGTGGCGTTTCTATGGGAGTTATGAACTTTGTATGTCTCTATTATCATGCTATTTACATAGAAATTACCGCCCCCCCCCCCTCGCCACAGTCGCCACATTTACCAGGATCGGGTACATAAGTTATCAGGTGTACCATGTATGAGTTATCATGTTATTTGCACATAAGTTACCGTGGCATGTTTCAGCGACTTGCCCCACCCCCACCCTCGCCGACCAAGTCATCAGGACCGGGGGTACATAAGTTATCGGGTCCGCAATGTTTGAGTTATCATGTTATTTGCACAGAAGTGGGGTATGTTTCAACAACTCCCCCACCCCCACCATTGCCGAAGTTATCGACAACGTTTCTAGGACCGGGGCACACAAGTTATCAGGTCTATGAAATGTTAGTTACCATGTTGTTCACACGAAAGTTACCGAGGAGATGTTTCGTCAACTCCCCCACGCCTGCATTCAAAGTTATCGGGACTGGGGTCCATAAGTTATCAGGTATACGATGTGTGACTTATCATACTATTCATACAAAAAATTTATCGAGTGTATGTTTATATTAGTTTTTTTTCAAAAAAAGTTGCGATGCTATTTGTACATAAGCTATCAGGTTTGTGGTACATATAATTATCAATCTCATTACAAAAAGAATTTCCCGAAATATGACAAATGTGAAAAAGACCGTTGTTCGAGTTCTATAGAAGTGAAACATTTATTTTTCTAGAAAACATTCATCACTACAAAAAGAGACATGTGGAGTACAAAACACGTTGCATCGGCCCTTTAAAAAACTTGCAGCAAATGGTTTTGTCTCCTCATCAAAGACGTTGTGGTCTTTCTTTCTCGCTCTCATTTACCAAGGTAGAAATACAAATTAACCCGCAAATGAAACATAACAGGTAGTCAGCTTAGCTGGTAATGCGTCGTGGCCACAACCAACAGATTGTGTGTTTGAATCCTAGTGGTGGCACTATTTTTCTGAAGCTCTTTTTATGCGCCAGAGTAGAAGCAACAGTCGGCAGAGAAGAAAGATCGAAGGAAAAATCGATCGTACGTGCCTGTCGCTAACCAACAGTCGGCAGAAAAATAGCTTTTCCCTTTAGAATAACATACTGTAACACAATGCAACTCAAAGCAAAATGAGTCTACAATTCTAACAAATACAAGCATCTATGATACTATTTTTATATTACTTTACACTATGAAGTTAATAACACAGACCGGTGTCATATGATTACACTAATCTAAATTACCCTCCACTATGACTAGTCTTAAAGAGTTGCACAACTACTGTTCCATTTGTCAATCAACAATCAAACTTGTGAATCACAAGCCAACCTAGAGTCCGGGGCAAGTTCCCCAGAAACCTCGACGCTTGCAGTCACGTGGATCCGGCCCCTAAATTAGTCATAAGTATGCATTTTATTGACTCAAAATAAAGCATTAAGAAGATACGAACATAATAAACACACACCCAACCTCACACACCCAACCTCTGCATAGTTATCACACAACCAACACCAACACCAACACACAGTAATAAACACACGTGATAAAAGGCAAATGCATACAAAAGCAAAGTTATGTCTAAGAGAATAAAAATATTTTACGATCACAACAACGATTAATAAACTGCATCAATGAACATATTCACACCAACAATCTCTTAGCACCCCAAGAACAATGAAAAATTCCAGAGCGGCATGAATGCAGGAACCGCTTCGGGCCGGAAAGGGCACGCACGAGGGAGAGGGTTTTGGTGAGCCAGAGTTGTGGGACGCTTGTGTCGCAGAGATCAGAACGTTTGCAAAGCCGGCCCGGGTTTGCTTTCGGTTTACGGAAAAATAACGTCCGCACCATCAAGTGGTATGATACAAAACCGCGTTGAACCTTATGACACGCTTGAACCGCGTGGTCCGGTAATTTGCGGCGGTTTGAGGATTCATGTTGAAGATGCCCTGCATTATGCACTCGAAAATGTTGAGTAACATGATTGTATTAGTAAACATAGGTTAGACTAGGAATTATTCTGGCTTGCCTTGTACTCCAAGTATATCATGTACTCCTATATATATGCACACAAGGCTCAAGCAATTCATCAAACTATTCCACAACAATCCTAGCTTTCCCTTCTAACATGGTATCTATCGCAAGTCGATCCTAAACCCTAGCCACCGCCGCCTCCGCACCCGCACGCGCCCCCGGGGCGGTCGGCCTCCATGACCGCCGCCGGGGGCCGTGCCGCTCGTACCTAGGGTTCGTCCGCCGGTCATGTTGACCGGCTGCCCTAGAGAGTCTTTTCCCCGAGCCTTGCTCCGGGGGGTTCTCTCTCCCGCCGGTTATCTTCATCGTGGTTTGTTTTTGGTTATCCAATCTATTCTTGATCGGTTTGCGTCGCCCACTGCCGCCGTCGACCCCGAGCGCCTCTCCTCCCTCCCAGGAGCGACCAGCCGGCCTCTTCTTCAACCCGACGACCGCCCTGCTCCGACTGGGACACCTGCATCGCCCCGATCCGGCGGCCTCGCGCCATGCGACGGCCAATCATAGCTGTCGCTCGCGCGCCGGCCCGCCCATCGATCCACATCACCCGCCTCCGCCGCGTCTGCACGGCGGCCCGGCGGTCTACCTCGCCGGCGTCGTCCTCGGCTGCGTCGGAACGGCTGCGTCCAGCTCGTCAGCTGCCTCAACTCGGGCGACGCTGCTCCGTTGGTCGCTCGGGCCTTGCTGCCCGGGCGCCGGCGTTGCTTTGGCAGCCCGGGCGCTGGTGCTGAAAAGCTCGTCCGCATGAAGTCCCACGCCGTCCGTCGTCGCCGGCTTCATATCGGACTCCGCCGCCACCACGCCTTCCCCGAGCGGCGTCCCCGACCTCGCGCGCGATCGGTTTGATCACCCGCTCGCCGCCGCGATCCGCCTCATCTACGCCGCGCGACCGACCTGGCCCATCGTTTACGCGCGCCTCCGCAGGTCCTGTGAAGATCGCCCCGAGTTCAGCACGCCTCTCCATCGATCGAGGATCGGGCTGCCGCTGCATCGCCCCGTTGGGCCGCAGCGCCGCCGCCCCGTGGTTCTCCTCGCGGCTGCATCGACTCGTGCGTCGCCCCTTCGGGCCTTAGTGTCGCGATACGTGGTCCCCGCCATCGCCCCGAGGCCGTCCCCGCGGTTGCACCGACTCGCGAACCGCCATTGTGTCACCCCTTCGGGCTGCAGCGTCGCGGCCCGCTGTCCCCGCCGCTGCCCAGAGGTCTTCCCGCCGCTCGACCCGCCCGCCATCGCTTCGACCCGCTGCCGCTGCGCGCCGCTTCTTCGGGTCAGAAGCGGCGGACCGCGGTCTGCTCCACCGTCAGCGCGCGTCGACCTCCCGTGGTATGCGCCGCGCCGTCTTCCTTGGCGCCGGAACGCCACCATCCGCGTCGGTCTTCGTCACGCTGTCAAAGTTCTTTGCCTACTTCGAGCACTGCCTCCGCACTCCTAACCTAGCTGCTGCCGCTCTTCTTTGGCCGCCGCCGCCGCTACCTTCGTAGCCGCCGCCGCCCGTCCACCCCCTTCGTCTTCGTCCAAGCACCAGCCCGTCGCCAGCATCGTCGTCATCTACCCCGACCACTTCGTCTACTCCGACCACCGTTGGTGATATCGGCCCCACGCCAATGGACGCCGCAATCGTCGTCAAGTTCTTCTCTGCTGACCCCTCCGACTTCTCCGACATGGTGTACAGCTCGTGCAGGTCCCTCTTCTACGCATGCCCAGTGCTGGCAAATCCGATGTGTGCCTTCATCCACGACGTGTTCCCGGACCTGGCAAGCCTGGTCGGCGCTTCGTCAACTTCGACTTCGTCCGTCTACACATGCCCGGTGCTGGCAACACCGGTGCGTGCCTTCGTCCATGATGTGTCCCCAGGGTTGGCAACCCCAGCGCGACGCGTCCTCAACAACGTCTTCTCCCGGCGCACCACTACTTCAACACCACTGTGCCCATGCTAACTCGACGCCCCCTTGCGCCCGAGGCTCCACGACGACTTACTCGACACCGGCCACCACGACTCGACATCGACCACGGCATTCTTCGCACGGCTACCTCGACCACGGCTCCACCACCCACGCTCTCGGCTACATCGACAAACGGCACAAAGGGCTACCGCCTGCTTGAGTAACCTTGTCGGTTTCCACTCCAGCCGCGACTCCGCGATGTGTCGTCTGTTACGACTTGGGGGGGGGGGGGGGGGGTGTCCGTCGGCTTGCCTTCGGATTCTTCTCCAGTCTCACCGTCTGCATCACTACCGTTGTGACTGCGGGGGATGTTGAGTAACGTAATTGTATTAGGAAACATAGGTTAGACTAGGAATTATTCTGACTTGCCTGGTACTCCAAATAGATCATGTATTCCTATATATATATATGCCTACAAGGCTCAAGCAATACATCAAACTATTCCCCAACAATCCTAGCTTTCCCTTCTAACACAAAACACATCGGCATGCAACTTAAGAAACACTTTGGCATGCTTCTGCAGTCTCAAGTTACGCAAAGCAGCACCTAGAGGCTGCGGCTGCAGTTGGTTTTCCTCTTGCAGCATGCATTTCAAGTCACGCATCTCCTCGTCACAAAGGCACGAAAGTTCTGAGAAATTTCTTGGCTATTTCACTCACAAACAAAACAATGGATTACCCTCTACCCTACCAGTACATTCTTTCAAATGAACTCAAATTCCTCTGCCAGCTACTTGCTGGATCGTTCCGACTGGACCGAGAGAGGACAAAATAATACTAGCCACCGCAGGAACTTTCCAGCAATTGATCCTACACCGAGTACTCTTCTCCGCTGTTCACGACGCGTGGGTGTGGACATCAGTGTTAGACTGTACATGTACTGCCGTTGTATGTAACCTGTATAACTCATAGTATTTAGGATTCCCAACGCCCATGGCCTGCATGCCTATTTCTCCGGGCGCCTCTCTCCCTTTCTCATGTACAAAGGCAGTACTGTGTAACAGTTTGTGATTAAGGAAAGGAATTATTCCATGCAACTTGATATCAGACATAAGGAACCCTACCATGACTATATAGTACGCACACTCGTACGTATTCGAGAAAAGGAACTCTACCATCACCGACACTCAGTCTTCTTCCTCCTTCGTCGCCCTGGGCTCTGCCACCTCGCAGGGCTCCCTCTCCTCCGCTACGTCATCGGCCACCTCCCCTTCCTCCGCCCCGCCGTTCGTCTTCGGCACCACCCCATCTCTCAGCGGCAGCACCGCCGTGGCCGGCTTGCAGTTTGCCCCTCTCTTTACCTCTGCTCCTCTGGCGCCGCCGCCTCCGAGTGATCAACGAGACATGACACGTGTATGTGAAGTCGTGTGCACGGTGCGATTAGTACTAGTACTACTACTAGTACTAGTATTCTGTGGTGCTCCATTTAAAAACGAAGGTATTCCGCTGTGAAGCACAACCAGGACAAGTTCCCTCCAACTCAAGACGTTACCCGACCCCTCAGGTAGCCATTAGCCATATGGATATATGGATACCTTTGAGAAGTACATTTTGCTTCGAGTGATCAACGAGGACTGACATACATCCTAAGGCCTCTTCCTCCTCGGTTGCGGCGGATCCTCGGTTGTTCTGTTTTTCCACCCAACCCTAGCCACCCCTCCTCCTCCCTCCTCCTCCCTAGCCGCCCCTCCTCCTCTTCCCTTCCTCGCCGCCGCATGAGGCAGCCGCTGGGCAAGCCCGGGGCACCAATGATGGTGGCGGCGGGGCCTCGGTTGCCCTGCCTCTGCGTGGGGAACTCCAGATCTGGAGCAGCGGCTCCATTGGCAAGGCATGGCCGGCTAAAAGCCATGCGGGCGGTGGATCTGGCATCCCGGCCGCGCGGGCGGCGGGATCCGGTGGTCGTTGGCGGCCGGCGGCGGTTTCTGCGGTGGCCGGTGCGCGCGATCTGGCGCCTCCCCTCCTCCTCTGTTCGGCGTGCGGGCTATCCTCTTCGGGCCGCGCTTCCTTGGGTCACCGGTTCTGTACAGGAGGTGCTGCTGGTGGCGGGGATCTAGTTCGGGCGAAATCCCTGGTCAGCCATGGCCGGCCGCGTCGACGGCGACGCCTAAGGGCGCCGTTCCCCTCCTTGGAGGCGTCGGTATGGACTGATCCCCTCACTTTCTCTTCCCCTAGGTCTCCCGGGCGAAAGCCTAACTTTGTTGGGCGGCGACGGCACTCATGGCGCCGTTCCCTTCTTGAAGGCGCCGCTTTGGGAACCTTGGGGCTGGGTGGCGCTTGTGTGTGGTGGGCGACGGCGGTGGTGCGGCCCTATCCTATCATGGATATGTGTCCGTTGCTTGGAGATGGACTCGCGTAGGTGGAGGTCGTCGTTTGGCGTCATGGTGGCGTCGATGGCGAAGGTACCTACCAAGGTTGGCACCTCAATCTGCTCTGAAGATGGACAAGTGGAAGATGGCGGCGATGACACATGTGAGTGCATCGGACCGGTTTGTGACCCGGACCCGGTATATGGTTCGGTCGGGGCCTCCGGCTTTAGATGTTAGGCTTAGGTGAGAGGTCTGGGTATTTGGCCCAGCTTGCACCCCTTCATCATATGGATTGGAGTAGCGGCAGATATTGTCAAGATGGCGAATTCACGCATATTGTTGTACTACTTTGTAAGATCCTCGAGAATAATCAATAAAATGGCCGCATGCATCTCCCAGATGCAGAGGCCGGAGGTCATCCTCCTTTTTCTAAAAGAAACATCCTAAGGCCTCTTTTATTGGTAGGATAGTCAACATACATGAATATAAATAATGCAGGAATAGAGGGTCATGTCCTCTTGAATTCTACGGGATTTGGAAAAATATTTGATAGCTTAAGAAGACCAAAGGAATCCAACGAAAAGGTTCCAGTGGATGAAAAGTTTTCTCCAGAATGTAGTACAAATGAACCTTATGAAAAATTCATAAGGATTTCAAAAGCTTATCCTATGGATTTAACGACCATCATAGGAATAATTCCCATCATAGGAAAAAATCCTAAGGATCCAAATCAACAAAAAAATCATACGAAATTCTTTTGTATCAAAGGAGCCCTACCTCTACATTTCTTATTGAAATAATGTATTCGAAAATAACCGTAAAATGATTTGGTAACTCTTTTTTTAGTGACAAGCCTCTCATACAAAATCACCATCTAATGTATTTGACACTACTATGAGGGCGATGGTTAGAGGTTAGGAACGTCATCCAATAACATGTTTGCTCATCTTTTTATATAAAAAACCAGAGTGATGCACTATTTCTTATTTAATTGACATAAGGCAACGAAGCCAAAAACATCAAGTAAAGCACAGGCGTAGGCAACCATGGCCGAACCATAACAAGAATATGAAATTAAAGCCTACGACTAAATCAACTTCTTCCGCATCAATGCCTTCAAGAAGGAACCATTTTGTTGTTGACGTCACATCTGGCCAGAGACGTCATGGACAAGATTTTCATCTAGTTGTCAAAACCAACCAATCAAGCTCAACACAACAGTAAAGAGATAACACCTTCCATAAGGTAACTATGCAAATTCATCATTGTCAAGACGGACCAGTGAAGACCAGGACAAGATTTTTCAGCCCAAAATGAAGCGGTGCTCGAATCACCATCTTGATGACGGATCTTTCAATAGTTGCACTCGCAAGTACAGTAGCTACATCGGGAAAATACTAGCAGATTTGTGGGAGATCTTCCTATCATAGATGACTGCCACCCCACATCGCGCAAGACGGCTTGCACCATCCACCACATCACCCGAGTCATTGCCCCGGTGCTAGATGTCAATGGGGACTCACCGGTGCGAGCCTATGCCGCTTGAAGTTAACCCTTCCAAGACATAGACTTGCACAGGCCTAGAGCCCAGTGACGGCTAGAAACTCCCTCTTGCGCCAGTGGCAGCGAATGCCCACAGCGCCATGCTTGCAAATGCACCACCATGCCTAACCTCCTTGTCGCAGTCGTCAAGGGTTGCCTCCTCTTCCACATAGACCAGAGGAGACTGCCGCCTTGTCTTGTCCTCAATGCATCCAGTCATGGCCATCCATACTATTGCATGAACTGGAGATTGTTGCCACCTTGTCTTGTACTCCATGGGTGCGACAACGACACCCATGCCGCTGCATCCAACAGAGGCCACTGTTGACGCCATGAACCCCAGTCGTTCCATTAGCTGGACCTCTTCACTAGCCGGCTCATGTGCGCGCACCGCCGTTGAAAACTACCATCGCATGTGACCCGTGAGTTGTACGCCGGCATGGCTCAACGCTTGTGAGCGCATTTGAAGTGTCCCATTCAAGACATGATGGTTCATCTACGGCAAGACATGATGGTTCATCTATGGCATTGCTTTCGATGATGATAGTATCCGACAATTAGAGTTGTTGCATCTTAATCATCGAGCATTGCCCTGCTTAGGGTTTGTACAAACTCTTCTTTTCTATCAGTGTATCGAGATGTAAGGCTTTTGTGTTTATTTGAAGAAACAAATTTGGTGATCCGTATGTTTTACTGCATTTGTGTATATACTATATGGTGTGGCAGCTAATCATGTATTAGTCATACATTTCTTCACATGTAAGCGGATCACCACTTGTGTTGGATCTCGTAGAAACATACTTCTTGCTCATATTTGCCTCCTGATACCTCCAATGCTCAAATGTCATACTAATGAGTACATAGGTGAACGGATGAAGCAATGAAAAATGAAAATTCTTCTCATCACAGTGATATATATATATAAGAAAATCAACCACCTAATCACAAATATAGTATTGGACTGGGATGCTTGCGCGCCTACTGTAAGGTATTGCGTATATATGCAATTTCCAAGCTCTCATCAAAGTAGCCATAGCACTTAGCAATATATGGAGAGGAGAGAACAGGGTAGTCTAAACTGTGAAGACTAGAGGTTTTGTAGTTGATGAAAGTAAAAGTGAGTAGCGTAAATGAGAGAATTGATAAGTGGCAGGACAAGAGTAAAAGACAATAATGAATTATAAAACTGAACATACTTTTACTGGACAAGTAGAAAAAATATTGTTTTATTTTCCTTTTATAATTGGACATTCATGAGATTGTCATTTTCCTATTGGAACAAGGAGATTACATGTCTACTTAAATCATATACCAAACAAACTACATGTTATTTTGCACACTCCTAACTAACGCAAACACGTGCATCTGCAAGTACATTTTTTTTAGCAAAACGCTCAAAAATTTGTTTGAAAAGGAAGATAAGGTCAAGCTTACCCGCCTTAATTCGAATCCACACAAGCACAACTTTGTTGCAATAAATACCAGATATCAAGAACGAATAAATAAGATATCTACTCTACCGTGTACCACATTCCTGTCAATAGGGAACAAAATTCTCTGCCTAACACCAGATTCACTATCTTCGCAAAAAACAACACATTTACTATGCTCCACATAGTTTTGGAAGACCCTGAGATGTTAGGTTTCTACGGTCGTTCCTCTGTCCAATGGTTTCAACGTCCACGCCGGCATACATGGAGAGGAGGAGGGCGGTGTGCATCCATCTGCACGCAGGAGACCTCGGCGGCAGCAACGTGAACGCACAACTCAGGTTCCCAGAAGGCACCACACAAATGATGATGAACGGCCAAAGAGGATGTTGGCATGATCGGGCCGCCGCCAGACATATGGAGCACGCCATGCCGCCGCGGCGCCACCCACCACTGATGTCGTCGAGCCGGCGCCATGGAGGTTGATGGCACCTAGGTCGCCAACACCGCTTACGTTCACTTCATCACGATGGTGCCGCGGAAGATGACGACACGGAGCACGCCACGGTGCCGCCCACCATTGATGTCGTCAAGCCAGCACCATGGAGGATGGCGACATGGAGCTCGACATCTTGCAGACCGTCGTCTACCTCGTCACACCGAAGAGATGCCGTAGTTGACACTTGACAGACACCTGGGGTTCGCCGTCACGCCCTTCGCTCACTTCATCGAGCTGGTGACATAGAGGACGAAGTGGCGGATTTCGTCGACGACTTCGTCAAGCCTGTGTCGGCAACCACAACGACATGAAGCTCGACATCGTGCAGCCCGTCATCTACTTCGTGGCGCCAGAGAGATGCTGTTCGACACGGAGATCTGGAGTCCGCTCTTACGCCCTTCGCCCACTTCATTGAGTCGGTGACATAGAGGACAAAGCCGTGGAGCCCGCCTGGACGCCGCTCACCGACGACTTCGGCAAGCCAGCGCCCTGGACGATAATGACACGGAGCTTTTCACCACACCACTGGCGTCCACTTGGTCGCGTCGGACGGACACCAACAAAGACAACAGGGCGGGGCTGCAGGCCATGCCCGCCGTCCACTTGATCACGTCGAACGCTGCCAAGGACGACGACACAAAGCTGTCTGCCATCCACTTCTTTGCCGCCATTCACTATGGAAGATGGAGATGCGCAGGAGCTGCCAACCACTCCAACATCCGCAAGGATGTCAATGGAGCGTAACGTGGTCAACAACCACGATGGTCAAGCTCCCGTTGCCGCTGCCGTGGCGAAGAAGACGGCGAGGAAGCAGCCCATCCTTTTTTATGTACCAGGTGCGATGGAGGCGGCGCCACCAGATCTGGAGACCACACCGACACGGCGACACCACCGGAGCTTGTCTACGCCAAGCCCTTTGTCTTCAGGAGTCATGTTCTTGATTGGACATGACTCGGGAGTAGTCGAAGCTCGCCAACGACGCAGCCCCGCCACTAGCCCCAATGCTCTACCATGGTGGCCTACATGTCCCTGGCAACAGGCCACGATTGTACAAGTCGGGATGCACAGGTCCTTGACACACATGTCACAGTGAACAGGTCTGTTACACAAGTCCATGGCGTTCCGATCACGGTGAACAGGTCTAGCAGTGGCGGAGGACGAAAAAAATTTAAGATGGGGCGGACCCTAAAGCCCGGTAAAATTTTGATGCAATATGACTACGCAATAATAACACTCTGATAGTTTTATGTGATTTTAACTAATTCAAATACAATGGAAATGCAAGCATATTTAAGTAGACCTAAAAACATATGAATAATGAAGCTTTAATGCAATCTAGATTGTGAAACTATTCTCTCAAAATTTACATCATAAATTCTCAACATGAAAATGTACAACTTTGTAGCTAGCTCTTGATCATTGTGTAGTTCAAGAGCTATTAATTTATACTCCTTCCGTTTCAAAATAGATGGCCCAACTTTATGCTAACTTTAACATAAAGTTGGGCCATCTATTTTGTAACGGAGGGAGTAGCTCTCCGGAGTCCGGATGGTGTGGTGTAGTTTTTTTTTTTTGAGAGAGAGAGAGAGAGCGTGGTGTGTAGTGGTGCGTGCGCCTTGAGTGATTGGGGTGGGCTTGATTGAACGATACCCAGCACCACTAGCGACCGTGACTCCACACACGAACCAGCCATCGACAACATATGCCTACATGTACAAATCCTTTTACACAGAATCAAGGTAGGGCGGGCACCCTGCCTCGCCCTACCGGGAGCTCCGCATGTGGGTCTAGCCTCTTGCTTCCTGGATGAGACAGCGTGACGGAACCGAAGCTCCCGACAATGCAGCCCAAGACCGTTCCTTCCTTCGAGAGGCGCAACCATCATGGCGGACAGGTCATTGGCGTACAGGTCTCAGCGTATAGGTCCATGACATCGCCGGCGTACATGTCACCTTTTGATGTTGCACCAGCCCATGGCGACGCGGACTCAACGACGCCACCTTTCCATGGCCCTGTGAGGTGGCCCCTTTCTCTTGCTGGACCGCCAAATACTTGGCATCTAGCCGAGACGAGGCGCCAACCACCTCGGCCACACCAATGTTAGAGCGCGTCAGTTTTTACACTGACGCCGGTCTCTCCAAACTATTACTCTCGCAAGGCGTAGCTCCTTGAACACCCCGATGAAGTAACCGGTCGTCGAGAAGTCTGAGCCAAGAGCGACCCATGCTACCCCAACACCAACTGTTTCAACGCCGCCAAGACCGACGAGGCACAACGGCAAGGGCGGGCGCAGCCATTGCTAAGGCCAAGCTACATGTGGCGTGTGTACCGGCGAGGACACGGGCTCTGCCGCCGTCCTCACACACATCACCATCATCATGTATGGAGAACGCAAAGCGAAGACGACGAAGACGACCACATAGCTTAATCGGAGGTATCCCGCGGAGCAACCCGTGTTAGTAATTAACCGGGAGCCTTCCGAGGCCCCAGGAACCAGGAGACCGCAAACGTCACAATCAGGCTGGCCGCAATAGTAGGCCATCGAGCGCACTTTTTCTTTATGGGATCTTGTAATTTTGTTTCTCCAATGAGATTAATGAAATTCTCGTTTCCCGTACCTTTTTGTTTGTGTACGACGGTACACTGGCACGCCTGCATACTTTTATTTTTCTTCCCCAAGCGTACGAGAGAAATACACTCCTTCTTACCACTTCCGGAATTCCTAGATATTTTTCTCGTGTCAAACAAATTGACACGCCCGGTGGGACATGGTTCTGCTCCCATCTTTGCTGTGCAACAATGGTCATCAAATTCATCTTCAAGTCTTCTTAAAAAATATGAGATGGTGCCAATCCTTGGGTGAAATTTTAATTTGCCTCGTCATTGTGTAGAATTAGAGGCCAAATTCGTGTTTATGAGATGTCGCTATTGTCTGGGGGCATTCGTTGCTCCAAGGGCAAGAAAGTGACGTCTATATATAAGGCGAATCTATGGAGCAGGCAAAGTCGCTGACAACAATTAAGAGGCTTGGTAACTTGTAGATGTGTGCCAAGCATTCTTTGTTGGTCCGTGAAACAGGGGGAGCACTCAGAGGGAAGCGCTCACACAGAGGCAGCGACTACACGCGCCGACGGAGGTCGCGGGCACCCCGGCCACAGAGCATGCGCTGGACCTCGGTGCACTTGTGGGCCGCAGACGATGCGCCGGCGTCCGCGATGACCACAGACGTCCGCCGGCGAGCCAGACGAAGCCTCTTCACCACACGCTACATCAACAATCATCAGGAGCATCCATTTTCATCATAATCAATCTTCTCTATGTTTCTTCTCTCTTTCCATCTCTCGTTTCAGCGAGGAGACCCAAAAAGGAGGAGATGCGCCTGCAGTGTGGCAGCATCAAGGAAACCGAGGAGGACCGTGCGCTCGTCCAACCAGTAGCCGGGCCGACCGCGGATCAGGCGACGGCTTCTGCGACAATGGTGGACGTCCGCTGTGAAGGCCGGCGGAGCCCACGCGCTGCATCAACATAAGCATCCATTTCCTCATAATCAATCCCACTGTCTCTTCTCCCTTTTTATCTCTTATTTCAGGGAGGAGCGACAACGCATAGAGCACGCCCTGGCAGAGAGAGGCAACATGTGCTGCAGCGTCGAGGAGATGGAGAGGACGCGCCCATGATGGCGGCCAGCTCGCCGGGCAACACACATGCCTCTGGCCCTGTCTGACGGCGACGGAGGACGTGCCTTTCGCCACTCGTAGTGGCGACGGCCAACCCCGCGAGTCGAGAAGCAAAGCAGCAAGGTGATGAGGGGCCATGTCCTCTGGCTTGATCTGTACGCCAGGTTCGATGGGCGGACCTGTGGCGGCAATACATGCTCCAGTGGATGCGATGCGTCTGAATGCTTCGATCATCTAGCTATGTTCGTCTTTGCTTTAAGGTCTAACATGCAGAAGGAGCTAAGAGACCGCAACTCCATGGACGCGCCAGGCGCCACGACGTCTTTGCTTTCGGTATGCCATTGTGAATAATTTGCCATGATATTATTAAGCAATTTGGTTGCTTCACCAAAAGTAATTTCCATAAAAGTACCACCCGCGGCGGAATCTAAAAGATTACGAGAAACAAAATTCAATCCCGCATAAAAAATTTGTATGATCATCCAAAGATTTAACCCATAAGTTGGGCAATTCCTAAGCATCATTTTCATCATTTCCCAAGATTGTGCAACATGCTCATGTTCAAGTTGCTTGAAATTCATGACCTGAGTTCTAAGGGAAATAATTCTTGTGGGAGGAAAATACTTAGAGTATCTTTGCACTTATTTCAAGAATCGATACTATTGCGAGGCAAAGAAGAGAACCAAATTTTTGCAGAATCATGCAAAGAAAACGGAAATAATTTCATCTTGACCACATCATTGTCCACATATTTCTTCTTTTACATATCGCATAATTCCACGAAGGTATTAAGATGGGACGCGGCATCCTCATTAGGAGTACCGGAAAATTGGTCTTTCATAACAAGATTCAACAAAGCAGTATTAATATCACAAGTCTCCGCACTAGTGGCGGGAGGAGCAAGCGGAGTGCCAATAAAATCATTGTTGTTGGTATTTGAGAAATCACATAACTTGGTGCTCTCTTGAGTCATGATGACCACACAACAAGATTGCACTCAAAAACAGATCCGGCAAAAAAACGGCGAACGAAAAAGAGGGGAGAATAAAACGGCAAATTTTTGTGAAGTGTGGGAGAGAAAAACGAGAGGCAAATGGTAAATAATGTAAATTACGAGGAGATGAGATTTGTGATTAGGAACCTGGTTATGTTGAAGATCCTCCCCGGTAACGGCGCCAGAAATGGCACGTGGCCAGGAGACTATCTTGACTTGATCCTCCCCGGCAACGGCGCCAGAAATTCCTTTTGATGTCAATTGAAGCTACATCGGTATTTTTCCAAAGAGGAAGGGATGATGCAGCATAACGGCGGTAGGTATTTCCCTCAGATATGAAACCAAGGTTATCGAACCAGTAGGAGAACCAAGCAACACAACGTAAACATCACCTGCACACAAATAACAACTTCTCGCAACCCGACGTGTTAAAGGGTTGTCAATCTCTTCCGGGGTACGGCGCCTCAAAATAGGCAAACAGACGTGAGGTAAATTTGTAGTAGATTGATAGATCGGAAGCGGAAAAAAGATAACGATAAATTGCACAAAGTATTTTTGGATTTTTGGATTAATAGATCTAAAAATAAATGCAAGGAAAAAGTAGATCGAAAAGGCAAATTACATGAGAAAGAAGACCCGGGGGCCGTAGGTTTCACTAGTGGCTTCTCTCGAGAAAAATAGCAAGCAGTGGGTAAACAAATTACTGTTGGGCAATTGATAGAACCTCAAATAATTATGACGATATCCAGGGAATGATCATTACATAGGCATCACGTCCAAGATTAGTAGACCGACTCCTGCCTGCATCTACTACTATTACTCCACACATCAACTTCTATCCAGCATGCATCTAGTGTATTAAGTTCATGGAAAAACGGAGTAATGCAATAAGAACGATGACATGATGTACACACGATCCATTTATCTATATGGCGGTAGATATAGATCTCGTCTTTTTATCCTTAGTAGCAACGATACATACGTGTCGGTTCCCTTTCTGTTACTGGGATCAGGCACCGTAAGATCAAACCCACTACCGGGCACCTCTTCCCATTGCAAGATAAATAGATCAAGTTGGCCAAACAAAAACCAAATATCGGAGAAGAAATACGAGGCTATAAGAGATCATGCATATAAGAGATCTAAGAAACTCAAATAAATTTCATGGATATAAAAAGATAGATCTGATCATAAACTCAAAGTTCAACGGATCCCAACAAACACACTGCAAAAGAGTTACATCATATGAATCTCCAAGAGACCATTATATTGAGAATCAAGAGAGAGACATGAAGCCATCTAGCTACTAACTACGGACCCGAAGGTCTACAAAGAACTACTCACGCATCATCGGAGAGGCACCAATGGAGGTGGTGAACCCCTTCCAAGATGGTGTCTAGACTGGATCTAGTGGTTCTGGACTCTGCGGTGGCTGGATGAATATTTCGTCGACTCCCCTAGGATTCTGGGATTTTTGGGGTATTTATATAGCAAAGAGGCGGTCTGGGGGTACCCGAGGTGGGCACAACACACCAGGGTACGCCAAGGCCCCCTGGCATGCCCTGGTGGGTTGTCCCCTCCTCGGGACTCCCCCAGGTGCAACCAGGGCCCATCTGCTTCCTTTTGGCCCGTAAAAAATCATCGTAAAGTTTTGTGCCATTTGGACTCCATTTGTTATTGATTTCCTGCCATGTAAAAAACATGGGAAAAACAGGAACTGACACTGGGCACTATGTCAATAGGTTAGTCCCAAAAAATAATATAAAATGATTATAAAACATCCAAGATTGATAATAAAACAACATGGAAAAATAAAAAATTATAGATACGTCGGAGACGTATCAGAGAGGAAGAGGAAAGTGGAGCGGACCGAACTGCAGAATCTGAATGCAAGGGTACGAGCGCTAGAGGAACAAGCAGTTCAAAGCAAGCGATAGCGGAAGACAGCCGCCGCCGCTCCGGCTGCTCCGGCGCGTCATAGCACTCTGCCTCCTTCTTCTCCGGCTCGTAAGCAACGAAAGAAGACAGCCGCAGCCGCTCCGGCTGCTCCGGCGTCTAGCAGTACAGCCAGAGGCGGGAGGCAATACAGATTCGGTCCATCTCTCAAGCCTCTAGAGAAGTTACCATACGAGATGACCGAGGAGGGAAACACAAAGATCTGTCAAGCCTATGTGAAGGACTTTTTTTGCAAAGAAACATTCACCTTCAGAGGAGAAGATAGATCCGGTGAAATTGAAGCGCACTTTGGATGCTATGAAGCGACCACCAGCGTCTCCGCCGCAAACCAACTATGAGCGCATTATTGAAAGGTCACACATTGAAGCGGAGCGGTCGGGAAGTACTTGCAGTGATCGAAGGTTAGGAGAACGAAGAAGTTGGAAAAAATCCCCAGCTCGGCGAACAAGCGAACCAATCATGCCCCCCGCTCAAGGTGTCTAGAGATATCGTCGCTAATCATCCGGGGATGGTGCCCGGTACAAATCCTGCAGATTACATGCCCAACGATGCATATTTTGATACAATGGAGATGGACGAATACAAATACCGGCACGGGAAGCCTCTCGTCAAACCAGGTCATCCTCCTCTAACAATGATGATGCGAAAATTCCATCATTGGTACATGAAAACCTGTAGCGAGTCTGAGAAGGATACTTTGACGCTGAGAGTTAAAGAGGAGCACGGCCTCGTTGGAATTGATTTGTTGTCTGTTCTATTTGAGGAGTTCTTACAATTTTCAATCAAAAGGCCCTCGATAAAATAATCATCACTCGCTACTGCCTGTAAGTACTACTTTTGTAATTAAGTCTCTATATATAGCTCAGCTCTTTCATTGCATGTATATATAATTATCCTCACTATATTATGCAGATTGAAGATCGTCGAATGCAGAAAGGCAGAAATCTATGATATTGGGTTCATTAACACAAATCTCATAGATGAATGGACGGTTAAATATGATGCCAAACAAACCGAGGCCAACTTGCTACAATCATTGCTTCAAAATCAAAACAAAGATAAAATACTCTTTTATTACAACTTCAAGTGAGTGTTACTGTCTTGTGCATATTCGGTTTCCCTTATTACTCGAGGTTATAGTAATATAATTGATAAGCTATGCATGCGTGCGCAGCTTCCACTTTATTCTCCTAGAGACTAAGCTTGAGCAGGGACTAGTAACCGTCTTTGACTCGAGACGAAAAATTCCTAAGGAGTATGCGGCCATGACTAAAATGCTCGAGAAGTTCAATCGATCATTATCACACCATATTGGCAACTTTGTTCATTTCCTGATATCAAGTAATTGTTTTCTTTGTCTCACAGGGTTTGGAAAGTATTCACCGCACAAGCTACGGGACTGCCGGGGGAGTTGCGATTTACACACCCGAAAGTAAGTACTACTAGCTAGCTAGTTCCGTGCATCTCCCGTTGATTCTAACTACTTTCATCAATACCATTTATAATGCTTCATTATGAGTTTGATTAACCTCTATTTCTCATAAAGTGCTTGTGGCAGGAACCCAGAAATGATTACCGTGGATACTACGTTTGCGAGTTCATCTACAACGCGACGGCCAAGAATAAGCGGGGCTACTCTAAAAGACAATTTGAAGTGTGTAAGCAATAATATTCACAATTTTATTTTATTACCATCATTTGTGTTTAGTTTCATTCGTATATATGTAATGACCCTCTTCTTCAAATTAGATGTGGCAGATGCGGAATGAACTCCTACCACAAGATCGCATACGAGCAATTCAAGAGGAATTGGCGGGATTCTTTGTTGACCACATCATCAATAAAGCCGGAGAATACCATATAGAACTTGAGTTCAGATGTTAGATGATTGTAAGACATCTTATATTGTATATATGTAGCCAATACCGTCGGATAGATATACGTAAACTTGTTGTTCGACCAATCTCTCGGAGAAGGAGAGGTCGATCACTTCTCTCTGTATATGTTCATGACGATCTTCTGTACTTAATGATTTCCTTCATTTACTTACTATCTAGCGTGTCGAGTTCTCTCTATACGTATAGTACGTAACGTCGACCAAGCACGGAGATAAGAGAGGACACTTTTCTCTATTAGCCAATATATGAAACCCTTAAATTAATCCTACAAAACCCCCAACCTCCCCTTAAAAATCCAGCCCCTGAACTGCTGACGCGGGGATGCTTTTTGGTCCCGGTTGGTGGTACCAACTGGGACAAAAGGCCCTCCTGCCTGGGCAAGCCGGAGCGGCCACGTGGAGCCCATCTGTCCCGGTTCGTAGGCAAACCGGGACTAAACGTATTGGGCTTTAGTAACGACCCTTTAGTCCCGGTTCCGGAACCGGGACAAGTAGGCCTTTTTCTACTAGTGGTTCGAGTTCCTGGTTGTACCTTTTTATATTTTAATTTAAGATACTGACAATCGACCATCTAGCATGCATGGTCAAGTCATGAATTTGCTCATCACAAATACACGAAACTCCTGAAAAAAAGTCTCTTTCGCCCACCAAAAACACGAGGTAAAGGCAACACTACTACAAGAACAAGCCAAGATACTAGTAACGTCAACCAATGCAAGATTGTTCATCTGTGTTGGATATTTGTGTATACATCGTGTTCTTGAAGAAGCAGGGCATCACACTCGTGTTGGATTTCAGACAAATATACTTGTTGCAGATTTTTGCATACTAATACCTCCCATGCCGAATTGTGATACTAACGAGTACAGAGGCAGATGGAGGAAGCAACTAAAGAACGAATATGCTTCTCATCATATTGATAACCGACAACCAACTGCCTAAGAACATACTCCCTCCATTCCAAAATAGATGACCCAACTTTATACTATACTAAAGTTAGTATAAAGTTCGATCATCTATTTTGGAACAGAGGGAGTATATAGCATTGGACAAGGCCGTGGGCATGCCTCCTGTCAGCATATGTACGCAATATTGAAACTCTCAGAAGAGTAGATATAACACATGGCTTTACAGAGGGGAGAGAGAAAGAAATACTCCTACTCTAGAACGAGGGTTCATGTGTAAAAATGAGAGCTAGGGTAGTCGAAGAGAGTAAAAATTGATGGAATAAACAAAGGAACGTGTAAGATTGGTGGACAAGAGTAAATACAATTGGAACATACTCCATGTTGATAACACAAGAAATCGTGGAAGCTCAAAATTCTTCTAAGATCAGTAAAGATATTAATCTGGTTTCTAAACAGAGGGGTCATCTTAACTAGAGATAATCTGACACGGCGCAACTAGTAATGTAGCAAGATATGTGTCTTTTGCCAACATGATGAGCCCATCAAACACTTATTTTTTAGTGTAAGTTTGCACGTGCAGTCTGGGCTATAGTTCAGGTAGTTTCAAATCTATATATCCCCCACGTAGTGTATGAAACATGTTTGGCAATTGGTTGCGGGGTATCGATAAACAATTTTATGCACATCTACTCATGGGGGCGGCTGCCTTATGTTGGGCAATGAGGCTTACCAGAAATGATCTGAGCTTTAACAATAAATGTGTTTCATCTCCTATGCAGGTTATTCATGCGTGTACGTGATGCCTTCGTACGTGGTCTATTCTGCAAAGGCCAAAGGACACAGACCTTCTTATGATGGCGTCTACATGGCTGGAGGATATAGCCAGGGAGGTTTTCTCCTAACATGGATGGCGGTGTAATCTCCTAGGCTAGACTGATTTACTTTTGCTGTAAAAAAGTATTTATTTTTAGGCTTGTTGAACTTGTTGTCTGTGTGCATCGCTCAATGCAGAGGCCCGGCACTCTTTCAAGGCGGTTGTATCACCTCGATATATCAATTGAATGAAATGTCTTTATCGAAGAAAAAAAAAAACTACAAACACATGAATTTTGTTACAACAAGGAATGAAACAACGGAAATTGGTTTTGGTGGCCGCTCTAACTACAAAATTTAAAATTCTTGAAAATTTATATTTTTACATTTCAAAAAATTATGAAAAACAAATACAGAGATAGATGAAGGCATAGTGCACAAGTGTGTAAATTTTCGAGACGAAATACGTTGAAACATGGACTGTGCAAAAAGGATAAATCTGGAGCTTTTTAACAGACGATATTATTCATCCTTTCAGACAATGAATTTGTCTTTTTTATACAGATCGCATTTCAATGTCTTTCATCTTGAAATTTCACACACACACACACACATCAATATTTTCTTGTAAAAAAAGACAGATTTTTCTCAAATAGAAATTTTCAAATTTTGAATTTTTCAAAAAAAAAAAAGGCCTCCATGGAGGCCGAGAGCCAAAACGCCATTCTCACGAAACAGGGCGTTGCCTAGCTAGTTACGTCCCCTGGCGGGGTTTGCACGCAGGGCCTGCATGCATGGCGCAGCTCGCTCTTCTCGCAGCAGGGTCAAGGCATGAATCGCTTCGTCGCAAAAGTACGCAACCTTTTCAACTTTCACCCACGCGAGAATGGATTATCCTTTCCTATTGTCCGTCTCGTACGAGCTTTTTCTCGCTGGATCGAGCGGACTGGACAGACAGAACGACTGATACCTAGCCACAGCAAAGGAACTTTCCAGCCCCGGCACCAGGTTCCATGGTGCTGCGACATGTGTGCGGACAGCACCTCGATTCATTCACTTCTCGGACAGCAACGTATCAAAATGGTACCGGAAAACCGCGTGATGTTTCCAGGGACACACCCGCCAGATCATCAACTAGTATCGCGATCATTTCTCAACTTGTGATGCACGAGCTAATCAGGACAAGTTACCCCGAACGCCCGACGCCATGTGGAGCGGCCCCTCAGGTAGCCATATGCCCCATATGAATAGATGAGACCTTTTACAGTAGAACATTTAATTTTGGACCGTTTATTTCTGGGATCCAACCGCATGGATATGACAATACTACCACGAAATCCTTGTAGTATATTCAGGAGACAGGGGCAGTTTGGGTAGTTCATTATTGTAGATCCTGCAGCCGGAGAGGGAGAGAGATCGCCGGAGCTGCCGTTCAGGATGCCGACGGAGTGGGGCTGGGATTGGGTTGGAATGCCGGTGGTGCGTCGGCGGGAGCATGTGTTTGGTTGACGAGGAGCCGAAAGAACACACGGCTCCTTCGGCCGTCCGCCCTTCAAGACACTGCTTCTTCGTTGAATTCGACATTCGTGTATACACCTTGTGTCTTTTTCCATTTCCTATCACTTCTTCACAATTGATACGGCGCTAGCTCCTTAGTGTTCCATTTCAAATGAGACCTTTTACAGGACATCCGTTGCATAGTAGTTTGGCTTCAAGTGATCCACGACGCCTGATTTGCACATTGTAAAATCGCAGTTCGCCTCCAGCTTGGGATGTTTAAGGTCCATAGATGATAAATTTCTATTGAAAGCATTCATTGGGAAATATTTCTAAAATTATTGTTTAGAGCGAAGGTACAGTATGGGACTTTTGGCTCTCACGAAAATCATGAATTAAGGATAAATGCTGTACCAAGGCCAAAAACAAGACGTTAGTAATGTCGGTGAGTGTATTCTCGTTCCTCTGCTTCAACAGTATGTGTATATACCGTGTAGCGTAGCGACTAATCATGTATTCGCCCTGCATTTATGTAACGAGAAGCAGAGCGTCACATGTGCTGCTCCTCTACAAACTTTGCGTTTTTGCATCCTGCTACCTCTCATGCCGAACTGTCGAACTAAAAGTACAGATGTATGGACAAAGCAACAAAAGAATTAATATCCTTCTCATCATGGTGATATATCGATAATCAACTGCCTAAATCAAATATATAGTATTGTAATGTATTGGACTAGACTGCATGCACGCTTATGCACAATATTGAGTATATATAATCTCTGAGGTGTCAGCAAAGTAGCTATGGCACTTAGTAATATAGAGGGAGGAGGAAAACAAGCAGTCTTAAAAGGGGTGCATGTATGAACACTTGAGCTAGAGTAGCTGAAGAGAATTATAAAGCCGGTCGAATAAATCTGTGTGGCTTCAGTGTGCTCCTGATGATGTTGACGTTTTGTGTCAACAAGATTGTGATGACCTTACTTAACTAATGGAGGTGTTTAATACGCCAAAAAAAAACGAGAGAATAGATGAGATAGCACAGCAAGAGTAAAGACGGTAGTGGATTATACAACTTCACATGGTTTTATTAGGAATTACAAAAGTAAGAATGCAATTTTATGTTAAAATTGGACATTCATGGACATTGCCGTTTTCTAAGGGAGATGGAGATAACCTATATACTTAAACCATGTACAATTGACCATAGTTTTAAGCCTTTACAGTAGGGCCCCGCTAAATGGTCTCATGTACAAACAGCCCGCTATAACCTGCTATAGCTCCACTATAGCTGATTTTGAGGTCGGCCGCTATTTGGCATAGCCAACTATTTAAAACATTGCAATTAACTACAACTCATATTGCACACTCTAACTGAACTAGAACATCTGACTTCAAGTCATCCGACTTTATGTGCCTAACATGTGGGTCAGCTGTTGTGGGACGCACATGTCAGTCACCCCAAAGTTGGTGACTTAATTAAGTCAGGCCATACATTTTTTTGTAGCACACAGCTCAAAATATGGGTTGCAGTTTGAATGGAAGATAAAGTCAATGTTATGGGCCAAGATTTGGATGCACACAAGCAAGATTTTATTACATAAAATTCCAGATATTAAGATCGAACAAGTCGGTTTCAAAAAGAGAGAAATATCAGGAGGACATTGTCTTTAGGATCGATCTGCAGTGTGCGTTTTGTTAGTCCTCTTCTCTACCATAAACCACATTGCTATCAATACAGGCTGCAGACCCCCGCGTCGCCTCTCTCTCTGGCGACACGGGGGGAACCACTCCGGCGCCACCTCCTTCCCACCCCCCTCCTACCCCTCACCTCGCCGCCGCCTGAGGAGCCCGCCGGCGAAGCCATGTCAGGCTCCAGGGAGGGTGGCGGCGGGGCATGTCCCTGCGAGGCGCGGGGACAGATCTGGCGCGACGGATCCTGGCGGGCGCGCGGGCGCAGCTCCGGCGGTTTTGGCTCGCGGGCGGGTGTGGCTCCGGCGCTGGCTTGCGCGCGGGTGCGCGGGAGGGATAGCCCGCCGAGGATCTGGCGGGCGGGTGAGCTGCGGCTCAACGGAGCGCGCATGAGGCCCAAGCGCTGGCGTCGGCTGCGAGCGGCGGATGGGACTCGGGCGGCGAGCTCGGCGTGGCACGCGTGGGCGGCGTGCGTTAGCGGCGGCGCTTCGGCTCTGGATGCGCGTGGGGTGCGGATCGACGGCTGGGCGTGGCAGCGGTTGGCGCGCGGCGGGCGCAGTCACCGGCTGGGCGTAGCGGTTGGCTCCTCATAGAGCGTAAGGTGCGCTGCAGGTGGAGATGCTGCTCGTCTGCTCTGCTGCTCCGTTTGTGTGGCTTCGATCTGGATCTGGTGTGAGCTAGCTCCTCGATCTGGGCGCTGCACTTCGCGCTGCGGCTTTGGTGGCTGTGGTGGTGGTGGTCGCGGTGGTGCTGCGGTGGTGGAGGGCGGCTACGGCCAGGGGTGCGGTGCGTGTCTGCTCATGGTGGATCGTGGATCCCGTGGCAGATTGAGGTAGGCCTCGGCAGGTGGTGGTTGATGGGCGGCGGTCGGTGGCTGTAGGTGGTCATCTATGGGAGAAATCCTTGCTCCGGTCTTCTTCGGAGCTGGTGACGGCGGTGCCCGCGGGTGCCGGATCTTTGTTGGAAGCATCATCATGGAGGTGCTCCTGCTTCTCCCCACGGCTTTGGCTCCGGAGTGAAATCTCAGATCCGCTGGATCGGGCGGTGGAGGCATCTTCGCATCTTTCTCCTCCTTGGGGGCATCGTCTCGGAGCCGACAACGACTGGGAGACCGGTGGATGGTGGCATCTTCGCCGTGTGGGTTGCTGAGGTGGCCTTTTTCGGGGCGCTGACTTCTGTTTGGCAACGATGATGGCGTCGAGAGGAACTCTGGTCGCGGCTCGGGCTTTGGTAGTCGGGTCTTCCCGGCGTGTCCGAGGTGCTCTTTAGGGCACGGTCGGCGCAAGTCCTGCATATTTTCCTTGTGATGATCGTCGTCAGAGTCGGAGCTGTCAGTTGTTCGCGCGTGTGGTC
This sequence comes from Aegilops bicornis, assembly GCA_021605145.1. NCBI lineage: Eukaryota > Viridiplantae > Streptophyta > Magnoliopsida > Poales > Poaceae > Aegilops > Aegilops bicornis. The sequence continues at coordinate 751,889,977 of CM038675.1, forward strand.
TTCTGTTGGCATGTGCTATAATGGTTTCTGTGCAGCTATTTGCGGGTTGGCTTTGACGATGAAGGTCTACGGTGAAGTCGGAGTCGCCCGTTCGGAGGTAGCCGGTGATGACAATGACGCTTGCGACTGCTCGGCGGATGTCCTTTCCTCTTTATAGCTCTGTGATCCCATGTCGGTGGCCAGGTTGGCTGGTGTTACCCATTTTTGTGGGTTGGATTGTATCGGTTTTAGCCCGGTTTTCCGTCAATTAACCGGGCAATTCTTACTCCTTCTTAATTAATGAAAATGGCAAGTCTTTTGCCTCGTTTCAATTAAAAAAACTTTGCTATCAATAAGGACCAACATTCTCAGCACAACACCATCTTCACTAGAACCACATAGTTTCCAAAAGACTCTGAGATGTGCAGTCCTAAAGTGTTTCGGTAACGAGAACGGTGGGAGGATATTAGATTTGCAGTTAAAAACAAGACTGTAGATTCAACATTCTAAAATACATCGGTACTCCCAAGCACTTGCATGTGATGTAGTACAAAAGTTAAAATATACCCACCCTTCTCACGTTCCCCACCTGCTCGCCTGTTTGAGACTCGTCTCCAACTCTTCAGCTTCACCCCTTTTACTCTTCGACGGGTCTGTACATAGTAGTTTTAGGTCTAGGTTTAGGGTTTGTTTTTCCCCTGTAGCGACTGACGACATGAGTTTTTTTAATCTTTCCACCAATGCTTGTGAGTCATGGCTTCTGGTTGGCTTCCACTCGGTATTGTCCATAGTGTACACTGGCCATCGGAGGCAGGTCAGAAGAGACCTCTATCAATACGCTCGTGTGTCGGCTGGGTCTACAGAAGAAGAGAGAGGCTTCTCTTGATCAACTCTATTGCCGAGGTGGCTCAATGGCGAACAACTAGGAGTTCGAATTCGAATTGTTTGGTTTCATTATCGCATCAGAGAACAGCCTCTGGTGTTGGATCTTAACAATCTTAGTTGCTCCTATCTTAGCTCATCGTAGATGGTGGTTGTGGTCGACCTAAAGTTCGTTGGGGTTCTCACACCTTGGTGGTCAATTGCCGCCCTCTGACATCGATTTTTCTCGCCAAAGGGTTCATAGATGGAAATGATACTATCACGAGATTCTAGGAGGATACATGGTTAGGGGAAACGCCCCTTGCACTCCAATATCCTTCTCTCTATAATATTGTTCAACGAAGAGACGCTTACGTTGCAACAGTATTACAGTCCAACTCTCTCAATATTCAATTCAGGAGGACTTTAGCGGAAAACCGTTGGGAAGATTGGCTCCATCTTTTAAGAAGGTTGATGGATGTCCACCTTTCTCAACAGCCAGATCAGTTGCACTGGAAACTAACTAAGAATGGAGGGTTTTTAGTTAAGTCCATGTATTTGGATATTATAAACACTGGCCCTCTTTCTCGCTCGAAGCATGTTTGGAAAGTCAAAGTGCCTTTAAAAATTAAAGTGTTTATGTGGTTTGTTCATAAATAAGTCATTCTAACTAAGGACAATTTGACAAAACACAACTGGACAGGGTCTAGACGATGTAGCTTCTGTGCTCATGATGAGTCCATCAAACACCTCTTTCTTGACTGCCCAATGGCAAAAATTTTGTGGCGGTCTGTCCATATAACATTTAATATCACTCCTCCGAATACTATCAACATGTTATTTGGGACGTGGTTAGACGACATAGATTCAGAAATGGCGAGACATATCCGTGTAGGAGTGTGTGCTTTATTATGGGCAGTATGGAACTGCAGGAATGATTTGGTTTTTACTGGAACAACAAATGTTCATTTCTTGCAGGTTATTTTCTGGGCCACTTCACTCATCCGTATGTGGTCGCTACTCACTCCGATGGATGCCAGGAAGCGTATGGTTACTGGGTCTATCCGGTGGGAGACGGTAGCACAGGCTATTTTCAACCGGTTTGGATGACGGTCATGTAATAGGATAGGAGTTTAGTTTCCTATCTTCCCTTTTGTCTGCCGGTTGTGGCTTATCCTGTTTTTTGTGTTTTTGTTCTTTGTGAGCATTTATTTCTTTTCAGACTTGGAGACTTTTGTTGAACCTTTTCTTATTAAAAATATGGTCGTATGCATCATTCTGATATAGAGGCCGGGGGTTAACCTCATTTTCGGAGAAAAATGTGAAGTTCTCATGATAACATATTGGTGCCATCTACTACTTTTCCTCCTGGATATGATGCCTAAAGGTTGGTAGCCTGGCTTTGCCTCGATTTATGAACTCTCCACCTCTGGCAAGACCGGGCCGCGATATTACGATGTTCTCTCCCTTCCAAGTAGTTTTGTCCCCGGTAATGGAGAAGTTTGTTCGGTGAAGTCTCCAGAAAGAAGAAAGACCAAATTGCAATTTGCTTCTAGTGTTTGGGATCTTTTCCGTGAAGTAATCATACCCATTTGTAATAATATTTAATCTTGGGTCGTTAAGTCAACTATTATGTAATGTTTGAAATTAGTGAAGCTTCTCTTGGTCCTTTTGCTCTTTTGGACCCTTCTCCGGTTAAAAAAAAACGCATTTGCATGTGCCACAAATCGGATCAGGTGCACATGGAGGTTGCAAGCGCAACTCATTACCATGCAACGCATAGTCAAGTCATGAATTTTCTCATCACAAATAAACAAAACTCACAAATTAATTTTCTCTTTCACCCACAAAAAGCAGTGTGGTAAGAATAACACCACTACAAGGGCGAATACAATATGCGATTGATGTCAGCCCCTGCAAGTAGGTTCCTCTATGTTAGCCATCCGTGTATACACCATGTGGCATGGAAACTAATCATGTATTGGCTCTACTCCTATTTCCGATGTAGTAGAGCCCCACTCGTGTTGGATCTCCAAAAAACATACTTATTGCACATTTTTGCATCCTGATATCTCCCATGCCGAATTGTCAGACTAATGAGTACAGTGGCGAATGGGCGAAGCAACTAAAGAATGAATATCATTGTCATCATACTCATATATCGATAACCAGCCACCAAAGCACATATAGCATTGGACAAGGTTGTTTGCATGCCTACTACCGTAAGTTACTGCGTATATATGCAATATCCAGATTCTCAGTAGAGTAGTTATAGAACTTGGCTATACAAAGGGAGGAGAGAAATAAATAGTTTAGAAAGTGGATGTGTGAAAACAAGAGCTAGAGCAGTTGAAGAGTTAAAATGGTTAGAATAATTGAGAGACAAGATAAGATAGGTGGACAAGCGTAAATACCATTTCAAATTAATTATAAGATTTCACATGCTATTACAAAAAATCACAAAATTACAAATCATTCTTTCTAAAATAGATATACATGGATATTGTCGTTTTTCTATAAGAACATGGTGATTATCTATTTACTTAACCCATATAGAGTACCAAAAATCCTACTACTCATATTCCATACTTCCAACTTTCATCACAGGTGCACCTACAAGCTGCTAGTACAAAAGTAAAAAAAATTGCTTTGGAAAAGAAGATAAAGTCAAGCCTACGTACCCAGCTTCGGATGCACACAAGCATAAGTTTTTTACAAGAAAAATATGCTAGATGTAAAAAAAATTACAAAAAATATGCTAGATGTCTAGAAAAAAATAAATAGGTTTACAAAAGATTGAAAAAAAAATCCCTAGAACATATTCTTTGAAATGTGAGCATGCTTCCGAGTAGTCATCCTCTCCACCATGTATGACTTTACTATAAATCGGGACCAAAATTGCCGACACGACGTCACCCACTATGCTCCACACAATCTCGAAAGACCATGCATGTCAATGGTACAAGAATGTTGGGAGAATATTCGGTATTTTTTAGCCAATTCGATCTCAAAGGACCTTATTGTGTGGATTCTTTTAGTTCTCTCGATATGTAGTTCAATAATTTCCACATCACTTCACTTGAGTGCTTGGCAACCATTTTTTGTTCCCCAAAAAGGTTGTAATCTGCCTTCGAAGGGCATATGCAGTGGTTGATAAGTCAGTTTTATCTAAAGCCTGCCAAGTAATCTAGAGATACAAAACATATGCAATGGGTTATCTTTTGCTGTTATCTCTAGTAACTAGGCATAGAAATATATAGTGAAAAATACTGGTGCTAAGAGATTATCTCTTAATTAAGAGAAGGTAACATTTTCTGTAATTTCTCTCCCCTCTACCTCAGGATCCGTACGCTCAAGCCTGAAACTTTTGAAAATATTCGTCCCCTTGCACCCACAGAAAAAAAAAAAGAATCTTCTAGAAGTACATTGTTTTCAGACGAACTCAAATTCCATTTCCGCTATTAGCTGGATCGAGACGACTCATTAGCCACGGTAGGAAATTTCCAACGAACCAAGATGTTGACCAGGCCATCGAGTTCTCGCCACTGCTGCCAACGTGTGTGTGGCCAGCACCGTCTACTCATGACTACTCGGACAACGCGGCCGCCAACCTATACAAGTCACCAAATTGAACCGAGAAACCATGTTGATTCCAATTGATACCCGTCATATCACTAGCCGTGTATGCATTAGAGTTTTGGATTTCGTTTTGTGATTTTTACCGGTCCGGGGCGAAACGGGTGAAATTGGTTTTTTTGGAAAAATTTCGAAAAATCTTGGACGAAAAGCACAAACAAAACATTGAATTTTTAGATGAAAATTGATCAAAATTTGAACAATCCAGAACAGAAAATGAATCTAAGCATCAAAACAATACGCATCAGAACCGAAAGCAATGACATAGTACAACAATAGTCCATGGCGATGCCATCACTTGCCTGGTCGGCACGGCTACTGCCCATGTAGCTTTCAAACTAAGTGGACGGGAAGGAGGAGATCGAGAAGCAGGGTTGCAAGTGGTTAGTGCTTGAGGAGGATGACGATGGGTACAGAAGGCGCTGCCCTTCGTGGGTGCGGAGCTGGTTCCGACTCGATCGGTCGGCTTCCATTCGTGCATCCGTCACATAGAGGGTCGTGGAGGAGAATCTGAAAATAGGGTTAAAGCATCTTCAACAGCCGCACTAAACAAGCGCCGTGCCGTAAATTTGGCCATTTTAGCACACGCGCAACCGCTAGAGTGGCTCCAGCGGACGCTCAATAACCACGCGCGCGGCATATGGAGTTGGGTGCACGGTCCGAATCGCCAACTCGCGCTGTTTATTTGGGGCGCCCGCTTCCGCGTGCGATACACACGAGCGCTCGCGCCGCACTCTCTCCTCCCCGCTGTTAAGAATAACCACAATGTGTACGTGGCCGTATCCGGTTCAATGTCCGGTTTAGTATATGTCCTTGTACGTGTCCGTGCAGGTTTCTAAGGAATCACCGAGTAGTAGTAGTATTAGCCAGGTTGGCTAATATATATACCTATGTATCCTAGGTTATAAACCGTGAGTTGATCAAAGCAATAAAATAATTGTTGAGTATATGTTTTATGTGTATATTGTGTATTGGGCCCGCCTCTTAATTCCTTGTGTAGTTGAGATATGTGACCCACTTTTGTATATCATATATATATGTGCCTATGCACGAGAGCAACACATCGTACAATCACAATCTCATACATGGCATCACCTAGGTTTCTTTCTCGCTTCCGCCACCACCGCCGCCGCCGCGGCGCGTCTCCTCCGCGCCGCCGCTGCGCCACCGCCGCCGCTGCTGTCTCCTCCGCGCCGCCGCCGCGCCTCCTTCGTGCCGCCGCCGCCGCTTCCTCCGTGCCGCCGCCGCCGCCGCGTGTCTCCTCCGCGCCGCCGCGCGTCTCCTCCGTGCCGCCACCACCGCCGCCGTTCCCGCGCCGGCCGCCGCTCCTCCGACTCCCTGCGCGCGCGCTCCTCTAGCCGCCCGCCCGCTCCCGCTGCTTCCCGCGAGCTACTACCGATCTGTTTTCTTCGTTCACCGAGTTTATCTGTGTTCTGCCGAAACGATCGATAGAATCGATAGCTAGCTCACGTACATACGCGAGGTACGTACTGGCTAGACCACGTACGGCTGGAAATCCATCCAGCTGCCTGTGTGTGTGCTAGCTTTGCACTACGCGTGTGCCCGATCGCCGCGGCTTCCCGCCCGCTAGCCCGCTCGTGCGCTCCAGCTTCCCGCGTCACTCGCCGCCCGCCGTATCGCCCGCAAGCAACTGCTGCCGCGCCTGCCTAGCCGCATCAGTTTCCTCCGCCTGCCGTCTCAATCCCGCACGCCGGTCGCAAGCCCGCACCAGCAATGGCATTTATCGGCCCGTCTGTCGCTGCCTCTGCCGTCCCGCTGCCGGCGCCCTATGAAACGGCCCACGACTCAGCTCCGCTGCCTTCGCGGGCGTACATTGCCGCCCCACTGCCGGCGCTCTCCGGCCAGTCTGTCGTCGCCGCGCTGCCGTCGCCGACTCTATCCGTCGATCCCTTGCTGTCGCGTCGGGTGTTCGACGCGCCCGTTCCCACGTACGGGTATCCTACGTATGGGGCATACGGGGCTCCCGGGTACTGGTGGGGGTCGTCCACCGGCCAGCACTCGCCCGCTGGGTTGCAGTCAGATGGCGCCCAGCACTTGCAGCATCTGTTAATTGGTCAGCAGATTTTTTCGACGGGCCATCCGGCCTATCCGGCATCGCAGTCGCAGCCAGGGTTGCTTCCCATACCGTCTGGAGAGTACCCACCGCCACTGCCGAGCGGTGGCTACGGCCTCCCCATGGCGTCTCCGTCCACCTCACCGGCCCTGCCGTCGGCGCCCTGGGACCCGGTGCTCCCTCCCGCACTGCATGCCGCTCCTACGCCGAACAACTACACCGAAGGTGATGATTGGTACATGGACACCGGGGCTACGGCTCACATGTTTGCTCATCCTGGTAATCTTGCCTCTTCACTCCCGTCACCACCGACCGCCGCATCATTGTCGGCGACGGTTCCACACTCCCTATCACACATGTCGGGCACACTTCTTTTCCTTCTAATTTCATGCCTATTACTTTGTCTAACATACTTGTGTCACCCCATCTTATTAAGAACCTTGTTTCCGTTCGTCGTTTAACTCGCCACTGCATCACTTCTCCTTAACATTAGACCCTGCCGCCCACGGTGGAACTACGCACCTCACCATCTTCTTTTTGGTACGCCCCCATCTTATGATGGCTTGCGTATTTTTGGGTGCCTTTGCTATCCCAGCACTACCGACACTGCTCCTCACAGCTTGCACCTCGATTTGTCGCTTGCATCTTCATCGGGTACCCCTCCAACTCCAAGGGATATCGATGCTACGATCCCATCTCCCACAGTGTGTTCACTACCCGACACGTTTACTTTGACGAGCATTTGTTTCCGTTTCACCAGGTACCCCCGGCTGCTCCTCCCGCCACTGGTGACGCGGGCTCCTCGATGCCTCTCCCAGGGCGCTCGCGCGCCTCTCTTGGCCCGCCGCCAGGCTTTGAGGCGCGCCCTCCGCATGCGACGCCTCCTACAGCCGCGGCGCTGGAGCCCCCAGCGCCCCCGACGTTGGCGCCCGTGGTCCCCGCGGCTCCTCCAATGCCCGCACCACCCCCGGCGCCCCGGCGTTGGCGCCCATGGCCCCGGTGCATGGCGCCCGGCCTCCTCGGCGCCTGTGGCCGGTCCGGTCACCCGCGCCCGTATGGGCGTTTTTCGCCCGAGCTCGCGCTACGCCTCGGATGACTACGTCCATGCGGCGTCCACCTCTGAGCTGTCGCTGTTGCCGTCCTCCATTCGAGCCGCTCTTCGTGACCCGCTCTGGATGGCTGCGATGCAAGAGGAGTTTGACGCCCTGTTGCGCAACCGGACGTGGCAGCTTGTTCCCCGTCCCCGGCACGCCAACGTGATTACCGGGAAGTGGGTCTTTAAACACAATCTCTGTCCTGATGGTATCCTTGATCGCTACAAAGCGCGTTGGGTCGTTCGTGGCTTCCGACAGCGTGCTGGCATCGACTTCGCCGACACCTTCACTCTAGCCGTCAAACCCGGCACGATACACACGGTTCTCCACCTTGCGGTCTCCCGTGCTTGGCCGGTGCACCAGATGGACGTCTCCAACGCCTTCCTCCATGGTCACCTCGAGGAGCAGGTCTTCTGCCAGCAGCACACCGGGTTTGTTGACCCGGCTCTTCCCGACCACGTGTGCCTGCTTTCGCGGTCCTTGTACGGATTCAAGCAGGCTCCGCGCGCTTGGTACCAGTGCATCGCGGTGTTTCTCCACCAGCTTGGCTTCCGCTCTACCCGCTCGGACGCCTCGCTCTTCGTCTATCATCAGGGCTCTGACACGGCCTACTTGCTGCTCTATGTCGATGACATCATCCTGACGGCATGTACGGCTGGTCTCCTCAGTCAGCTCACGGCTCGTCTTCGCGCTGAGTTCGCCATCAAGGACTTGGGTCCTTTGCACTACTTCCTCGGTGTCGAGGTGGTGCGTCGTCCAGATGGCTTCTTCCTTCATCAGCGGAAGTACGCACATGAGCTCCTCAAGCGCGCCGGCATGCTTAACTGCAAGCCCGCTGCCACGCCTGTTGATACGAAGGCCAAGCTTTCTGCCACGGATGGTTCTCCTACTTCGGATGCTGCTTCCTATCGGTCTATCGTTGCTGCTCTCCAGTACCTCACTCCGACTCGACCGGAGATCCAGTATGCCGTGCAGCAGATGTGTCTTCATATGCATGCTCCTCGCGACGTTCATTGGGCTGCCGTCAAGCGGATTCTCCGCTATATCTGTGGCACTATGGATCTTGGCGTCACGCTTCACGCCTCCGCCGACACCGCCCTCACCGCCTACTCCGATGCAGACTGGGCGGGCTGCCCTGACACTCGTCGCTCCACTTCGGGCTATTGTGTCTACCTTGGACCCTCACTCATCTCGTGGTCGTCCAAGCGGCAGCCTACGGTCTCTCGTTCCAGTGCTGAGGCTGAGTATCGTGCGGTGGCCAACGCCGTCGCCGAGTGTTCATGGCTTCGCCAGCTGCCTCAGGAGCTCTCTTGCCCTGTTGACCGTGCCACGGTGTTCTACTGCGACAACTTCTCGGCTGTCTACCTCTCCGCTAACCCGGTGCATCATCGACGGACCAAGCATATTGAGTTGGATATTCATTTTGTTCGGGAACAGGTGTCCCTTGACCATATTCGTGTTTTACACGTCCCTACTTCCCAACAATTTGCAGATATCATGACCAAGGGCTTGCCTACAGTGTCATTTGAGTTCCGGTCCAGTCTTTGCGTCAGCTGCGGTGCCGCTCGATTGCGGGGAGGTTGGTGCGGGGTATCTGTTTTATGTGCATATTGTGTATTGGGCCCGCCTCCTAATTCCTTGTATAGTTGAGGTCTGTGACCCACCTTTGTATATCATATATACGTGCCTATGCACGAGAGCAATACATCGTGCAATCACAATCTCATACAGTAATCACCGGGCACGTCTCGTGCCCGTGGCAATTCAATCGATTCTAATTGTACGTTTGTGTGTTGTGAGCTAGCTAGCTTGTAGATCGTATTGATCGGCTGTAGCTACTGTGCACTACGTACGTGTTGGAGATATTGGAGGCTAGCTTTGTACTACGGTGCAGTACATATCAACGTAAAGCACTTCGTCGAGTTCATCAGCGAGCTTCGTTCATCATCGTCGTTTGTTGTCGGTCATATCACCGTTGCCGGAAAGTACTCGGCATCGGGTCTGGGCCAACAATTGGTATCTAGAGCAAGGTTGATCTCCTAGTAACGGGAGGTCATGTCGGACGACGAGAAGAACAAGCAGCTGGCGGAGTACTCCGGTGCGGCTAAAGTAATTGCTGCTCCGGTGAGATTGGAGTATCCACGATTCGACCGTGGGAACTTCGTGGTGTGGGCGACCATGATGGAGTGGGCGCTCGAGGCCAATGAGCTCTGGGAAGCCGTCGACCCCGGCGGTGAGGAGTACCTGAAGGGTGGTGCCTTGTATCGGAAGGATCGCCAGGCTATCACGGCCATCTGCTCGGTGATGCTGGTGGACATGCAGCAACATCTAATCTCGAAGAAATGAGCGAAGGAAGCATGGGACACGCTCAAGATATTGCATCTAGGGCACTCGCGTGTGCGCGAGGCGAACTTGCAAACTTTGCTGAACAGTTATGAGATTCTGAGGATGGGAGAAGATGAGACGGTGGACACCTTCGCAACGAGGGTTGCCTTGATGGTAAACGGGATTCACGGTTTCAGAGAGAAGTTGGAGGACATCTCCGTGGTTCAGCGTTTCCTACATACCGCTCCACCGCGCTACATGCCGATTGTATCAGCGATCGAGCAATGCGTTGATCTCAAGACTCTCACTTTGGATGATCTGATTGGTCGCTTCAAGGCGCATGACGAGCGGATGAAGTTGAGCTACGGTGACGCGAAACAGGACGAGTACCTGATGCTTACGCGTGCTCAGTGGAAGACATTGGTTTCCAAGGAGAACAATTTTGACAAGGCGTCTGGTACGGCGGAAAGTACCGTCCCACAAAGGACACCGACGAACAGTCGGAGAAGCCAAGGAAGAAAAAGTTCGACAAGAGGAAGATCCATTGCCACAACTGTAATCTGCTCGGACACTTCTAGTCGGAGTGTAAGAATTCCCTGAAGGAGAAGGCGCTCATGGCCCAGTTAGGAGATGAAGGTGACATGATGTTGATGTGTGAACTCGTTGATGAGGAGGATCCAGTTCTTCAATCGTCGGTTAAAGAAATTGTCGTGCTCTGTGAAGAAAAAGTTTACTGTCAAGATCATGGTTCGGATACTCGTGTCGATGCTACAGACACGGAGGTGATTCTGAAGCTTATGTCGATGCTACTGACATAAGTGCTACTGCAAGGGTCACATCCACAACACTTGGAGGACATTCAGCCGGGGCACCATCAGAAGAAGCAGCAGGCAACACAGCAGAAGAAGGAACCGAGCTCGAAGGCAAAAGCAACGCCAACACTTGGTCTGATGCTTTGCTGAGTAGGCCGAAAGTACAGGCCACGGGCATCTGTGTAGATGGCCCAGAAACCAAAGATGGGCGTGACCCAAGTGCTACTTCGTGTGCACCAGGAAGCAACAGCAGCATACTCGGTACATGCGTTAGTGGTAAATGCCACCATGTCCTAGTGGACCAGGCGCTGGTGGATCACGTGGTGGTCTATCCAACCAAGGCAAAGGTGGAGGCCGGAACGGACAGAATATGAAGGCGAAGATGCAGCGCCAATTCTATGTGCAGGGGGTGCACTGGCTTCACGTGGTGACCATGGCAACCCAAGGGGTGCTGCACGTGGAGCTTGGGCTGGGATTTTTGCAATGCCAAAAGACATGTGCATAGTAGAAAATCAGACGTCTCCTCGGATAGCAATGGAGGAGAAGGCACCAACACCCACATCCATACTGCCACAACCGGTGTTACACCCATATTCGGAGAAAACACTTCGGACGATTGACCCAGAAAAGGTGAACAGGAGGGGGCAATGGTGTCTAGCAAACGCCAAGGAACCGGCGGAATTCAAGGGCGCAAATACAAAGGAGTATTGGCGTGAGACTATGGAAGAGGAGTTGAGGTCGATCCACGACAATAATGCATGGGAGCTTGTGGATTTTCCCAACAATGAAAAAGTCATGGATCTCAAGTGGGAATTTATGATCAAGAAGGATGTCGATGGGTCCGTGAAGCACAAAGCGAGGCTAGTAGCTAAAGAGTACGTGCAAGAGGAATATGTGGACTTCGAAGAAGTGTTCGTTCCCATTGAAAGGATGGAATCGGTGAAACTACTCATCCCTCTCGCGGTTCAGGAATCATGGAATATACATCACATGAATGTAAAATCCACGTTTTTGAATGGTGAGTTAGAAGGAGATGTGTATGTGAACCAGTCACCGGGATTCATCAAAGAGGAAGAGACACACAAGGTACTGAAGCTACACAAAGTCTTGTACGGGCTACGGCAAGGCTCTCGGGCATGGAACATCAAACTTGATCAGACAATGATTTCTCTTGGATTTGAGAAAGCCCCACTCGAGCATGCAATGTACAAGAGAGGTGAAGGAAGGGGTCGTCTACTAGTTGGAATCTACGACGATGACCTATTGATTACTGGAGCTGATGAAGAGGTGATTGCAAAGTTCAAGCTACGAATGAAGGATCATTTCAAGATGGATAATCTAGGTTTTTGTTGAGTTACTACATCGGGATGGAGGAACGTCAAAAGCCAGAGGGGATCACACTGTGCCGGAAGGCATATGCAAGGAAGCTACTTGAAAGTCGTGGCATTAAAGATTGCAATCACATTGTCGCTTCAATGGAACCTCGTCTTGAGCTGAGTAAGAAGGAGATGGTGAAACTACTTGGCTACGGTAATAGTAATAAGGAAGGAATTATCGACGACCGTAAGAGTACCTCGGATGTGGCATATTTCCTTGATGAAAGCATAGTAAGCTGGCTATCACAAAAGCATCAACTGGTGACATTGACTTCAAGTGAAGCAGAGTGTCAAGGTGTGTGGCTAGGAAGGCTACACGGTGATCTCATAAATCGAGATTTGGAACAAGTGGTGCTCATTGTTGACAGCGAGTCTACAACTTTTCTACGCGAGGATCCAGTGCGGCGTGAAAGGGGCAAGCACATGGATACGATGTATCACTACATAAAGGACTGCGTGGAAGAAGGTAAGACAGAGATCAACTACAGTCGCAGCAATGATCAGCTGGCGGACATCCTAACCAAGGCTTTGGATAGAGAGAAGCTCTTGGAGACGAGAAGTAGGATTGGCGCCCAAGCTGTGACATGATGACGTCGTTTTTAGGAGGTGATTGTTAGGAATAATCACGACGTGTACGTGGCCGTATCCGGTTTAGTGTCCGGTTTAGTATATGTGCATGTACGTGTCCGTGCAGGTTTCTAAGGAATCATCGAGTAGTAGTAGTATTAGCCAGGTTGGCTAACATATATATATATATATATATAGGACAAATTTTATCTACCACCAGTGGTAGTTACCACCACTTGAGTTTTATATGTAGTATGTAGTATCTATCAAATCGGAGAGTATGTACGTGTAGTATATAGTATATAAGAATGTTTAGGTAGTATATATACTATTTTTTTGTTAGTATGTATCATATTTTAAGTATGCTCTCTTTTATGTACAAATATGTACGTATTTTACAAATATAATAAAAACCATTGGCCAACTTGAAATTTTTTCATGCAACTCACTTTGAAGTATCTTATATATAGTATATGAACATACTTAAAATGATAAAGTAGGATATATACTACCATAAGATAGTATATGAGACATGTGGGGTAACTATCACCAGGTGGTAGGATGGATTTTCCCTATATATATACTAATAAAGCAAGATGATATTTTTGATTTCGTCCCGCGGCGATTTTATCTTCTTTCCGCGCGGTACATGACGTGGTACTATTTTTTGTGTTGCGGCACTATTTTTTGCCGAAAGTGGCTGGCCCCCGCGCGGTACATGAGGTGGTACTATTTTTTGTCTTGCGGCACTATTTTTTGCCGAAACTGGCTGACCCAATAGTGCAAAGCTGGGGCGCTGGAACTGGGCTGCTCACCGAACTGGACTTAGCCCAGGTCAGTGGGAAGGGTGGCCAGCTGGCTTGAGGCTAAGCGACCCGGATGGAGTTGGGCTAGGGGCGGCTCCTGCGCTCGTTTTCCTGTTCGATGCAAAGAGCTGCGGGCGGCGCCTGGAGTTGCAGGGAAGCGACAGAGCGCATAGGGGGTCGGGGATGGATGGGTCCATGGCGGAGGCGGCGAGATCCGGCGGGCGACAGGAGGACGCAGGTGACAAGGAGTGGTTCCCACATCGCATGCATGTTTATAATTGACGGCTAATTCATCTATTCAATAATCCCACATCGCTATTTTAGATCCAATTATCCCGATTTATATACTCTTTTGAGTTTCCTGGGATATCAAAGGATTGGGGATTCCAAATAGTGACAAAGAGATTGGGAACGGGGAGTTGGGCTAGGGGCGGCTCCTGCGCTCGTTTTCCTGTTCGATGCAGAGAGCTGCGGGCGGCGCCTGGAGTTGCAGGGAAGCGACGGCGCACATAGGGGGTCGGGGATGGATGGGTCCATGGCGGAGGCGGCGAGATCCGGCGGCCGACAGGAGGACGCAGGTGACAAGGAGACATCGCATGCATATTTATAATTTACGGCTAATTCATCTATTCAATAATCCCACATCGCTATTTTAGATCCAATTATCCTGATTTATATACTCTTTTGAGTTTCCTAGAATATCAAAGGATTGGGGATTTCAAAGAGTGACAAAGAGATTGGGAAAGAAAACGGGGCAAAGTGATACAAAAGAAACGGAGAAGCTGCAGCGAGGAATAGTGGAGGGGAGGTGCTGCGGAGGGCATAGAGGCTGCCGAGGGCCAGGTGCCGGAGTTCGCCGTCAGGCAACCTTCAGGCGGGGAACGAGAGGAAGAAGGGATGCGGCAGCGGACAAGCTCATATCACCGGCGGAGGAAGAAGGGATGTAGTGGGATGGGGAACGAGAGGAAGAAGCGATGCGTCAGCAGACAAGCTCATCTCGCCGGCGGCAATGGCTTACTCCGGTGGCAGGTCAGGCGCGGGATCAGCTGTGGGGTTGAGCCCCTGGAGGATGGCAACGCAGCAGGAGATCGAGAGGAGGAGACACGAGGGATCGTGGGGAAGCTAGATCGGGATAGAGAGTGGCTCGGGTTAAGGTGAATTTCGTGTGGGCCTTGGGCCGCGACGCCTAAGAGGCCCAGCTAGGCTAGAGCCTAGGGAGAGAGAGAAGGAGACGACTAAACAAGTTTGCTTAAAATTTATTTATTCTTAAATTTCCACCCTCAACGGATGGCTCGAGATGATCAATCTTGAAGTGAGAAAAGAAGGATTGACTCTTCCTCAATAAATAAACTATCAACCTCCAAAAAAGTTTAATTAATTTAATTACTAGAATTAGAATTCTAGTAGTAATATATTTTTTCAGTACCAAAAACAATTAACTATAATAACTAAATAGTTTTACTTCTTTAAAGTGTCCCAAAAAAAACTTCTTTAAAAACCGGTCAAATTTAGTAGGAAAAAATATTTTTTTGAAAAAAAATATGCATTTACAAGTGTTCACAAAAAATTAAAATACTCACAATATTAAAAATGTTCAGATCAAACTCTACTTAAAAGCTACCAATTTTAATAAAAATTCCACTATTAAAAAAAATATTCATGCTTTTCAAAAAAGCAAAATATTAAAATGTTTCACAAACTATTCCATGAGCCACTACTGTTCCATGAGATGAAATTGATCAGGTCTGCGAGTTTCTATGCCCGTTGCAAAGCACGGGCATTTGTACTAGTATATACCTATGTACCCTAGGTTCTAAAGCGTGATTTGATCAAAGCAAATAAGCAATAAAGTAATCACTGGGCACGAGACGTGCCCGTGGCAATCCAATCGATTCTAAATGTACGTGTGTGCGTTGTGAGCTAGCTAGCTTGTAGATCGTATTGGTCGGCTGTAGCTATTGTGCACTACGTACGTGTTGGAGATATTGGAGGCTAGCTTTGTACTACGCTGCAGTACATCTCGACGTAAATCATTTCATCGTGTTCGTCAGCGAGCTTCGTTCATCATCGTTGTTTGTCGTCGGTCATATCACCGTCGTCGGAAAGTACTCGGCTTCGGGTTTGGGCCAACACCCGCCACCTTCGCTTCGCGCGCGCCGGCGCCGGCGAATTGGACCCGATGGACGCACACGCCGGCACCCCGCTCACCCCATCCTACAGCCGCGACCCCTTCACCGCCGCCGCCGCCGCAAAGCCTAGCGCGGGGAGGGTTGGCCTCGCCTCCGCCGGAGCTCCTCCGAGCATCGGCCTCGCACGCGGCCTCTTCATGCCGCCGCGGATGACCTCGGCGGCGGGTGGTGTCGAGCCGGCGCCTCCCCGTGCACCCGCCCCGCCTCGAAGCTCCCCAATGCGGCGCGGCCGAAAAAGGGCAAGACATTTGCAAAGAAGAAAAAGGCGGCGGACGGCTCCGGCACCTCGAAGGCGAGGAGGAAGAAGCTTGCAGGGCGTGTGACGGGCGCGGCGGCTACCGAAGCGCCGACGAGCTCACTCGTTGAGCCAGCGGCCGACGCGCACAACGTGTTCGACAATATGCCCCAATGGTAATTTTTTTCCAACTTTTCTTTTCTTGTTATTTTTTGAATGCATTCATATAGATAGCTTATTTGCATTGTTCTATATATTTTGTAGTCTCAACGATGATGTATACATGTCAACTATGGGTGTTGGCTCCAACAATACGCATTGGTCTCAAACCAATGACATGCATTTCGAAGACCATGAGCTCAAGGTGGACAAGAAAGGTGAGGGCATTGTCGACGCACCGAAAGGAAGAGCGGGCAATTACACCAACGCCGAAGACATATTACTATGCAATACTTGGTTGCAAGTGTCGAGGGATCCATCCGTTGGAGGTGATCAAAGTAGAGATGCTTATTGAAACCGGATGAAGGAACACTTTGATGTTCGCAACGTGAGTGGAATTGACCGCTCCGAGCGATCTCTTCGGTCCCGGTGGTTGACAATCAACAAGGATTGTCAAAAGTGGGCGGCCGCACAAAAGGCGGTTGACAAGTTGAACCCAAGTGGCACCAATGAGGATGATAGAGTAAGTGCCATTTCATCCATTTTCATCATACTTGTTGTTGGTGTTTGAAGTGCTAACTTGTTTTGTTTTCATGTAGTTCAACATTGCACAAAACTTGTTCAAAGGAGAGGAGAAGAGGACCAAGAAGGGGAAGATCAAGAAAGGAAGACCATTTACCTTGGCTCATTGCTATGACATGTTGAAGGATGATGAGAAATGGAAGAAGCGTGATGATTTGGATGATTTGGATTTGAGCAACAAACGCAAGCGAACAGTTGAGTTGGATGATGATGAGGAGGAGGATGATGCATCAAGTGATGACGGCAAGAGAAGCCCCACACCCAACTCGATTTCATACTCGAAGCCAAAACGACCGGATGGGTGCAAGAAAGACGCAAAAGAAAAGAAAAAGACGAAAGGAGATGATGAGCTCAAAAATGCTATGGAAGCTATTGTGAAGGCAAGAAAAGAAGCCAACGAGGTGAGAAAAATGGCAAGGAACCAAGATGCCGCGACCGAGGAGAGGAGGTTGGCCTCCAAGGAGAGGAGGGTGGCGGCCGAGGAGAGGAAGGTGGCTTTGGAGGAGAGGAAGGTGAGCAATGAGGAGCGAACTGGATTGTTGAAATGGGAGAAGCACTTGTTCTTCATGGACACATCTATCCTTAATGAGGCGCAAAAGGAGTATGTCAATCTTGCCCGTGAAGAAGTCTTGATAAAAAAAACAGCCATGATTCGCGCAATGGGTGTCGGTGGCCTTGGCGCAATGGTTGGCGGTGGCCTTGGCGCCATGGGAGGCATGGGTGGCTTCGGAGGTACCGTGGGCGGCTTAGGTGCCATGGGTGGCTTTGGAGCTACCATGGAGACCATGGGAGGCATGGGTGGCTTTGGAGCACCCCCCGGCGCCATGGCCGCCATGGGAGGCATGAGTTTTGCTTCTCTCATGGGAGGCATGGGTGCACCTCCGGCCGCCATCACTACTAGAAAAACCCCTACTAATGGCGCACCTAGTATGGCTATTAATGGCGCATCTGTGGTGCGCCATTAATAGCACGCCATTAGTATAGGCCAGGGTGCGCCATTAGTATGCCTCCCAGGGGCCATGTATACCCAGGTGCTTTGGCATACTAATGGCGCACTTCCTCTGGATGCGCCAGTCGTAACCACGGCATACTAATGGCGCACTACCCATGATGCGCCATTAGTATGCCTTTGTCATACTAATGGCGCCTGTCATGTGATGCGCCATTAGTATGAATATTAGGTTTTTTATTTTTTTATTTTCTATTTTTGCACAGGTTACAAAATGTATAATTTGACAAAATATAGACAGCACACAGCAACAACAGATTCATCAAATACAATAGAAGATTAGTCTTTGAATACAATTCATCATATTAGTCTCGAATACAATTCATCATATTAGTCTCCGAATTGAAAAGACCGAACAAAGATAGAACATTATATTACAAGTCTCGAGACCGCGAGTAGCGAGTTTGTCTTCACATTACAAGTCGATATCGATCATCTAAACTACCATCACATAGAAGAGAGCTGCGGTCATCACGATGAGCATCATCACGATGAAACTTCGTCTTCATCCGGTTCCTCCAACGCTCCTCCCTCTCCCGCTAGATAGCGGGCGATTCTAGATTCGGCCTCGGCCCTAGTGGTGTACCCTTTGTAACTGTTACCGCTGAATCGGTGAACCTGTCTCCGACACTCCTCCCAGTCATCGTAGACTCCGAACCTTACCCTTGTACACGACATACGCCGGCATCGCTATGCACTAGCCAAACGAAACGTTAGTACCAATTCACAGACAATACATAAGCAATATATAAGTATGCAAATGTAACGATCGGAAGAGAAAAGCAAGACATTAATAGCATCGATTACATCTAAGTTGAACGACTCTCGAAACCAAAGAGACATACTACAAGTTCATTAAAGTTTAATTACAACATGAGCCAATCGATGTTTCAGAACTAGACAACTCGACTCAAGGGAACGGAGCGTGGATGAAGCCGCCGTCTATCGTGGGAGTCATGAAAGAACGGGCGTTGTCATCCTGCATTTGTAGCATTGTGTCGATGTCACTGTTGGACGGTTGATTTCGGAGGTAGAACTGCCCCGAGGTACGAAGGACATCTTGATGGATGATTTCCGCAAACTCCGACTGGATGCGAAAGAATTCTTGTCGGAGGTCCGCGTCCTGGATTGCCGACATGCTCGCGGCCCAATCTTTGAGTTTACTCGGTAGCAGAAGTTGATGATGGTCCCGTACGATCGCCCGCATGTGATGGATGGCGTAGTAGGCACCCTTCTGACCGCCAGCGGTATGCTTGACGCAGCGTAACGTCGTATTGTGGGAGAACACGTGCTTGCCGTGATTACGAATAGGCCTGGTGAAGGTGCCTCCAGATTTGGCGTGGCCGGGAGAACATCATCAAGAACCTTCTTGACATTTGTGTAGTCTACGTTCGAATCGACGGTCCGGGTCGAAATACGTGGCCATGGAATATTTGAGGCTTAGGAGGATGAGCGTGCAACGTGTGTCACCGCAGAAAACACGGAATGTTAAAAGAAAAGCGATCGAAATGTAAGAATTCATATGTTACGGGCGGTTGAGGGAGGACTTACTCGGGAAAGTAAGGCACGAGGAAGTTATCCTTATCTTGGTTTGCCGAATGACGCCTTCGAGGTAAGAACTTCGCGACTTGCGGTCCCCAGCGCTGCCCAAGATCTTGGCACGCATGTAGAAGGGGTCGACTATCACGATGTCCGGGTCTTGTCGCGAATGATCCGCATCTCCATACTCAGCGAAAATAGCGAACGAAGGTGTAGTGCAGCGGATGAAGGTTCAACATAGCGTGGATGTCATCAAAACGCAGGACGATCAGACGGCCGATGGAGTTATCCACAAAGCCCTTGCCCTCACGGCACCTTGGCCGCGAAAACCGGTATGCCACATCCTTCTCCACGAGACGCCGCTTCTCCAAAGAAAGAACACTGTCATGCAGACTCCGATAGCACCGGTTGCAGCATTGAGCATATTTGTCGGTAGCATCGCCCTACCCGCCACATGCACCCTCCTCGAGATATCCTGCGGTGAAGGTGGCCCATCCCGAGCACGGATCGCATTTCGTGCCGCTGGCTCGCACCCTTCTTAGTCTTTCTTTTGCGTGCCTTCTTCTTCTCTGTAATGGGACTGAGTTCGCTCACAGACCGCCTTCTTGAGTGTGTTGGGGCTGATAATATTTCGCACCTCGCCTATCTCGAGGCTCGGTGAAGTCGGCAAATGGAGGCGTCTCTGAGAGCTGAACGCCAGACGGCGCTGTTGCAACTTGGCTTCTCCAGCGGTACCAGCTAGATCGCACACGTCTTTTGTTGGGTTTGGTTCTTGAGAAGGAGGCCCCATGAAGTCGCCATCGCATTACCCATGCTCGGCAAAATCTTGATCGACGTTGCCAAATGTATCATCGTAAATGCGTCGCCGTCGTTACGATCCTGTGCCATATGCATGTTTGGATCCAGTGGCATAGGGATGTCCGCACCGTTACGGGCGGTCTTGCCATGGGGCCGACTTGGCGCCGCACGATCGGGCGGTGTTGTCTTTGGGGTGGTGTCCCCGCCCATAACGAATCTGGCTCTTCGCCAAAGCGAGGGCCAGCTCAGCGGCCGAGGGTCATCACGTCTTCATCGTCGGCCCCGATGGGTCGAATCGGAGGTAACAAGTCGTCGCAGCCTGGCAGCACCCGAACCAGTTGAACCCTAAACAAGTTGGGTGGCATCTGGGTACCGTGGAACAAGGGGTTGCCGGTTGAACGATTTTTCCTTGGCGACATCGACCAACTCTTTGTTCACGAAGTGGAGGAGAGTGCACGGAACATCGGCGGCGCCTGCGAAAACATGTAGGGCGTCGGGATGCCCGATCAAAGGCAAGGAGATGAAGTCCTCGGCCGAGAGGCTTAATTAGTTACCGTGGACGATGGCGCCGAGCTCGGCTAATGTCGACGCACCGCCAACGGGCGGGCGGCACGATTGACGGAGGGGCCGCTTGTCAAGAGGTGCCGGCCGGGCGTACACCCGGGTGCATTAAGCTCCCGTGCGGCGCCGGAGACACCAATGCTGCCTCCGCCGGAGGCACCAATGGCCCCGCCATCGCATTATGCGAAGTTGCTGGCCGTGAAGCTAGGAATCGGGCGGCCCCTGTTGGCCGCCCGCAATCCACGACTCAACCCGAGATCAAGGTAGGCACAAGGGCGGTGATCGTCGCCCGAGTCGTTGTTCCACTTGCTCTTGGACAATCTCGGAATCCGCCACTGTGCCTTGAGTTCTTGAACCTCTCGCTGGCTTTCCAAGCTGGTCTTTTTCTCCTTCCGCACACCAGCGTATAGTATGACCCCATTTTGTCGACAAGCCTTTGCCGCCACACGACCAGCCGACGATAAACTTATCGAGCTTATCCTTGTTCTTCATTACATTCAACCCCCTATTTAGAGTGGTGTCCCAAGGGTTGCTCTTAGTCGACCCAGCCATCGCTTTCGGTCGCTGCGGAAGGAATGTGAACCATTTAGAAATTCGGCTTCATTAATTAGAATGCAACCATATGGGAGCTAATTACGCGGGGGTGTATTCCTTAACAGAACAAGCTCAAGCTGCCTGGTCTTCGGATCCGTGGTAAGCTCCTTTGTTTTCGGGTCCTTCTTGTACCGGGCCCTGACAAAGTTCCTGGTCTGCTTGTCACCGTATGTATCGAAGAGGGGCGGTAGGCCTTGCTCGGCATGGTCCACCTCCTCCTTGTCCCATATAGGCTCCGCCACTCTGTAATCGCCGGGACCGAGTGTGTGTTCCCCTATGTTCAGCTCCGCATTTGTTTCCCCACTCACTTGATTGGGAGCTTGCGGTGCTCGAGCAATTGATCTTGAAGTCGTTGTAGTCATCTTCGGTGATCGAAGGATTTTTCTCCTTGATCTTCCGATAACTCTCACCTTTCTCGATCATTCTCTTCACATTGCTTTTCCAAGTAGACAGGGCCTTGCTCATCTTCGTGAGGGCAGCATTGTTCACTTTATTCCCTTTGAGGCTTGTGTTTTCAAATTCAGCGGGGAACTTGTATCGTTCGTGCAGCTTCGTGAAGAGGAGGTTGCGCAAATTCCCTCGGTCAGGATGCCTCAGGTTCTCGGTGTTGATCGAGACGGTGCTCCGGACAATGCACCCGAGCTGAAGCGAGTACCCTTGACTATTCGTTCGAGCGCGTTGGATTCCCGTTGGAGTCCACTTCAGTAACTTCCTCCTTGAGGGTGCGGAGCACGATCGGGCGCCGGTCCTTCCGTTGCCTCTTCGGTTGGCTGCCATCATGCGGCGGCGCCGCCATCATCGATGGTGGCATCCTCGGCGGCACCATCGGTGGTGGCATCGGTGTGGTCATCCTCGGCGGCACCATCCGTGGTCTCGGGATCGGTGGGGAAGGCGGCCCTCATACAAGTGAGGTTGTTCCTCCATCTCCTCGGACAGCTCCCAGAATGCCTTGCCGCTCAACCCCGGCCTCATCGTTGTGGGCCATGTTTCTCTCTAAATAGAAACAAAGTTTGGTCAAAAATTTGGTTATTGTCAAGGAACAAGATCATGGTCTCATCATTTAGGGTTTGTCGACACCGAGGCATCCTAAAAGCTTTTATCATTGAGGGTTTTTCGACGCCAAGGCACCCTAAAAGCCTAACCTTTCATCATTTCGGTTTTTATCGACACCGAGGCACCCTAAAAGCCATGCATTAGTCACAAGTACGCCAGGGCACTTGATCCTACTTAATTAAGTACTAAGATACCTGCCCATGCATTAGTCACAAGTACCCCATATGTCCTATTTTTAGCAAAGTCATGCTAAAATTCACGGAAAATTTCAGCATGACCTTTCTTGAAAATAGGACATATGGAGTACCAATTTGCCGGAATGGAAGTTAATCGACATTCCGCAAACTCAAGGGCCTCTCGGGTACCTGCAAAATCATTATCCCAGGTGGACATGGATGCAATGTCACATGTCACATGGATCCCACACCCACAGGAGCTGGTGAAGCTTCATGTGTATTTCACGAAAACCAGCCCGACTAAAGAGCTTTATGTAGAAAACAAATCACTCCACCAGCTCACAGGATCATCCCTCTAAGCAATTACTCAAAATGGGCACTAGCAGCAAAATGAACATTTTACAATCTGAACTTTTTTTTGTCATCTATGTGCTCATTTAACTTTGATCCAAATAGTATCAAAGTTCTTAGAAACAAGCAGCTCTGCTAACAAAGAACAAAGAAAATGGGGCTTGCCTTAAGATGGGAAGTAAAGTTTCAAAAACTATCACAAAGAACAGTAAAAATGGAACATAGCTCAGCATTTGTATTGATAGGAACAAACATAAAATCAAACCATGGGCATCTACTCGGTATACCAACATAAAATTTTGATTGGAGTTACATAAGTGGAAATTGATGTGATGAATGGCAGTTAGGGAGCTGAGCTGATCATGTCCATGTATTCTAATTCTACAGTAAGATGGCATTGCTGTTGGTACCAATTTATTTGTTCACAAAGATACATTTTTGGTAATGCATAGACAACATCACCTTTTATTTATCATGGTTGGTTCTGTTCCATAATTATATCAGCCAGTGTCTTATTAGATATCGACTGAATTGTAATGCACCCATTCTAAAACTTTAAGTGAAAATAACCCTTGGTGTTTGATATGCATAACAATGAAAGATGTTGGTTCACATCTTTGACTGGAGTAACAGAGGCATAAAAGTAGAAATTACAGGTCAGAGGATCATGCTGATTAAGGTTCTGTTTTTATACTGCAAGTTCCAGGTAATTAGAGTATGTGGCACTGTCTTGTGTTGACTAACTCATAAATGATATTATCATATTTACTCACCGTTATGTGTATCATGGCTGAAATTCCACCGTTATAATACATGTCTGCTTGGCTAATTAGCAAGTAAGTAACTCTTACATTATCAAAGCTTGCCAGTTTCTGAAATCAATTACTGACAGGGAATAGCACAGGCACACAGCAAACCTATAACTTAATGATGGTTATTAGGGAAGACAGGAAATGAGGATGGACAGAACCATATGTTTGGGAAATGCAAATAGAAGTAGTGCTATGAGAGTAATTTTTTTTCAATTTTCATTGATGTTTCAAATTAGATCGGTGCACATGTGGCTGCAATTTCTATTGGTCATCCAAGATGGGTGTTCATAGTAAAGTACTATATAGTGGCACTAACATAACCAATGATTGCTTAAAAAAACATAACCAAGAATCACCTTCCACGTGGCTTCTTCTCTTTAGCCTGGCTTCCTTCTGCAAAGTGGGCAAATACTTACATGCTGCAGAGGGTACTTCGATCGCCCTTTCCCTTCTTGTTACGTGATCAAAACCACGATGAGAATGCAATACACACCAAAGAATATCATATACAAGAATTGCAGAAATTAAACAAGGTCAGACCCACACTATCTATTCTTTCTTCATGGCAGAATATCATATACAAGCACAATTTTGTTCACATTTATATATAAACAAATATTTATACACTCATATAGCAGCACTAAGTATATTGCACTTAGAAGAAGATTTGCTTTTACATCCCACCCAACTTAACAATCTAGTAGAGTTGTGATTTATTAATATTGTCTTTCCTTTGCAGGTTCATGTCAAGTCGATCGAGGATTTCGCAGCTGGGTTGTTTAGATGAGAACCAAGACAAGCAGCAGCCCACCAAAGCTTCTTCTACCCAGCAGCAACCCACTAAACCCTTTTCTACCCAGCCGCAACCCGCTAAAGCTTCTTCCACCCAGCTACCGGCCAGAGGGCACCAAGGCCTCATCATTCACATATCTACCTCTGACCAGGATGGCAAACAGCGTACTGTGGCCAAGATCAACTTCCTCAGCCTCTCAGGTTTGTGTTGCGATCCTCTCCTGCATGCACCTTGTTGAGCACAGCACTGGCTCGCTGACCCTTTTCTACCTCCGCCCGAGGGAGTATGGAGGGAGTATTTATATATTGCCTTTGTAAACTTGCAGTTTTGTTGATTCCTCAAAAACCAACCTCTTATCTATACTTACTAGTACTTTATACTGCCAAGCAAAAGGAGCGTTAGCATCCCTCTCCTGTTTAATCTCATAGCACAATGATAAAGTTATCTTGTCCTCGCCATGGGGAAGCACCAAAACCCAATGGAGCCATTTTTAGGCATCCAAGGTTCATGCAAATTATCATGCAAATTATCTGAAATTTTTAGGCATCCAAGGTTATCCAAATTATCCAAGGTTCAGATTATCCATGGTTCGGATTAAGAGCTCATGTTAAAAAACTATCTGAAATTTTTAGGCATCCAAGGTTCATGCAAATTATCATGCTCATATGGAGATGGGATGGGAGGAGGGAAGGGATAGGGGTCGGGCGGTAGCTTACCTTGGAGGAGCGGGCCGGGTGGAGGAGGCGGTCGGAGAGGATAAGGATGCCGGGAGTGGGGCGCGGGAGGATGTCGGGACGAGGTCCGGTGGTGGTGGTGCTCCTGACGGTGGTGTGGACGGGCGGCGTCCGAGCGGGGTCGCGGCCGAGGCGGCGGGGCAGCGCCGAGGTGGCGGGAAGCGGCTGGGCGGGTCGAGGCGGCGGCTGGGCGCAAGGCTGGGCGGCGGGCGGCGGCCGAGGCGGCGGGCAAGGGCCGAGGCGGCAGGGCAGCGGCCGGGAGAGGAGAGGGAAGGGGATCTAGGGCGAGGGAGAGGCGAGGGAGAGGGAAGGCGAGGAGAGGGCGAGGGAGGGAGAGGGCGAGGGCGAGGGCGCAGCAGTGGGTCAGGCAGCGCGGCGGGCGGGCGGTGGATCGAGAGGGAGAGGGAACTGGCGAGGGGGAGAGGGAAGGGGGGATCGGGCGAAGGGGGAGAGGGAAGGGGGGATCGGGCACAATACTAAGGGAGCACCTCACCTTGGTGCGCCATTAGCATGTCCATACTAATGGCGCACCTCACCGCGGTGCGCCATTAGTATTTTTTTATTTCAACTCGAGCCAACAGGTTATGTACAACCAGAACTGATCCACATCAAGTCCCTCTACTAGCTCGACCGGGTCAGCCAGTTCTCACACCAGGAGGTCCTGGGTTTGACTCCTGTGCTCCACAATTTTTTAGCATTTAAAAAGCTGTTTGATACTTATTTGTGTTTAAATATGTTCAAACTTGTTTAAATAATAATAGTAATATTTTTTTATAAGACAAGAGCATTTAAAAGCTGTTTGATACTTATTTTTTTATAAGACGGTGCTGGGTGCGGGGGGTCGGCGGCGGTTGAGTAGGGGAATCGAGGGTGCGGGGGTCTCAAGGGCGGCCGGTGGACTGGGGGGTGCTCGGCGAGGGGACCGGATCTGGCGAGGTGGGATAGCGATCGAGATGGAGGGGATCGAGGTGGGCTCCACAAATTTTTTAGCATTTAAAAGCTGTTTGATACTTATTTGTGTTTAAATATGTTCAAACTAGTTTAAATAATAAAATTAATAATTTTTTATAAGACAGTAGCATTTAATAAGATTTTTGATACTTATTTTTTATAAGACGGTAAAAGGGGTGCGGGGGTCGTGGCGGCGGTTGAGTAGGGGAATCGAGGGTGCGGGGGTTTGGCGGGCGGCCGTGGACTGGGGGTGCTCGGGGGCGAGGGGGACCGGATCTGGCGAGGTGTGATAGCGATCGAGATGGAGGGTCGAGATCGAGTGTCTATGAAATTTAAAAATATTCATGATAGTTCAAAAGTACCCATGAAATACAATCGAGAAATGAAGGCTACGATTTAAATACAATCGATCTTAGCTAGCTATCTGTTCACAATCTTCTTGCCCTTCTTTTTCGCAAAATGGAGTTCTTCCGTGGAACGGACGTCCTTTATGTAGGGTTGTCCTGCTTCTTCTTGTGGTGTATGCTGCTACTTCATAATCGTCTTCATTTTCGATCCTCGAGTCTCCGTACTAGTCGAAGTCTTTCTCAAATTCTACTCCATCCATACCGATGATCTTCCTTTTTCCTCTCCTCACGACAACACGACCGGGCTTTGGCGGGTCGGTAATGAAGAAGCATTGGTCCACTTGGGAAGCCAGTACCCATGGCTCATTTTTAAGCGGTGACGCTTATGCGCTGCGGTCTTGGATTTGGCCGGGTATAACCATGGTGGTGAAATACCGGTCTTCTTTTATGACGTTCTTGGCCCATCTCGACACGGAACATCGGGACCTTCTCTCCACCGTAGCTCAGCTCCCGGATCTCCTCGATCCTTCCGTAGTATCTGTCCTTGTCGTTACCGGTGTAGGATTCCATCGTTACTCGGAGTTCGATAACCATCGCTCTTCATGTCCTTGGCCTCGGTGTAGAATGTGTAGCCGTTGATATCGTGACGCCTCATAGGTCATCGAGGTTGTGCTCGGCGCCTGTGACAAGGCGAATATGAGTTGTTCTTCCGTGGAAGAATCCTCATGTAAAGGGTACGGCGAAGCTTCGCTTGAACCAACGCGTGAAACATGAGTTGTGCTCTTTGAGTATATCTCCGTCCGCCCTCTGTTGGCCTCGGTCATTGTACGCCTTCTTAATAAAGGTTTTGTGCTCTACCACCCAAGGATCGACCACGTCTATGTGTTGTAGCGCGACTAGGTTTGCTCTTTCAAAGTCGGCGAGTCGACCCTCGAAGTCGACATGCATTTCGCGGGGACCCTCACGGTGACCCCATCCAGCGAGCCTGCCGAGGTGCCTGCTGACGGGCAGACCAACGGGGTCTTCGATGCCTAGATAATTCGTGCAGTAGGAGATGCACTCTTCGGTCAGAAAGCCCCTGGCTATGCTTCCTTCTGGACGTGACATGTTGCGAACGTATCCTTTGATGACACCATTCATCCTTTCGAACGGCATCATGCTGTGCAGGAACGTCGGCCCGTGTTGGATGATATCCTCCACTATATGGACCAGCAGATGCACCATAACGTCGAAGAATGCGGGCGGGAAGTACATCTCAAGCTCGCATAGTATCACCATGATCTTTTCCTATAGCCTTCTGAGTTGCCTCACGCCAATCGACTTCCGAGAGATGACGTCGAAGAAGTTGCATAGGCCAAATAGCGTTTCACGGACGTGCGCGTCCATGATCCCAATGGATTGCAACGGAAGTATTCTGCGTCATCAAGACGCGTGATGTCGTGGAGACTTCATCCCGCTGAACTTCGCTTCGCTGGGTCTAGGTATCCGCTTATCTTCCCACAGAATCAGAAGGAAGTTTTACTCCTAGGAGGCGGTGAAAAACTGCTCGATCTCCTCCGACTTAGAGTGAAGCACGCGGGAGGGTAGTCATTTCCGGTCTTCTTGGCCTTTTGCCTTTGGCGACGACTTTACGTGTCCCGCTTCGCCTCATCATCATCATCATCATCATCATCATCATCATCATCATCATCATCATATATAGCGTGAAGCTCTGCACGATGCCCATTGATTTCAAGTCCGCCCTTGCTTTCGCCCATCTTTGGTCCTCTACGGCATGTTGAGCAGGGTACCAAGCAGACTCTCGCACACGTTCTTCGTGATATGCATGACATCAAGGCTGTGAGGCACACGGTGGATCTTCCAAGACGGCAAGTCGAAAACAGACCTCGCTTTTCCATACCTTCAGCAGCGGCTCTGGCGCTTTCGCTTCTTTCCGGCTCTGGCGCCTTTTGCTTCTTTCGGCAAGGCAGTCTTTCCAATTTTTCAACAGCTTCTCTATTTCCTCGCCGCTCCTCGTACCACAGGCGTTGGGTTCGGTTTCACCATCGAACAGATCCTTGCGTTTCCTCCACGGGTCATCGTCAAGCCACCTTCGATGTCCCATGAACACGGTTTTCAAGACCCGGGATCTCTATCTAGCTGGCGATACGTTGTGTCATCCATGCACCTTACGCATCCGTAAAATCCGTGGACTACCTGCCCCACAAGATATCCGTAATCGAGATAGTCGTGGCACCGTCGTGAGCAGCGGCTTTCATAGGGAAATATTCTTTCTCCGCGGCGCCCCACGTATTGGCTGGAGTTTTCCACAGCGTGTCAAGCTCCTCTTTCAGCAGCCCCAGACATGATTGATGTCGTTCCTCGGTTGTTTCGCCCTTCAATTAGCATACTCATGTGAATGTACTTCCTCTTCATGCACAACCAGGGGGAAGGTTGTACATCCACACAAACACAGGCCAGGTGCTATGTAGCTTCTCACGGCTGCCAAACGGATTGACTCCATCGGTGCTCGCTACCAAAGACGATGTTCCTTGGATCGTTCCCAAATTCTGGGTATTCGAAGTTCAACGCTACACCGCTCGCATCCTTAGGGTGACTCAGCATCTTGTCTTTTTTATCTATCTCCGGATCATTTGCGTCATCTTCCCGCTTCTTCTCCTCCCTATCCGCGTGCCAACGCAGGAGCTTTGCTACCTTAGGATCCGCAAAATACCGCTGCAGACGGGGAGTGATCGGAAAGTACCACACCACTTTTCGAGGAGCTTTCTTCCTCTTCTTGTATCGAGTGACACCGCACACCGGACATATGGTAGACTCCGTGCTCGTCCCGATAAATGATGCAATTGTTCATGCACACATGGTATTTCACGTGCGGTAAATCCAGAGGACACACGATTTTCTTCGCCTCCTCCAAACTGGTCGGGCACTTGTTCCCCTTGGGAAGACGTTCGTGCGAATGACATGTTCTCGTCGAAGCATGCATCGGTCATTTTGTGTTTTACCTTCATCTCGAGCCATGAGCGTTACTTTCAGCGGGTATCCTCGGCCTGCATCCTTCATACAATGGATTAACCGCGTCTAACTCAAGTTGATCCATCTTGGCTTTCTCTCGGGCGGCAGCTCTTGCGTTATCCGTCGCTTGAGAAGCAGCTCTTGAATATGAGGGTCCTGCACCCAGCCCATCGATGGTCCAGCGTCGTTCGCTCCGCCGCATCATCATCATGTCCTGCATCTTCTACATGATGATCGTGGTACAGCATCACCGTCGTGATCATCTCACGGGATTCTTCGCCTTCTCGCCCCGAGCCGCGGTGGTTGTCTTGCTGCCCTTCCTCATTTCTTGCCCGCCCCCATGGACGACTTCGTAGTCATCTTCATCACCTTGCCACCGATAGCCATCCATGAAACCACGCAAGAGCAGGTGGTCCCGCACCTGCCGGAATCCGGTCTGCAATAAGGCTATTCAGCTTGCATCTTCGACACGGACATCTTATCTCCGTCTCGTTCTTTTGAAGCATCTCGGCCTTCGGACCTCAAAACCTATTCACGATGCCTTCGGTCATCGTGCGGACCATGGTCGTCATGGGTAGAGCAAAAGCGATATTTTAGAACCAAGAAAAATTTGGCATGACTTTCCCTAAAAATAGGACCAAAAGAATGCTTAATGCCAAAATTCTACTTGAAACGGAAATGAATCAACATTCCGGCAAAATATTGGCAACTATCGCATTTCAAATACCGGTACACCTCCAAACACAAACACATATGCAACACCACAAACATATGCAACACCACGAACATACATAGATCTAGCTAGGCCATAAAAAGTGCATGTGCACATTGTTGTAGGGAGAACAACATAAATATAGCTTCTCCCCTTACTTACCTAGCAAAACAAGGTAACTTAACCACTTAATTTGAATGAATCTATGGTGGAAATGAGGTGAAAAAGAGGAGGCACTCGAGACAAGGAGGAGGCGGTGGAGAGAATGAAGTGGGGAGAAAGTGAGTGTGGGAGGAGAAGCTGTCCAAAATATCTTGTTGCTGCCCACTTACTAATGGCGCACCAGCAACAAATGCGCCATTAGTAATCCAGGTTACTAATGGCGCACTTCTGGTGGTGCGCCATTAGTACTTTTGCAAAAAAGGAATAAAACAATAATAAAAAATAACATTAGTGGCAAGATTGGCTGGTGCGCCATTACTAGTTACAACTAGTAATGGCGCACCACCAGCGGATGCGCCATTAGTATGTTTTGACAGGCGCACTAGTTCAATAAATAAATAAATTTGGTTCTAATGTCGCAACGTGGGCAGTGTGCTCCATTAGTATATTCAACACTAATCGCGAATCAGAGGATGGTGCGCCATTTGTATATACTAATGGCGCACCACATGTCTGGTGCGCCATTAGTGTCAATTCCATCTATAGCCCTTTTCCTAGTAGTGCATGGGCGGAATGTCTTCCGGTGTGCCTCACACACCTTCCCATGAAGATGCTCACTAGTAGAAAAAAGGTCAAACGTGAAGCACATTAATGCCGGTTTGAATTTGAGCCGACACTAATGTGTACATTAGTGCCGGTTCCAACGGCTAGCCGGGCCGCTCTCATTAGTACCG
This sequence comes from Aegilops bicornis, assembly GCA_021605145.1. Classification (NCBI taxonomy): domain Eukaryota; kingdom Viridiplantae; phylum Streptophyta; class Magnoliopsida; order Poales; family Poaceae; genus Aegilops; species Aegilops bicornis. The sequence goes on from CM038675.1 coordinate 751,921,010, forward strand.
GTTCGTGGCGAACCTTTAGTACCGGTTCGTGCCACGAACCGGTACTAAAGAGGTGGTGGTTTTAGTACGGTTGGTGGCTCCAACGGTACTAAAGACCCTCCCTTTAGTACCGGTTGGAGCCACCGACCGGTACTAAAGGGGTGCGCCACCACCAAGTGCACAATATTTAGTCCCACCGCTAGTTGAGAGGAGTTCGCACCGGTTTATAAGCCCGTCGTGGCTACCGTGTCGAGCTCCTCTCTAAGCAGGCCTTTGTGGGCCTATTGCACGCCTTTCTGCCCTGTGGGCCTTTGTAGTATCGTAAAATACCAGCAAGCGAAAAAGAATTAAATGGAAAACACAAAATTAAATGAAAAAGAAATCATCAAACCAAAAACCACCCAAACCTTGGGCTCCCGGGCCCCGGAGCTGGCTCGTGCCATGTGGTTGCCCTTTAGCACCGGTTCGTGCTGAACTGGTACTAAAGGGGGGGGGGGGGCTTTAGTGCCCACACTTTAGTGCCGGTTATGGAACCGGCACTAAAGGGCCTTACGAACCGGTGCTATTGCCCGGTTCTGCACTAGTGACTGTTGAAGATCTTGCCAACACCGCCCGGGCTACACGTGATGTGGTGCACGACAATGATGAGGAGGAGGAAGAATCATCTTCGGAGGAGGAAGAATCGTCTTCCGAAGATGAGGACGAAGGCGAGGACGAGGCTTCATGTGTCTTTCGTTTGTGTCATGAATTTGGTTTGCATTTTGAACTTGGTTGGATGAACTTGTGGGCATGATTTTGAACTTGTGGGCATGAACTTTTATTCATCAACTTGTTCGTATGAAATTTATATGCCATGTTCATTGCATTTTGAATGTTTGAAATCCATTTTGTGTCCAAAGTGCAATATATGGAAATGCCCCGGCGAGTCGCGCGCGCTGCATTTTAGCGCGGCTGTTGGAGTCAACGCTGCCGGCCACGCAAAACCAGGTGAAGGGCGCGAGGTAAAGTAGTTTTTAGCGCGCGGCGCGTTGGACGGCTGTTGAAGATGCTCTTAGGAGTGGCTCGGTTGACTTTTTATACTACATAGAGTTATCCGCGGGCTGTGCTGGATCATGGGCTGGGCTGTGAATTTAAAAAAGGCCGATTTTTTTGGACCGGTTTGCATTGTTACTGGGCCTGAACGGGACGGGCGAAATTCGGGCGAAAATTATATTTTTCGGACGAAATCCAAAACTCTATTGCATGCACACCATGGCTATAGACTGCTTTTTCCATATCAACCAGTGATTTGTCAAGGTTTCATCCAGAACGTCTGAAGCTTACGACCAGATGAACAAGAAGACGTCAATCTGTATGGATGGATACCGTTGCAAACTTGGCTCTGGGAGGTTGATGAGACCTGGCATGTTGTATGTAAAGTCGCATTTCCTTTGCGTTCAGCTCGGTTCACACTGGAGTGTTGCCTGGTTCGAGATCTTCAACAACAAACCACCCTTGTCTCTTCCTCGCAAGCTCATCACAACGACGATCACTTTGTGCACTCGCGAGCTTCACTGCTCGAGTCGAGTCAAATGCTAGATGATTATATGTACTAGTTTACCTATCTCCGGGATATTTATGCCTTGTCGTCTAGTAGGGTTTCAAAAGAACGCCCACCACTGGTAATTGAGTTACTTGGCGGGCAGAAAAATGTTACTAATGGCGGGCACAGAACCACACCTGCCACTGCTACTTGAGTTATCAATGGTGGGCACGTACTGCAGCCCACCCCTGGTATTTTCGGATAGATTTGTCGATGTACCAACATTACAGTGACAGACAACTATCCGCCACTGGTAACTCAAGTAGTATTGGCGGGCGCGGTTTCGTGCCCGTCACCCAGTGGCGGAGGCAGCAATCTGGCAAGCTTTGGCCTCCGCCACAGCTTAATTTTTTCCTCTCTTCATGCTATATACACGTTGATGTTGAAGAAAGCTTCACACACTGTATTGTTGTACACTAGCCTGCCTACACCTGCCATACCTACAAGACAATTCTGCCTTCGCCACTGCCGCCACCGGTAACATTAGTTTGTCCCATCAAAAATCTGGACAGTGTTACTAGTGGTAGGCGCAAACTGGCGTCCGTCACTGGTGAGACAATAGCAGTGGCGGGCGAGGTTTTGCGCCTGCCACTGGTAATTTGTCAGACTACCATTGGTAGGCGCTAGATTGCGCCCGCCACTATTGTAAGCATACCAATAAGTCTTTTCCTAGTAGTGCCCATCCTTCTGCGTAGTGAGGGCAATGTTCAGCGAGTTAAGCAAGTGGTGGTTGGAGGTGTGCAAGCTTAAGAAGTGGTTGACCGCAAGCAAAATGTCAACTTTAATGATATCCCAGCAATCCTTAAAGAAAGTCCTGGATAAACCGTTAGGCCCTGGAGATTTGTCACTAGGAATACCAAATTTGGCCATCTTGACGTCTTCCTTGGAAAAAGAAACAGCCCCAAGATCTGAGAGGCACAAGTGGCAGCGGGGATACTTTCCACTTTGTCTCAATGGTCCGGAGCAGGCCTTGCTTGGTGAATTCGGCAAAGTGATCTTGAATGATGGTATTTTTGTGATCATGATCGGTGAGCTATCCATTCACTACCAGAAACAGCGATATTTCTGTGGGTCGGAAACCGACAGGAAAAGGGCTGAACCCGACAGGGAAAGTATTTCCTGTCGGTCACCCGTCAGGGAAAGCCGACAGAGATAGCTTGACAGGAAACTTGTTTTTGCTCATCGGTCGACTCCACAGGAAACATTTCTCGACGGTCACTCCCGACAGTGACCGACAGGAAAATATGATTCCGCTGTGTGTAGGGTAGCCAGAGTATCGTTATTTCCATGTCGGTCCGGACCGACAGGAAAATTCTCAACATTTCGTTGTCAGTTCATCACCGACAGGTATACTCAGTACATTTCACTGTCAGTTCATCACCGACAGGAATTTGTACATGTCACAACCAAAATTATTAGTCCCGTCGGCCCAAAACCGCCAGCAATGGATGGTACAGCTTAATGATCCATTTAAATTTGTATGCTGCATCTATCAACACAAATTATACCATGATGATCCTTGTGTCAACCACTACCATAAATTGGACTGATAAAATTCAGTTTTGCACATCTAAGTACATAACAATTCTCGACAACAAAAGATAAATTGTTCAACTTGCAAGTTGCAAGGATAAGCTTCAGTGCATTACAAAACAAAATACAGCATAGTTCATGTAAGTAGATAACCTGCCTCTAGTGTCTATTGCACTTCCAAAATGCTACTCTGTTAACAACACCACCATTAGTTCCAAAGTTGTGTTACCATGCTCTAAGTCAACAAAGGCACTCCCCAGGTTACTACCACTCTAAGTCTCGCTTTCCAGGTTGTTGGAGTGAAGGTTAGTTGCACCAATAGCCATGTCGCTGATATTCCCATTGGAGTTGTCACCGCCAACAGTTCCACCCAAATCACCATCACTGGTGTTGTCATCAATCGCTTCGGGTTCCAATATGAGATGAATTAGTGCCCCCTACATAAGATTATTTATTTAGACAAACCAGGAGAGGTTATGAAGCAAACCAGAAAAGGCTTCTAGATTAAAAGTTGCGATAAACCATCGGGTAGAAAATATAAATTACAATAAAACCAAATGGCCTTTTGTGAGTAAACCATCAACACATCCATTTTGGACAGATTTGGACAACAACGTTAGTAGTTATTTTAACTAAGAGAGGATGATCAGAATAAACAATAAACATCTACCACAAATGGTGTTTTGAACAGATTTGGCCAAGAACTTAAGTATGATAAATTTAACTAAGTGAGTGACCAAAAATTGAGATCCTAGAAAAATAAAATGAATCATGGTGTAAATTCACTTAAGTTGGGACTACATGTGCATGCAGGAATCAAGATGTACTCCCACAAGCAAATCTCAACATTTTTTGGGGGGGGTTGAGAGCAAGTAGTGCCATCTATCAAACTAAAACTGTATAAAGTACCTTACAAATCTATATGATCTAAGATATTCATGATATAGCTAATGGCTACTCAAATAATATAATACTCTTTTTTTGCAATTGTTGGCTGACCATACGTTTGAGAAAAAGTTTCAGGAAGTAATGTACTTACATGTGGTTGGAAATTTTCTCCTGGGCGTAGCTCCTCTGGTAGTTCTTTTCCCATCTCCTTAAAAAGGGCCTATGAACAAGTATGCAACATTAGAATAGCTGGTTCGAATAATTAATCTGAAACATGTACACAGATTTGCAAGTACCAAGAAAAGTCTTCCATGCATATCCACTATCTTTTGAAGGTTCTCATTACGTCGCTTCAGTTCTTCATTTTCTTGAATAGCTCGTCGCTTCAGTTCTTCGTTTTCTTGAATAGTTCGTCCAAATGATGCTGAAGATAACGGCCTCAGTTTCTTCTCTCTAGCTATTGAGATAACATCAGCCTTCTTAATTGCTCCATCCTCTATTGATAGTCGCCCATGAGGAATGCCACCTGATGACTCATATAACATTTGCCCATCTAACTCTCGCTCCTCCCAATCATCAGGATGTGCAGCTCTAGCCAAATCACAGTAATCATCCTAGAACAATAGTAATTTTAACTTGTAAACATGCAAACAGAACAAATAGTTGGTGATAAGAAGACGAGCAAGAACATACGTGGCGTTTTTTTGCCTTCCCGCTGAGGGTGGAACTGATGCTGCCACTGCCATCCCAATTCTTTAATCCAGATTTCATTGCAGCATACGTATTCAGGGTGGTAGCCTTCTCAGGCCCATATTTCTGTGCCTACAAGACCAACAAAATGAAATACAAAATAACAAGAAACAATTTGCGAAAAATCTCATACAAGTGTGACATACCAGAATTTGTCGAGCCTCCACAAATGGCAGTGAACCTCCCCGATTTTGAGCAATATCTTCACTCTTGAAGCGAGATTCCTGCCCTCTCTTCCTTAAAGAATTGAACTCCTTTGAGCAACAATAAGCACAAAGATGAGGCCATGCATGTTCTTGGCTTCTCCCACTTCCCATTGTCCTTCAATTTCAAGTGCATCGAAGGACGGTTGCAAATTTCAGCTAGATCTTTTCTTGCCTTCACATTATCTTTAGTTTTATCAGGAATGTCAAAGCATGTGTTAAATATATCTTCAGCTACATTTTTTTCATTGTGCATCACATCGATGTTGTGTCGGAGCTTCAACTTTTTGAAGTATGGAAGTTGCCAAAAGCAGCTTATGTGAGTCCAGTTGTGCAATTTATTGTAATTGATGGTGTCATTCACATGTGTGTACATGTGAGTTTCCACTTCCTCTCCTGTTAAATGCCTTGGAGGCCCTTCTAACACTATTGTATCCTTTCTAAACGAATTGGCCTGGAATCTGAATTCATGATTTGGATGTAGAAAGCGCCTATGACAATCAAACCAGCAAGGCTTCCGCCCATATTGAAGAGTAAATGCTTTGGAATCACCCATGCATTCGGGGCATGCTAGCTTGCCATGGGTGCTCCACCCAGCGAACATACCAAAGGCAGGAAAGTCGTGGACTGACCATAGAAATGCCGTTTTCATTGGAAAGTTTACCTTGTGATAAGCATCCCATGTTTCAACCCCCGCCCACAATTGCATCAGTTCATCAGCTAAAGGTTGCATTAGGACACTCAAATTTTTTCCAGGATGTTCAGGACCAGGGATAACAAGGCTAAGGAATATATACTCTGGTTTCAAGAGAATACCCGGTGGAAGGTTTAATGGAGCTACAAAATAGGCCAGCAAGTATATGGAGCAGCATTCAACTTGTATGGTGTAAAACCATCACCGGCTATGACAAGACGGACATTTCTACGATCTTCTGCAAATTCTGGGAAGTCCTTGTCAAACCCTTGCCAAGCTTCACCATCAATAGGGTGGACCATCTTACCAGAATTGGAACGACTATGTGACTGCATATGTTTCGCTGTTTCCTCATGAGCATACAACCTCTGTAATCTATCTTTAAGAGGGAGATATCTCAACACTTTACGTGGGACTTTATTCTGGCCTTCCTCATAGCGAGATGTACCGCAGATGTCACACTTGTCTTTATGCTCATTATCTTTATAGTACAACATGCAATTATTTTTACACATCAATCTTGACATAAGGCATACCAAGGCCTTCTAAGAGTTTCTTATATTGGTAGAAGTCCTTGGACAAGTTAGCACCCGGAGGCATAAGTTCATGGATGATTTGTAACACATCATCATATTCTGCAATTGACATATTGTACTGAGATTTCAGTGCTAGCAAGCGGGCTACTGCAGAAAGACGCGAGTGTGTTGTGTTCTCATGGACAATTTCATCAGCACTGCTAACCATCCTATAGAAAGCCTTGTCAGAGGAGGTTGGTTCTTCATCAATCGGTGGAGGACAGTTGCCACCTAGGTCAACTAACATATTGTCCATTCGGTCAATTTCATCATGCCTCGCACAATTTGTGGCAGAGGAAGATCCCTCTTGGTTAGGAACATACTTCTCACCATGGTCTATCCACGTTTCATAGTTTTCCCTAAACCCGTATTTATACAAGTGTTTCTCTACCTCATCCCTACCACGCTTATTATAATTACGACACTTGGCACATGGACACTTACTTTTACCACCTTCGGCTACGCCGGGAAAGGAGAATGCATGCTCTAGAAATCGGTTGGTTTGTTCAAGCCATAGGTTAGAAGGAATTTGACCATACTGCCAACCATTATACATCCATGCACGATCTGCCATTTAACAAATTCTGTGTTGAAAAAGAAAGATCTAATCATATTACACACAACATAACAATTTAAGATAATTAGCATAAGGATAGTAGGAAATGAAAAAGAAAGAGCTCAAAAAACAATCACAACAGCAAAATAATATAAAACCATTGGTAAGCATTATCAGACCAGAAAGCAAGACATGCATAGAATATATTTGAGAAATCAGCCAATATTAAACGACAACAAGCATGTCGTACTGACCACTACCTTGACAATCAGCAGTTTAACTCTGTTTTCTTTCTCATCAACAAGTGAAATAACTTCAGAAGTCCTGTAACCTGGGAGATGTAAGCAAAAGATTTGACTTAGATTTTGGTATTTGGTAGTCTAATCAGCAAGACAAAGTATTTGATAGTCTACTGAATTAAAAAACAAGTGCCAAATCAGGGTAGGCGTACAGATTTGTATTTATTTTCAGCACGAATCTGATAGGGCTTAATACGATGCCGTGGATGGGTAACTACCACAATCCCCAAGTATATCAAATTCATCTTATTCCTATATGGATTAGGCATGTACTACCAGCAACGGGGGTAACAACCACAACCCCCAACTCTATCAAATCCATCTTATCCCTAGATGAATTAGGCATGTACTACCAGCACAACGAAAGATTCGGCCATATGGGCTCCTCCGCCACTTACCACAAACAAAACTCAGATGTCATATGAGCGTCACCTGTACAGGAAAGGGTGGTACCTGGATTGGAAAGGGCGCCGCTCAGGGAAGGATGCGGTGGTCGAGTGATGGCGGCCACGGGGTCGTTGACGGCGACCCTCTTCCGGAAGCCGCAGGGAGCTTTGCCGGCGGCACGTCGGAGGCAGTGGGTCGTTGGGCTACTGACCAGCGAATCAGGCGGAGGGGCGGACGAGAGGATGGAAGAGGCGAGGGATTTGGGGGCGGAGGGGGCGAACGAGAGAATGGAATAGGCGAGGGATTTGGGGGCGCAACCGACGGCGAGGGATTCGGGGCGCAGCCGGCCGACGGCCGATGGAGAGAGAGCTAGGTTGGGGGCCGAGATTTGGGGGAGAATGTTCGTGAGTGAGCTAGGTCTGGAACGATCTGGGGATAGAGCCCATATATTCTTTTTTTTAAGAAAAACTGCGGGCTCGAATTGGCAAAGCGGCGGGACATGGGCTACTTTTGGCGCGAATTAGATGAATATGTTGCGCGAAATGGGCTATTCTTGTGGGCCGAGAACCGACCGACAGGTATATTATTATTCCTGTGAGTCAACGGACGAGCACACAGGAAAAGAAATCTATTCCTGTCGTGCAGTTGCGGCCCGACAGTAGAAGCCCATTTCCCTGTGCGCTAACGCGGGCCCGACAGGAAAATAAGAGACTCACAGAAATATTTTAGTTTCTGGTAGTGATTGTTGTGTTTGAGGTGATGGGTGAAGTTTTTCCTTCTTCTATGATTGACTTGGAGATGAAAGAAGCGAGTCTTGGCATCTCCTTCCTTGAGGTTCTTGATTTTTGAGCTTTCCCTTTTGCTCACTCTTTCAAGCACAACTATCCCAACCACTTTCCTCTTTGGCCTTTGCTAAGCCTGAAGTTATTTTACTTGGATTCACAGTGAACTAGATTGAAGGGCGGATACAGTGGGCTAAGGTGCTTGGTGACTTTGTAGAGCAAAGTCACTGAACATGCGATCTGATAGATGCATGCTTTTGCATTGTATTTTTTTTAGAACCTTTTGCATGGTATTTGGCTTTAATAGATCAGCGAGATCTGGCAGACACATTGTAAAGACCAACTTCACCTGCATCCTAGAGTCCTTAACCTTTACAGATAATTTATTATTCGGAACATCCATTCGGAAAGAGCACTAAAGTAATATAGGTATACTTCATGCTTTCAACTTCTCACAAAAATCATGAAGTGTGGAACGCTCTACTATGAGGACTAAGACGAAGACAATGAATGTTGGTGCCTCTGCTCCAATGTTTTTTGGCAACTAATGGTGTTGAGGAAGTAGAGCACAACTCTGTTGAATGACCCTAAGGCATACATATGGTACATTTTTCCATCCTGATACTTCCTATGTCTAAATGTCGGACAAACGAGTACACAGGTGAATGGACAAAGCAACTAAAGAATGAATATCCTTCCCATCATAGTTATATATCGACAACCGATCGTCCATCATATATATAGTTTTCAACTATGTTGTGTACACTCCTACTATCGGCTACTGCATAATAGCACTTGAAAATATATAGGGAGGAAGGGAAGAAATATTCTCAAGTGTGAAGACTAGAGGTAGAGCAGTTGAAGATAGTAAAAGTGGATAGAATAAATGAGAGAATAGATAAGATAGGAAGGCAAGAGTAAAATTAATAGTGAATTATAAACTTCACATGCTTTTACAAAATAAAAAAATTACAATTTTCTTTTAGAATTAGACATTCATGGAGATTGTTGTTTTTCTATAGGAATATGGAAATTACATGTCTACTTAAATCATATACAAAAGAAACTGTAATTTATATCGTACACTCCTAACTACGATAACACATGCATCTACCACTCACATTTTTTAGCACAAAGCTCAAAATTTTGTTTGAAAAGGAAGATAAGGTCAAGCTTACCGGCCCATATTCGGATGCACACAACCATAATCTTACGAAAACACTAACACCCACATGTGTAGTAACAATGCAACTCGCCCACACGCCTGGATCATCGTCCAGTTAAGTTTGCACGAATCTTAACACATCGGGGCAATTTTCGCGTGCCACGTAGGAGAAGGCCGGTGTGTGGACGTTGGAGAGGTCACCCACACGCCCCACAACACGCGTTTGCCAGCTGCGCTGTGTGGGAAAACTAGTTTCTGCCCACACAACCACCACCTAATAAACGCGCGTGTGGGCGAACTGCTTTTCGCCCACACGACAATCGTACGTTGTTGGATGGCAACCGCAGTTGCGCGTACATGGCAACTAGGTAAACACACATGGCAACTATGATTCGTTTGTTAGACGGCAACTACAGTTGTGCGTACGTGGCAATCAGATAAACATACATGGCAACTATGATTAACCACACGTGGCAACTAGGTAAACACACATGGCAACTATTGTTTGACCATATGTGGCAAGTAGTTAATCACACATGACAACTATGGTTTGATTACATGCGGCAACTACAATAAATTAGACATGGCAACTAGTTAATCATAACAGAGAGGGTTGCCATGCTTTTACAACCATATTTGCCATCCCGGATAACTACATCTGCCATCCCGGATGGCAACTAAATCGTCATCCCGCGGGTATCTAATGTAGCTGCGCCAGGACGTGTGGGCATATTTGCTTCGTGCCACGCACGCGGGGTGAGGATTAGTAGTACTTGTTGGGCGTGTGGCATGAAGTAGCTACGTCCACACATGTGGGCAATTCTACTGTTCGGCCACACACAACCCGTGTGGGCTGCCCCCTTCTCATGCCACATACGGTGTGTGGGCGAATGCCTATTATGCCACACGTGTGGGGGATATAGGCGTCCTAATCTTATTAAAAAAGTATGAGATATCAAGGATGAATAAATCAGGCATCTTCTATACCATGTACCACATTCCTATGAGCATGGATGAAAATTGCCTTCCGGCCAATTCTTTTGAGACCTTCTAGAATAAGCTGAAATAAGCTACCCCTTACTTAGATTATTTTAAAAGCCAAACCAAAATTATTTTTTTAGAAGCCGAATAGTTAAGACTTGATTAGTAGGCTTCCAAAATAAATGGTTTGGCTTCTAGAATAAACTGGATAGGGGGCAGCTTATTCTGGAAGGCCAAAAAAGCAAGGAAAAGAACTGGCCCTTCATAACACACAATGTTAGCGATCATCCACGTGGTCTCGAAAGACCTTGTGATGTCAGGTTTCTACAGTTATACCTTTGGCCAATGGACTTCCAAAACCCCACAATATTTTATTGTTGAACAATCAATGGGTGAACCTGAATATGATCTCATTAAAAAAAAATATTAATCCTTTTATAATGAAACCAAATTTGAAACCATAATAGCCCGAGGGGCAATACATTTTGTCGAAGCAAGAACACATAGAACACACACAAAACTCCAAGTACGTAATTTTAACGCAACAGAAATATCAACCTCCTAATCATGTTGGTGGTTGGGCAACACATAATAGGTTATGTCATAGGCGCATACAAGCATGCCTGATAAAGAGAGAGGTTGTCAACATGCCAGAAGAAAACACAGGGAGAACTCCCTGCAAGGACACACCAAGAGGGCTCTAGTTGAAGCAACTTGAAAACCACATGCACGAAGACCTCATGCTATCATATACTAATAGCTACACTATCGTTCATCGGGTCAAGGACATGAAGGATATACAAGTTCTCTGTCGCAATGGTGGACATAGCCCATGGGAGGTGGGGAGAATGAGTGATGCAGGAGTGACATGACCTTAAAAAGTTCCGCTGGCGGGGGGGGGGGGGGGGGTTATTTCCTAGAGGGGAGTGTAAATGAAGGGCACACACGACCAGAAGTTGATGATGGCAAAGGCACCGAGCTGCGTCAGCAAGCAGACTTTGGAGAAGCTATCAAGGAACTTTTTAGGAGGCACACAAGATCGGCGGCAGATAAGCAACCTTGGGTCATGCGCTTCTGCAACGGTTGGATAGATTGACCTCACAACGACGCCTCCTAGAAGGGAGGTGGCACCAAGAGGGTGTCACCGTTGTTGCCGCCGTCGTAGAGCCAACGGAGAAATTTCTCCTTGGACCAGTGCAGAGCAACCCTAGCAAGGCACATAGTACCCGTCATCCATAGTCACTAAAGAGCGATGTACAACACCACTAAGAGCATCTCCAACAGCCGCACGATACGCGGCACGCTAAAAAAGCGTTTGCAGCATGCTGATTGCGAGTTTTTGCGCGGCGAGGAGCGCTTGCTCCAGCGGTAGTTGCAAAATATAGCGTGCCCGAGCCGCTCCAATAGACGCGCTAAACTGCAGCGCGCGCGAGCAGCCGGCGCTTGCCATATGTTGCATTTTGGAAACGATGATGATATTTCAAACATCAAAACAAGACATTGCATAGTTTAAAATCACCCAAACAAGTTCATGACAAAAGTTCAAATTCATGCCCACAACATCATCCAACCAAGTTCATGACATAAAATTTCACACAAACGAATGGCACATCAACAATCATGCCTCGTCCTCGTCTTCATCCTCCTCTTCCTCTGATTCATCATCCTTATCCGAAGACGATTCTTCCTCCTCCTCTTCATTGTCGCGCGTCGCATCATCATGTGGACCTTGGAAGGTGTTGGCAAGATCTCCGTCGCATGCCCTGCAAGCTTCTTCCTCGACGGCCTAGATGAGCACCTTGCCCTTCTTCGTCCGCGCCGCATTTGGGAGCTTCTAGAGGGGGGCACGTGGCTTCACGCCGGGCGCCAGCGCCGGCGTGGCGCCACCCGCCACTGCGGTCGTCCGTGGCGGCATGAAAAGGCCACACGCGATGCCGGTGCATCTGTCCATCGGGCCAATTCACCTCCGGCGGCGCGGGCGAGGCGAAAGAGGCGGGGCAAAGAGCGTGCGGCGCGAGCGCTCGAGTGTGTGGCACGCGGAAGCGGGCTCAGCAAATAAACGGCGCATGATGGCGTTTCTGACCGCGCTCTGAACTCTTTATGCTGTGCTCGCGGTTATTGCGCCTCCTCTGGAGCTCCCTGAGCGGTTCGCGCATGCTAAAAACCCAAAATTTCCAGCACGACGCTTATATAGTGCGACTGTTGGAGATGCTCTAAGCTGGGACTACGACATGGATTTATCTAGGATTCACACACCAGCAGATGCCGCACGACAAGCAGATCCAACATACCATGAGGGCATGGGCAGGAGCTAGCCGAGGTATTACTGCCGCATCCCATCTGTATCAAAGGGGGTCAAAATTCCCTGCCAACCCGATGTGTACTAACAGTGAACATGTATGGGGAGAGGATTAGTTGCCAATCTGTGATTGGATCAAGGGGGAGGGAGGGGCCCGCCCCACACTGAAATTCAGGGGGGGCAAGTTTAGTTGGTTGGGAGGGTGCGTTGATTCCCTGTATAAGCCCGTCGATCTAGCATTTTTGTTGAGAGAAAGAGGCGAAAGAGTATCGGAGATGAGGAGGGCGGAAAGGAGAAGCTCTATCTGACACATACTTGGGTCTCTCTGCAATGGTGGGAGTCGACAAAACTGACTATTTCCAGCACTTGATCGATAGAGTTTGCCACAGGTTGAAGGGATGGAAGGAGAAAACACTCTCGAGGCAAGGTAAAGAGGTACCGGTAAAGTCGATAGCCCAAGCAATACCTTCTTATGCAATGTCAGTTTTTAAATTGCCTAAAGGATTTTGTAAGTCTATCACTGATGAAATTCCTGGGTTCTGGTGGGGTGACAATGAGGAGAAAAAGGAAATGCATTGGTTTGCGTGGTGGAGGTTGTGTATTCCTAAGAAGGAAGGGGATTGGGTTTTAGAGACTTGCACAGTTTTAATCTTGCTATGCTAGCAAAACAGTGCTGGCGACTAATCCAAAACCCGGATTCTTTGTGTGTGAAAGTTTTGAGGGCAAAATATTACCCAGATGGCGACATATTGAAAGATGGACCAAAGAAAGGCTCTTCTTATACTTGGCAGAGATTGTCGCGGGTATTCAGACTTTTAAGCGGGGTTTCATTTGGCGTGTTGGAAGTGGAGCTCAGATTGATATCTTGCATGATCCATGGATTCCATCAAGTGTCACAAGAAAAGTAATCACGAATAGGGGTGCAACAATGCTTTCAAAGGTTGATGAGTTAATAAACTCGTACACAGGCCAGTGGGATGAGGATCTAATTTGTGATATTTTCTCTCCTGTCGATGTTCATAGGATATTACAAATCCCCTTGAATTGTCACTTGACGGAAGACTTTGTGGCTTGGAACTATACACGATCAGGCACTTTTTCCGTGCGATCGACATATCATACGAAGTTTGAACTTCAACATGGGCACAGTGGGTGCGAGCTGATGGGCAAGGTACAGAAAATATGAACTCAGTTTGGAAGGATATGTGGAAGCTGAAAATACCAGAGAAGATAAAACATTTTGCATGGAAAGTTTTGCATGGCGCCCTCCCATGCTTTGGTGTATTAGCAAACCGATACATCCCATGCTCAGCTCAATGTCCAGTTTGTTTAGTCGGAGCAGAAGACATTCAACACTGCTTATTTAAGTGCCGACGAGCGACGGATGTTTGGGAGCGGCTGGGCTTGCTACAAGTCATATGGGAAGTTATCGCCGAGGACAGATCAGGATCTTTTACGATGGAAATTTTATCAAAGCTTCAGGGCAATGACGCGGAGGTACCAACGGCGGAGCTTGCAGTTGTGGCAGCATGGTATATATGCGGTGGCAGCGCTGACAGATACTAAAGGGAGTAAAAGTCCAAACGCCGGGAAAAACTGCACTAGCCATCAAGGTTTTGGCGACAAATTACCTCAAGTCAACTATACCCAAAGGACCAATAAGGAAGAATGACTACATGTGAAGGAAACTGGGACATGGGCTATAGCACTATTTGTAAATGACATGTCTATTATTTGAAAAATAAAGTCTATTTGCGGTCAAAAAAAAAAAAGGAGGAGGGCGGTTTGTGGTCGTGGGCAAAGGCCGTTGCGGGCCGAATAGCAGGGCTATTCGTCTAGCCTAGATGCAAATGTGCGCGTGTGTGTGTTTGTGTGTGTGGATAGATGAAGGTGTTTGGCTTCCACCACTTGGAGATGCCTTAAGAGGGCGGTTCATGATTTTACAGTCATACTAGCTCCGATTAATAAAGTAATCAACTTCTAAAACGCTGTCGCACTCGCTATAACTCTGGGAAGAAAACGATGCCCCTACCAAACAATATCCTCAGGGATATTCTCCACAGGACTTCAATTCGATGCTCGGCAACCATTCATTCATTGTTCAGCGAAATCAAGCTATCCAGGTAAAATCAGCATAACAAAATGCAGCGAAGAAAGCAGGGCGTCGCCTAGCCTAAATGGCCCATGGGCGCCTGCGTGTATGGCGCAAGCTCGTTCTCCTCGCGGTAGGGTCAAGGCACGAATCGCATCGTCGCAAAGGTATGCAACCTTCTCCATTTTGTCCTACTATATATACACGAGAACGTATTATCCTTTCCTTCTGTCCCTGTCAGACGAACTCAAGTTCCCTCGTCGTTTCTCGCTGGCTCGAGCCGAGGACGGACAGAACGACAGATACTACTTAGCCACGGCAAGGAACTTTTCAACACCGGCATCAGGTACCATCGTGCCGACATGTGTGCGGACAGCGCCTCGACTCATTCACTCCCCGGACAACGACGTATCCACATGGAACCGGGAAACAGCGTGCAGTCGGATTATCACCCGGTAGTACTTCCTCTGTTTCTTTTTAGTTTACATATAAAATTTGGTTAAAGTCAAACTTTGTAAAATTTGACTAGTTTTATTGAAAAAGATATCAACATCCACACTATGAAATCAATAATATTAGATGCATGATGAAATTAATTTTCATAACATATAACTTTAGCATTAGAGATGTTAATTTTTTTAAAAAATTAATCAAACTTTACGAAGTTTGATTTTGATTAAATTTTATATGCGGACTAACAAGAAACGGATGGAGTACTATAGGCTATAGCACTATTCCGTCGTCGATCAAGTCTTAACTTGTGAAGCACGGGGCAACCAGAACCACTTGTAGTACTACGCCCTCTAACCATCACACTAGTGCAGAATGACGCTTTCACTCACGTCGACCGGCCCCTCGGGTAGCCATTAGCCATATGGATACATGCATGGATACCTTTGCATCGCACTTGGCTTAGAGGAATCGACGAGGCCTGACTGACACCTTGGACGGGTGCAATTCGCCGTGGATCCTAGAGTCCTTGCAAATTCAGGTTAATAACATTCATTCGAACCGAGGCCAAGAATACAAAATTGCAATACTTAGGGCATCTCCAACACTGACCCATAAATTTGCTCAGGCACCCGTGCACGGACACGGGAATCAATCCGCAGGCACGGATACGGGAGGGCACCCGTCCGCGGACACGGATACGAAAGCCGGTCATCCATCACCGTCCGCATGCATTTTAAGCCAGGTTTGAACTAACCGGACAAAATCCATGCAAAGGCAATGAAATTTATTAAAGCTCAGATAGAAAATAGCACAAATCATCCATACATAGGATGCAAATAAGCCTAGTACAACAATAGTTAAATTCAAGAGATTAATGGGATGTTCATCTAATTTTTCATGAACGGATCATGTCATCCCACACATACTGCCCCTTCAGTTTCAAACAACAGTGCATGGGGATAAATGGCCGTCCCGCTGTCCCGTGGTACATCATGGCAGCACGGACGGACTACACAATGTGTAGAGCAAGAGTGAATGAATGGTTCAGTTGACAAGTTGAGCAAGAAGAAGCAAAAACTTACGATCTCGTAGGCTACTACGCGCAATGGTCATCTTGCCTACAGCATATCAACCGCGCCACAAAACTTGCCGACGTTGCTCTAGGTGGCGTACCATTGATACCCTAAAGACTTCACATTACAATCATGGATGATGTGCATGTCGTAAGGCGCAATGTGCTTTCGCGCGTGAAATGATTCGTGCATGCGCTGCCAGAAAGTCACCCCTCTGCTCCTGCCTACGAAATCCGTGGACACAGCCAACCATGCATCGCACAACAACTCATCCTCCATGATCGAGTACCCAGCCATCCTTGTACTCTAAAAAATGACATGGCGTTTGAAAAAAAAGCGCAATGGCATTTGAGTGAACACCTATATATGGGCTTGTTGTCCGCCATGCACGACCTGGACGGGGAGGGGGGGGGGGGGAGGGGGGCACCTGCCAACGGACGGGTTTTTGGTTTTGGGTGGACGACACCGTCGTGAAAGGCGAGAGGGCGGGTCGGTGCTCTTTGCGGAGCTCCGGCAATGCATGTGTGCCAGCCGGAGATGTACATCGATGGCGTCAGAGGAGGAGGGTGCGGATGCAGAAGGAAGGGGGGAGAAGGGACAGAATGAAAGAAAATGGGACGGTAAATGGGATTTAATGGGTCAGGGGTGTCGTACTCCTATGTGGCTGTTGTCCGGACTCCCGCAAACCCCCTCCCGCGCCCCCGCGTACTTTGCTTCCACTTTACAGAGAAAAGTGTGTCTGGACCGATACAGCCCATGTTGGATGGCACACGTCCGGACCGCGCGATCCAGATGTATACGGGCGGTTTGAGGGTCGGTGTTGGAACCTATATTTTAGGGTGGGCCCCTTCCTAGTGTAATAAAGGGACTTCATGCACTAGTAGAAAAGGGGGCAATGGCCCAGGCCGGTTCAGCCCATTAGTCCCGGTTCAATCCAGAACCGGGACCAATAGAGCTATTTGCCCCGATTCGTGAGCCCAGGGGGGCGGCCGGGCCACGTGGGCCATTGGTCCCGGTTCGTCCGGACCTTTTGGTCCCGGTTGGTGGGAAGAACTGGGACCAATAAGGCTGGCTCTTGGCCCTCCACTATTGGTCCCGGTTGGTTGCTTGAACCGGGACCAAAGGCTTCCCTTTAGTCCCGGTTCATGCCACCAACCGGGACTAATGGTGGTGCCTATATATAGCCCCTCGCGCAAGAGCAGAGCACACTGCTCTATTTTTACTGGCCGAGGGGGAGAGGGCTTGGAGGTGCTCTAGCTCACCTCCTATGCACATAAGGTGTTCGATGGAATGCCCGAGCCACACTACTTAAGGTTTCTCCTCTCCAAGCTCGACCGCCAAGCTCCATTTTCCTCAATATTTATCTAGGTTTAGCGGTCCGTCACGCCCCGTCCCCGTCTTCATCGCCGTCGATCACCCGTGCCGATCTCATCGCCGGCACCACCGTGGTGAGCCTCTTGTTCTTATCTTCTTTCTGAAAGGAAAAATATTCTTACTTGTATGTTTAGATAGATACTTGTATTGTTTTCTTACTTTTATTATTGCATCTTATATAGTGCGATGGTTTTGGTATCCGTCCCCGTCGGCCCTCATCCTGTCTATGATTCAGATGTGGTATATATTATCTTTTCATAACTATTGGTTCATTTATTGTTTATGAAAATTATGCCGACCAACGTGACATAGATTTTATTTATCTAGGAGGTTGTTGAACCGGAAATTCCAACCGACCCTATTGTCGAAAGGTTAAATTTTGTTGAAGAAGAAAACAATTTCTTGAAGGAAAAAATAAAAAAACTTGAGGAGGAGAAGATGATATTGGAGTTGCATGTCGTCGATGATCACAAGATCAAGATGGATGCAATGCGCTTGAAGATTAGAAAGATTAGTAAATATGCCATTCATACTGAGGCTTGGTATCATTATGCCGTTGGATCAGTTGTTACCTTGGTTGCGATTATGATCGCATTTGTTTTCGCATTGAAATGTTTTACATAGTTTCAATGTATGGTTTAATTAATTTAGATGCTCTGCAGAGCTTTAATTTGTTAGATGAGAACTATGTATGTACTTTGGATTTTATGTGATGATGAACTTCTATTAATTTAGTCACTTAATTATCTATTCATGATGTTCTGTAATGATTTTTGACACACTTAATTATATATAATGCACGTAGATGAACCGGCAATGGATGTACGGTGATAGACACACCTCCGAGTACACTAAGGGCGTGCATGATTTTCTCGAAGTGGCTGAGGCAAACAAGCAGAATGGTTTTATGTGTTGTCCATGCCCTATATGTGGGAATCTGAAGTCTTACTCGACCGGAAAATCCTTCACACCCACCTACTTTACAAGGGTTTCATGCCACACTATAATGTTTGGACGAGGCATGGAGAAATAGGGGTTATGATGGAAGACGGCGAAGAAGAAGAGTACGATGACAACTATGTGCCCCCTGAATACGGTGATGCTACTGAACATCAAGAGCAACCAGACGATGTGCACGATGGTGCTGCAACGGGCGAAGCTGCTGAATATCAAGAGGAACCAGACGATGTGCCCGATGATGATGATCTCCGCCGGGTCATTGTCGATGCAAGGACGCAATGCGAAAGTCAAAAGGAGAAGCTGAAGTTCGATCGCATATTAGAGGATCACAAAAAAGGGTTGTACTCCAATTGCGAAGATGGCAACACAAAGCTCGGCACCGTACTAGAATTGCTGCAGTGGAAGGCAGAGAATGCTGTGCCTGATAAAGGATTTGAGAAGCTACTGAAAATAATGAAGAAGAAGCTTCCAAAGGATAACGAATTGCCCGACAGTACATACACAGCAAAGAAGGTCATTATGCCCTCTAGGATTGGAGGTGGAGAAGATACATGCATGCCCTAATGACTGCATCCTCTATCATGGTGCATACAAGGATCTGAACGCATGCCCGGTATGCGGTGCATTCTTGATATAAGATCAGACGAGATGACCCTAGTGATGTTGACGGCGAGCCTACCAGGAAGAGGGTTCCTGCGAAGGTGATGTGGTATGCTCCTATAATACCACGGTTGAAACGTCTGTTCAGAAATGGAGAGCATGCCAAGTTGATGCGATGGCACAGTGAGGACCGTAAGAAAGACGGGAAGTTGAGAGCACCCGCTGACGGGTCGCAGTGGAGAAAAATTGAGAGAAAATACTGGGATGAGTTTGTAAAGGACCCAAGGAACGTATGGTTTGCTTTATGCGTGGATGGCATTAATTCTTTCGGGGAGCAGAGCAGCAATCACAGCACCTGGCCCGTGACTCTATGTATGTATAACCTTCCTCCTTGGATGTGCATGAAGCGGAAGTTCATTATGATGCCAGTTCTCATCCAAGGCCCTAAGCAACCCGGCAACGACATTGATGTGTACCTAAGGCCATTAGTTGAAGAACTTTAACAGTTGTGGAATGGAAACGGTGTACGTACGTGGGATGAGCACAAAAAGGAGGAATTTCACCTAAAGGCGTTGCTGTTCGTGACCATCAACGATTGGCCCGCTCTTAGTAACCTTTCAGGACAGACAAACAAGGGATACCACGCATGCACGCACTGTTTACTTGACACCGATAGTATATACCTGGGAAGCTGCAGGAAGAATGTGTACCTAGGCCATCATCGATTTCTTCCGACCAACCATCAATGTCGAAAGAAAGGCAAGCATTTCAAAGGCGAGGCAGATCACCGGAAGAAGCCCACCATGCGTACCGGTGATCACGTACTTGCAATGGTCAATGATTTACACGTAATCTTTGCAACCATCAATGAACTAGCTGTTTCGAATGACGCTGACAATCACACACCCATGTGGAAGAACAAATCTATATTTTGGGACCTATCCTACTGGAAAGACCTAGAGGTCCGCTCTTCGATCGATGTGATGCACGTGACGAAGAACCTTTGCGTGAACCTGCTAGGCTTCTTGGGCATGTATGGGAAGACAAAAGATACACCTGAGGCATGGGAGGACCTGCAACGCTTGCACGAAAAAGAGGGCATGCCTCCGAAGCAGTATGAAGGTCCTGCCAGCTACGCTCTTACGAAAGAAGAGAAATAAATCTTCTTTGAATTCCTGCTCAGTATGAAGGTCCCGACTGGCTTCTCGTCT